>CAJVRI010001331.1:0-1200000 GCA_911649635.1 Poeciliopsis gracilis | reverse complement strand
TGTCTCAAAACAGCAAAAACAAAGAGGCTGCTGTCAGTTTTGGGGTGAGACAAGAGATCATCTTACAGAGCACAGAATCAATGCTGCCTCTTAAACTCATATATAGTGTATCATTTAACAGTAAAACACCAGTACTCAGCTGACAACCAAAATGGCATTTGCCTTTGTATCTGTATTGATCTTCCTCTCTGAATAAGCAAGAAATGAAAAGTAGCTCTGGTTCTGAATGTACAACTAATAGAAGATTATGTGAATTTAAACCAAGGGTGTAATCAAATGAAAATGTAACTGATGTCTGCAAAAACTGAACCTGTTATATAAGAAATTGAAGAACAGAAGAGAAAAACATTTTTTAAAAATCTAACTTCTCTTTAACAAGCTTTCACATGCAACTTTTCTTTCATTCTTTGCAATTTATTTAAAACAATCTAAAAATATTCAGTACTGTAAAAAATGAATTTTTTGCTTTCTTGTCACCCTTAAATGTTAGACTATCTTATTTTTTCTGTAATATCTGCCAATGATAATTTGAGTAAAGAGAAAAATAAACAGGGTCATAAGTGAAATACTGTACGTAACTGTCTCCTAAACCTAATCACATTTGGCAGCAGCAAGTTATGAGTCTGTGGAGGAATTTTGATGCACATTTATATGTATTGGACTTAGGTCAAGACTGACTACTTCCATAATCATTTTGGGACAGACTTTTGTGTTCTTTTTACAGAACAGTAGTTCTCACTTGGGAGTTTCCAGAAATGCATTTTCTGCCCTGTAAGATCTGGTTCCTTTGTGAACTAATGAAAGAGTTGTCAATGCGGTCTTAGAGTAACTCTGGTTAGCCATCCACATCTTGGAACATTCTTACTTACTCTTACTGTGGTTCACTGCAATCCAGAAGCAATAGAGACTGCTTTGTATCTCTTTAAAAACCAATAGATGTCACTTTTTTTCACTTGCCTTTTCTAGAAGTTTTATTTGTATTATGATTGGAGCATAATTTGTTTCTTTGTGAGATATTTTACCCTACTACTTCATGTTGTCAGAATGGTGCCGTTTAATGGTTATATTGATTCTGCAGATTTTTAATTATGCCTGGGTGTGGCTTGTGAAATCAGGGCAGCTTTCCAAGTTAACTGAGGCTTGACTTCTTCTTCATATAGGCTATGCTGCAGCAGCTGATTAATGTCAGATGATGAGACAGTGCATGAAAAGTTAAGCACTGTGTAGCCATGTAAAGGTCCATCTAAACTTTCTCTAAGCAGCTCATCAATCTAAAACAAACTGATGCAGCATTTTCTTCAAAAGGAATACGCCTCCTAAAAATGCTCTGTACTGAACCTGCATTGGAATAGGAAAGTCACAACACAATGCCAAATCAGAAGGGATATGTGTTGGAAACATAGCAGTGTAGTGCAGCTCCAATGAACAGTATGTGTGTAGAATAGACAGGGTGCTTTACATGCAACATAAGTCATTCTGAATATAACAGAGATTGTCTGTGCTAAATTAATATTTAAACACACGTTATATATCATTCATAACAAGGATGCTATATTACTTCAGCGCTATTAGATTAATAAAATGAAAAGTAGATCAATACGTGGATTAAGATGGGTTGAAGTAGGGAGGTAGTGCAAACTCAGAGAGGATGTGTACTGAACAGGTGCTTAATAACGAGCTGCAGAAATATATTCTCTTTAAAACTCTTAAACTGGGCTCCCATTAAAACACAGTATAAACAAATGGTACGCATATTGCGTGTCATAAATATTGAACATGTAAACACCACTGCGAGGCGAAGTGGATCACAAAGGCGCCAACAGTTTCTTGCCACCAGAAAAGAGGATTATGTTGCTTAAAAACGACGTAGATCTTCTGCCTTTGTATGATAATCTATTGTATGATAATCACAAAACATCAGAGCATACCCACACATCTCAGTGTTAAATAAGAACAACAACGTCTCCACGCAAATTCATTTTCATCGCGGACTCACCCAGAAGATGAAGTTGAAGGCGAAGAGCAGATATTTCACGCATTTCATCCCGCCTTGCACTTTGCTCATGATGTCGCCTGATTTGTCGATATGTCCGATCAGAAGCCTTTGTCTTGTTTTTGTTTTATTTTGCGAACCGTCGCGTCTTACCACTGAACATCAACCCCATGCAATGATGAAGACCTGCCCCGTCAGTCTATATGAAAACATGCGCACAAGCTGCTCAGGCTGCCTGGGAAGCTGCTACCGCCCAATGGTGAAGCGAGCGCTCTCGAGGAGGGGGCCATCAGGGTCCATTAGGGACCTCGAGAAAAAAACATCAAAAGGATCCTCCAGATGGGTTACATCAGTGCTTGACGTTGGCTTTAATGACCTGGTCAATGAGAAATTCTGCTGTAATCAATTTTTTTCAACCGGCCTCATTTGCAAGGCAAATTGGTTTGCAGCTATGACTAAATTCACGAATTATATAACAATCTGTATGAATCAGGGGGTGTAACAGACGTGGCATCTGTTGTTTTTATTCTATTTTTGATCAATCTAGTTTTCATGTGTGCTCTTGTAACACGAGTTGTTATTGTTGATTTGAGAGACATATTAAAACGGGAGTAAACTCTTTGATACATGTTCAACAAAAAATCGCTTCTATTTTCTAAACTCTAAGGAAACAATGTGCTGCGTAATTGTGAAAGGTATAATGTTTTTTTGTTTTGTTTTTTTGTTAAAAAAGAAAATTTTTATGAATACAAATATGATTTATGCATGCATGCATAGATAGAACCACCTGCAGCTACAGGTGATTTAGAGGATATTTCTGTGACCAGCTTCACTGTAAGGCTGGTTGTATTTGTATTTCAATTCATAGTGTAAAATTATGGAACAAATTAAATGAAGAGTTAAACCAAAGTCAAAATATAATACACTTTAATAGGAAATATAAGGAGGTAATTTTCACAACATATAGAAATATGGGAGATAGCACTAATATGTATGTGAATTTTATGTAAATAAAAGGCTAGTGCACATTAGTGTGTATGAATGAGGCTGTATGAATGTGGCTGTGTGAATGTATATATTTAGACATATGTAAACCCAGATATAAAGGAAAATGAATTAACCTATGTTTATTTATTTATTTTTTTTACTTAACAATGAGGGTCAGTCTGAAAATATGGTATGCATTTATAGGGTGGGAGTTCATGGGAGTTCATCATGAGGATGGTACGGTGGGTTTAATATGATGTGCAGTGTTCATTTTTCACAATGGATACCATTTTTCCATTTTGGGACAAATTTTTAGTTTTAGCCTCACAGCACCTTATTCCATCTTCCACTTTCTTGAGATAGACTGCATCGGTGACTCAACCAGCTGATAAATAAGACTAACAATGCAAACCTATGCAGGAAAAGTTCCTACCCACTGTCATCATCATTTTGAATGACTCTTTGAAGAAACTTGGCTGGTTGAAGTTTAAAAATCATTTAATTTTTCTTTGGGTTTAGCAAACTCTGTTAAACAAAATGTTAACAGTTTAGATGGATGTTCATCTCTTTATAGGTTTACAGTTTTCTACACTGTTTTCATATTTGGATAATGAACTGAATAGTTCTATCTGGATGGTGTTGTATAACAGAATCCTACTTTCAACTTGTCCACAAGTTTTTGTTTGACAGGTCAGTTTAATTGTAAATACCCGGCGAATACCCGTGGTTAAACGGACGGCGGAGTCCGGCGGTAACAGGCGCTTAAATTCCGTGTCAAAAGGTTGAGACCTTTTCCTGTTGTGGGCAACGGGGCCCGGCGAATACCCGTGGTTAAACGGACGGCGGAGTCCGGCGGTAACAGGCGCTTAAATTCCGTGGTATTTTATTTTATTTTATGTTGTATTTTTATTTTATTTTATGTTGTATTTTTATTTTATTTTATGTTGTATTTTGTGTTTATGATGTAAAGCACTTTGAAATGCCTTGTAGCTGAAATGTGCTATACAAATAAAATTTGATTGATTGATTGATTGATAAAAACACTTCAGGTTTTAATATTACATTCCTTCCACATCACAAATATGCAGTACTTGGCTTAGGATAATTCTATAAAACCAAAATTAAAATACATTTAAGTTTTTGGTTGCAATGTGACAAAATGTGAGGTACTGTACTCGTATAATCTGAAATAAAGCAAAGGCAGGACGACACTGTCCTACAACAGTCACTGATATCATTGTTTGTTATGAAAATAGTCTTGTCTTGTGTCCACTCAACACAAAGACTAAAACAGCCACCACGTATAATCTTACACTAAGTCTACATCCAGACAGCTCTGCTTACTCTAAAACTTAGAATACATTGATGTTCTTCAAATGAAGTATTTAGTTCAATCAAGATTTAAATTCTACTTAAAGTGATTTTCCTGCAGAAACTACAGAAGAAACTTGTATTTCCTGTCAATAATATACAGATGATATTGTGGCCATTTATGCTAAATTTTGTGGATTGTAATTTCTACCAATTTAATTTTCTTCTTTGGGTAGTTAGAATATATTTAATTTTATTTAGAACCAAAATTTGTAATAAATTTGTATATTTGGAATTGTTTAGAGTACATTGTTAATTGTTATACCCACCCATTAATTTGAATAAGTAAGAACAAACTGGATGCTTGGTGGAAGTCTGTTGTTTGGTAAATGTCTGGTGTGTTGACAGGAGGTTTTGTAAATTAATTTTTGACCACTTTTCTGGAGCTTCAAACATCAAATTGAGATTTTTTTTTTTTGTTTTTAACTAAGTTGCAAGACAGACAGATGGTATGAAGTGTCATGATTGGGAAAAAGTTTGATTCTGTTATATCCTGAGAAAAACTTGCACTTGCATTCTACGACTAAGTGAAATCAGAAAGAAATTCTCCCTGAATCCTCATGTTGTGAGGTCAGTGCTGTGTTGCCCTCATTTACAGTTTTGTTTTCAGGAATAGCACATTATTTCATGACACAGTTGGAGTTGTGGACTTTTGCATGTATATTTCACTTTAAGTCAAATAACATTTGTGTCCCTTTTGACTCAACACCATCAATGAGACTGGATCCTAGATTGCCTGGAGGAATCTTTCTTCAAGACTGTCAGTTGCCGTTTTTATTTTCCAGATATTTTTCTTTTTTTTTTTGCTTTTACTTTTTCACAAGATGATAAAAATTTATTTTCATTGGCTTTAAACTAATTTCAATTAGCTGATTCTCAGGAATATTTGCTTCATTTCCTATTGTTTATGTCTAAGCATATCAACTCTTATTTGATTTCAATCAGTTTTCTGTTACTAATGACCTTCCCCAAGGAACTAATTTGAAAAATCTTTAAAAGATTTTTTATGTATGTTTAATTTTTACACAATGTAGACATAATCAAAAAAAATATACACATTTATATATTTTTTAGATGTGTGCTTACGGCCTCAAAATAAATAAATAAATAAAGTAAAAAATCTGTGGACAATTTTTGTCTGAATCCAAGCCATTTCCATGCATTAAAGGCCGATATGGCACATTACCAAAGTTCTTTGTCATCTGTGCAGGCTGGAGGGGGCCAGCTGGGGTTCACCCACTCTGACATCCAAGCTTCTCATGTTTGTGCCGCCTTTGTTTTCTGCCATGCTGTGGGAGGGAAACAGCGACCCCACTGTTTGAGGACCAGTTTGGGTGAATCACGGGACACATCAGGTCACTGCCTACTCATTTTGATACACACATATATATATATATATATATGAAATAATTGGTGATATATATATATATGTATAGATTCTATTTGGCACTTGTGACTAACAATTTCAATGTGTAAAATTATTCAACTGCTTCATTGTCAACATAACATCTGATCATCTGATTCTGCCATGTAATTATCGCTGAGAAAATTTACCTACGCTGATCAAAGAACTTGTGTATTATGTCCTGTGGGTTTTATGGAGTGAGAATCCCATTATCCCTACGCAGTCACCATCTCTCCAGCCTCTTCAACCGTTTTTACTGAGCATCATATGCAAATTGGACACTGTGGTGTAATCTGATCGCCATATGGTGCAACTGTGAGTCACCATCATGATCCAAGAGGCATCAAGCATCAGAGATATGATCCTGGTAAAATAATTACTGCCCTTGAGATTGCATCAGCATCATGCGTAATTCAGTTCTCTGAAATAATTGGTGATTTACTGTCAAGGTGTCAAAAGGCAACCTGTGCTCTATCACCAGGAGTAGCATCAATTACAATTCCATCATTAGCTGAATCTTATGTATGTGTCAGAGTGCGTTATTGTTGAATACATTGGAGAGACCTTATATTAGATGAAATTATGAAAAGAGCAGGATTGTAAAGTTTCTTTGTCACCATCTAGTGGACAAAGTCAGAAATGTCAACTTTGTCCATCAATTGCGGTTAAACATAATGACAACTGCTAATTCATAAACACACAGCCAGAGCTAACAATACAACAGCTTAGATCAGAGGTATCCAAACGACTCACCACAGTTACTGAAACTGGCAAATTGAAATTGCCACATGCCATAAAATTACACTTTATTTTTTACATTTGTTAAAAATCCGCAAATCATTTTAATTTTGTTTTTATCTCTTCATTGATCAACTAAAGGCACTTCTTAAATGAAACAAAAAAGTAGAGAATCTAGACTAGATTTTCTATTGAAAAGGGATTTATAAATCACTTCTGTAAAAGTTTACTGGCGTTTGAGTGAAAGTGAATGGATATTTGTCATCTTATTCACATTGTAATTAAACTGAAATCTAAACAGTTTAGAGATGTAGTACATCTCTTATGTACTACATAAGAGATGTAGTACATAATATCCCCCCTTTAGCACCTAGATTTATGTTAATGATCAAATTAAATTGGACTTTACTAGTTTGTGGGACAAATGTACAATCCAGGAATGAATCTAATCAGCTCAAAGTTTATTATATTTCCTCTGTAGTTGTTTCAGTAAATATAAAATCTTGATTATGGCCACTCCTGTATTTTTCACTTCACCACCAAACTTTAATTTCAAACTGTTTATTGTATAGAGACACTAGAATGATTTTCCAAAAGTTCGATAAGGTTAGGTTCTGACAAGGTTTAGTTCTAATCTTTGTCCACTAGAGGGAAGTGTTGCATCTGATTTTGGGAGCAGCTCTGGAGGTATAGTAGGTCTCGAGATTCAAGAGCTCTGGTAGAAAAACTGCATTCATATCTGACAGATTGAAACTATTAAAATTTGTTTTATTGTAAAACACTTCCTTTCCAGCTTTGTCATTCATTTCAGTTTCAGTTTCCCAATCTGGAGTTTCACAAGACCTGCTCATGAACACAAGTTGTGATACAAAACAGGGACTGGGAACCCAAAAATATCCCAACTAATACTGAGTGAATGCCAGCAGTCTAGGTTTTTGTGTGTTGACAACAGCAAAATGTCACTGCAAAAACAAAGAATATGCAAAGCCATGATATGATCAGTGAGTAGGCCTCATCAATCATTTGCCGTCTTACTTTTTTAATGGATATTTCTAAAACCTGTTGTTTCATATCAATTGTAGAATGATGGTGAGAAGAAGCAACATAAAGACCAGCCAATGCAATAAATAAAGTTCATGATCTGTCAAAAACATAGATTTATCAGTTTTTTTCCATGAAAGCTGCAAATCTCATAAGGTTCTTTGTGATGTTTCTTCATAGTTGCAGGAATCACTTCATGAAACATACAGTTTATGTTTGTATATGTTTAATAAATAACAACATTCTCATAATTATTTATTACTTAAAAAAATGAACCAATTGCTTATAACAGACCTGGGTTAAATTGTATCCGCTGAATGGTTTTATTAGTCTTTCTCAGCTAGACAAGTTTTCTTTAAGATGGTGAACAGTGAGGCAAAAATGATTACAAGAAATTTGACTGTGTTGCTGTGCCAAAACTTTTACGGGCCTTTTACTGTGACTGACTCAGCTGCTATTAACAACACAGATTTTAGCCTCCGCTTTGTAAAAGCTACAGTCAAAAAGACTTGTAAACCAAAATGCTGTGTTTTCATAAGCTGTGGTTTACAGTGCAGCTGTGGTTTGGTCCACAAGCCCGCTTCTTTATCCAAATCTCAAATTTAGTACATCATAATTCTTTTTCCGATATAAAATGTTGTTCATGGTCATAAAAATAACCCCTTAAATTACACATTGCAGCAGAGCAAACGTGGTGTCTGCTGGTTTGGGGCTAATTTTATTGTAGTTCTGTGGTTTGATTAGGCTCTACATCATACAAAAATGTAAGAAGAAAGCTGCATTTAGTAAAAATGCTACTGGATAGTCTGTCCATTTAATAGTACTTCTTAATTCCTTTTTAAGCAGTAAGCACTCCAGAGGGGGCGCAACATCTTTGCAGGGGGACGGTGTGTGGGATGGATGAAAAAAAAAACAGTTAAAGTAAAGGTGGTTTGTAGTGTGCTTTGTTGCAACCTGAAGTGTGAAATAAACTTCAGTGTAGTTTGAAAACAAAATATGTGTATAGGTTTATGTCTGGTTAAACAATGTGTGTGCCCAACCGATTTTTTTTTTTTTCTTTTTTGGGGGGGATTTTATTATAATCCATAGGCAGGCCCAGAAAATCTTTGGCAACCAGTGTGTTGAACTCAAGGTTTTTATAAAAGTGATATTTTGGAAGTATAGTTTAAACTATCAAGAGATTCTACAAATATGTCATTTTTAAATTACATTAAATTTACTTTGGCTTAGTTATATCTTGTGGTAAAGTGCTAGACTGCAACCAACTGAATACTGTTCACTTCTCTTTCCAAATGTGACAATTATTCATCTCCTTCAGTAGAGAAAAAAAACATGTACTATGAAAGACATAAAATTGTTCTGTTTTGTGGGTTGCGGTAAATTGTCTTTGAACGCTGTAACCCTCCATGACTGCTTAGTTTAAGGCTGGTTTTAATTCCCGTATTGTTCTCTTATTTTAGTACCAAAAAAATTTTCCTCAATTTTTGTGACCATCAAAATATCTTTAAAGTTGATGGAAAATGAATATGAAAAATACAATAGATCATTCCACTGTTTTTGACTGTCAAACTATTCTGGATTTCCACAATAACCAAGGTAAAGAGCCAGTAAGACTTGCATAAATGGGAATATGTGAAAAATTCTTTATAGCTCTATAAAGAATTTTTATAGAGCTATATATATATATTTCTTCTGTTTTTGGTTTTATGTCACATTTAAATGCATAAAACTATCACCAAATTATGTGGCAGATTCAGCTTATTGTCCCAAAAGATGGCCGACTTTCTGATAAAAAGATTAAATCACAGTGCCATCAGTTTGTTAGTCAACAAGTTATTGAAGAAACAAGGAAGTTCTAGAGCATCACACTCCCTCCACCATGTCTTTTTGTGGAAATGCTGTTTTAGTTTTGTGCCGAATGTAAACTGATGCATACTTGCTGAAAAGTTCCACTTTTGTCTCTTCAGTCCAAAAAAATTCCCCCAAACTTTGGGCATCATCAAGAATATCTGTTTTAAAGTTTCTTTAGAACAAAGATGACTTTGGAAATCTTTCAATCTGTCCTCTGACAGGTTCTTTACTGAGCAGTTTAGTGAGTAATTAAGCCTTGGTAGAATGAGAAAAGCTGAATTTAAAAAGTTGTTAATCCCAGCGATTAAGAATTTAATAATAAGAAATATAGTTTTCAGGTTAGTGTAAACAGATTTTCCATTACTAAATATTATTTAACAATAGTTGTTATTGTATTTATTCTGGTTATCTACTTGCTTGTCGGTCCTAAACATGTAAGTGTAACAAAAGATAGAAACATTAGGAATCTGTAATGAGGAAACTAATTTCTTTCACATGACTCTATTTTACTGACTAATTCCACCACACAATAATATAACTCTAATTTTAATGTGACTTTAAATAGCTGGAATCAATTTATATTACACATCTTATTACCAATAAATTCTCCTAAATGTAGCAGACTGAAGAAGTTTTGCAGCTCTTTTAAACAGTACGGGTAATGGTTTTTACTAGGAGAACATTTCTAATTTCCAACTATTAAGTCTAATGCTTTAATAGTTGCAAAAGAACACATGTACCTCACTAAACTGCCTCTTTTATAAAAACAACAAATGATTAAAACACCTTCACAATCATGGTAATCCTTCAATGGCTAAAACTACTTGCAGATACTCTTTAACCCAGGTCTGGTGCGTACACATGCAGTCCTGATACTTTGACACATACAAGAATAATTTACTTTGTGCAGAGGGTGAGAAGTCCTTGGTGATAAGTTATATGCAGAGACACACTGGTCTGCATTTTAATGTGTCTGTCTATATTGTGTTCTGTGTGCCAGTCTATGGGTGAGTCTTCACTGCTGCCACGATTTGCGGCTGAGCACACACACACACGCCACGTTGATCCGGATGAGCCTCCAAGCCACCAGGTTCTTGGATGAAGTGAGCGCTCGGACAAAAGTGTGCGAGTTGGTGCAGTGGGAGTTCCAGTGCCTCGCGTCAATTCCTAAACATCTTGAGCCTCCAGATGGAGAGCTGTGACACGTCGTCTCGAAGAAATACTGTTTCTTGTTAACATTGTTTATGTTCACATACGGGAGCACTGTCACCTCATTGCCTGAGATGTCTGTGGCTTTGGTTTTGTTGCCCACCCAGACACTAACACTCTCACACACCGAATACACCCCCCGGTGCTGAGGCTGCCTTCGAGTCCTGCTGCCGACACCCTGTGCCCCTGCTGGCTCCGCATCGGGGGGTTGTGAGCTGAAAACCACCCTGGGTGAGAGGTGGCGGCGCTTATTGAAGAGCTTGGGATCCACAGTGGGGATGGAGGTGGGGTTGTCCTGTTGTGCTGTTGTGACGCTGCACAAGACCCCTACGACGGGGGCCACAGCCTGGGCACTGAAGACGAGAAACAGGATCAGCATGGATGACCTCATGGGCACACGATCTAAGATAACCAATGAGAAGAGCGAAAACAACTGTTACAACACAGTTAAAACACATCCAAACGTCCATTTTCTGGTATGTTGGTGTGAAAAATAGTTGTTTTAGTTATTTGTAGCTATTCCACAGAAACATCATTAGTCATAAACAGTAATGACTCTTTAGCTGTGTTTGTGCTTGTTTTTTGCCAAATCTAATGGATCTAAAACCTCTGTGTGCTCACCAGTTTATCTACTGCTTGGTCTTAGGCAGAACAAGTCCATCTGAATTGCCCCATTATTCAAAATATGACTCAATGTGCCTCACAAAAAGTAAAAGCAGCACAGATGAAGATAATTAAAAACATGACATACCTCAAAACAATGATAAAAAAGTTTAAGCATCACATAAAAAAGCAAAGATCAAATTGGTGGTTTAATAAGGTAATATATAAATAAAATGACCTGTTAAAATAAAACTTTATGTGTAAGTAGCAGATAAACTATGTTTTGCTCCTTGTTTACATCTGGTTCTGGAATTCACATGATATCAATCAGAGGTGTCCAAACTTTTTAACCACATGAGTCAACAATTTAAAATTCAACGCACTTGGAAGCCACAAGAGTAATTCTGTTCAAAATAAAATTTTAAGGATAATTTCTTTGTGCTCTTTTTAATTTGTGTTTCATGGAAGGAGTTTGGTTAAAAAGGAATCTGTAAATTATTTGGAATCCAAAACTTAAAAAGAGCCTTATTATAAGAAAAGATCATTTTTAAGTTTGACACATCCAATATTTGAATAGGTTTACTGTACATAAATTTAAGGCAAAACCTCATGACGAAATGCACTGTCCTCCCAATGCCAAGAGGCAATGGATTAGTGTATTACACTCATAATACAGATGAGTGTAACTCATCTGTATTATGTTCTACATAATACAGATGAGTTCTACATAATACATCTGTATTATGTAGAACTCTGAGTAATTGTTGACTCAAAAGAAATTATGGACAGCACAATGTGCAAATGAGTTAGTTCATGTATACAGGAGACATTCTAATATTTAATTTTAACAATAATAGTGATAATATAATCTGGAGAGAGCAAAAGCAATCATTTAAAGCCCCTGGAAGACCTACTATAATCTTTGAGGTTGAAATCATTTGGTGTAAACTATGTACAACACAATCGACTGTTTCAATATCATTTAATTTTCAAGGTAGAAGATATTTGTTTTATTCTATTCTTTGATCACTTTAAGAGTCTGTCCAATAAAGGAGAAAACATGAAAAATATATGCTATTTTTCAAGACAATCGATGGTAGCTTTGACAGATCTTGTAGTTTTCAAAGGTCAGCTTTAAAAATTAGATTAATTCAATGATTGAAACATTGAATGAATCTGAACAAATCTTAACAAATTTACTGACAATCATATTCAACTAATGTCTCAGTTTCATGTAAAATTAATATATGATAATTCAAACCAAGAAAAATTGAGATAAATGGGACAAGGAGGATGGATTTGCTGATGTCACAAAAGTTCATTTCATGGTGCATTTCTGTATCTGCTGCTGCCAGCTGTCTTCGGCAGTCAACTAATGACTAGGGTTCACATGTGTGCAATCTATTCTCAGAATAAATACAGCTGTGAAGGCCTCAGAGGTTTGTTACAGAACATGAGTGAAAAAAAAACAGTGTTATGAGGACAAAGAAACAGCAGATATGTCATGCATGAAGTTCAACCCACCATCTGAAATGGAAAGTGTTGGCAAAACTCCAAACAGACAGAATAAACTATCTAGGGATTAAAACACATATGGCAAATTAAGCGCTCTGGTAAGATGAGAACTAGTAAAATAGGTTAGGAAGGATCCACAACCACAGTCAGAGAGATTTTGACAAGCATCAGTTTAACACTTATCAGTGTCTTATAACAGTCATCATCTACAGCAGTTATAATGCACACAAAGGTATTGACAGAAGGGAATCATGACCTGATCAATCAATTTTTCTTTTGTATCTTGTGGACAGATAGCTTAATAAGATTTATTTAAAGAAATACATAAAATAATTCTTTAGATTGAAAAATAAAAGAGCAGTTTAATGCTTTTGACCGCATTCTGCCTAAGCAGCCTGCTATGAATGTGGATGTAGCTTTGACATGTGTGACCATACATTACATATAAAATAATATTTCAGTGATTTTTATTAGTTGGAAAATGCTGGGAAACACATTGCTGACATCACCCTAATTCACTTCAAATTATCGTCATCAATTTATCTGTACAACAAAGTGGACAAACAGTTCTAATCCAGGCCCATTTCACAGTTTCAAAGGGAATCAATGTTTTTGTTTTTAGCATGAGGAGAATTATTTTATGTTGCAAGCAGTAATTTTATGTGAAGCATCATCTGAGGGACCAAGAGGTGCTGTGTGGATCAGCCATTAACCCAGTCATTATCATTAACCAATTTGTTTTATAACAATTTTCCCACTTGTGTGTGTTGTTATTGCTTTGAACAGCAAAATCCCCAAGTAGGTTTTATAAACTAAAACTAAACAGATGTGGAGTTTTTATTTGGCTAAGGAGCACAAGCAACAAAAGCTATGATTCGGTTCCAGTGGCTCTGTGGTCTGAGAAAGCGGTGGAAAGTATAATAAAACCAATGTGTTAACTATAAAACATAATATTTATGACGAAAATAATTTCTTCATTATATTTATATAAATATCTTACAATAAAAAATTTACTGATTAATAAAAATACAGTAGGTATCACATTACAGTTACACTGATTGTTGTGATATAGGCTGCTGTTTTGTCAACATGTCTTGACTCCAAAACAGAACGTCTGTACTTTCTGTTTTGGATAAATTGACAAGCGGTGTGCTGTATCTAAAGCTGCTCAGCACACATCATAGACTTGTTAAAACCCGTGGTTCCTCTGCTGCAGCCAGGCTCTGTCAGCTAACCTGCCTATTATATGCTGCGTTTGCCTCGGGTGTCAGAGTGAAGGCTCGTGGATAAAAACTGTTGGCACAACAAGTAAAAAGGGAAATTCATAACCTATAGAATAGTACACAATGCGAGCTATGATTTGCTAGCAACCGCTTGTTGCTAGCAACCCAGTCATGCTTGAACTATTTAACTTTAACTATAATCTCTCACTGGATCTCAGATCTGTGTTCTACACATCTTTCACATGTATAGTTTTACACTTCTTCATATTTGGCTGAATACAAAAAAATAATAAGGTGTATAAGATCACAGCTTTCTACAACTTCAGCTTTTTAGGGAGGATTTTACCTTTTCTGCAGTAATTAGAACAAAATGCCAAAGTTTCAAATAAAGTATAAAAGTAAAAACTGCCTGAAGTACTTGGTGAACAAATGGCCAACGTATTTGTAGTAGTTCAAAAATGGTTCATAATCTCCCCAATTAAAAGTAACCAGTTTGTCATCCAAATACTTGCCACAGTTTTGATGACAACTAAAAATAATAATAATGTAATTAATTCACAAACAAAAATACATTAAGAGCTAAAATGTCAACAATTCCTGTCAAAACAAACAGTAAACATAACATCAGCCATTTTAGCACCTCCTGACAAAAACATCTTTGTGAGCAGCATTTGAAGTCAGACATATCTTTAGAAACAAAAAATTATGCCGTTTTAGATTTCTTAAAAAACAATTCACATGTTGGGGCGAAGACTAAGCTGCATACACAACATATCTGGCACTGACAAAATGGATATTTAACAGTAAAGGAAGCACATACCCGATGAACCCCTTTGTGTAATTTAATTTCACTTCAAACTGTAACATTTTCAAGCACATACATGGCAATAATTTTATTAACTGTGGTGAAATATTTGACCGGGAGGCACCTTGAGCAATTGCTTAACATTAAATAATTCAAAAATTCTGCCGTGAATGCTTCTAATTCAAACATTATTCAATTCATTCATGTATTAATTTTCATAACCTTTATAACTTATACTCTATTCCAGATAGAGTTGGAGACTGTGTGGGTCACTAACAGGGGAAAGACCCTGGACATGCTACCAGCTCTTTAAATGACCAATACAAAGACAAAGACGAACAACCAGACAAAAATCATTCATGTGGTTAAGATTTATAATCACTTATCAACCTGCAACTCTTTGGAGGCCCAGAAGAAGACGGAGCACTCTGAGAAAATCCCTGTAGGCACAAAGAAAACATGCCTGGTCCAAACTCCACATGCTCCTAAATTTAAAGAGTATAAAAGTTCAGCCTTAAGAGCAAAGCAGAAGACTCTGTTTGTTGATACTTGTTTCAGATTAGCTTATTTTTAAGGCAAAATATGCCTTTACAAACACAGTCTAACAATGTAAAGGAAATGATCTTTTATGATTAATTATGCACGCATTTTCTAAACACCATAAGAATTATAGTTTTCATCCTTAGTTCAGAATTAAAAAGTATATTTCTATAATTTAATGAAATTATACAAAATTATACAGTCAGAATGTAGTATACAGTTAAAAATGTCAAATTGTACAAATCCTACATATTAAGCTTAAAATTATATAAATAGCAAACAATGCTATTTATAGAATCATATCTGTGCACAAATATATTGGCAAGTTTCCATGCCTTACCTTTCAGTGTCTCCGTGTGAACTGTTTCACCTCAGAGGCTCCTACAGGATGTAATTATAGCTCAGTGAGATCTGGGCGCCTCCTGCCATAAGGCCTGGCTTTGGCCCCCATGCAGCACACCTCTGCCCTCCTCTGTCTCAGCTCTTCAGTCCTGTTGAGAGACAAGTGGAGAAAGTGCCTCAGTTGCCTCATAAAACCCACTGTAAACACATTCTTTGCAAGACGAATACGGGAAGAGGAAATTCATATGATTTGTTTCTCTCACCAGCTCATCACATGCTGAACATACCGAAATAATGAAGCTGACTTTCTTGACGTAGACTTTGTAGATCAAAAGCATGTTGTTTAGTTCATAGTTAACTGTTGTTGTCTGGACTTCAAAACTCGTGTTCTCAAAGACACATATAAAACATTTACATTTTAAAGCTTTGTGAGTTAAGAGTAAAGAGAAATTTGTGTTCAGTTTGTGTTTAAATATACACAACTGATGATTCAAAGGGACTGGATGTCTTGCGAAGTTCTCTTATATCTGAAGAGTTTTACATAAGTTTTGCTTTAGATTTAATTTCCTTATTCCTTATTCCTTTGTCATGATTAATTTATTCGTCAGCATTAGAAATAAGAAATACATTTTTGTAATACACCATCTGTTATCTTCAGATTGCAGATAGACGTGGGAAAAATGTTTTCCTGGGGATAAGGAGTAGAATATATTTGATAGATCAAGATGCAGACAGGAATCATTCTGAATTGATTAACAATGTCAAAATCCCATTATCTGAATGTTAATTGATAATCTACTTTTGAGAAATTGAAAGACGGAGCATGGAAAAACAAATTGGTGTGCCAAGTGGCCTTTTATGGTGAAAATAGGCCAAAGTAATGCCATGTTGAAGGAAAGATGAATTATACAATGATACAATATTATTAATTTTTCGAGGCTGAAGGATTTGCCACTAAGGACAGAGAAAATGTGTCAGTCACACAGTGCATTCAGCCAATCATTGCACCTGAAGTGGATTTTCAGACCTGCTCCAGCTTTCCCAATCAGGTGTGAGGGGGAGAGCTGGAGACAAAGGAGCTACAGGTTTGTACTTCCAAACAATTAGTTTATCTCTTTGTTTATTATGCACTTTTAAAAAACTTACAATATAAAAATCATGTAGATCTGAATACCCAGTGAGCTTGGAGCCATGAAGCTGTCATGCACTGATCTATAAATGGAATTGGTGGGTAGTGAACAATGCTAATGGTTTGATTATCAAACACATGATCTAACTTTTTAAATTCAATACATGTGTTTAAGATAATGAAATAAATGCTGATATATTTTTTTTGTCTTAAAGATTTGATTGTGGATAATTGCATTTATTTCTGCATAGAGCTGAAAAGATGTCTAGTTAACTATCAGGCTTGTAATTTCTTGGTCCTGTTTATTTCAATACAGGCCAGGTGACCCTTTTAAGGGTGAAAGGATGGTGAGCTTCTCACAACTGGCTGGACCCAGGAGAACCTGAATTTCACTCCGTGTGTAACACAGTAGAGAAGGGTATTGTTTATTTTAGATAAATGGGCCAATAGGTTCGGTTATCGGAGCACAGTGGGGTGTTTAAATGACACACAACGCACAATATATTTTGCAATATATTGCTGATAATCAATAAAAAGATATTTGCAAAAAAATAAGAAAAATGTGAACATACAACAGAACAACATGTGTCGTGAGTTGATAAATACAGCACTATTTTCCTATCACATTAAAAGGAAAGATACATACCCGTGTCGTAGGGGTATGAACTATCCACCATAAATCAGCAAAAGCAAATCCCAAGAGATGATAACATCTATGACACAATTCATAAAAACTGTCTGAAGAAGTAGCTGTTTTTTCAAATCATTGCTGCTGGGAATGGCTTATGTATCAAGTGGTGCACTTGCTAAATGAAAGGAATGTGAGCCCCATGTAAACAGAAGTAAATGGGTTGTTAATCTAAATGACTGTGGTGTGCTCCTGTACAGAATCCACATCAGCACAGGAAGTGTTTTATAATTAAACAAAGGTGGTCTCTGGATGTGATGAGATTTAAATGGGTGAACAATGAAATACAACTTTGGTTCATTCCTTTTCAATCTTTTTATGTTTGACAACTACAGATGTTCAGTGGCTGTATTAACAAATGCCATAAATATAAGGGAAAAAAATCACTGTTAATCATACATGCTCTATTTTTCTGAGCAGGAAATGATATATTTGTCTGAGATACATTTTCAGACAGCTCTATTCGCCTGAAACCTACAGATGCTTTTTAAGTGGCCCTTGAGATGTTTAGGTTGAGATGTGCATGAATTTAATTAATGCGTACAAGTAACAGGTAACAGACCTTACCCCATAACATTAAGATTATTTTAAAATGAATACCATGCCTTGATGTTGAGAGAACTGCTGTCAGCTACAAGAAACACAACAGCAAGCAAAGTGAGTTAAGGAAAGACAATCAAAGACACAAGCCAAAAAAAAATAAAAAATTAACTCAAATACGGCATTTGTGTATTCTGCAAGACAGATTACACAAGCTGACCTCTTGCAAAGTCAAAGAATTGTTTGACACTCTGGTTGTGACAACTGAATTGCTACCAGCAAACCCAGATGAACAGTAATTCAAATTGGGAAAAAACAAACAAACAAAAAAACATATCTATAAACCATGATGGTGAGGATATAGATCTGAAAAGAAAAGAAAGCATTTCTACTTTGTAAAAGACACAGTGGTATCAGTTTTTGCTAAAATATTAAATAAAAAATATTTCAGTCTGATTAGCACAATTCTTAAATTAAATGTTATTTTGCAAGTGAATTAATGATAAAACCAATTGATTGTTCTACTTACTTTATCTTTACCTGCTGGTTTAGGGACCAAGTTGGTGGTGTTTGTTTGCTTTTAATTTCAATTCATGTGGGGGTTACTTTACATAAAAGTATTTGGATTTTATAGTTTTTTGTTTCTTGTATTTTCTTGGTTCTTGGATAATAGCTGCTTTGTATTCACTTTACAGTGCAAATAAACTAAATCAGCATGCCCATCAGTTATGTGGTCTGTTACTCCTGAATGGACAGGCAACCCATAACCACTGACCTACAATACATTAGCTATAATGGAGTTGATTTAATGAGCCTTGAATGAGTTGACTGACAAACAGCCTGGTTTGGCATACAATCAAGTCCAGGAACAATTCATCTCAATTCATTCATGGGGTAATAGTCACAGACTGGCTCAAGTAACATGATCCACCATGGCTGGATGTTATTCAAAGGGGAAGGAAGGTGCATGTGACTTTATCTGTCCTTTAAAGCTTTAAATGACATGCAGCTCATTACATTACTGTGGTCATTTGTCTACAACTGATAACCGGGATGAATGAAGCTCCCTTTGTCTTAACTTAAAGAACCAAGCTCTAAGGCAGGGGTGCCCAAAGTCGGTCCTGGAGGGCCGGCATCCTGCATGTTTTAGTTCTCTCCCTTGTGGCAGTAACAACCTTCTGAGCATGTCAATGTTCTTCTTAGGCCTCTGATGAGCCATCATTTGATCCAGGTGCGTTAAACCGGGGAGAGAACTAAAGCATGCAGGATGCCGGCCTGCGAGGACCGACTTTGGACACCTCTGCTTTAAGGAGATGATGCATCTACTGAATCTGAATGCTTATTACATACACTCTTTCAAGCTCATATTGTTCTTGATGAGGGAAAGTAGCCAAATGAAGCGTCACTTTTATCTTTTTTCTTTACTTCAAGCCATGTGTAGGCTCTTTCAGGGTACTCCAGTTTCCTCCACAGTCCAATACTCATGACTGAGAAGTTAAAACTTCAGTTTCAAGTTAATTGAAATTGAACAAACTTAATATCAATGCACAAATGGACAGTAAATTCATGTTTGTTAAGGTTATTGACATTACGAGAAGCAACCAGAATTGAGCTGATTTGCTGACACTGTTGAGTTTTGAAAAGTTTGAAGCTGTTTTAGTCAGCCTGATGTTTCCCTTGAGAACTCAAGTGAAAAATATGAAGATCAGGAAGATTAAGAGTTAAAATGCACTAAATTGAACTATAACAGCTTGAGTCAGCGTTTGTCTTTCACAGTCATCAAACCATGAAGGGTGCTGTTGGGCGTCAAATCTGAAACAAGCAGAGGTGAAATAGTAAAATGAATAAAATTGATTGTGCCTTATGTGTTTTGCCTGAAAAATTGTTAAAATTACTCTAACTTCATGGTACAGAAATGTCCAGCTAACCAAGCAATACTTTCCCTTGCAGTAACTGGATTTGTAGAAGCTACTCTTGGATTAAGGTACTGTTACTCATTGAATAAAGGTCCTGAGTTCACTTCTCAGCTGGGTCTAAGGTGAAGCTGTCATGCTCACTCTGTGCATTCATGCATTTCCTTTGGGCACTTTTGTTTCCTTGCCTCAATGCATGAATACGAAACTGCTGCTAAGAAAAGCTCCAGCCTATCCATTAGCCTGAATAGCAATAAGTATAGAAAATGGATGTTTAGAAAGTGCATTTACTTTTTTAAATAAGTCGTTGCATTGTGTTTACCTGACCTAAACAACACTGGTTCGTCTGACGCTGTAACTCAACCCTTATTGCTTTTGTGCACAGTCTTTTTCTGTTACATTATACAAAATAATACCATTACTATTTGCGCAAATATGCTTGCATTTTCAAAACAAGTAAAATGGCTTGGTAGTCATTAACTGCAGTGATAAATCCAGTTCCATCTATGAAATATTAATATTATTTCAAAATGATGCGAGATGATCTTTGGAACGTCTTCCTTAATTAATACATCAAATTCAATTGGATTCAATTCATAAATTTGTAACTCAAACTATCCAGGTACAGCCATAGAGTTAGAGTCATTGTACATGCTGATGGTTGTAGGAATGATTTTCTGTAGCAGTCTGTTTTTCAGTGGTGATGAAGAACCACTGACTAAAGACATTCTGTTTTTCTGTTGCAGTCTCATGTATATTCAGAGTTGTCCATTATGTCCTTAATTTTATGAAGTCTCCCTTTTGTTGTGAAAACAACTCCAGAGCACTCTCCAGAACAGAATAAACCTTTTCAGCTTCTTCATAATGCTGATGCTGCTTCTCCGACATATGATGGCTGAATAAATTGCCCTCTCCACAAACCTATGGAAGATCTGCCTCTCGCTGTCCCTCATGTGCAAATTTACTGTCTGATTTCCAGTTCAGCCTTTTGTCAAGACGTTGAGATGTATTGTTAATAATTATGGTCCTATTATTTATAAGAACAGTGATAATGTACAATGATTTTCTTGCTGATCTTTTCTAATTTTTTCACAATGAACATGCCTTATTTTAACTAATTCATATATATAAGATGTTCTGTGTTAATGAAAAAGACAGACAAAAAGTTCTACATTTTTTAAATAAATATTGATATGTGCTATTTTTGAAGTGTTTTGTAAAGGTATAGAACAAAATGTAAATGATGGCGTTTTGCCATACAGAGTCATTTAAAAATTCAAATAGCAAGGAGTAAAACATTCCAAAAATGAACTTAGTCTGTTTGTATTTTCTTTTTAAACATTGGCTGAAATGACAGTTTCCTCTGTTGCTTTTTGTTTTGGGTGCAGTCTAAACAGCAGAAGCCATTTCACTGAGGTTTGCTTGTTTCCTAACAAATATACACAATTTTAAATGTTATTTTGGAACAAAACTGGATCCCTGTTACGATATTTCTACTTGCCAAAAATACAGTCTAAAAGACAATAGAGGACTGTCTGTAAAGTTAAATATTATGATCCTTGTATCGTATGTCCTCTTTTTGAAACATTCACGTCATAATTGAAGGATGGAATTTCTAATTAACACTTTCTGCATCTTTACTTTGTTGTTTCTATGGATGCACATTCCTGGACAGGAAGATGCAGCAGTGGCAGGATCTAAACATTGCGTGTGATGACAGACTAAAGTAAACAGGGCGTAATTTTGTTGATGTTTTTGACTGGACAGTGAATCCCATCCAGGGGCAAATGCTTCAGTGTCTAACTGTACATTAAAAAAGACAAAGGGACAGTTGAACATATGAATTTGGACGTAATAAATGTAAAATAAAAGGAAGTCCCAATGATTTTCCAGATATGATGATCGAAGAATAGTTTGAGCTTCACTGATATGCCCAGTGGAGAAATGGTTGTTCTTACTTACAGAGCTCATATCATGTTGCCAGCACACTAACTCACTAACATACAGCACAAACAGCATTTGATGCCAGGCCAAAGGCTAAATACAGTTAGAACAGTAAGTTTGGTTGGAAAATAATTTAAAAGGTGTGTCTACCATCACCATAATATGTTTTGATAAAAGTATTCACATCCCTGAAACCTTCCCATTTAGTTTCATCACAGGTACTACACACTCAAGAAAATGAACTTTGGGGGTCATTACATTAACAAAAGAATATCATGTACTTTTAATACAATAATTTCATGTTTCAAACAAAAATGTAAATTATGTTGGATAAGCAAGAAATTCAATAACTTAAAGTTTATAAAATGTAACCATGTTGAGCTAATGTGATTCATTATAGTCAGACTGATCTTATGCTGAAGACGATAAGCGAGATCACAAGGAATCACGCGAGATTATGGGAAATCACATGAGGTCATGCGTGAAAATTGTTTAAGAATTGCACTGTAACAAATGGCTGTAAATACAGCATGAAAATACAGTAATATGGCTGGGTTTTGAAAATTCAGGTCTTTACTGTGATCTGAAATGTGTATGAAAAGTTTATGGGACGTGCACTGAAAAAAATAACTCTTTCGATGAACATAAAAAAAATCATGGAAAGGATTTCCACCTGATTACTTTGCTTTACTTCAGCACCATGTAATTCCATGTAACCATGTAATTCTGTTATTCCAATTTAAAGCAATTGTGTTGTTTTACAGTACAGCTGAAAATTTTCTGCACGTGATCCAGCAGTCCAAAGATGTCCCATATATACATATATATGTCGCAAAATACTATATTTTGTTTTAATAATTTTAATATACACATGTATATTTTTTTTATTAAAAAAAATAAAGCATGTTTTCAGAGTTTGATAACTTAAGTTGCAAGTTCACATTTGAACTTTTAAAAGCAAACAAAGAATGCAGTTTTATGAACTACTGCAAAATGATAACATTTTGTAATTCTACTACAGGACTAGTGTCATTTTATTATAATAAAAATGTGATGTAGTCACAGCAACCATATTATTATGTGCTATTTAAAAGAAATTACAGTTAAAATAATAAAATTATGATATTATAGTAATGACAGTTACAGGAAAATCTGCAATAAAATCACAGTAAAACTGTAGTAGAATCACTGTAAAATATTATCGTAAGGTTACTGTAAAGTTACTGTAATTTCTTTACATTAAAAATTACAGTAACTGGTTGACAACCCTGCTGCCAGTACGTTACAGTAAAATTTTTTGGAGTGTGTGTTAGGCTGTACTATTTTGAAGTTACCTGTTACTAATTAGTAACAGGCAACAAGCCTGACTTTGAAGGCTTTGTTTAAACTATTAATTTCAACTAGCTCAAATGCATGTTCAAATGGGTTGCCATATGGCAAGAGTTTATACCTTTTGTAGTAAAGTGCCTGGACTGCACATGTAAAAGAAAATGGCTAACAATTTTGAAAATACAGTTCTAATTGTTGAGTGTTCTTTCTACCCTTTCATTTCACCCAGTGCTGTCTTACAACACTTGAGTTATACCACTTAAAAAATGTCTTTGGGTTGTGCTGTGGTGGTGCAGGGGGTTAGCACGCCCCACGTTCGGACGCCTTAGGCCTCGACGCGGACGTCGTGGGTTCGACTCCCTGTCCCGGTAACCTTTGCTGCATGTCTTCCCTTCTCTCCCGGCCCTCTTTCCTGTCTGTCTACTGTCGCAAAAATTGCGATCCACTAGCGTCGAATAAAAAAAAAAAAAAGACAACGTAACTCAATCATGGAAAGGATTAAATAGCTTTCTTTCAACGTGTTTGTTGAGCTAACTTGATTTTCATGAGTTGAATCAACTTAATTTAGTATGAAGGTACCTCTGTAAAATAAGGTGGTTTCAACTAAATTTGCATTCATCTTAATCAAGTAAAGTAAATTACTTGATGGAAAACATTACAAAGTAGTTGGGCTTACTCTATCAAATTACATTGGGTCAACCATAGTAAATGAGTTGAATCAACCTAAAAAGTTAAGTTGAGCCAACACATTGGCTTTAAATTGGAATAACCGAAATAAATTAAGTTGAGGCAACTCAATTGCTTTAAATTGGAGTAACAGAGGAGTACATGGTGCTGAAATAAAGCAGGTGGAAATCCTTTCCATGATTCTTTAATGTTAATCCAAAGAGTTATTTTTTTCAGTGCATATTTAAATTGAATTTTATTGGACGCGCTAATAAAAAGTAGTCCGTAATTTGAGGCTCAAGGAGTCAATACTTTCTGCATTTAGGGTATTTTGAGCATGTCCCATAGCAGATGTGCATGTCTAGATGTCGGACTGTTTGCCCATTCTTCCTTACAAAACAGCTCAAACTCAATCATACTAGAGAGAAGGGACACATGAAATTTAATTTAGATATTTTCTTTGATTGGATTAGGTCTGGTTTTGACATTTTGACTTGCCTACTTTAACACTTCAATATGTTTTGATCCAAACCCTTTCATTGCACATTTTATTGCAATCTCGCTTTAGATTGCTTGTGCTGTTGGAAGATGAACTCCCAGCCCAATCTCAAGTTTTTATCAGTCTTTCACAAATTTTCTTTAGAATTTTCTCTAGAGTTGCATGAAGTTAAATAAAGTTTATTTTAGTCTCATCTGTCCAGAGCGCATTCTTCTAAAAGTTTGCTTTGGAACCATCCAGGCTTTGGTATAAGCAGCAGCTGAACTTCTTATGTCTTTCTTTCAACAATAGCTTATTTTGTCAAAGGATTTTCTCAACAAAGCTGTTGATCTCCTCCAGAGTTACTTTTGGCTTCTTTGGTGTTTTGCTCATTGATGCGGTCTTTGTTCAACCTGTTTATTTATGTATAAAGCTACTGAATGAATTAGAAGATACTATTTCTTTTTTCACATTCTGGGCAGATCAACAAATGCAAGCCACATTTTTAAAAATATTTTTTCTTGTGAAAAACAAATTGAAAGCCTATTCATCTTTTTGATTTAATTTTTTATTCACTTTACAATTATGTGATACTTAGCATTGCTGGACCACATATAAACAAAACATGACGTTTGTGGTTGCAAAAATACAAAATGTGGAAAAGATTAAAGAGTACAAAAATTGTAAGGCAGTATGTGCACTTAAAATATTCATCACAACAGACAGTTGCCTTTTTTGCTTCGGATGAAGCCAGGCTAAACCATTTTTTAAATTTTAATGTCCAAACCTTCACTGAGATATGGCAAAATGGAAATATTTAAGATTTGGACAACTTTTTTTGGTGGACTGTTTAAAGTGTTTTCCTCATATCGGTGACATAGTGAGGCGTTCTACATCTGCAAACCTGTTGTGGCTTGTCTACAGTTTATAGGGAAGGGGAATGTCATATTTTTCTTTGGGGCAACTTGTCAAAGAAAACATCTTAGTAAAGATAATATCTTGCAATCCAGGCTTGTAATTTCCATTTTCCAATGGTGTGTTTGCATCAAGGAGTGGCAATGTTCTTCTATACTATTATTAAGAAGCAATGCAGGAAACCATTTTAAACACAAGCTGACCTTGGCTTGAGTAATACAGACTCTGCTGGCAGTCAGCTGTGATTTAAGGCAGATGTGTGAAAGTCTCTTGGACACAAAAACCCAAAGTCGTTTTCTTGTCCAAACTGAGACAAAATTGAGTCTTGCTACAGAATATATCAGACATAATCAGCAAAATCAACAATCACTGAAGCGTAGAGCTAACTTTCCCATCCAGCACGTTTTGTGTCGCAATAGAAACTTTAAACTCTGATTTGGCCATTTGGATAGTAATAGTTTTTTGAACATGTCCATGTGTTAAGACACATTCTTATAAAACAGCCATATCACCATATAGTATTTACAAACCTAAATGGTTTGGACAATAGCTTTTGACACGAATACAAGTCTGTTTTATATCTGAGACTATATAGTAGAGCTAAGGTCTGCAAACGTGCAGAAAAACTTTGTGATACCAAAGACGAGCTGAAATTATGACATCAATAACTGCCTTAACATTTCATAGTTTTCTGAATTAAAAATGTGTAAAGTAATCGGTGACAACAACAGAAGCAATCCTTGTGAGAATGGAATGGAAAATGGCATTATTAATGATGTTGTTTTTTAGTGAATTGAAAAAAGCACAGATGACTACAGTCACTGAACACGATCTAGCCAAACAACAACAATGCACAGTCTCCATTCAAACACTTCAAATCAGTTAAACATATTCTAACAGCATGAGTCATCTAGTGGCTCGTGTTCAGAAATGAACATTTGTTTTGTGCTCAAACTTTGGCAGATGTTGATTGTCTGGGACCAACTGCGTCATTACATAGTTTCTTTGTCAATTAACTTTATATCATATGAAAAACAGTCTGTGGGAAATGAAGATGTCTCAATTTTTCCTACAGATAGCAAAGATGATGGATCCTACTTTGTTGCTTTAGCCAAGATAACCAGTCAATGTGCTTTTTGGAGGAAATAAAAACGGTATATTCCACATCAGATGTTGCTTTTATTTCTCTGGTCCTTTAAGAGAGACCTTGGCCAGACCTTGACATCCTCTTGTGTCCTCACTTGGCCAATGTCAAGTCTGTCATAACAAAAGTCAGATCCTTTAAACAGATTGCAAAGCACATTTTTCCCATTGAGGATTTTTAAAGGAAAACAATGAGTTCAGTATGTTTCTATCAAAGTATTTTTCACTTTTTTCCAGTGCTATTTGTCTAAAACTGTTGATTGTGTTGATTGTTAGTTTTATGGGTTTCCAGACTTTACTTGGGCACCCACCCATATTTAAAATCCCTGCCAAAGAGGCCACCCAGTTTACGCTTTCATTTTTCTTACTTTCCTAAACATCAAAAAAGGGATGTTGTCCAATGATTTTTTACAGGTTCACATAAAATATATCTGAAGCTGCATTTCTGGAGATTTTATCTTGGAAATGTAGTTATATGCTATGGTGTCAGCAGTTTGCGTTCTTGGATTTATTTCTTTTTTGTCTGTAAGATTATTCCCACTCCTTTGTGCCAAAGCAAAATAGATCCTCAGCATAATTTGCTATGTTTTTACACTTTTAAGATGATTAATGTAACCCTGTGATGGTGAAAACACAGCTAAGGTTTCTACTTCAGCTCAGCTTCAGTATGTGAGCTCCTGGTGTTGCTTTTTATGTAAATCTTCTCTCTTGTTGTGTGTTTTTATAGCTAAACACACAATCTTAGAATAATCCAGTTAGTACACTTTGTCAGACAAGTTATGAGCACTGAAATCTCAGCTGGAAGTCGCTCCTTATCATGAGATTATTTCAAAGTACTTTGAAATTTTAAATTATATTTTTTTGGTGCTCCAGGTATTCATTCTTTCAGAAATCACAACGTTACACAATGCTACAACGCTACAAATTTTTAAAAATCTTTTTCAAATTTAAGTACCACAGCCTACACTACTTGCATTTTTTTTTATTTACGTACTCCAAAGGAAAGTGGTTAAAAACTGAACATAGTCCTTTGTTGTGCAGAACAGTGAGCAGCTGGTTTAGGGGGATGCGTCATCAGGCTCGTCTATAACTGTTTATGCAGGTCATTCTTGTCTCTTCTTCTTTGTTTAGCTCTGACCTATTGCAAGCTTTGTCAAATGTCATGGCAAGCCAGGCTTTCACAGTTTGTTTATTAAAGTCAATATTTCCGAATGTGCTTACACAAAGCAAAAAAATAGGGACAGATTTGATGGATTACGAAGATCTTATTTCTGGGTAATTTATGCGAAGGATGGGAAAATTATGTGGTGCAGAAAAAAATGACAAAATGTTCATGTATGCAATAAACAGCATAATGTGCTTTATACAACATCACTAGAAAAGTAAACATTAGCATGAATGTGGCTGCAGGATAAATAGCAAGGCTAGACGTCCCTGGATTCCACCAGCTTTTCTCTATGTGTCAAAGCAAACATCACAGGTGTTTTGGGTTCTTTAAAATGTGACGTTCAAAAGGTTTGGTCTGAATAGGTTGGTTGATCTCTGGTGATGCGTCCTCACCAGAGCTGGCTGCTTGAAGTTAGTGTGACCCATAGATTCGAGGAGGCATAATTTGTTTGACAAACTTCATCAATGATCAACCTTTTGAGATCTAGTTGCATTAAATGTACGTTTTTTTATATTTCAGATTGTTATACAGAATACATATTTTTAAAGTTCACCTTGAATGTTTGGTAGGCTTCCTTAGTACTTCTATTCCCTTTCAATCCAAAGTGGGAACCTTTTGGATTTCATAAGTGCAGTGTGAGACTAGACCTTGCCCAGCTGAGTGATTTCTGGAATCAGTACTGCTGTTGGAGCAGCAAAGTCAACTATTTCTGCAGCTGAGAGAGAAAGAGAAGCCAGAATCCTCCTGAATCTGCTCCACATGCATCCCTTTCTTAGAATAGACGAAGACATCAATAGTAGGATTAAAAATAAAGTCAAATTATTAAAATGATCCAAACAAAGAATGGTTGGGTGCCTTTATTATTATTTTTAACTGGGTCAGTTTTCAGTAAATGAATACAAATATGCAGTACATAACATCTTGAATAGTAATGTCAGATTTTTGAAAATGCTTTAGTTTTTTGTTAGAAATTCAATAAAAAATGTTTTTTAACTTCTTTTCCCTAAAATCTAACGTCCTACTAAAGCTCTTATTTCAACACTATAACTGTCTGAATCCCCATATTATGGTTTTCTGCTTTTCTAAATAATTTCACTTATGCTGTTAGGCAAACTAAACAATGTAACACCATAAAAGTGGCAGTGTGTATTTTTGTTTACATGTGTGGGAATGCCATCGGTTCGGGGTGCTCATGTTTTTACAGTTTCACAAAAGAAGATATTTTCCTCACTAGTCTGGACTGAACAGCAACTTAAAACTCTGAAAAATGCCAGTTAAATAATTTAAATTGAGAAACTACAGTATGTTTTCAATGTTGATCACTGATTTTACTTTTGGGCTGAATTATTTTAAATAAAAAGTACAAATGTCCCAAAAACTTTGTTACTTAAACTGCAAAGGTGCAACAAAGTACACAAAAATGTAAATAGGGAACATATTTTAACAAGCAGAAGTTACACATGGATGGTTGAATTTGAACTTGGATGACTTCCAGGATAAGACTGAGTCAGAGTTTACAAACTTACACAATATAAATGTGTGTGGTCTTCTTGTAATTTTTACCATAGAATGATAAAATACTCCAGGAGTGCTTCGCTTGAAAGAGACAATACTGCTCAGGCACAGCCCTGTTTTGATGACTGGAGATTCACCTTTCCTAAATGCGGTGGTCTCTATTAATGCAAGAAGAGAGTATCTCTGACTCATTAGGAGAGATAACTGTCTGCAAGGTTTAACAGTAGCCTTTCGTTCTTTTTGTGTTTTTAAGTGGGCAGCCAGGTCTTTGAAGTGGGCCTGAGGCAGAAAGTTATGATCAGACATGTTTTTGTGGAAAGTCAGATGCTGCTGCGATTATACATGAAAGACGGATTATCAAGCTTGATGACTGTGAAGGTAGGAGGGACAGAGTGCTCCATAATGGTGTGTAATTACTGTCAGTTCATCTGAGACATTAGATGAACTGACAGAAGAGGGTTATTCAACAAATATTTTCTATATCTGCTAAAAAATAAAAACAAGCAAAAAAAATATTTTGAAATCTGGTATTCTTGGAAATTTTAACAGATCTTTAACTATACACATGGAAGCCTTCATTGTACATTTTTTATCAAGTAGACGCTTGTCCTGTTTTAAGTTCCACAATTTCCCTATTTTCCTGTATTTATAAGTGGCAGCAATCATTGGTTTTGAATAAATTCTTTAATTTAATCCTCAAATAATTACTTCTGTAAAATAAACATATCAAAACTCATTCAGGACGATGAATCTTTTTGGACAGGAATTAGTCATTGAGATTGTTTTAAGTGATTTTTTTTATACATAACCAAAACAATCCAGATTTTCTTCTATTTACTACAAATTACAAATAAAAATAAATTTGTCTCATTCTGTCTCTAACTCACTATACTGTTAACTCAGGATGTGGAAATCCAGAGAAGTACAAACGTTTCATGCCAAACATCATGCATAAGAAGCTCTGGAATGTCGGGCAGTGCAGGCCGTAGCAGCTCACTACTGCATAAATGTTGGTTCCAAATATTTGAGGGCTCTCGTTAAAATATTTTGGTGCAAGTAGACTAATGATACACCGTGGAGCATAGAACAAATAAACTAACACTAAAGTAAGCTTTTTAACCTGCTTTTTGAACTTAAGTAGTAAGCTTCAATGGCCTGCACAACCAGTATCTGAATACAATACAAAACCAACTTCATTTATTCAGCGCTTTAAAACAGTGATAGCGGAAACAAAGTGCTGCACCTAAGAAAATAAAAATACTAAAAAGAACTATCAGATATATAAATAAGGCATAGGCACAATAAAAGATTAAACACAATACAACTCGTTAAAGGGGCATTATTAAGTAAAATTTACTCTTCTGAACTTTACGTTATGTTATAATGTTATTCCCCCATCAAAAATATGCAGGGAGTGTTGCCCTCAATATTTTATGCATGCTTGAGAACTCCTTTAATTTCCCATGGCAACCATTTGGGGGTGCCTAAACTCTCACTGAACGTCATTTTTTCCATGCAGTTCCTCCTTGGAGCTACAGTCTTCAAGCCGAGCTTCTGCATTACATAACACCCCTCCTCTGTCCGACCGCCACTCAACTCTTCCAGACTAGCAGCAGGAGCAATCAGCAAATGCACATCTTCTACAACAACTACTTCTCAGTCCAATGTTGGTAAGAATGTTTGTAAACAGCCTGATAGAGAAGCTATGTTGTTATGGCATGCTGAATGTGATGTGTTGGAAAGAGCTGAAGCTTCTTAAAGAGGCAGTCCTAATTTCAAAGCATTAAATTGGGAAGTTAAAATTCTTTTAAGTCATGTTTGATGTACACAGCAGTTTTAAAACAACTGGAGGTAACATTGTAACTTGATTATGCTATAAAATTGCACAATCCCTGTAAAATACATAATAAAAGTCTTTAAAAACAAACAAAAATATTTTAAAGTGGACTATAAAGTGGACAAGGAGCCAGTGAAGTAAGGCCAGTTAAAAGGCATGCAGCAGCAGCATTTTGAACCATCTGCAGAAGAAGGAAAATAATTTACTCACTCCAACAAAGAGTCCAGTACAATAATCTCAGTGAGACGAAATAAAATCATGGATCGCTGTTCCAAAGGGAGGTATGGACAGAAAGGATTTATCTATTGCCAGCCGTTTTAGGTGATAAAAGCCGGATCTTACAACTGTTCCAGTTTGTCTTTCCAATTTAAGATCAAGGTCTAACTTTTAACCCATATCGGTGACAGTTGATTTAAAATAAGCTGTCAGGGGTCCCAAATCAACAGTGGTGGAATCACTAGGCCCTCGTGGTCCAAACCTCTATTTTCTTTTCATTTAAATTCAGGAAATTCAGGACTAAAGCTTTAATATCATCCAAGCAGTCCAAAAAGGCTTTCATTGAAAAGCTGTCGTTCTGCTTTAAGGTTTGTTGATGGGTCTTGCTTGCTTTGAATCTGATAATCATCAGCAAAGAAAAGGAAAGTGATTTATTAAATTGCTCCTTATTATGAAGCTGAGGGGAAGAGATAAAAGAAAAAAAAAAGAGACGAGCCCTAAAGTAGAGTTTTGTGGGACCCCAAAAGATAAAAGAGCGCATAGTCCGTGTGTAAAATGTTGACACAGTAGGATTAATCAGCCAGATAAGATCTAACCCAAACAGGACGTGATATTAAGATACTGTGTTTTGAATGTTAGAAACCACTGGTGCTATTGTAAAAGTGTTGCACTCTCACTCTTTTTAGACTGATGACATTTGTGTAACCTGTCAAAAGAATGCTAATCTTATATGCCTGTTCTTTCACTCCTGTAAAACGTCACTGATAGGAACTACAGATGGTGCTCAGAACAGCATTGTGGATGTAGATTGTTATGTTGTGCAGCAGTACAGGGAAAAAAAATTGATATGTGATCAAGTTATTCAAGTTTTCTTGATTACTAATATTTAGAATGATTCGATTTTATGGATTAGTAATTCTCTTTTTGTATCAAAGTGCTACATGGAGCATAATATGGAAGTTCTGGAATATCTCAGTAAAGTTTTCTCAAACTTCTCAGAATGCTAGATGAGGTCAAGACCCATCAAGAAGGTCCCACCACCTTATACGCATTTTTGACTTTGCAGCTCAGGCTTAATTACTGTGACTGCACTTTTCAGTCTTCACTGTGAGACAAATGGTACATTTATATGTGCAAACACATGTGGCTTTAGGTGAGCCATGGTCCATAAATCAAACATGTAGTGAAATGCATGCTAAGAACAAAACATATCACATACTCAGCATACTTGAGATAGCGTTGCGGATATTAAGTTACTCTCCAGGCGTCCTACCAATATTTGCCAGTGAAGTTTTGTAAGAGCATCTTGTGGTTTTCTGAACTAAGCTTTGATGTCTGCACAGTGATTCTTTTCCACCACTTAAAGCCCGACAGTACAAAATTATTTATAAAAATCTGAGACAAGGAGCCATGTGGTATCCAGTTTTGTAGCTTGTCCAGTAAAAGTTTAACCACAACATTTCTCGTCAGCATGTGAAAAAAAAGTCTCTGATACTTCACAGATGCTATAAGCAAGAAAAAACACTTTGCTCTTTACCACAAAGCATCAAAGTGTTTTAATCTGTTGAATCTATTTGGAAAATATCATTCAAGATTATTAAACATAACTAAGGAACTGTATATCAAAATCCAAGTTGATATACATCTGTATGTTTGCATATCAGCCAAGCTCAGTTCTATCGGCAACTTGGTACCTGCAGTCCACCCCCATCTGATTTGTCTCTCTTTGTTGCTGTAAACCGACTACTGCTTCTATTGTCTGAGCGCAGAGAAGCTTTTCTTTCTGTTAAGCATTCTCCTTTTAATGCCAGTTCACAATCATGTTACGCATATCTGAGTTACCTCTTTCATGAAGCTGTAAGCCAAGTATTTTTGGCAATGTCGCCTCAGTAAGCATGTAGCACTTTAAGTGATTTTCTCAGCAACAATGAAGGTTTCCATATGTATCATTAAAGGTCTGTTAAAATGTCCAAGAGCACCAGATGAAGCCGTCTTGAATCTAATAGCTGACTTTTATGTGAATTATGCAATAATTTGCTGTAGGTTAGTGGGTGTACATTATTTCAGATAAGTGCCCTACAGCTAGCTTCTTTTTAACAACCTCAGATGACATTCAAATACACCAATCTGCAGGAATGGATGAGGACATTACCCTGAAGTGAGAGAAAGTCTGATTGCTGCAATTGTGACAAGACACAGTTAAGCCTGGTACGTTTCTTGGGAGATGAGTGGAGCTGACAGGTGATTTTCATTAATTTACAATGAGAATTTAAACTAAAATTATAACAAAATGTAATGTGGAAATAAACTTGTAACATAAAATAGTTTTCTTACTTAATAATGAGCTTTTTGGTTGCTTGTTTTTATAGTACACCAGGAAATGTATGCATTGTGAATGAAAGTTTAATCCACCTACCTTTAAAGTATCTTCTCCCATAGATGTAGAATTCCTGAAGCTTCCTGAAATATATTCCAGTTTGTATGTCCACTTCCACAGAACTCCAAGAGCAGAACAACTATAATCCAAGCACTCCTATCTGAGCCTTGCACTTGTTTGAAAATTGTTCAGAAAGAAAGTGAGAAACTTCTTACAGGCTGCAAGTTCTCTGTGGCTGCACCAAGCTCAGGTCCTAGTGCCCCCGTCTGAAATGTTACTTGAATATACACATGGATGGAGGGATACATTTTAACAAACTCTCATCAAAAAATGAGCAAAAGCAGTTAAAATCATTTCTCATGTTTCACATGGAATTCCATTGAAGATTTTGTCTTTTATTAATGACTAGTAATGCAAAAATAATGTATCCAAAAGTAACAGTTATTGCTTTAGGATTTATTTCCCTTGTACTGTCAAGCCAGTTTGAAAGAATATTAAAATTGAAAAAGTTTTAATGTGTATTTTGCTATTCCTATTGTTGCAGTCTTAAAAATGTATTACAATCAAAATATATTGAACATGTAGCCTTTGAAGTGCCATTTGTAGAAATTATAAATTATGGTACTTATCTGTATGTACCATAAACATAAGGTACATACAGATATGAACATAAATTTATTACATCAAAGGTTAATTATTTATGATAATCCCCATATATATTAGCTAACTATTGATCACTGATCAGTAGAACAAGGTTCAAGTAAAAGCTTGGACTCACAGGACAGTGATAAACTCACAATATGCTACGTTTAACTGACTTATTTACAATGATCCTCGGGTTTTTGGTGTGCTTCTTTGATTTTGCATTCTTCATTTGTGGAGAATCTGAGTTTAGAGTATACTATAACACCTTGTTTCCTTAAAAAAAAGTGCTATAGCTCCGGCAGGCTTGTGGAGCTGGAAGTTGGCAAACAACTTTTTGCATTTCCACCATCTTGTGATGGCAGCACCAAATTACAACACAGTACTAGTATTCTGTATCTTGTAATAACTAAGCAAGTTCCTTAAAATCAATTCCCATTTTTGACAGGCATGATCTTATAGTACATTTCCTATTAAATCAGTGTTATGTGAGATGTTGTATTGAAATTACAACATCTGGAAACAGTCAAACATAGGGAAATAGAACACAGAAATTATCACTCGGACTGCAATATGAGCTCTGCTGTTCATACCCCAAGTATAAAACATAAAAATAAGACAAAAAATATTTACATACAGTTGCTCCATGTTTTTATATCTTTATGTATTCTTGTGAATACCGTATTTTTGCAGAAATTTGAGAAGCACAATTTGAATGAATACACTTTTTTTCACAAAATCAAAGGACAAGTTAGAATAAATCTTCCTTATTTACTTATTCTCAACAGTTTTTTTTTCTGTATCTAAGCTAGAACTATGATAATAATTAACAATTAAAATTGCAATTGGAGTAAAATTAGGTTTGAGTGTAGTGCAAACCTAATTTGCACCTTCATTCATCGCTGCTGAATGAAGGTGAACTTTGTGATTTTCCAATATTAATTTTAGTAAAATAATCTGTCAAGTTTTTTACCTACTCTAAACCCAAACAAAAGTATTAATGTTGATTCTCCAACCAGCTAATATCTGTTACCAAGTCCTTGCCGACAATTTCCAAACATTAGACAAGTCTTTGTGAATGAATGTTATAAACTCAAAGAACAGATTAAGAAGGGGTGCTTGCATTTTGCCCAAACTGAGGAAACAGACTCCAAACCATTGTACATAGTTTATAAAATAAGTCATATTTTATTGAAACACTTTAAAACACATTAGTTTTCACATTGTAAAATGTCAGTTCATCCACCTGGTAGTTTAAAACAACCTTTATCCAATCTTTGTTTCTAGATTTCTGGGACTGAAATCAGTACTGGTGCAAAGGTTTTATTATTTGACGCAGTCTAAATGCGTTTGGCTGTTTGTTTCCTTTATTTTTTATATAAATAAATATCAGCTGTAACCTGTAGCTGTAAAACCCATTTATATGGAAATGAAGAACCACAAAGAAACCTAGTTAAGGGACTAATCTTTTGGATGACTATTGGAATTTTATTTCTTCTAGCTTCCTCTAATTTCCCACATGTATTGTTCTAACCTGTTTCTAATTTAGATTTTATTTTGAAGGAAAAGCAGATGTTAAACAGTCACAGGATGTCTTCATCTTAAGTTAATTGTTTTCACATATTTGAATGTTTCAAAGGGCATTTCATTGGAGATGTCTTGAAGCAGCTGATGTCTGGTAAATGTTTTTATTTTTCTAATATGGAAAAGTGAAACAATTCACCTTACAAAGTTTGAGAAATCATTTATTCTTTTTTTTTTTCCTCCAATCTGTGGTGATTGATTTGGTCCATAATGTAAAATTGCTTAGCTTCTTTTAAACTGACGTAATTGTCGACATGTTGCAGCAGAGGATAGGATTACAGAGTGAATGTGTTTGAAGCTGCAAGTGAGTGTGTGTGAACAGTGCTAACGTTTCAGGAGAGATCTGAGCCCGGACGTGAGGAAGCATAAACTAACCCAGGTGTAATAAAAGTGCATGTGTGGATGTGAGACTTCCTTTGAAACTCTGAGACTTTCCTTTCTCATCCCTGCCTGTTAGGTTACGTTTAAGTCAAGGTCATTGAAAAATCTGAGTTTTATGCTTTTCTCCATTTTACTCGAAATTGAATAATGGCTGAAGATTTTTTTTCTTTAAATAAGTGTTTCAGTGTGTTCACATTTAAGGAACTACCAGCTTTACACATCTGGATTCCAATAACAACATATGGAAACAAGATCAGCTTACCAGATTACACCGGGGATCAAACCCTGGCTTTGATTATCATTTTAAGCTCACTGTGTCAGGCCTGACGTTTTTAAACATCTGATCAGATGTTGCAAAGCTACTCTTTGTCTGCTTTAGATTAGTGCTGCTATCCAAATTAATATGAGAACAATACAGGATTGCAAGTAATCAGAAGGACTTAACATCACTTAGAAAGTAGTTAGACATTGGGGGGATTTTGCTGCTTTGGTGCTTCTGGGTTTTGGGACTAAAAGCTGACCTCTCGCTGATGGGCTGTGAGGCTCATTTACAAGAACCTGTTTAGTCACTGGCCAGCAGAGTCGGTAATGCTTATCAAAGATTTGGGATACATTCAAATATTCCTTCAAAGTGAATTACAGGGAGATGAAAAATAGAGAGAAAGTCACAGCTTGTGCATAAAATGCTTCATTTCGCATCAACTGATTGAAAGCAGATAAAAAAAAATTTCTGAGATTAAAAAAAAAGTAGAGATTCATAGAAAATATTGTGACCCTGTAATGAAGGGAAAAGGTTTACATTTGCATAGTTTTTAATTTTATTTTTTAGTTTTAGTAATTGTACAGTTGGAAGATGAGGCATATGTTATGTTTGTAGTACAATTAAATTTACAAACTGTTTTTTCCAGATCCATTCTTTCCTGGACCTACATCACCCCCTGTCTGTCTCCCCTTGTCTCTCTCTCACACACTCTCTCCGTCTCTCTCTCTGTCGCTTTCTCTCTTTCACACTCTCTCTCTCTCTCTCCCCTCACACCTGTAACTTGTTAGTCAATTAGCCAGGTTTATTGTTCCAGCATTCACCCTCTTAGTATTTAATCACCTCTCTCTCTCATTCTTCCTTACTAGTTCCTCCTGCTTAATCCTGTTAAAGCCTGTTGCTTTCCTGGTCTCTGTGACTGTTTTTTTCCTGTTTGTTTGTTTTTTGTTCTGCCTTGGCTCCCTGTGTTCTCCATAGATTTTTGTTAGGATTTTTTGTTGTTTTCATTCTTCATAAAATCTTCAATTCAATTAAAAACCTCAACCTGCTGCGTTTCGATCCGCTGTCAATACACATGACAAATCATGACAAATAAAACCCAGGATTGGATTGGTTCAATCCTTATGATGGAACCAATCATATTGATTGGTTCCATCAATTCCAGAAAGTCATTACATTTCTTATAAAGATAAATAGCCATACCCTGTCACATGAACAACCATCACATGCAAAATGAGTCAAATGTTCTGGTTTCATCTCTTGTGTTGGGACAATATTTGTCAAAAAATTGAAGGTAAACAACATATTTTTTTCTGGAAAATGTGAAATTGATCTTTGTTCACATTTCGCTCATCAGAGGATTTATTACCCAGTGTCTTTGTCATTGATGAATCACAAGACTGACCTAAAGTTATGATTCCAACTTCCTCTTGTCACATGCCAAAGTGGGCAAGACACTACAGGCGCCGTTGCAATAGACCTATTGGTTCGGTCCCGGTCCGTCCCGGCCAGATTTGTTTTTTATTAGGAGAACCAGGGCAGCTCTGCCTGGCAGTGCTCAGATTTTTGTACCTATTTCGGGGGCAGTACTTGCCAGAATGTCCGTGATTTAGCTGTTTACTGCTAGAAGCTTGTCGCTCTGAAGAACTGACAGCAATTGAAGAGAGAAACGGTGAAGCTGCATGTGGTAAGCCTTCTATAGGACCTATTTAGCTAGTTTAGCTAGTTAGCTAGTTTTGCTAATTAATTTGTGACGTAAAACTTATTTTGCCTCTAGATTAAAAATAAATACATAAAGTTGGCTTTTGGTTTACATTTTGACTGCATTTCCTAAATCCAAATGGTTCCACATTTTAAAAAATAAAGTGGCTGAATGTAATTACATTTATATGCATAGCGAAATAATCAGCTGTCTTTAAGAGTCTTTATCATTATGTCTGGGCCAACAGTGGATTTCTGTTAGACAAAATGAAATGTCTGGATTTATTCAAGTTCATCAGAACCAGAACCTCGAGGTTCTCTATTTCTCAGTGTTGCTGTAAACAACATTGGAGCGTTAAGTTGAGCTGCTGGGTGCTCACGGCCTCCCCATAATATGGAGGAACAGACAGTATAACGGTCTACCTGGAGTAGAACCGAACCGCACATTAATCAATTAGTGGGCGACTTGCCACAAACCGGTGACAAGTTTCCGCCAGATATTTTCTGTTTAAATCAGAAAACTTGAAGAAAGTGGTGTAAAGATTGTGGTTGAAATGAAAAATCAGACTACTTGAATTGATTTTTTTTCGTTGCAGAATGAATTTTTCTGTAAAAACAGGCATCTGAGTGACATTTATGGTATTTTCAGGCAAACTGCAAATTAGAATGTCTGTTTGAAAAGCTACACAGTAACTCTGAACATTCAAAAGAAAAGAAAATATGTGTACTTTGGCAATCCACATCTGGCCTTCATCAGCCACATCAGCTTAGGCCCAGCGTTTGAAAAGACAGCTGACTTCGTGGAAGAGAGCAGGAAGTGAGGGCTTATTCTTCATTCTGTGAAACATTCAGATTTGATTACCACTAAGGCACAGCAGAGCACATTGTAGCACAGGTCATCTTTGTCAGTTGCCGTTGGCTGTCTTGGTTGACAGTTTCCTTGTACTCTCTGTAGTCGGCAGGGATCATGTTTAAAAAGAGGTTCTGCATGGAAAAAAAAACAATGATTATCTGATTATTTACAGTCTGTTCACGGAGTTCCTAACAGAAAAAGATGGGGAGTTTGTGCACCTGAGTTAACTGCGACTAGAGCTATCTCTGCTAAGAAATCAAACCAAGCTCGTCTAAGCATGTGGTCTGTGACCCCACTCAGCCTAGGTCCAGATTAGCCTGGGGCCACCAGGGAGATAGCCTTTCAGAAGAGGCTCGCTAACCTCAGAGGACAATGGCCATGTTGTCTGTGACAGAGGGAACCATTTCTGCATCAGATTAAATTTCTCACAAAAGAAAAGAATTTAAAAAATTCCTCCTCTATTTAATTTCATGTCAAGCTGGTTGAGTCTTTAAGGTTTTGGCAGCTTAATAGTTACTGAATCCATACCAAACATTTTACAACCTAACACTGTTAATGTCTTACTACTGATTTATTATGTCCAGCAGTGGTTTTGTAAACTGCAGATCTCAGTAGTTTCCTGCTGTTTAGAAATTTAAGATTTCATATCTTTTTATAGGCTTCACCGTTCCTCATGTGTGTGTTTGTCATGTACTTCCTCTGCAGCTTTGTCTGTTTCTGTTACATGATTTGATTCCCAGCACATCTGTGTTTACAGCTGTGAGAAGATGATCGAGGGATATTTTTTGTCTTGTTATTGTTGATAGAGTTTAGGGTGTGTGTGTTGTGTGGCCTTGTATTTGAGACAATGTAAGGACCATTTTTCCAACAAATACTAAGTTGTGGGAACCGACTGCTCTTTATGTGGTGCAAAGCCCCGGCCTCACAAAGAAAAGTATTGTTTTTGGGTCAGGGGTTAGGTTTAGGACTAAGGTATGAATTGAGTTTAGTTTAGATTTAGGGCAAAGGTCATGGTTTGGCTATAAAAGTGAATGAAAAATGAACAGAAGTTCATACAAAGTCTCTGTGAAGATAAAGACATATGATATTTGTGTATGCTCCATATGGAGGTCTACTTTCATAATATAGACAAACAAAGGCAAGTGTGGTTCTGCTTCCTGACCCAGAAAGTCCAGGTAAGACATAAATACAGTTTATAAAATTAATGGAAGTCAATACAAAGTCCTCAGTTTGTACAGAAGAACAAGGATGTGTGTCTGTGGTTGGTGCGAAGTAGATGTACTTATCAGTGTATCTCAACACCAAAAAATCTTAGTTGATTTTTATTGCAATGATGGAATAATTAAAATATACCATGTAATTATGTGTAAAGGTCGTCTGCCTATTTAAAATAATTGTGTGTTTTTTCTTAAATTTTATAGGTTCATTGTGTGATTTTATTTTGATGACTTTGTACAGCCTAGCGGCAATAATTATCCCAGGTTTCTGTTAATATAAAACATCTGAACTGACATCTTGCCTAATCCTCTATAATTTTTAAGATCTAAAATCTTTCAATAACACTTCCTGAAATTATGTAACATTTGGAATATTTGTCTTCTTGTTAAAGTATATTTTAAAGTTAATAAGGTGGTTTCCTGTCAAGGTTTACAGCTGCGTTTTTTGTTGTTTTGCATCCAGTTAGGTTTTTTTTGTACTTATATTGTAAATGGAAATGAACAAAAACTGACAAACTGTAAAAAAACAGCACAAAACTAATTTCTAATGGTTGAGGATTTACATCACAGAGTTTTGCATTCTGCAACAATAAGACTTTGTAATATAGCCTGCTGTTCTTTATTAGGCTTTATTTCTCTGGGCTGGCTCCGTGCCCTCCACTGATGTTTCATGCCGTTGATTAATTGCCTCTGTACAGCAGTTGTGTGCAACAGGGTGACACACAGAAAGTGGAAAGCACTGTTTAACAAAAGAGTCTGCTGCGACACTCACTAAGATTTTTTTCCATTGGTTTGGCTGTCATCCACTTGGAATGTTCCCCTTTAATTCTCCACTTTTTGGTTAAGCGTGGTCTTTGTTCAGTGACATTTCTCCACCCATTTACAGATGTTTGTCTTTAAAGTTTTAACGATTGAATGTGTCATCAATGTTCCCCAATTGACTTGTAACTTAGAACCCAAATCAGTAAAAGTTAATTTTATGCAATTGGAACAGAAAAATAAAAATAAAGACAAATACCATAATTGGTTTAAGTATCGTCCCTTAAAATCCAATAAGGCAGGATACACTGTCCTCAGCCTGTAGAAATGTTACTCATAAATTGAATGGGTGTTGCCTATTATAGTAATGACACAAAACACTAATGATCCTCACACCTCTATTCCCCACTAACTACCACATAGAAAAGTTCACACACACACTCTAAAACACAGGTGTCAAACTCCAGTCCTCAAGGGCCTGTATCCTGCAGTTTTTAGATGTGCCACAGGTACAAACCGCTGGAATGAAATGGCTTAATTACCTCCTCCTTTTGTAGATAAGTTCTCCAGAGCTTTGGTAATGACCTTATTATTCTATTCAGGTGTGGTGCAGCAGAGGCACATGTAAAAGTTGCAGGACACCGGGCCTTGAGGACTGGAGTTTGACACCCCTGCTCTAAAAGGATCAAGTGACCCTCTACCTTATGAAATTTAATTTGTGATCGAACCTTTCCTCTGCTAAACAAAGAACAGGTGGAAGTCCTTTAAAGTAGTTTTCTTATTTGTCTAGTTTCAGCTACAAATATTTTAATCAGATCAAATTAATAAAAGAAAATACTGGAAATCTAGAACCAAGAAAAATAAAATAAAAAACAACCTTCTTTAAACGTAGATTAAAGTAACACTAGAGTGAGTATTTGCACATTATAGATTGTAAAGACTTTGTGGGTCCGAGATCCAGGTTGAGATTTTATTGGAAATGATGACCTTATGAGTTATTCTTTGTTTTTATTATTTTACTTCTCTTAAAAATGATATAAATTATTCATTTTAAATCACAGTTCTGATTTTTTTCTTTAATGGTAGAAAACATTGTTGTTTGATTTGTTATGCAATTTTAAATAAATCTCTATGCAAAAGTAGAGATTTTATAATCTTATGCATAAGTTTGAGTCATTTGGTTTTAAATATTTTATGTTTTTTTGGAAACAAATTGTGATTATATGTCATGTAATTGCCTGGTGGCCATTACCCTGTTGGTAATCTATGGTAGGACATTCCTGCGATCATGAATTTACTACAGGACATGCTAGGCATGACTTAAGATGAGTCTTTAATTGTGCTCTTCTGTTCTGGAACACTAATTCTATGTTGACAATTTTTTTCTGCGATGTGGCTTTTGTGGTCTTTTCAAGACATGCAGTGGCTCCCTCTCTCGTTAAGACCTCAGGTTTTCAGTAGACACTTTCTCTCCTTACTAACACTGCACACTGACAGGGCCATAATGAAAACCAGAGAAATATATAGGATTCCCCGCTGAATCACTAAAACAGCAGGAAAAACCACTAAAATCACTCCACAATAACCTTTGTCAAAACAAATTGTAGTATTTTCTGTGCAGTCTCTGAATCCAAACAATTGCTTTATTGTGCACAAGGACTTCTAAGCAGATTTCAATTGACACAGAAGAAAATAAGACATTTATACCTGTGCAGCAGGATTTTTGTAGAGTACAACTAATGCTAGTTTAACAGTCTAATTATCATTGTTTTCACACAGAAGTAAATCGGTGCCTATAATTTTTTCCCAGTCTCCTATCCTGATTACATTAATCTAAGCAAAATTAGGCCTACTTAAGGCATGGAAACCAAACATGCAAGTTGAATCCCAAATATTTAGCAGTCTGGACACCAGATGTGTCCAGTATGTATCACACAATTTCCATCAGAGCTGCCTGAATATGCTCTCATGAAGTTGAACAGTAGATGTGTTATGTATGATGACTCTGAGTGTCTGATAAAGGAATGTGCAGTTCCAAGTAGCAGCAAATTAGGCAACTTAATTATGCGTACATGTTCCATGTTTTGTGATTTGTAAAACTATGTAAATATTAGAATTTTTTGTCACATAGCAACAACAACAACAAACTTCAGTGTGTGGATTTAATGAGATTGTCTAACAGAAAGTAGTGATACTGTGAAGTGGAAGGTAAATGAAGCATTCGATTTGATTTCAAAAATGTATATATACACCAAAATATAAAAAATTCCAAGGATAATTTAGATTTGGACAATATTCTGTGTAAATCCTCCTTATAATATGCAGATTTTTGTTTGCAGAACAGCTCTTGTTCAGCCAGGGTATCAAGTCAAGTCACAGATTCTCAGTTTGCTTTAGGTTCAGATTTTGACCGTGCCATTGTAGCATTTGGACATGCTTCGATTAAATACCACTCCATCATAGCTCCAGCTTAATGTTTGGGGTTGTTATTCTGCAAGAAAGTGAATCTCAACATCAGTTCCAAGATTTTTTACTCTCTAAATGTTTTCTTCCAGGATTGCCTTTCATTTATCTTAATCAACTCTGATTAGGTTCACTGTCCCTAATAAAGAAAAGCATTCCAACAACACTGTGCTGCCATCACTTTCTCTCACCATAAGAAGAGTGTATTTATGAATAATGAACACATCTTCACTTTTTATGCTGAATAGAAACATACTTTCAAAATGTATGTTTTAAATAAGAATTGAAACTTTTTGTAATGTTTATTTCACTTTACAGGAATGTACAAAATGATGCATAATTGTGAAACTATTATTTTCATGCATCAAGTCCATGAAAATATTTTCAATACAGAATAGATGCTAATTACTGTCCAATGCTGAAAAACTAAAAGTTATGCAAGTTGTAAGACTTCTACAACCATCTTAAATATACATCTTTTTCTACAAAATAAATATACTCTTGTACTCTTAGGCTACTCCCAAAAAAAAACAAAAAAAAAACAACTTTTTTGTAAATATACAATCTCAGGATTGGAGGGTTGATGGGGCGGTGGATGGGGTGTGGGATAAGAGGGCAGGCTTACACTCCAAAGAGTTAAGAAAAAACAATTTATAAGGTTTTAATATAATTTTCAATCAGTCTGGTGTCTAAGTCCAGCTTTTCTGCAGTTGATTGAAACAAGATGGTTTGACATACCGCACTGGGGAGGCCACAGGGTCAGCGATATAAATCGAGCAAAATCCATCTGCTGCCCTCTGGTGGATTCTCACTGATACTGTTTCTTTTTGTATTGATGCGCAGAGATTTACAAAAGCATGTATTTTTTTAAAAAATACCTGATTTATAACATAATAAAACAACAAGCAAGCAAAAACAAAAATCCCTCTTTTATAAATTAAAGAAAGCATTTAGCTTTTATTTTGGTGATAACTTAAATGCCTGACAACTATGTTTTGTGCCACATAAGTCCATGTTGAAATGTTTTCATTTGGATGTATATTTACTCTAATTAATGTGCAAAATCTTCTTCCTTCTTGTACCATTGAAAGAATATTTCTAACATCACGCCCTGGTTTTTGATGCCTGAATCCCCAGAGGAGCAGCAGCAGGGCAGGTACGCCTGTCCAACTGCTCATTAGAAGAAAGGGCAAATTAGTTCTCCCAGGGATCTTTGCACTGTGCAAACACAACAACAACAGATGCACAGGTCGGCTACAGGAAAACTCACAGTTATTTGTTAATTAAGCTATCTCAGTGCATTGCCCAGATCAGCTCGTGAGGCAGGCGGCAGACAAAATGGCAGCAGCAGCCGAAGCAGCAGAGCAGACACAGTGAAAGCCCTGAAGGCTCCAGAGACTTCATCTTCATGACAGTGTAAGACTGGAATACTGGAGTATGTTAGTGACAAGAAAAAAAGTGTAGGTCTGCATCACATTGTCACAGTTATGACTGGAGAAAGCCAGCGGCTTTACAGACTGCAGATTCTCATGTAATAGATTGTATTGTATAGTTTTTAGACTATAGATAGAGAGGCTGCAGAGAGCGCTAGATCACTAGAAGACGACAAGATGTTTTATCCTGTTGTATCAGCTGTGATATGCAGCAGTGATGTATTTTACATTGAAGCTGTCAGTACCAACATTTTAAAGTAAAATGGTTGTAATTTTATTGTTGTATTGTTGTACCATTTACTGTCCAAAAATACGGTGACCTCCTGTGACTCAAGCGTCGATCGATTTTTCCATTTTTCTGTTGTGTTGCCTCTGTGAAGCTGAGTGGGGCAACTAGGACTATAATAATGTTGGGTTAGAGACACACAAATACCAACCTTGAAATCCATTTTCTTTAGTCCAAAGGGGGTAACCTGTAATAAAAGGGGTAACCTGTAATAAATTTGGATCAAGTCAGAGCAGAGAATATTTCCACAAACTCTTTTTGTAACATGCTTTTAATTATTTGAATGCTTCTCAATATTCTGCACATTATTTTACTCAAACACTCATTTGTAGCTGATGCATTTTCCTTGTTTGCAAATTAAAACGAGAAAGCCTCTGATGTTGCTTCTCTTGACCAGCCGCTTCTCTGTGTTTTATGAAAACTAGTGAGATCAAAGACAGACTTGTCGCCATGCATTGTGTCTATTGCTTCTGATAACATCATCAAATCAAGTCTTTTGGTTTGATTTGTAGTCTATGCAGACTTAGGTTTGGCATCTAAATCAATGGAGCCATGTAATGAGGAGTTTTTTTTTTTAAGGGATTTTCATCACAGAAAATTGCCTTCAACCCTCCTGGGGAACCTCAGAAGAAGAAAAAAAGATCCACTGACGTGTTAGCAAAGCAATTTGCTTTCTGGATCAGGTGTTGGTAGTAAACAACGGCGGCTGTTCCTGTATTGCTACACATACAACTGAAGCACAAACAGAGCAAAAATAACACGGTACGTTAATAAATATTAAAACTACACAAAGATTAACCTCACGAAAAACTGTTTATTTTAAGGCATTGAAGTTTGTTGTCAAGATTAATAATCTTTAAGGATTAAACTGAGAAAATAAACACAATTGCAGGTTTGCTTTTAGGTTTATCCACACATTAATTATCCTATCACACCCCTGTTCTCTTAAACTGTCTATTTCAGAACACCTAGCCAGCTAGGAGCAGAGGTTTTCCTTCTGACTGGTCAGAATATTTATATCTCTGCCCCATCTGTGCACAGATTGTTCTGCTTTTCATAAATCATTGAGCTAAGGCAATTGCACCGACAGGAAGGATTGAGACCTCCCTCTGGTGTGGAATGAACTGTGTCCAATATCTCCTACTTGTTTGTTTAGTGAGATGTGCGGAGGGAACAAATGTGAGCGGAATCAAACGTGACACATTTAAAGTCGGAGCGGATGTTTTGGTGTAAATGTGTCGCTTTAAGCCGTCTTCACCCAGTGCATGAATTACTGTATTTGTACCCGAGTGTTCCACAGACTTATCTCTATTATTGAATCTATTATTGCCTGACAGAGGCAAACACACTCAGTGTTTGCTCAAGATAACAAACATTGTCAGTGTTAAACTTGTATCCATCCATTTATGCGTGCCTGAGTGGTTGGTTCACGACATCCATCTGATAGATAAATGTTGATTCTAGAGATTATGTCTCAAAAAAAAAAAATCATCATTTTTGGTTGTAATTTTAGAAAATGTGAACAATACTTTAATAAAATAGATATTTAATCCAATATTATTTTTTAATAAAACTTATCTTTGCTATAACACTAAATTGGATTTAGTGTTATAGCAATGTTCAGTTGGGTGCTGAACATTTAATAAAATTAAATGTTCAGTTCATTTAATAAAATTAAATGTTCAGTATCCAATTGCCAAAAGACTATTTTTAAGGTTCAAAAGGAACCATTAAAACTCTGTTAGTGTAAGAATTCTCTTTACGTGGAAGAGTGAGCGTGATTATGGAGTCTCAGGAAGATTGAACCATGTGGTTCAGGAGCAGCATAAAGGCTCAGTGGGAAGCTACCTCAATGTCACGTTTGACATGTTCCCTCCTGCACTATGTAGATAAGCAGATGGGCTTGTTTTCTTTTAAAGGGCAGCACTGCTTTACTTGGTGATTAAGGTGACACTGAAGGCAGCTTCCTTTTTATGTTTTACATCTACTATGATGATTTAGGGGTTACTTCTCTGTCCATCACTGCTCTCTTTCTGTCACAATATCATATCACAGACTATTACAGATATGAACTCACCCACACACTCTGACACATCCTTTTATATTTGTACCTCTTACTGACAAGACATCCTATGTTATATTGTGACATGTTATTTTTGTAAAATAAAGTGTGACATATCCATCCATCTGTTCCTACAGGTGTTTAATTGTACTCAGCCCTGTGCATCTGTGTGAGATTATTTTGCAATATTTACTTAAACTATGACACTAATTATCTAGAAAACAATGCATTAACAGAGTCTAAGGTAGTGAACAGAAACACCTGGATTTGACTGTTAGCGCATACATTATGTATCTTTTTCATCCAACTTGAAGTTACTGTTCTGGTACCCTTATTATAAGCCAGAACAGTCTGTTCTTCCACACTGGTTCAGAAGTAGTATGATTGTCTCTGAATATGCATAAAAATATTTTTTTTTTGTTAAAAAAGTCAAAGAGCTGAAAGACTAAACTCTAATGATTTGTGCTAAATTTAACCTACAAAGACTTGTAGGTTAAACTCTAAAACATAGGCCTGTCTTTTGCAAGATTGTTTACATTGCATTAGACTAACTAGAAATTAATTAATTTATTTGAAACAACAGTTTTCTGTCAAAAGTGTTACCATGTTGAAAAGATATGACAGAAAATGAATCATAACAAACTCTAAGCCTTTCCCTTTCATAGGAAGCAGTCCTCACAGGAGTTTTCATCTGATGTTTTTCTAACTTCATCCAGTCGTCACCTGTTAACCTGCGCTAATGCCTGCTTCAATGTAAACAGCACAAAGAAGTGAAGATGTAGTTTCTGTTGTTTGTGTGTTTGTGTGTGGCAAACCCTTTGGAGAGAGCCAGTAAACAGACTTACACAAGCTTTACGGCAACGCGCCAACTGGTAGAATTGATTTTACTGGTCAGAAATAGTGTAATGCTCACTACACTGCTTTGCTCGTCCCTCGCTCCAGATGTACATTTATGTCTCGTTCAAAGCTAAAAGCAGAGTTTTCTGTTAATGTGTTCATATTGCACAAACCCCAGTGGGAGACAAACAGAGCTTTCACACCGATCCATCTGTTATTTTACACCAAGGAGAGCTCGCTCTTCAAAGGCGTGACTTGTCTAATGAGGACTCATGCTTTGAAGTCTGCGCTCAGACAGCTTTCTGCTTTGTTTGCTTTTGTTTGGGTCTCAGAAAAGATGAATTGCTCGTCCATTAGCATTAAAAATAAATCAAGGGGAACCTTATCTCTGTGTTGGATGATTGGATATGATTGTAATGGTTTTTTAATTTTTTTAGGGCAGTAAATTACATGGTGTGTTTCACAGAGAATATCAGCCTCTGTATATTGATGAAAAAAAGATTAAAGGCACTTTAGTGATGACACATTTCAGATTTGGGATGACTGTTTTGTTTTTCTTCTTGTGAAAAACATTGTAAACACAGCTCTTTTGTCAAGCAGATAACATAATATCTTAAATATCCTGAACACATTATGTACTTGTTTTATTTTCTTGTACTGTGGCACTGTTTTATAATTGCTTCTGTCTATGTGAGTGGACACTGGCTGTGCTTTTCATTGGGTATTTTCCCACAGCTGGGCCCAGTCTCTGTGATCTTTACTGACCTGAATCATTACCCCAGTTAGCCTGTCACAGTGTTATCGGTAAATATATGAATGCAAACCAGTGCCAGGCAATTGTCCTGAAACACAGAACCACGTGAGAATGCTGACACTGCTGTCCTTGATTTGTTGCAGAAATTTTCATGCTTGTGTATGTGCGTGTGTGTGGCTGGGTGTGTGTGTGTGTGTGGGATGCGGGGGCCTTGTGTATGTGCATGCAGGCATATATATGTTAAAAAATTCCAGCAATACATTGTATAACTAAACAACCAAAGTGATGGTTTCATTTATGAAATAAGGCCCCATGTGAGAAAGTAATTGCTCCTTGAATCTTTGGTGGCAAAACTGGTCAGGAACAGTTTAATGCAGTGTAATGGGGACTGCTGGTTGACACACCTTAAGGCACTTTAGAGTGACATCTGTGTTTTTGAATGGTGGAGGGAAGCCAGAGTGTCTGAAAGGTAGTAAAAAAGGCACAAAACTCACACAAAAATGTAGTTAAATCCAGAACTCTTTTCTGTGAGGCAAACCAAAAATTTCCAGGAAACAAAAAAGTGAGTTCAGATTTTTTTAATGTCTCCCAGGAGTAACTGTTCCCTTTGGATGTTCATGATTATGTTACTTTACTTTCGATCTCCAGATAAAAAAAAGTTTAACGTGTCTTAAACCTGTTTCAATGTTTCTTTTTATTACAGCTAAGAGCTCTAACTAATGATGAATAAAAGAAATGTACGGCCTTCACATTTCTGACTTTCTTCCAAGTCAGCAGTAATGGATGTTAGAGGAACATTTCTTTGTTCAAGAGAAAGACCGAACTAACACTGAGCCACTCCAATACTCCTCCATTTCACCAGAGAACAGTGGATGTTCTGTGTATTTGTGTCTTTTCTTTGATTAACTGGTTGGTATCTCCAGATAATTAGATGGTTAGGTTCCCAAATTATCACACCACTCAAATGGGACGACTGTTCTGTTGCTTGCATTCCCCTTATCAATCAATCAATCAATCAATCAATCAATCAATCAATCAATCAATCAATCAATCAATCAATCAATCAATCAATCAATCAATCAATCAATCAATCAATCAATCAATCAATTTTTATTTGTGTAGCACTTTTCAGTAAAAAGTTATTTGAAAGTGCCTATCTTACTGACATTTTGTTGTAAAACATGAAAGTGAAGAAAAACAATGTTCACAGAAGTTGTGCACATTGATGTCTGATCTATGACTCTGTGATTCAGTTGTCAATCTGTGTAACAGTTAGTTTCTGTGAATCTCAGCAGGTGATAAAATGTCCATTAGTAAATGCCCTTTTCCCTGGGAGAAATAAAATGTATCCATCCCTCTCTCCGGCTGGAATAATTGATGTTTCTGTCAAAGTCCTGATTCAGAGGCAGTAAACCAAGCAGCAGAAAAATAATAAGAGTCTTGTCTTCTGGGGTCTCTGGACGAGTATTTGATTGGAAAACATTTATAGCAAAAAGTTCGTCCACATTAATGAAGGGGAGGTTATTTGCGTTTAATTTAGATCTGTTGTTACTTTTCTGTATCTCTTCTGAGTGACCTACTTCTGAGAGAAAAGATACAGGGGTGCTGTTATTTCCCATAGCAAATGCTCAAACCAAGAAAGTAGTCATGCTTTGCAGTCCTTTGCACATGAAAACGCCTTACTTTATGCATGTATATTTGCTGTCCCTGTATGCAAATTACATGTTGAAGCATTCTAAATCCATATGTGTTGAGTTGCTAACAGTGAGATTTAATCTTAGTTTTTCTCAGTAATGTACAGGGTGACTAAATTCCCATTGCATCACAGAAAAGTAGGAATCCCCTCCTTTTTTTTTTTACAGGAGTTGCCATGGTTACTACAAGGCGTGTCTAAATACCATCAAAGCGATGTCACCATCTGTCTGCTTACTGAAATTAGTTAGACTTGACTAGATGCTGTATACAGCACACAGTCAAGTACTGCAGGGTGTACAGGTGTTAAGATATTAACATAGCACATTCTAACAAAGATGGTTTGTAAAAACTAGGTAAAATTTGTGTAATCTACGACATAATGAAAAATTTATGAAAGAAGTGAAAAAAAATCTGCAAATGTAAATGTATATTGACATGCTTTCTTCTTTTACACTGTTTTATTTTTCCCTCTAGTATCAATTGTTAGGTGGAAGGCAAGACTGCAGACTTTTCAAATAAAATCTAATAATATTGATGCCAAGGGTAAATATTTTTCAAGACTTTAATGATTTTTACATTGTAGATTTATGCATGGCTTTGTTTCTAGATCACAAAGTTCCATTTGTCTAAAAATGCATAGAACCTTTGTAATATATATAATTAATTGTTGAGATTAATTAATTAGACTTAAAAATGGTAAATTTCTTTGCAATCTCTGCAAAGTCTCCAGAGCATTTCCGCTAAAAAAAGTGTTCTCCTGTTCTTGAATCAGTACAGTGATAATAGGATAAGCATTTCACATCAAGAAACACATAACATATGAGAAACATATGCATGCGCTAGTAGTGAAATTGTTATTGGAAGTACTGAATGATAAAATAATTTCACCCTACAAGCTCCTGGAACCTTTGTCAAAAATAGCTTTTATTTATTGTATGTTCAGAATGCAACATGTTTTGTAAAAAAACATGTAAATGGGATAAAAGTCAGTTGAAGCCCTTCTAAGCATTCAGCAAGCTGAGGTGAGTAAAACTTCATGGGCACAGTCTGAACATCAACATAGTGTAGCAATAAATTGAGTAATGCTTAAATTAAGTAAGACAGAAGTGGAACATGCTGCAATTTTTTCAGTGAATCTAAAAATTCAGTGGCACTGTCCATAGCTTTTTGTTCTTATCATAAAATGTAAAAGCAGGACCTTGGAAAATTCATATCAACATGAATAATTGTAGTTAGGCAGGTTATCAGCGTTCATAATGTTTTTTTTTTTTTCAATGCAGCAATTGTTAAAGTCAAGATTTAAAGTAATTTTCCAGACTTGATTTCTGTGATAAGTATCAAAGATGCAATGAAGATTCTTCAAGGTAGCTGTTAGTATTATGAGTTATCAAGTTTGATGGGATCAGCTTTGATAAATATGCAAAATCAGCTTTAATGAGATGCATTGTGTAGATTAAAATAACATCATTATTAATTATAAGCTAAGCAAATCCTTGTGCATTTGCTTCACAGCTAAGCATGTGAGTTTCCAGAAATAGTCTTTGTACCTCTATGGGATCACATTGTTATAACAAATGTAATTTCTTTTTTATTTAGTTTAGACAAAAGTTAAAAAAGCATATGTCTGGTGTTGTTTTGCTGTGATTTGGTATTTCAACCAATATCTCACTTGTCTCGATTCTGGTGACTTCTGCTGCTGTGTGCCACATTCCCACATGAGCCTTTCTGCCATCGCTTGCTGTGATTTGGCAGCCTGATGCACATACAGAAGCAGTCAATAGTTTCATTCGTCAGCCCATCTGCTCCTCGCAAACTGTGGCTCACACTTCAAAGACGTCTCTCACGCTGGCATCTGCATGGAGGTGCAAGTTTGATAATTTCAGGAATGAAAAAGTCAGCAAGATGTTTTATGTAAAAGGTCCTAAATTTGATGTAAAGCACTTTGAAATGCCTTGTAGCTGAAATGTGCTATACAAATAAAATTTGATTGATTGATTGATTGATAAATTAAAAAAAAAGGTTTTATCATAGTTCAGCTGACATTTTTGGACATATGCTTAGATTCCCAATGAAGATGAAATAATTTCACCCTCCTCTTTAGCTTCCTCAAAGAAACTCAAAGTTTTGGGTTGACATTTCCTGGCATTTGTCACTATTCATATCTTCATTCATCTTGACTTTAACCCTAGTTCCAGTTGAAGCGTGATTTTCCACCACCACACCTTCCCTTCATTGAAGTTATGATGTTTTATTATGTGGTGATAATAAAACACCATACATATCCATTACCCAACAGCAAGATACAACATGAAGTTAAAAATATGTCTAATTTTCAAAATATGACTTGAGAAAAAAACTGTCTCTCTCAAGGCTGTCAAAAACACTGGAGACTCTTGTCACATGTAAAACACATTCACAACCAACCTAGCAGAAATCTTGCAGCTCTTTCATTGATGATGTTGACTTCCCACTCCAGCTTCAGCTTCAGTTTCACATTTTCATCATTTTTATGGAAATCTGTAGTTCTTTCCCCTGTTTTCGTAATTATTTCCAGTTAAAGGTGATTACCTTCATTGGGCTATGGTGTACATAAATTTCTGTTTTTTGTGGTCTTCTCTTGACTGACACCTTTTTACAAAGATATTCTTTTGATCCTTTGTAACTGGTTTGCTAGGAGACAGCTGAACAATATCTCAGGTTTCAAGTGTGTTTCAACAAAGCATTTATTTTAATTGCATGGATAAAAAAAATAAACTGATTTATCAAAGCCTCCTTTTTTGTAGCTCAGAAAAATCTTACTAATAACAACACTGTGCACACTTATGAGAGCCACTTTACCTCCGATCTGTAAGTAGCTGTGGGAAAAATAAACCTCTAATGCAAGGATGAATGAATGGTGTCCTTGTACAAATCTCCACCAATACCTGGCTATGACAGCATGTCATGCCGAGGCCAGGGATTGTGCTCTCTCCAGGGAGCTCTAATCCAGAACCCTGGACCTATTCACCAACATATGGGCTCCTTCATGCTTAGGATCTTCACATTTCTTTCCAAACATGCTGTATGGAATGGAACAGCACTCTGATCATGTCTCATGCCACATCTAGTGCAAGCATTCTTTGTAGTTGTATGACATTCTATCCTAGTCTCAATGGCATGTGTGATTTTCTTTGCTAAAAACTCTGAATCCAGTGTAAACATTGAGTTGCATCTTGATAAAAATTCATTTTTGTCACAGTCAATGTTAAAGGTCACATCATGCTAATCAGACTTACTTATTATTCGGTATGCAAGTGGTTTAAATTCAGTACAAAGATTTCACTTGCATGGGAGGAAGATGCAGACTTAAAATGCATTTCAGAGGTGATGAAAAGCAGAACTACATTCCTTGCTGTCTTCTATAAGTCAAACTTATTTTTGTAATTTTGGTGGAGAAAGAATGTTGGAGAAATAACCTATCATGTAACATTTTTGTTTCCTTTTCTTTCACTGAACTGATGATAACATAAAGATTTTCAATGTTTTAAATTACAATTTCTTTTTGGTGCAGAGATGAGAGTTTAAAACCTTCCTTTAATCCCTCTTTTTAAAAGGTGGATATGGGCTTCCAGAGAAGTGTTGCTGCATTATTTATAACCTTGTCTTTCCTTTTGACCACTGACAGCGGTGAGAATGGACAGTGTGAGAGTGTAATGATTCTGCATTGGCAGGAAACACAGCCAATGCACAGCAGATCAATAGGTGCTGGTTTCTCTATCCAGCTTTATTGATCCACCAGTATTTGCCTGTAAGCCAGACCCAGAAGTCAGAAAAGAAAAAAAACAAAACAAAACAAAAACAAAAAACAGTGGCTCATCAGTTAGAGAAGTCCAGACTCTGTCACTGCAGATGGAAACCGTCCTCCTTTTCTTTGACCCAATCTATAGGGCTGAAGAATGAAACTTACAGTTCAGATCATTTGCAGGTGATTATTTTTTCAAAAGACCAGAGACACAATGCCATTTGTAATGTTTCAAAAATTACAGCTTCACAGATTTAATAGGACCTTCTTTAACTTCCCAGATTGATAAAAAGTCAATCTTTTGCAGCATTTGGCTCCAGAGGTTTGGACAAGTATTTGGCCTGTTTTATCTACTGTTAAATAATCTGCAAAGTGATGGGAGAACAGAATAAATGACCTTGTGTAATTGAAATGCTATTAAGAATTATCAAATGCATGTGAGACTAGACATAACTATGTGTCCAGAAGGTTAAAAGGTTCAATGATATATGTTGTCATTTTTTGTTTATTCTCTTAGTCTTATTTGTTTTATATAAAAACATTAAGGAGATTATAATTGCTTGTTTTTATTGACCTGTCATTTTCAGGTTCATCATAGAAATCAAAACACAATTTTCTTTTCAGACATTTAGATTGGATTCTTCCTACAGATTAAAACACACTTCTTATATGATGTAAGGTCATCTGAAACTAAGTAATCTTAACAATTAAGTGTAAAAAGTGAAGTCAGCTAAAGAACATGGGAATAAAAGAGAAAGAGTGCACAGCCAGACACACTTAAATGTGAGTTGTTATAAAATAAAAGTGTCTACCTTGTCCAAGGACTTTGCTTTAATATCTGCTCTTTCTTGTCGAGCCAATTCTTCTGGTTTCGATTAGAGACCTTGGAGCCAAAACACGCAAACACAAATACACATAGACACACTCTCATAAATCATCTTTTTATTCTTGATGTGCAACATGTTCATGTCGCAGCAAGAACGTGAAAAATTGTTTCCAGTCTTCTTACTGCTGCATGAGTTGGTCTGGACATTATATAACTTCTTCAATTGAACTCCTGTTCTTTTTACAAAACACTTGATGTTTTGTTGCTATGGTGATGAGAGACCAGACAAAACTTTCCATGCACACTGATTTGCAACCACGCAGAGGTTGTTTGTAGCGGCACTATTCCCTCACTGCAAGTGTTATTTCTAAATAACTGAATTTAATTTGCCATCATCACTCAGCTGTGAGTGAATTTGTCTTGGTGGGGATCACATTAATCATGAACCAAATCCTTGGGAAACAAATTCAACAACTTTAATCTACACTATACTTATCTATATGTGTCTTTTAAACAGTTTATTTCTGCCTAAAGAAGATTATTTGAAAAGCTGAAGATAACAGGCAAAGTCTGATGTTTCTATCAACAGGGTTTGATGACAATGTTGACTACAATCAATATGTTAAAAAACAGGGAGCATGATGGATAATTATGCAGAAAGAAAATAAATTGTTACTATAAGCTAGTATGAATCAGTTTGTAAAGTAAGGTGATAGAATTTATTTCCTTCAATAAACTATGCAGTTTTTTTATTTGCATTACAAAAGATGTTGCAGGGACCTTCATTTGGTTTGCATTTTTTATTTATTTATTTATTTATTTTTACATAGGAAGCCTGTAAACTTTCCAAAACTACAAGTTGTTGCACTAACTGTAATTATTTTAGAGATTAGATTTTTTAAATTTTTTATCTTTTTTTGGTGGGGGGTATTTATTTAATATTTGCATCTCATTTAAAAATCTTTAAAGCACATCAAATCAACAAATGACAAATTAAAACTGAGTGAAAACAAATTCTTAGCATAATTATTTTTCTACCCTTAAAAGGTCTGAACTTTTTTATCACAGTAGTAATAATGTTTATACGTCAATGTATTTATGATATTGGAAAATAATACCAGCTTTACTCTGTTACCTAATTCAGCTGTTTGGAGGGACTGCCTAAAGATTCTGTGGTACAAAATGCCCTTTAGATGTTGCAGGATCATTAACAAGGATGAATTGGGAAGAGGCAGAGTTTAGGTCTGCGTGGCTAATAGCAAAAGACCTAGAAGACCTAACTGAGCACAGAAAGGTCACCTCACTGTCGAGTTGCAGTGCTGAGACAAGACAGAGACAAAACTGGAGTGCAAACATTGTTTATCATGAAGAGAGATGGAGGGGGAATCACTATTTAAAAATAGGCTCAGAAGAAGGCAGTTCTGTTTGTCGCTTTCATGGTAATACACAGACACAGTGGTGAAAAGTGAAAAGTTCTTACAGTGTAAGTGGTACAAAAGTCTTTTTTACCACTGTCTGTTCCTGATAACAATGGTTCTTAAATGTTGAAATTGCAGAGATAATGATATTCATCCATCACTCTATTTTTTTTTCTTACAAGTTAGTGATATATTGGTTCATGCCTTTCATTATCCCACATTTATTCTACATCTATAACGCCATTTAATATTTGTGACAACTCTGTGAGGTATATTTTTTATTCTGATCATATTCTACTATTTGCACAGATAAGTACAAAGTTGTTGAAAGTTGTGAAACTATCATAAAGTACTGGCATTCTCTGAATGATTTTGTTACATTATTATATTTGTGTGGGACTTTTTTGTGGTGTGCCAAAACAAAGCAGCTCAGCCTTGTGAATTGGAAGGAACCTGATGTATATTATAACCCCATGAATCAGTACTTTGTAGAACCAGCTTTGTTCTGCTTTTACAGAAGCAACTACATCTCAATTGGCATTCTGCATCTGGAGAAAAAAAAAATATATATATATATTTTTATCATAGCTCAAGATCAATCAAATTCATTGGAGGGCATTTGTAAACAGCAACAGTCAAGTCTTCAATTTGATTTAGATCTCGACTTCGGGCATTAAAAAAATTAACATGCTTTTAGTGACACATGTTCATTGAAGTTGTAGCTCTATGTTTGAGTTAGTTGTCCTGCTGGAAGTTAAACTTTTATCCCAGTTTCAAGTATTTTGCAGCATCTGACAGATTCTCCATGAGCATTACCCTTGACTTAGGGCAAAAGTAAATAAAAAAAAAAATGACTGTGGCTTTCCTGAAACAGTGTATCATAGCATATCATCTTTTCACTCTTCTATAAAGGCCACATTTATTACTGTTTGTCAATGGGTTTTCCCAATTGAGTTGTGCTCTTTTGCTTCTCAAAAAGTACCACGAATGTGCTGGATGCTTCTTACAAGATGATACTTGCTTTTATGCACTAGAATAAAATAATTTTAAATTATTTAGTCCTACAATGTTTTGTTATGATGGAAGCTGAAGATTTTACATGCCATGTAATCATATTAACAGTCCATAGACCAGAAAATTTATTAGAATGTTCATCAAGTGCTAGATATGGTTAAATTAGGAGAGAAGAGGGGCAGAGATTGCTAAATGTGTCACAATCAAATCACAATAGAGCACAATCTGCATTCTTGAGTGCATGAAACTACCGAGAAACTCTCTTGATGAAGATGGTCTCTATAAATTGTATATTTTCATTGAAGGGTTCATTTTCAATCTACATGCTTCTTTGGAGCAGAACACATGCGTGTTGAGCATTTTTCTGTTTTGTTTTCATTTTGAGTTGAAATGATGTGACTTATTTTCTTGTTTGCCTTTGCTTTAGAAATGTAGAAGGTGTCACGTTTAGATCAACGCAAGCCCACAGTTCCACTTAGAGGAGCGCGAATTGATTTACAGGCGTGTGTGGGTTTGTTTTCAGCACCATGGAGAGCAACACCCCCTCAACAACAAGCGAAACAAAAGAAATGCTGACAGGGTTTTTTATACATGCTGAAAGACAAACACTTTGGCTTTGTGAAAACTTTTTTTTGTTTTCATTTGATTCATAAAAAAAGTCTGATCACATTTCCTTGGTTTTCCAACACAAACACGACATCAGTTTATCAAAACAGACGTTTGATTTTATTGTTCAACATGACAATACATCCGTGTTGATATGTTTCTTTGTCATGAAGCAGCAGGCGTTTGAGTTTCTGACAGAAAACTGTTAAACGAAACAAAAAGACAAAAAAACTCGGCTTGTTTTAACCTGCCATTGCCACGCAAAGTGACAAAGACCATGTGAGCTATTTAAAAACTTTTATGAACCCAGTGTGAACAAGACGGAAGGGTCACTGCTCAGCCTTAAGTGTCAAGTTAATTTCCGTTTGGGCGGGTGGTGGACGTATGTCAGACATATGCGCGCCGTGGGCGGGTGTTGGCGTGTTGGAAAAGATGGGAAAAGCAGAAGGGAGTGCTGCGCTTCACCCTGTGAATTCGCAGAGACCGTTGATGGTTCGGAGGCATGTAAGTGGCGTCCGCTTCAGCTCTCCAAAGCTGTGAGCTTTGGCTGGGAGTGACGCGGCGCACTCTGCCTTTCCAAACAGAAAAAAACCACCTGTATGGACCAGCATACTCCCAGCGCGGTCCAGTCGCCTTCTTCAGCCGAACACAACGGCAGGATTGCGGTTGAGAAGGGGGGTTATGGAGAGGTGCAGAGGGACGTCATGACGGTGGAAAACATGTTGGAGGAGTCGGCCGTGCTCTCGGCGCCTCACCTGGCTGTGGATCGATATGAGCGCAGCCGCCAGGGATGTTGCGAGAGGGTGGTCATCAACATCTCGGGTTTACGCTTCGAGACGCAACTCAAAACTTTCAGCCAGTTTCCAAACACGCTGCTCGGGGACCCGAGGAAAAGGATGCGCTACTTTGACCCACTCAGGAATGAGTACTTCTTCGATAGAAACAGACCAAGCTTTGATGCTATCTTGTATTACTACCAGTCAGGAGGGCGCATTCGGAGACCTGTTAACGTCCCCATTGATATTTTCTCAGAGGAGATCCGGTTTTACCAGCTTGGGGAGGAGGCCATGGAGAAATTCCGTGAGGATGAAGGGTTTATTAAGGAGGAGGAGCGCGTACTGCCCAAAAAAGATTTCCAAAAGCAGGTTTGGCTTTTGTTTGAGTATCCTGAAAGCTCTGGACCTGCAAGAGGAATAGCCATCGTTTCAGTGCTTGTGATTCTAATTTCAATCGTAATTTTCTGCATGGAGACTCTGCCTGAATTTCGGGATGAAAAAGATATATCCACAGTGGCACCTACAGTGAATGGCACTGCTCCAAATGTGCCAAACCCCTTCACAGACCCATTCTTTGTCATAGAAACACTGTGTATTATATGGTTCTCTTTTGAGTTACTGGTCAGGTTTTTCGCCTGCCCCAGCAAAACCACTTTCTCCAAAAACATCATGAATATCATTGACATTGTCGCCATAATTCCTTACTTTATCACTCTGGGGACAGAGCTGGCCGAGAGCCAAAAAAACAGCGGTCAGCAGGCGATGTCCCTCGCAATCCTGAGGGTCATCAGACTGGTAAGAGTCTTTCGCATTTTTAAGCTCTCACGACACTCTAAGGGACTCCAGATTTTGGGACAGACTCTCAAGGCCAGCATGAGGGAGCTGGGCTTGCTCATCTTTTTTCTCTTCATCGGAGTCATCCTCTTCTCCAGCGCTGTTTACTTTGCAGAAGCAGACGACCCCACGTCGAGCTTCACCAGCATTCCAGACGCGTTCTGGTGGGCAGTTGTCACAATGACCACAGTCGGATACGGAGATATGCATCCGGTCACTATCGGTGGCAAAATAGTGGGGTCGCTTTGCGCAATAGCGGGCGTGTTGACTATTGCCTTACCCGTGCCAGTGATTGTATCGAATTTCAACTACTTTTACCACCGGGAGACGGACGGAGAGGAGCACCAGCAGTACCTTAACACGGGCAGCTGCGAGCACCTCCCTCCCGACGAGCAGAGAAAGTCGTGCAGCTCCTCTTCCCTCAGCAAATCAGAGTACATGGTTATTGTAGAAGGCTTCAGCAGTGCGTTCAAGCAGCCCAACTTTACAACAGAGACCAATCAGAACTGCGTGAACATAAAAAAGATCTTCACAGACGTGTAACAGTGGTCCATAATGGATCATTTATGAAGCATAAAGAAATGTTAGATCTATTCTTGTAATGTTGATGTATAGCCAGTCGTGATGTGTCAGTCCATATCTGTGGCTGAACGCTCTAGATGTCCGTTTTAACAAACCTTAATGGGCCTAAGAGATCTAACTGACTGTACAATCTCTTTATAAGCCGCTGGCAAAGTAACAAGTGTATTGTTAAAACAGATATATTTTAGGGTACAACGCCACACGATGCCTACATATCTTGGTGTTATAATTGCAGTGTTGTCCGTGTTGGGATACACGTGTAGCATTTACTCCTGCCAGCCCATAAAAAACAGCGTGTTGTGCTTCGTGGAAAGACCAGTTCCGTTGTCCAGAAATATTGATATATTATGGTAATATATGTAGCCGAGTGTCTGTTTAGGTTATATCTAATATAAGAAGCTGTCCACGTGTTGGACTCTGCCGTCTGGAGAGGGAAAATGCTTATCGTGAATTAAAAGCTGTATTTTCATTCAGAAATACTTATATAACTTATATTGAATAAAAACAGAAATTAAGAGATCGTGGTTCTGCCTGTTAATAGCACTTTAAAACGCGCGAAAAAAAAAAAAAAGATTGGGTTCAAATAAATAAATAAGCACAGTCTAATGTTGTGTTGGTGGTCATGTGCTCAGTGATGACATACAGCGTGGATGAAAGGAGGCAGAACGTTCAACGAGTTCCGCCTTGTGATGCAGTCTCCATGACGACGGTGGTTTCCTGGGCAACCCCCGTCTAATGTTTTTATGTTGTTGTGTGAGTTTCCCCAAATAATTTCCCATTTTTGCCATAGTAGGTGTAAAGCTGGGATCTATTTTGAGTGCATTTTTATGTCTATTTTTGTATTTTAAATTCTTTTGGGAAAATCAGGGTCAATAAACTTACATTATTTTGTTTTTAATTCATTGCACAATTTAGAAAAAAAATAAGGATAGAGATGTGTACAATTACATGCTTATATTATTGGTTTAAGGACATTTCACACACACACCCACACACATCCACACACGCACACAAAAAAAAACAAAAAAAAAAAAAACTGGCCAGATAATGGCAGACCAGCCCATTGTCTGTGGTCACGGTTTTTCAAATACAATTGCTCTAGGCTCATGAAAGAAGAATCATAAATATATTTCCATAAGTAAAGAAAAACATAATGTAAACAAGACGAATATTGTGACCAGAATGTAAATAGTGTGGAAGTGGACCAGCAATTTAATTTTGTAACTCAAAAGTTAATTAATTTTTTTGTCATGCTTAGAGATAAGCTTTACTTTAGAAATTTTACTCCAATATTAGTTGCATTGCATTGATATCACAACATAATGATGATGATGGTTAATATTATTACCACTCAACTATTTAACCCAATAATGTGCAAACCTTATTAACTTTTTTGCTAAATTTCCGTTTTTTCTTGTTTGCAATAAGCATGGGATGTAAAATCTGCTTAGGAAATTAGACATGAATTTGTTCAAAATGGTTCCCTGTTAAACTAAAGGAAAATTTAAGAAGATTAAAGGTCTGTCTGTTATTAATCCATTTATTGCTCATGTTTAGGATAAATAATTCTGCAGCATGTGTGGGAATAGAAAAAGAGGATCAACCCTCTTTTTCTTCATCTCTGCTCCTCAGATCTCTGAGTTGGCATGCCAACTTGATTTGACGTCAGCCACCTTTTCAACTACATCAGAAGACATACAGGCACAGGCTTTAAAACAGAATAGAGCTGAATACAGGCAAACAACTTAAAGCAGTCTGAAAAGTAATGATTTCTCTGTATGGTCTCTCATGAGTCATAATGGCTTGTGGTATGCATGAAAACATTATATTTCATAGATGCTTGAGCTACAGTTGAAACTTCTATTACAGATATATCTTGTGTTTCAGGACTTAAAAAGGGGAACAAATATTCTGTCTTTACTAAAATGAGAGAATTAGTGTATTATTATTATTATTATTATTATTATTATTATTATTATTATTATTATTATTATTATTATTATTATTATTATTTCAAATATACTGTAGGTGCCCTACTAAATAAATCAAGGAAGACATCAAAAACCTGATCCGTTGGTAAGGACAAATCCTCTTAAATTATTTTTTTAACTGGAGTAAGTCTTGTTTGTGACACCATAGGATTAGTCATACTTAATTTTAAGTTCTGTGCGTTTACAGTTCTGAATAATAGCTCACTTCTGCCATCTGGTGGATCAAAGTAATTATTACTATTAGGAGGGAGAAAACACCATTTGGAGATGGCAATATATGATCATATTAAAGAATTGTCAATTTATCCAGTTCATGATGTAATTTACATACAGTTGTGACAAGAGCCATATCTATCATTTAAATGTTTACAGGACATTCACACAATTCTACTAAGAACAAAAATAAAACAAAAAAAATGTTAGGTCAGCAGTTTACACGATGTTCTTTTTTCATGCTGCATGCAGGAACAATCCCTGTGTCAATAACTGAAGTAGACCTAGAAAGCACCAAAAATCTTCCTTGAGGGTCTTAGTTTGACCCATTATTTTTATTTCCCATGATAAAAAGAGAATGATGCGACAGACTGGTGACCTGTCCAGGGTGTACCCCGCTTCTCGCCCGGAACGCAGCTGGAGATAGGCACCAGCACCTCCCGACCCCGTTAGGGAGAAGGGTGACCGGAAAATGGATGAATGGAAAAAGGGAATTACAGTATGTGAGTAAAAACTCATTACTTTCACTTTGCAGTACTCTGAAGAAAGCATAGAAGTGCTAATGAAGGTGACTTTGCATAATCCAGTGTTGAAAAATCCACTTTGAAAATGCATGTCATCTCCAGAATGATAAAGAGATTCTTGCAACAAACTATAAATATCTGGCTTTTTTTATGGTTTGAATGCTCTACTCGACTAAAACATGGAAAATGTAGTACTGTGAGAGAGCACCTAATTTTACAATATTTTAAACGTACTATCGTTGTACATGATGATGAACGTATTAAGCAGTTTTTACACTTAACTGATTTGCCTGCATATCTTTTTCCTGCTTTTTTATTGTTTTTATTTGTTTTTTGTAGAGCTTATAGGACCTCCCTACTCCAAACCACATTACATTTGTCCCACAGCTGCACAAGCTCTACATCAGAACTGCTGAATTGTCCTGTTCTTTTTTTCTACCCTTCTGGAGTTCAACTCCTTCTTAAATGTATTTTTAACAGCAAAAATGAAAAGGGGCCAGCTAACTGCCCATAGTCGTTAATCATCTTCTGCATTGCTCAACAGTAGTGCTGGTGAGGGACAGCATGTTTGACCATCTTACTCTGATGGGGTTTCTGGAGAAGCAAAAATTTCATTAGCAGTAAACTTGTTACGCTTAATATGCCGGGGTAAAATGGGCCTATCATTTTAGATTAATGTTGTTTTGCTCGCAGTTGTTATGGTAGCAGTTATTTTATTCTGTGCAGTGATGCTCATCATGTTCATTAGATAAGTGCAGCAAGTTAAACTGAGACAATGTTAATTGTGTAAGAGAAATATAAAATATTTAGTGATTTATTTATACATAAATAATATATCATTTGCATATATATACACACACACAGATATATATAGACATTAATTCACATACCTATGAAGAGTAAAATCAGAGAAACTGATCTTTTTATGCTTTTTCTTAATTTTTTCCAGAGATGTATATGTTCTTTCAAGAACATGGTCAAATTTAAGTTTACTCAAATATTTCAAAGTCTGGTTGAAAATTAGGTTTCTGAACATTTAGTCTCAAAATCTGAACATTTCAATAAATCCTGAAATATTTGTGTTCACACATGCAGACACAGACACAAAAGAAGCATGTTGTTTTAATATACATCTTGCCTTAGTTATGTAATGAGACTAACTTGTCACTACAGATGTTCAAAGAAGAGGTTAAGTCAGGGGTAGGACAGTGTCCTGCAACTCTTGGATGTCTCCCTGGTCCAACATACTTGAATCCAACAGCTGAATTACTTCCTAAGTGCAGTCAGGTTCTCCAGAGTCCTGCTAATGACCTCATTATTTAACTCAGGTGTATTGAAGTAGAGACACATCTAAATGTTGCAGGAGACCGCCCCTCGAGGCCTGGAGCTGCCCACCACTGGGTTAAGTCCACCTGTTATGTGCATTATAAAGAAAGTCAAATTAAAAGCTTTATGGCCATTTGTGTTTTTGACACAAGGCTGACAGTTTTAGAATGTGGGAACATATGCAACTATGTCTGAATGCTTTTGAATGTGCTTGAGCCTACATGATCGAGTGCAGCACAGCTGTATGACAGCCACTTCTTCCTATGCCTCAGTTCATACTACTGTGAGTTCCTGTGAAACAGAGAGCAACGTAAAAGGAAGTATAGACTGGCATGGTGCAGAAAAACGCATTGGTAAAGAAAAGCACACAAACTCTACAGTTTGTCCTTTTTGTTGCTGCTGATGCTGCAGGCAGATGTGAGGATGGACATTCAGGGTATTTTTCAGTCTGGGTTCATTGGGAAGAAGTAGTGAAAACCCCAGGCTTCCCCTCACAACTCACTCCCCCTGTGTGCTTCACTTCACGCTAACATTGACCACGAAAAGATTCTTGCATCGCAGCAGTATGCTGTCTTTGATGATACCCGAAAAGTCAGAATGGGGTGTGTCTCCCACGAGAGGCGCCTCCTGTCATTGCTGAACTTTACTGAGGCATGTTAATTATAAATTACTAAAGGGAAAATGAATGACTACGACTGTCTGTTGAAGTTAAATAGAGCACTGGTCACTTTCCCTTATTCTCCCGATGATATTTCAAGTGGTACAGTTTTTGCCCTAAAACTGTACCTCTCTGTTGCCAAAAATAAAATATATTGCCTTTATTTCTCTGGGTGCCATGCATCCAGCTGCTCTTTGCAGGGCATGTAATGGCACTCAGGGGGATTTCATAAGGTTCACTCTTCTGCATTATGCCTCTGTTGAGGTCTTTCAGTCAGACACAGGAGTGACTCTCTGTAAGGAAGCAGGTCTGAGAATGCTTTTGTTTCTCCTCTAATGGGTTCAGCTCAAAATACCTTTCATACACCCAGCTGTTACGTGTGTTTACAAATGTGCTCCAGGTGTAACAATCCATATCTTACAGTTTATTTGAAGAAAATCTATGTTTAGCTGTCCAGACATAGTAATGTAGACTGCTGTGTCATCAGGCTGCACCTGAACTATCTCAGTGGCAACAGAAATGCAGCATGGAGTGGCTGTGATGTCACTGCCCAGCTTCCTCTCATACCTGCTCCAAACTGTTGTCTCCACTGCAACTGAGTGAGGATGAGCAACAGAGTTGTTTATTAAAGCAACAATGCTGACTTAGAACAGCATAATTTGATGAGTGGTGGTATGAAACGAGGGGAAAAGTCAGAGGGGTGTTGGGGTTTCAGTTGTCAGGCAGTATGACTCTGAGAAACGTGCTGACCTTGCTCTACCCCCAGGTGTCCTGTGAGTCAGAGTGGCTGCTGGGCCCAGAGCTGACTGGATATCAGACTGTTTCATTTGGCTGAGGCACATTTTCTGGTTCTTTTAGTCACTCAAAAACATAAACTGGAGGATTATATTATGACACAGTAAATCCCAAAAGTCAGATCAACTATTAGGTATATGTGTGTGTCTCTTGTTTTGTTTTTGCTTCAAATTATGACACTTTTTTAATATTTGACAAATAAAACTGAAGTAAATTATCAAATAATTATTTAATTCACAGTAAATGAAGTTAAACTACAAATTTTGTTGTGCTTTGTCACAATATCCTTTTCAGATTCCTCTGGTGATCTGAAGCAGTTATGTGTGAGAAGAATACGTATTTAAAAGTCATAGTACTTTTAAAATGTGTTTATGAGATGGTATTGTATGCAGTAAAGCAAGAAATGTAAAGGAAGTAGTGTTTGGTTTGAATAAAATATTAAAGAGTGGGGAGTATAATTCATTAAACAAAAAGTATTTTCATACAGATTCCTGCTCTCCCGCTCTGTTTCTAGAACGATCAGAGTCCCAATTTGAATCTTCCTCTTAGGTATCTTATTTCTAATATGACCTTTGGTGTAATGTAGCAGATTGTTTCTATATCAGGCTCTTACCTTGACTTGAATTTCCCTCGCTTCTATAGATCCGTCATACAATGCAGCATAAGAATCTCTCTGCAACAATGACACTGACTCACAGACTGACTCTCAGTCCTTCCCCTCAGCATCAGCATAGCTTTCTGAAATGAACAGAGCCAGGATATATATTTCTGTTTATGTCTTCATGGTTTAATTCAGCTAAGGTTATGTAATCTCTCATATGAAGTATGAAACATCTACAGGTAGTTCAGAGGAGGAAATCAGAGCAGCATTGGGTGTATATGTCTCCAGCTTGGGTGCACACTGCAGTGGGCCAGTGTCCTTGTGTTTCTCCTGGCGTCTGGCTCGTTTCCAGGATCTAACCTTGTCCAACTGGGCTTCAATCTGACGAGCAGACCTATCCCTCCCTTTTTGTCTTCTCCTTCCTCTCTCTCTGCATTACGATCTCTTCTCTCCTCAGCTCATCCTCAAATGTACTGTTACCGCCAGGGCAAATAGAGGACGAAATGAGGTACAGGGCTTCCTATCAGTACACCTTTTGCAACTTATTTATTGGAACCACTCTTCTAGTCTATTTCTAACCTGCAGGACTTCTTCAGTTTCTGTCTTCTGAGCAGTATTTTGGGAATGACTCATCTCCTGGAGGGATAAATATACAGAGTCTCAGTAGGTTTTGGAAAGAAATAGAAAAGCATCAAAGTTGAAAGATTAGTAAATGAACCAAGGACTTTCGTAGAAAAAAACAACAACAAAAAAAAACAGCAGACATTTTTAGAAAAGCAAATGTTACACTGTATAGGTACCCTGTGTTTGACATAGAACTTTTGGTTTAGTGTGATAATAAGTCTTTATTATACATTTGTATATCACAATTAATGTACAAGTGAGAGAGAAACAACATTTGGAAGAATTATATTTTTTTGATTAATTTAACATACACACCATATCGATGTTACCATAAGGCTTTATGTGAGCTATTATCAAGCACTATGAGATCTTATGAAATCTTCTATGCCTGGTTTCCGTGTGTGTGCATGTGCGTGTGTGTATGTGTGTGTGCGTGGGTGCATATGCGTGTGTGTGCGTGCATTTGCGTGAGTGACTGTGGGGGGTAGCATGTGTACGTATAAGGGTGAGTGATTGTTGAAAACCTGTAGCTGCTGCAATGCAGTATCATGAAGGAGGGAGGCATCGATGGCAGAAAATGACCACAACACTCAAGGGACTGAATGGCCCAAAAAAAACAAGGGATTCTCCATTCATAAGAACACATGAAATCCAGAAATTATGAGGCAGCATGTTAAAAAAAAAAAAAAACACTATTAATTTATTTCTCTTTTGTTAACTCAATACATGATTCCAAATTAGAGTTACTATATGGTGCTTCACATCTCTTTAGGTCTTTCAATCTTTGTCATAAATAGTAATATTTTTAGATTTGATGTGAGGCCAACACAAAGTTGCTGATATTTGTGAAATCACTGAATGTTCTTGGTCAGTTTTGTAGAATAGTATTCTAGCAATATTCTGAGATTTCCATACAATCTATGTCAATGCAAAATTTGTTTTCAGTTATGGTGATACATTCTCAGTGAGATTTGAGACTGGGCTTTTTAGTGAATTATTCTGAACACAAATACATTTTTATCTAAACCATTTCGTTCTATCTATGGTTGTATGTTTAGGTTCATTGTCCTTACTGAAGGTAAATCTCTGCTCCAGTTCCAGGGTTTCTTTGAGGATTGCTCGGAATTAAGCTCCTTGTATACTTTCTTTAACTCTGCTTGCTGCTACTCCAAATAATGCCATGATAAGTTTCTAAAATGTGGACCTCTTGACCGACCATCCATCCATCCATCCATCCATCCATCCATCCATCCATCCATCCATCCATCCATCCATCCATCCATCCATCCATCCATCCATCCATCCATCCATCCATCCATCCATCCATCCATCCATCCATCCATCCATCCATCCATCCATCCATCCATCCATCCTCCGGTCACCCTTCTCCCTAACGGGGTCGGGAGGCCTCTTGACCATATACTGTAAAATATATATATATTTTTTTTCTAAAACTGATGATTATTTCTTTAGCTTCTGTAACATTATTAAGGTTGAGACAGTTATCATCGCACCATCTGACAAACAAGGTGGAGCTACTGCTTCTCTCTTGGAATATCTCACAGTTAATATGTTAAAAAGGAAAGTTGGTATTTAAATTGAGACTGCAGGACATCTGCTCTTTCTCCAAGACCTGCTGAATTATGTCAGTTGGGAAGGTTTAATAGCCACAATGAAATCTGTTCAGGCAGCACAAAATAACTTCAATGAAGATATTTGATATTGCATCTTATTAAAACTACATATATATATATATATATATATATATATATATATATATATATATATATATATATATATATATATATATATATAAAGTCTGAAATAAAGAACTTAGCATTGCCAATTGATATACAAATCAAGTACTAAAAAAGAGATAGTGCCAACATTCTGTTAGAATAATCAGTTCTAGTACTGAAATTTTCAAATACAAAGACATGAACATCATAACCAGAACCCTATTTTTGATAAACAGGTTAAATTGTGCAGCGAGTACAACACACGCATCCATCCATTCATTCATTTATCCATTCTCTTACAACCTTGTCCCTAGTGGGGTCAGGAGGTTCTGGTGCCTATCTCCAGCTAACTCTCCGAGCGAGAGGCGGGGTTCGCTCTGGACAGGTCGCCAGTCTGTCGCAGGGCAACACAGAGACAGACTGGACAAACAACCATAGAAAAAAATCATAGAATAGTATTTAAATATTTACAAAAAACTCACAATTGAGTACACACTCTATGTCTTTTTAAAAACAAATATAAATAAATCCTGGAAGCAAATTTATTTTTGACTGTTTTAATGTCCATCTCACATTGCCAGATGTTTCCACATATGTGTGGTTAAGTGTCTAAAAGATTTTGAATGCAGCAAGGATTTGATTTTAATTCCAAACAGCCACCTAATGCAGCACAAGCTGGGTTAGAGCCCACTGTAACAGGCCCCAGGCTAATAAATAATGATTGTCCTTTTATCAAGAACCAAGAAAAGCGATTAAGAGATTCTAAAAAGAATCTGCTTCTGAGGTAGCAGCAGACCAGATGGACACTGTGGCAAGGTTGGCACCCAGGATGGTCTCAAGTCTGCCAAGTGTAACATTGGAAAGGCTTGCACAAATCATCATGCTGCCTCTCCCATCCCCCATCCTTCTTCTCTGAGGGATTCCCATTGACCTCTGTGGTCATTTCAAGACAGTGTGTATACCTTCTTGATGCAAGCATCAACTGTGATGGAAGCATTGGCAGTTTAATAAATTAATTTCTTCTTTTGGAATATAGCCAGATGCACTGATGGAGGATTTGCTCTATTTTTGTCCCCCCCTCCCATTCATTATTCATGGAGTTTGTTGCCGGGAAAGATTACAACATTCACTGTTATGAACAAGTAGTGATGCAGAATTGGAAGTTGTTACCTCAGAGCACACAAGGAAACGTGAGAAAAGTTTCAAATTTACATTGGGTCTGCCTTCCAATCAGAACACGTCTGTGTTTAAAATTATGCTTTTTTTAGGCTTCGGTGACCAACATAAGCGCCTCATGTCTACTGCAGAAAGGGTGGTGTTGCTATAGTGCCTCTTCCCTGCTCCATCACCAGCACCTACTTTGGTATGCAGAGCAGTGCCCGACTGCAGGTTGGACGGAGCTTCATACAGTAACCAGTAAATAACTCAACGGCCAAGACTGGCTAGAGGGATATTTCACCCACAACTGTTTCCATCACTTAATGAAAATTTCACCTCCCACCGTGCTGACATGTGCTTAAGCGTCAGGGGTCGCTTCATGTGTGCGCGTGTCTGTGTTGCTGTGTGCGCATGGGGCGCTGGCTTAGTGAAATTGCATAATCTTCAAACCCACTATGACTTTCATGCATGTCGTTTCAAGTCAGTGTCTGAAGACGCCGCTCTGCCCACCATGTAGACTAAAAGGAGGCTCTCCTTTTAGCAGCGTCTCCTTTCTCCGAGCGTTGGAGCTTCAACGACAGAGAATCTTGTGGAAATGATGGTATAGGTGGCGCAAAACTGCCCCAAAAAGAAAACAACATATTTATCTAGGTGAGGCAAGAAAACAAAAAAAACAAAAAAACAACAACAAAAAAAAAAACTTGTTGCTGATGCTTCCTATTTGAAGAAGATCAACACTTAGAACACACATCCACCTATTTTCTGAGGACGTTATCTCTAGGTGTCTACTAGAGACAGACGCTCCCTCCGCAGCCACCGGCTCGTCACAGAGTCGCTCCTGTGCGGAGGAAAGCAGCGGAACAAAGATCATTCTGCTGATCCCAGCACCTTCGGCTAATAAGGGAAGCACCGACACCTCCTTGGACGTCTCCCTCCGCCCTTTTCTTGCCAATCGCCACCTCGCGACTCGCTACCCGGAGGAGAAGAGTCGGGGAGGGGAAGCCGAGGACACACCCGCGCATACTGTACGCGGTGTACACGGCAAGGATGCTGCAGACAACATGAGGTGAATATCGTCGACTGTCCCGAATCGGAAATTCATTCCCCCCCACCTGCACTGGAGACTGAAGACCCGTTTGCCGCAGCTGATTACAGATATCTACCTCCCTGTCACCAGCGGGAGCATCCAGCCTCACCCTGAGACGAAAAAGATGTCTGTAGGTATGTATGAGATCAAGATAAAGCGGCTTTCATCCGTCTCCTCGATTCTGAGCATAAATCTTATCGCACTGTAATTCATGTTTGGATTTGCACCTCCCAAGGCATGATTACCACACCTGTAATTTTTGTTGCATGACATATTATTTTGCAAAACCATGCCTTCACCTGAGAGAGGTAGGAATGCAGATAGAGATGCATTTTTTTTTTTCTCTGAGAGCCAATTTCCTTTTGTGGGTAAATTATTTATAGATGTTTTTGAATATTTCAGTATCGGGCACCATTTCAAGACAAAAATGCTCCACCAAAAACTAAAGTCGGATCATATAACCAGCTGCAAATCTTTTCCTTTAATCTCTTTTTGTTTTCTGATGCCACAATACATTTAAACATATTTTGTTATGTTTAGACAGAAGATATCTGAGGAAGGGTGAAGTCTGGATTTAGTGTCTGCTGCATTACCATTACATGTGGCAATTCAGTTCAACAGATATAGATGTTGCAGCAAATGCGTCTTGATTTGGGAGCTTTGCAAGTTTTTTTTAAATTATTTTAGCCCATGGTTTTATCTGCATTGATGTTATATACATGTAAAGCAGGCTGCTTTTTTGAATGTTCATTAGTGAGACTGTTGAATTATTTTCCATTTTCTATTTGATCTTCAAGCTGAAAAAAGTTTTTGATTTCTCTGAGCTAAGCAGAAGGATTTATTAAGTGCTGAATCATTTCTCAGGTTTCTCTGACCTTGCCACTTTTCTCTGTTTGTCCTACCGCCAGTCAGATCCTAGGTGACATCCTGTGGCCTTCAGGTCTTCACTCTGTTGAGTCCCCACCCTCTCCTGGCCCCCACCTGCAGTTCTCCAGGCTGCAGGACCCAGACATCCTGAAAGGTGCAGGCCACCTCGTCCTGCAGAATGACTGTTGCCACAGGCGACCCCTCTGACGAGGCAGCTGCACATCCAGGGCACCCCCTGGACTACGACCCAGAGGCTGATCATGAATGCTGTGAGAGGGTGGTCATTAACATCTCAGGGCTGCGCTTTGAGACACAACTCAAAACCCTCTCTCAGTTCCCCGAAACTCTGCTGGGGGATCCCAAAAAGAGGATGCGCTACTTTGACCCACTAAGGAACGAGTACTTTTTTGACAGAAACAGACCGAGCTTTGATGCTATATTGTATTATTACCAATCAGGAGGTCGATTGAGAAGGCCGGTCAATGTCACTCTTGATATTTTTTCAGAAGAGATTCGCTTTTATGAGCTTGGGGAGGAGGCCATTGAGATGTTCAGAGAAGATGAAGGTTTCATCAAGGAGGAGGAACGTCCTCTTCCTGACAACGAGTTCCAAAGACAGGTGTGGCTTCTCTTTGAGTACCCAGAAAGCTCAGGTCCTGCTAGGATTATTGCCATAATTTCTGTCATGGTCATCCTGATATCTATTGTCAGTTTCTGTTTGGAGACTCTCCCAATATTCCGCAATGATGAGGATGAAATGCATAAGTCCCATGCTCAAGTTTTTTCACCTGAGACTAACTCTACAATAATCAGCTACACATCCACCTACTTCACTGACCCCTTCTTTGTTCTAGAAACTCTCTGCATTATATGGTTCTCCTTTGAGTTTTTAGTGCGTTTCTTTGCCTGCCCAAGCAAAGCAGGCTTTTTTGGTAACATAATGAACATTATTGATATTGTTGCCATCATTCCTTACTTTATCACTCTTGGCACCGAGTTGGCAGATAGAGCAGAGGATGGTCAGCCAGGTCAGCAAGCCATGTCTTTAGCCATTCTCAGGGTTATCCGCTTGGTACGAGTCTTCAGGATCTTCAAGTTGTCCCGTCACTCCAAGGGGCTTCAGATTTTAGGTCAAACCCTTAAAGCCAGTATGAGAGAGCTCGGCCTCCTCATTTTCTTCCTCTTCATAGGGGTCATCCTGTTTTCCAGTGCAGTTTATTTTGCTGAAGCAGATGAGCCTGAGTCACAGTTTGAGAGCATCCCTGATGCATTTTGGTGGGCTGTGGTGTCAATGACAACAGTCGGTTATGGCGATATGGTCCCGACTACAATTGGAGGCAAGATAGTGGGCTCCCTCTGTGCCATTGCAGGTGTGCTGACCATTGCCTTGCCAGTGCCTGTCATTGTGTCCAACTTCAACTACTTCTATCACCGCGAGACTGAAGGCGAAGAGCAGGCTCAGTATCTGCAGGTTAATGTACCCAAAGCTGATTCAGGCGAGGAGCTAAAGAAGAGTCGGAGTGGCTCCACCATCAGCAAATCTGACTACATGGAGATTCAGGAGGCTGTAAACAACAGCAATGAAGACTTTCAGGAGGAGAACCTTAAAACAGCCAACTGCACACTCGCCAACACAAACTATGTAAACATCACCAAGATGCTCACAGATGTGTAACCTGCATATGTTTCTCCCCATCTCAGTGGGAAAAATAAAACTGTACTGCCAGATGGGACAGAAATGCACCCTACTACAACAAATGTGATAGAAAAATCAAGGCAATAGAAAACAGAATGTCAATGACGATTGAGCGAAAAATATTCCAAATGCCATATCTTTCCTTTGCACCAATTAAGTCTTCACTTTTCATTATGTTCCCTTTAAAACTCCTAAAACAATTTCTGCAGTTCTAAGATTTGAATTTCTGCATGGAGTTGTCTTTGTGTGATCAGCTACTCCAAAAATTGACAAAACCTAAAACTGTCCTTCTCACCACTGTAGCCAACAGTTCCACACAATGAAAAGAAACTGAAAAAAGCAAACTCCCCGCTTTTGACCGGTGTCCCTTTAGCTGTCATTTCACATGGCACACAGCTCTGACGGGCTTTCTGAAGAGTCTGTTGTGTTTTACATATGCTGCTTCTTGGAGCAAAAGAAATAAAACTGCCATATGCTTTAACATTTAGAAAAAAAAAAAGGGATGTTTGAGCATTAACCAAGCCCACTCCAAATGGCCCGTGGATGATTTGTAACGATGCTGGTGGTTAAGTACACCATGTTATTTGAAGGATGTATGACAGCCATCAGCTTTTAGCTTATGGTTTGACACCCTTTCCCCTAGTAGACATCAGTATCTGATGAATGACTGAAAATGGCCTTGAATTTTCACTGCTTTGGTCTTATATGTACTCTATGTATTGCAATGCAAGCTTTCCCACCTCCATTCACCCAAACTTGTCTTACTGCAGAGCTTTGAGACATCTTGAATGTTTCTTCCTGTTTAGTATTTCACTGTTTCACTTTTACAGAGCTTATCCATATAGATAGGTAACTTAACTGTGACTTAGCTGATATCCAATAGGTAGGTAGGAAGAAAACATAGTCAGTAGATTACTGCATGATATTTTTATCTCAATGAGAAGTTCCACTTGGTTTTCAACTGCCACTTGCTTCACCTGGTCACTGTATATTTGTCTGTACACTGCCTTCTGTAGAAATCCACACTTTTAAAAGGATGCCTGCAGATAGCTATTAACCTAAAACTGTAAGTTTGAGAACTTTTGACTTATTAATAATAAGGTCATTTTCTACATGTAAAAAGATGTGTATCAATATTTACATTCCATCCAGAAGTCATTGCCATTTTGCCAGATTGCTGTAATCTGAGCTGTGGGTGGGTAAACGTAAACACATACCCTGCTTTTGGATGTTAATCTCAGCCTCAGTGATCAAAGTTTTGCAATTGTGTCTGTTTCACAGATTCATCTAATTGTGTCCTTGTTATCAAAATAGCAACTTGTAGGGAAATGTGTGTTGGAAAAATGCTTGAACTGCCTTTTGTCTGGGTTTACGCTTTTCACCTAGTGTTGCATGACTAAAACATTTCTAGCATGCATGTAAGCGAAAACAGGAAGAGACTAAAATAAAATATTGCAATAGATATATTTATTTCTTAAATGTAAAACAATATATCTTTATAGCCAGATCACACAATACAGCATACATACGCTTTTATCAGAGATCTTAAGCCCTCAAAAATAAGCATGAGCTTTTCCATCTTGGCTATTTCTAACAATATTAATAATCGTTCCTTTCAGAGTGCCAAAGAGTGACTCTCACTAGGCATCTTCGTAAGTTTTCTAGTCAAAGTAGTTCTTAGGAAAATTGACATATGACCTGTATCTTAACCAGAATTTTAGAATGCTTTGTTTTTAAACTGCCCTCAATAAAGTAGGTGTTTACCAGTAGGTTGATCTTTCAGCTGTAAACAATAAGCTTACATTTTTACCCTAAACATTTTATGAACATTGGACTGATATAATATCAGTGATGTCCCACTGTCTCTTCAGAAAACTCTGATGCCAGAAGCTTAATATAGCTTTGAAAGTTGGCATTAGACGTGAATTAAGTTCTCAGATTGCATACAGCTCAAACTTTCCACAGTTCGCTCAACACTGCCAAGGTAACGGTCAAAGGCAGTAACATTAATATGGAAGGTGATAATTAGCAGCAGTGTAGCAGACATCGTCTGACCTACATATGGTCTGACTATGCCCTTGTGTCTCTTGGCTCTGCTTTTTCTCACAGATGTCCAACGCAGTTACAAAAGGTTGTTGCTTAAGAGAAGGTGTGTAGCAAGAATTGTGTTGAAGAATTTTGTGAATGCAAGGGTTTCCTTTTAGATATTACAGTCTCAATCTAGAGTGGCAAAATTCCAGTGTCATCGCTGCCAGTATGTGCTCAGGATGCATCGTCCAACTGCCTGACATGAGGCTTCCTAAGTCGTCTCTCTGTCCAAACTGTGGGTTTTTAGAAACTTTTTTACGCAAGTAATTTCCTGGGTAGTCTAAGGTAAAATGAGATGTTAAAGTACTACTATCTCAAGATAGAATAACTTAAGTAGCTTTTTTTTAGCAATACACCCATTCTACACATGTGGACCACTCTTTGTGAAAATATGCATGATTGTTTAACTACTTATTTTCATGAAGCTCTTTCATCCAGTTAAGATTTTTTCTCCTGCATATCAATGTGGATGTGCTAATGCACAGCGAGCAGTAATGTACCCATGTCACAGGGAGAGAGAAGAACCTCTGAATGTCAGCATCATAGTCTGGTTCTACAGCTGCATTTATGCAACCACATATATTTGTCTTTGTGGAAAAACTCACAGTCTGACCAAAAATATTTGTCTATGCATGCAAATGCATCATATTTTTATGTCTTCATTTGTTTTGTGTTTGGCACTTATGATAAATGTTAGCATCTTAACATTTATCTATAATGTAATAGGTGTGTTACTGTGTTTTAGTCTAACTCACTGTAGCACCTCATGCACTGGAGACCACAACACGGTAACTGAACATCCACTATTGTTTCTTCTTAAAGCACAAATAGAACTGACTTTAAGAATATAAGTTCCTACCCACAGAGGGACCCACCAGCAAATCCCACTCCATGAGCGGAGTGTCTGACAGTGAATACATTGAGAGATCTATGCAGAGGTTGATTTTTAGCTGGCCGCTTTCAAGGAAATAGAACGTTTGAGTTCAGATTTCCTTTAATGTTTTATCTGCCACTAGTTTTATGATGGTTTAAAAAGCTGTTGAAAGAAACTGTAAGAAAACCCTATGCTTGTTAGCTAAAGAAGAAATATTAACTGCCTGAGTTTTGGGTTTGTTTGAACTGCCATGTCAGCCCTCTGCAGCAGGCCCCCAGATAACTCAACAATATAAGACACAAAATGATCAATATGCAAACTGTGTGCAAGTGTGTGTTTAAGAATCAGTGTCCTTTCTTTCTCTTTTACACCCAGAGCCTGATAGTGTGGCATCCATTAAAACAACTTGTACAGCTATTCACTTCACTTCTGCTCTGCTGTACAGAAGCCTAAAACATCCGACAATGCTGATACAGTGGATAATGATTTTTCTTTCTGTGAAATGAAATGTGGAACAATATTGTAAATATTCATAAAGAAGAATGGAGAAGAAACACATGTACTACATATTGTATGTAATGTTTGGATTCAAAAGTAGTATTACCTGCACTTTACAACAAAAAGGACAATCTATGGACAAGAAAACATGTAAAATAAGAAATGCGTATACTTCCAAATACTCATAACCCTGAAAAAGTAATATCAATAATGAAGCCAATAATTATTCAACTGAAACTGTGTTTGGTGTGTTTATTGTGTGTATGTTTTTGCAGCTCGCATAGTCAGATATACAGATGTTTTAACAATGTTTCGCCATCCTTTCTTCCGTCACATTCCAATGTCTTTGAGGTATTTGGTCTGCGAATGATTTGACTATCTAAAATTAGCCCACGAGCATATTTGCTGATACAAAATGCCACAAATCTATCAAAGCTCCATTTGTTGTTATTTTTAGGGTAGTCAGCGTCTTTGTAGCCACAGGCATTGTAGAGGACATTTTCAAATGCCTCCTGGTATCTTCAGATTCTTCCTCCCTTTAAGTGCATGCTATACGCTCCCTGTAGTTTAAAAGAAAGAGCAGGGTGTTCTATTAATAGCAGTTTTTATTAGAGAATGAGATAGAGAGAGAAGGAAAAGAAAGAGGAGGAGACAAAAAGAAGGTGGAATAAAAGATGCTATTGTGAAAAGATTGTTGAAGATTCTTTTAATTGAACTTGTGGTTCATCCAGCTACAAGGCACAGCTGGAAAGAACTGGAGAAATATCAATATTTTTATTCTTAAAAATATTTTTTTTTATGTCCGGAAAAACATTAAAGAAGAGAATGTAATGCTTGATCATAAGGTTGTTAAACTCATGGGATAATAATGCATGTAGATTGTAGTTAGCATGAGTGCATCCTTTTCATCTGATTTACACCATCTGTAGTCAACTTGTGGTTAACTTCAGCTCTGCATTGTGAGCAGGAACACTTTGAGCCTGGTTCTGTGTAGCTTCAGCTCTACTGTAGTCATTAGTCTTGCTTTGATTTAGTGGTACTGTGCAACACTCCACAGCTCCACTTTGCAGGAACCAGGGCAATCATTGAGAGACAGATGGGACCTAGCAAGGAATGTGGTTCTGGTACAGGTGGCCACGGCTATGTACAGTGCAGTTGTTGTTATTGTTAGAGAGGAGTGAGTGCCTATGTGTTGTTTATCAGCAGCATGCCCACAGGAACACAGCTGAGGAGTCCTACAGGCTTGCACTGTACTTACCAGCGTGTAATTAGCAAGAGAGCACTGTGGGACCTGGAGCTTATCCAACAGGGCTGCCCTGGCATCACAGAACAACCCACCGTTGGGAGGTGCACCTTCAATTCATGACCTGGTTTAGTGAGAGTCCAAAACTACTTTAAGAAGGAGGAGCAGATATCCTGAGCACACTGTCACAGTCACTTTGCTTAGGAGTTTGACTGAAGGCAAAAACTTAACATAAATGAACAATGTTTTATAGGTTTACCTAAATGCTAAGGGACGAAGTGAGAAAGAGCAAAGAAATGCTGCCCTCTAGAGGTATCATGGCAGAAATGGTGACGCAGTTGCTCAGACGTTAGTGAATGAGAAACCTAATCCTTTAAAGTGTCTGGTATAGATATTAAATTTACCAGACTCATTTCTCCTATGAAAATATAGTAAACATGTGATATTTGTTTGCTAATATCTGTTATTCAGTGCAGTATTGTAACTGTGTGAGGACTGGACATGAAGTTTGTATGATTACTTTGTTTTTAAACATGTTTGTCAAGTACTACTCACAGTTTCTTGATGAATTGAGATCTGAGCAATTCTGAGACCAAATCAACTCATCACGTTTGCTGTTTTTCCAAATCCTTTCTGAACCATTTTTCTTTTGAATTAGGGCGCATTGTCTTGTTGAACAAGGGCACAGCCATCAGGTCATAGTAATTCCTAATCCAAACTTTATATCTGTATATGACAGCAGCACAAGAGTCAGTTTTAAATCAGTAAAAATTACAAGTTTAGTGATGAAAAAGTCAGTTTAACTAGTTTTGAAAATATTTGATTCTGTGTTTTAGACAGTAGATAAGAAATTTCTTCACTTTGTAAACTTTTCTAATTAGCCATTATTTTCACTCATCCTCCTGCTTGACTAAAACTTTGACTGGACATCAGAGAGCTTTGTAAATTCACTCATGAGAGATAAAACCCTTTTCTGAAAAAAAAAAATGTAGCACTTATTGATGCACTTAGGAAACCTGGAAAACCTGGGAAAATTGATTATTTAAGTCTAATTAGAAGACACTCACTCATTAATCTAACCAGGTTCATATTTTATGAACAAACATGTTTCTCAGCAGGAAAAAAAAAAAAAAAAAGAAATGAATTATCTATGTAATCTATGAAATATTTATATTCACTATATATAGAACTCATCAAATATAGATAAACTTTGAACAAAAAGTAGGGAGAGGTTTGCTTGGATAAATATAGCTGATACTATTGAAAGGCCTGTTTATTTTTCATTACATGTTGCCACTTTTGTAAGAAAAAATCATTTTGGGGGCTTAGAATAAAAAACTTGCCAAATCCCATGAGCAGCAGCTGCTTGGTGGGAGAGTGTGATAGCATGAACATGGCTTGTCATCAGTGGAGGTAATCTAAATGCAGCCGGTGATATCAAGACAGATTGTTCAAAAACAGGCAAACCCATGAACCCTCTCTTGGGGAAAAATCTATGTTCTCCAGGATGTTAATGCTCAACGTCACAGAGCAGAGATTGTACAGGGACTGGACTGGAGAGGACAGATCGACCCGCCTGCAGTCCTCACCTCAATTCACAGCCGGTCCTGAACTTGAGGGTTCAGGACCGGCTGTGTCAGAGTGACCAACAACACCACACTAGTCAGAAGCAGAATAAGGTGTTTAATATTGCTTAGAATGAATTTGAACATGAGCCACAATCCACATACTTAACTCTGCTATATACTGCAAGTTACTTACATATTAAAGCTTTAATAATCTTGATCTAACAGAAAATGCAATGGAGGGACCTTTAAAACCCATCAATTAGAATATTAGTGAAAGTTAATTTGAGTGTAAATAGAGGGATAGAATTCCTGTTGTGGAAAAATTGTAAGGAAAACCTTTGATCATAAAATTAACAAGTAAAAAAAAAATTAAGAACAATTAGAGAAGAAGTTGATGGATAGACGCCATCATAGATGTGAGATGAAAAGCTTTGCTAACTTACTAACCAGAAAAAAAGAATTTCAGAGGCTTTAAATTTGCTGTAAGATACTTTTTGTTCAGTCCTGTGGTTTCACAGCCCACTTCCAACTCTGATTGTGCAGAGATCAGGAAACGGGACTAGAATGCCTGCAGTGGATTTCATCAGCTTCTCAGGATTTTGATTATTGCCATATTTAAGAAAAAGCTGCATATTTAGTGATAATATTATCAAAACACTGTTGCAATTTCATGTTTTTCTAAAGAAACTATTGGAGATTTTAGCTTGGCAAATATCAAAACCTGGTTCATTACAATGATCAGAAAAAAAAAAGTAATTCAGAGAAAATTCAATTTTGATTAAATGAGGACATTTAAACGCATTGAAGGTGCAAAATTAAAATACCAAAGGATAATGAGATCAAGAGAGGAAGAAAGCTTATCCAACATTGTCCTAGAGATCCACCAATTAATTTTTGTCCTTTGTGGGAAACATCATTTTTAGACCTCTAACACAAACATCAGTTTTGAATCCTAAATTAACCCCATTGTATTGGGGGCCCTTCTGTAAATGTTTTTAACTCCGTCATTAATTCTTAATCCAGAGTGAGGAGCCACCCAGGTCACCCACTTCTGAATAAAAACTAGAAACCTTCGAGTCCAAGTGACCTTTCACCCAGAACTATTTTTTGCTGAGATTTCCCCGGCGACTTAAAGACCAAGTGCAAGTAAGTTCAGTGTGTAAGCCAACAACCTGATTCTAGGCCTCTATGTAGTTATTCTTTTTTTTTCCCATAAGGGTAGTTTTACCTTGACAAACTTTGGACCCAAAGAAGATTCCAAAACTTTGAATTCCTCTTTTTCCTTTTCATGTCCCATCCTGTCTCCTCTCGTATTATCGTTAGTTAAAATAGTTAATTTTGTTAAGCTCTGGAGAGACCAGTAGACTTTTAAAAAATTTAACCTGTTATCAGCTGAAAACATATTTCAAACACTTAATTTATTATTTAGAAAACTTTCCCCTTCTCCCCGTTGCTGTTGTATTTTTATAATTGTATGCCTTTTTAAACCATTGGATCATGAGAAAATTGTCATTAATGTCATTATTAATATTAGCAATTCACAAATACATCAATTATTAGGTTCTGTTTTTTTCTGTGTAATTATTGACTATTGTGTAGTTATTTCCAATGATGACCATATATTAATCTGAGAAATATGCATAGATGTTCTTGATTCTTTAAATGTTCTCATATATACATTAAATTGACTGGCAAATTAAATGTGCCAGTATTTAGGTGATAAAATATTGACCTATTTTTCCAAGCCAGTATTTTATTTTTTGTCAGTACCTGAATCTCTGAATCATCATGTGAGAAACTGGAGCTACGTGTCTGCTGACAAAAGGTTTCCAGGGTGGAGCTTTTATGTCAGGCTTTAGAAACGAAGCGGTTAAGCAGCTTGCCTTCATTCATAATTCATGTTGGATCAAAGAAACTGATTCACTTTAAACCGCATATAGGTAAACAAAGACTTAAAATAACAAATGGATGCAGTTTTGATCTTGTGCAATTGAGCAAGTAGTGAAAATTGAGGTCAGCGTAAAGGGTGAATGTTTCTACCAGATGTTATAAAGGGAACAAAGGCAGCTGCAACACACGTGGCACACAACAATTGCAACAACTGCCAGTAATGCTCCTCTTGATAAGCTGATACCCAGTGCTTAGAGTTGAATACCTGTCTGTCTGTCTCCAACAACATGGTAGCAACCAGGGCTTTCCAGCACCACTGAGTCAAACACACTGAGGTATCCAATTCCTGTACATACCAACGCCTGGAGGCTGAACAAAGCAACCAGAGACCTCACAAGGATTTAGCCCCTCTGTTTAGAGCAGAAATATTTTATAAGTCAAGAAGAAATGCTACTCCAGGAGACTGTATTAGCACTGAAGAACTGCATTATGGGTATTGTGTGGGTTTTAGTGCTGCATGTCACTGATAAGACCCACACTGGTCCCTAAGACAAGCTGAGGCTGAATTAAGTGGAAGATAAAGGTGATTATAATCATTGAAATAAAAGGATATATGAATGACTAAGTTCACATTGCTATGTTCTTAGATAACTTTAGCAACATTAACCAAAATAGTGTTTTTAATTGCACTATAATATTGTTTTGCAATAGTAGCAGTCCTGCAGAAAAGGATACAGCCAGGTGCTTTGTCAGAGTTAAAACTTAAAAAGAGAATCAGACAATGTTGACATCACACACAACTTTAAGTGAAACATTATTTATTTTATCCAATATCAAAGACTTTAGAAACTTGGTAGTCTTGGTAAACTATTGAAAGTAAATGTCAAAAAAGAAAGAACGAAAAAAAAAAACCCACACAATATAAAGATGCTTACTAAATAAATGAAACGAATCAGAGAAAAGTACTACTCAGTTCTGAATTTGTATTTTTAGGGTGTCACTTTTAGATCAAAAGTAAATAGTTGAGCATATACAATGACCAATTGATGCAATTAATTAAAACACATCTTTAAGTGTGTAAGACTTACAGTAAGGACTCGAACATTTGTTGCCATTTTGAGTTAAGCTGTGAAATTACATACAAAAATACATCACTGGCACAACTACATGTTGCATAAATGAAAACAGATGAAAGCTTATTACAAGTGAAGGTGTGTCTGTGAAAACTCGACCCACAAAGGCCCCGTTCTGTCATTTGGGCTCCAGTGACTTTCAGTAAACTCTACATGGACAGTAGAAAGGACAGAGAGGTGAAAACATAGAGAAACGCTGGCACATGACCAGTGAATCCTACACACAACTGTGAAATATGATAGATAGGCCAAACAAGAGCACCTGGCAAGAAGACGGATCAGTTCAGGACTTTACCAGCATTGAGAAAAATGAGCCCCATGCTGCACAAACTCAGGCTGACTTCTTTGTTCATTACCCTGGTGAAGGGCAGACAACTCCCAATCAGCACTTGCACAGAACTACCACAGTGTCCCCCAAAGTCTTGATGTAACTGTTACTGAGTTATGATATTGTTATAACCCAAGATGCATGTCCTGCTGTAAAAAACATAAATAAGACACTGGCACAGATGTGCAGTTGCAGGACTTGCTTTGTTTGTGTGTTAACTGAGATTTATCCAAGTGACTGGAACCTTGTTGTGGTGAAAAACATCTGTCCTGTCTGTGGCGTGTGTAACTGTAACTGCCCTGCCTCCTGCCAAAACGACCCGTTTTAAAGAGATTTGCCATCGCTCCTTAAGACTCTAATCTGAGAGGATGGGTAAGCGGCTGCAGCCAAGCTCCTGTCACCGCAGCACAATGAGGTGAAGGTTTTCTTTGTTTAATTCTGAGAATGGCATAGTAGAAACAATTTTTCAGTGTTGTTGATTTCAATGTTTTTGTTGTTGCAAAAATTCTTAATGTTGCATTGTTATTTAAAGCTCAATGAAGTATCGCTTTATTTGACCTTCAAAATTTAAATCAGCCAATATTACGTAGTTTGTTCTTTGAGTTTAACATGTTTCGTTTGCTTCGAGACAGGGCTAAAAGAAGGACTTGGATGAAGCTGAGGGTTTGGATGATCATAACACTAGCAGTCATGGAACATCACAGTCCAAAGGTAAGAAATACTCTTAAACTGGCTGGGGTATTCATAATGACTGTTTAGTTGTTATCTAGCAGACATTGTTAAGAGCAAAACAATAAATTATGCAAATACACCATTGGATTTTTTTTTTATTATTATTAATCAAGTGAGTTTGAACATACAAATACTTTTGTGTCAAATGTTCAGCTTCATGTCCTGCTATCAGTTTGTTGTGGGTTGCCATATTCCCTCTGCCATATCAGTCCAGATAAGCACTTATCTTTTGGAGAAAGATAAGGAGAGAATTGATCTGGATATCTGAGTTAAGTCTGTATGATTCTGTTTACGTTAAATGTCCATGTGGGTGATCTGCAGAGCTGATTTCCTGTGTTATATAATACTCTTAGTAAAGTCATCCTCTCCCACACAGGCGGCTCCATCAATGACATGCCAGATTCTCAGACCATAATTAAAGCATTTTACTTATAAAAATCAAAATATTTAGTATAAATAAAATGTTTATAGTTATTCCAGATTTATGGATGACTCCATCCATCCAGCCATTGTCTTCACAAAGACAGGTTTGTAAGATTAGTCCAGACATTTTCAGGCCAAAGGTTTTATTTGGGTCCCCCGGGAAAACTTCTGGGTCTGTCCCGGGGTCTCCTCCTTGTGGGGCGTGGTCCCATCCAGGATAACAGAACTCCTCATATAATCTCTAAAGCTTTCCTCCAGTGGAAAACTAACTTTGGCCACTCAGTGACGACTTATTGGTGAACCTCATTATATCATGAAGACCAGAGTCAGCCTTTAACTGACCTTTAACTAACTCTCAGGACATTAGGAAAGGTTACTGGCTTGCTTCTTTTGGTGCCAGCCCAAAAATCAGGAAGCCTCCTACATTAAGTGTGACAGCTTACATTAAGTAACAGTTGGACACTGATTAGCTGTTATTATATTTGAAGAAGCTTTATATTTTATTTTCAGAAAAAATGTTCATATTTGATATGCTTTAAGTTTCATTTAAAAATGTTACTGCTATGCCTATTCATTTGTTGTCATGGGGTAATTCACCTACATGTGGTCTATCTTTTAGTTTTGCTCCTATACAGTTGTTCTGTTAGGTTCTGTTAGGTTCTGTTAGGTTTTGTTGTGCAAAAGGTTTTCCTTTTGCACAACACAGCACATCAATGAATTTGCTAGAACTCCTGAAATTAACTACAACTTGTTTTTATTTTTTTATTTTTATGTTTTTTTCCAAATATATAGTAAATATCTAACAAATCAACTAGACATCTTGATGGCAAAATTGTGACCAGCTCTCCCGTTGCAATGACTCTTCCTGTAAGTCATAGGAGTAAATTGTAGTGCACTATACACATGATGTTAGGTAACACACCGTTACTGAGACCATGACGCTCCCAGAGAGAGAACATGTTTTTTTTATGATCACACCTTGTCACGTTAAATTGAAGATTGCATTTTTCTGTTAAGGCATTATGCCCGATACTAAGAAGGAAAGAGAAAGAGAAAGAGAGAGAGTAATTTGTGAACTTTAGACTCTGTGAATTAAGTTTGCAGATATCTTATATCCTGTAACTGTGTTGTTTTAGTTTATAGACTTTGAGTTTTCTGTGCTCTGTTTTAGAAATTTTATTTATTTTATTCAAGAAACTGTTTTCATCATTCAGTGACAGCTTTTATGCTTAATATAACATTATAAAAACATATTCTTTTCTTGTTTTGTAAATATTATAATAATGCAATACATTTTATTGTTGTTTATAAAAAGAGAGGACTGCAATTACAAGGTGAACTGCTTAAATCCATGAAGCAGTCAAAAATATTTCAGATTTTCTAAATCCCTCTCTCTGTTTTAAATTTTTAGCTCACATTTTTGATATTGAATATAAATATTATATTGCATAGTTTTGTTTCTACTTTAACCCTCTGGCTAAAGAACCAAATATTTCCTTGTGAAACCTAAAGATTCTAACTCTGTCTTCCTTAAAGCACTTCATGGCCTCAAATCCACAAACAGCTAAATCCATAGCTGGTATTGTTGTCACTCTGAGAAGATTCCAATTAAGGTGACTATTTTGCTTTTTTAACAGTTAAGTGGTATGTGTTGGTTTTTATACCAACGTTCTTATGCCCTTGTATTTTCCTGACCCATGCTACGTAATTTGCAATGAAGAGAACCCCTGGAGCGATATATAGGATTACTAGACTGGAATAACCAGTTGCCTTTACAGCAGCTATAAGATTACGAGTCTGGAATATCTAATTCGTGCTGTCTTACGTGCACTTTGAAATCCTGTCATCCTTAATAGATGAGCGTATGGGCTTTTGAGATTGAATTACCCAGATCATGTACACAAGATGAGCTGTTCAGACAGTTGTAGGCCAATTAGCCTCTGTATATGAGGCAAATGCATTACCACTGTGCCGCATGACAAAATCTGAAACGTGGGGTGCACAGTGGTGCAGTTGGTAGCACTGTTACCTCACAATAAGAAGGTCCTGGATTTGAATCCTAGCCTGGGGTCGCCCTTCATGGAGTTTGCATGTTCACCATGTGCATTTGTAGCTTCTCTCCAGGTTCTCAAACTTCCTCCATCAGTCCAAAAACATGACACTTAAGTTATTTGGTATCTCTAAATTCAGAAAATGGTGAGTAAAAAGGAAAACAAATACCATAAATATACTTTGAAACAATAACAACAAAAAAACAAATTCAACCAATAGTTCAGAAGTAGTAGCTTTAACCTGAACATATAAATAGATGGAAACGCCAATGTAATGCTAACACAAACAAACCCAGGATAGTAAGTGAAGCATCGTTGCAAAGTAATGTTTAAATTTAAGCATTATAACCAACTATAGAAAGTACGTGTATCAGAAATAAGAGTAAGGAACAAGTGGTGAACAGAAACTGAACCACTTTGTGACAGTACCTCACCTCTCACCTTATTTAGATCACATTGTAATTTTCTAATCAAAGTCACAGAAAACAGTGCCAGAGTGGCTAAAGAATATGGGCTTCCTGATTGGGGCTCCTCTGATTTCTGCAGGTCAACCCTTCCATGGCATAAAGACTCTAAGGATTTTAGATGTTCCAAATTCTTGGATGACTTCAGTAAGAACAAAAGCAAACAAAACATAGGCACAACCCTCCACACACCGACCAAATGTTTAAAGGATCTACTAACAGAAACCCTGATGTCATAATATTGTCACAATATCACAAGGTGGGACTCTTTCTAAAACTGTAAGCAAAAGAGTCGTATTCTACATAAATGTGTGATTTTGTAATTGTGAATAAAGATGGGTGACCTCTGATAGAAAAAGTTACCTGGATGAGCTCTGAACCTGACTAAAATTGTGAGGACTAGTAGACAAAATAACTACTAATAAACAAAAGAAATAAGCATTAAAATGACTAAAAGAATAGAAATCCAGCCCAGCGATGCACCTGTGAGGATTTCTTTCCGAGTTTTCAGTTCTACAGAGTCTTACAAGCTTTTTGTACACTTCAATGTACGTCAACTGATCTGTGTCGTATTTTCACCCTTCACATGAAGTTGTGTTGGAAAAGCTCTGAATGGAGCAACATATGAATATGAGGAGATCATGATTATTTATTTTTTACAATACATTTTTTACATTTAAGAAACTATTTTATGTAGTTCACTAGCTCCAGTTACTTTTGTTACAGGGCATGCCTCGTTTTAGTCATTTAATCTCTTTGTTTTCCCTGTAGCCTGAAAGCTGAGCTTTTCCACTCTAAAGCAATTAAAAAAAATGTTCAATAAACCATGCTTTTGCTTTGCAACAGAATACTAGGAAGAAAATACTACCTTATGGACAGATTTTCAAAACAGATGAGACAATCAATATAAACAGAAGATAAAGTTTAGCTTATGAAAGATGTTTCTTATCATTCTTATGTACTGAAATAACTAAATTGTCGTTAAACAGCCAACGGAATCACATCAGTATAGCTTCTTTTCTATTCCAAAAATATCTGGAGATTTTTTTTTTTCTCTTCAATGTTAAAATTAGAATTTTTCTCTTCTGGGCAGAGGTCACTGTTTATACCAGGAGTGGCTCAAAGTCGAACATCTGCGAAGGTGCGCTGAAGGTGTTTCTACCGATGCAGCACCAGTGTAGTTCACAAATAAGCCTGCTGATGGAGAATTGCTTTGTCAACACAGATTGTTTGTCGGTAAGGTGATAGTGTCATCAGGAAGGGCGGAGGAATGGATGATAGATGGAGGGCTACACGGTGGCATGGAGGGAGGGGCGTAAATCACTCTGCTACACCATCAGTTCCCCTGAGAAGAGTAACAATGCAGTAACTGCAGTCTACGTCATCCTGGAGTTCATATCTCATCTCTAGACCTCCCATTTCTCACGTTTTCTGTCACAAATCATTTTGCAGTGGAGGGGATTGATTATTTACTTTTGCTCTGACTTGTGCAGTCTGTGATCCCGCCCCCATCGATGTCCATCTTCCTGCCTCTGTTTGTGGGTGTAGCAAATTCGATAATAAAGTGTTTTAGTGGCAGGTCATGCCTCAACTGGCTTTGTTCTCAATGACATGCAAGGCAGTGAAGGAGATTATGAAAAGGCCTATACATGTTAAGAATATCGAGTCAGCAATTACTGCTTGTCTGAGCAGATGCACATCCCCACATCTTTTCATATGCATGGGCTTTCCTTGGTTCAGTTGCTTTAGCACAACGTTGGAATTTAAATTCATAGATGCATGATGTTACCGTGAGGACACATAATGAGGTGATAGTGAATGGTGATGAATGGGGACACAGCAGAGACTGTCGAGTTTTCTGTGACCTTGAAGCTGCGTCCCTGAGCGCGTCTGCAGTGGTCCTGCTCGTACCGCAGTGTTAGAGGGGACCAGCAGACAGCCAGCTGCAGGCTGCAGCAGGATGACAGCCATATGCAGAGAGGATATCAAGCATTAGAGCAGCAGTATTCAATCAGGAAACACAACACTCAACCTGTCTTACCAACTTGGTCACCCTTCCAAAAAAGTTTTAGGAAAACTTAAATTAAAAGTTTAAATCCTTGGAAAAGCTTTTCATAGAAAAAAAAATACAAAGAACAGCAGTATAAATAATGGATTTCATTTTTTTAATTGTTGAAGAGACCTTCCTCACCCTTTGGGGATAAGACCTTAAAATCTGTGCAATTTTTGTTTAACTCTTGACTTTGTTAGCTTTGTAAATAAATATGAGCTTGAAAAATCATTCTTAAACACTTTGCAACTTTAAGTAAAACTATTTGCAGATTTTAGATATGAAACTGGACCTTGCATTTGTTTACAAAAAATGAAGGATTTGTGTGTAAGGATTAGAAGAAAATACAGAAACAGATCAGATGTCAGATGAAATAAGAGTTTGTGTTGAATCAGGATAGGTGGAAAACAGTCTGAAGCCCCCAGGCAAACAGATGTTGTTGCAGATATTGACAGGTAGTGTAAAAAAAGACAAAAATAGTTCAATCCCGAAGGTCAGGATTTATCGGATGATCCTGCAAGTGGATGCTTAGTCTGCAGAAAAAAGGCAAGTGAGTGGAACCCACACTCCCTTCCCCTTATCAAACAGCGATTGGCTCCTGCACAGTAAATCTCCTATCACAGTGCTTACCTATAATGTCCCCACTGACGGAGGAGGGAGCAGCCAGAACAAAGCCAGGTGACCCCTACATTTAGTGTACAGTCAGATACCTTTGTGGGTGTTTTATTGTTTATCTGTGTTTGTGAGTGTTTGTGAGAGAGTGAGAGAGCAGTTGTGTACGTTTGTGAGGGTGTATTCAGCTTCTCTGGTTTCGTATATGGTGTTAAATTACTCAGTGAGAGCTCTAATACAGCTAGAGACACTCTTGATTGGAAGTTTGGATGAGGGAGTGTGAGGGAAGTGGGGAACAGAGCGGAGCTGGCAGGCAGGACAAAGAGGGCACAGAAACTTCTGCAGAGCCAGGGACATGGGTAAGTCCTCACTGCATGCATGTTGTGCATCTTTGACAGTTTATGTCTCCTTACAGTGATAACTGTTTTTGTGAATGTTGGGCTAGTGACAGATAATAACCTTTCTAAAATTAAAGTTTTTTCTACATTCAGAAAAGTGTCTCCAATCAAAGAATGTCAATTCTTGCTTCTTATGTCTTGGTGATGTCCTTTGTCTTCTCACTTGGGCTTGTTCACCCTTTGTTACTTACATGGGACACTTAGCCCACATAATTATGTATCTATCATCTATAATTTCCTTATATAAGATTTATCTCTGTACTGCTCACTGTCATGCTACCTGCTAATTTGAGAATGGAATCCGAGTCCTGTGAATCTCCTTGAGTCTTGAAGGGCCCTCAGTGTCAAGTGAGTTGCAGCTTTATGGTGTAGGTTACAATTTGTTCAAACCTGGCAAAATGAATGATAAACAGATACAACAGCTGTATAACTGACAAACTACTTTGAACTCAAGAAGACTTCTGATAGGCAATGGAAATTAGGGTTGAAAAATATTGATGTTAACAGATGAAGAAAAATAATTTTTAATTTTTAATTAGTTCATGGCATCAGCCATAAATTAGTTTGTGGCATCACTATTTTGCCAGAGGAATTAGTTTTGCTATGCATTATCAGCAATAATGCCCCATATGCTGCATGTAAGCACTTTCACGTCTGATCCTGCAGAGTATGAGTTTTCGTTTAGGTCATTGGAAAGAAATTGAAGCGGAAAAATAACTGTATGTGCAGCGTATCAGATGGCAGGTTCTTTGCTGATGCAAACAGGAGCTGGCAGAAAATCTCCTTATCAACAAAACAAGATTGCAGCACTTAAGAAGAATTTAATACGTCTCTTTTCATCACACTATTTTACAGATTAACCAAAGGCCTGAATGCCACCTTAGTGTCCAGCAGCCTGAATGGTAACCAGGAGGAGAGAAGCTCTGGCGCTATCTTCAGCGTGGCACTGGTTGAGATTCATTCTCTTTCTCCGGAACCAGACTGACCATTACAGCTAGCATCAAAGCAGGCAATGGAGGTGCCGCTTGTTAATTTTGAAAACATGGACGATGTTGGCATCAACCTAGGTGACCCAAGCGACTCGGGTTACCCAACCTCACCAAACTCAGAGGCTCCTGATCAGAACTTGCTGGCCCACCGACTGGCTTCTCCTCCTCAGTCGCCACGCAGAGGACGGCGACAGCGTCAGTCTGGACAGGAAGGGTTGTCCCCTTCCACTCCTCCAACTCTTACCTCCAAGGCAAACTCCAGCAGTGGCAGTCTAATCTCCAGTCTGAAGCTCCTGGCAAACAGTGAGTCTCCCACTGACAGTGTCTTCAGTAAGATGCTAAAGGATTATTATGAGAATGAAGATTTGTTCGAAAAGCACTGCTTGGAGGAGAAAGATGAGAAAGTCGTCATAAATATTTCTGGCTTGATGTTTGAAACCCAACTCAGTACCCTGAGTAAGTTTCCAGAGACACTGTTGGGTGATCCCATGAAGCGGTTACAATACTTTGACCCAATGAAGAATGAGTATTTTTTTGATAGAAATCGTCCATCATTTGATGGGATTCTCTACTATTACCAGTCAGGAGGGAGAATCCGCAGACCAGCCAATGTTCCCTTAGACATTTTTGCTAATGAAATTGTTTTCTATGAGTTGGGCCATGAAGCAATGGAGCAGTTTCGTGAAGATGAAGGGTTTATTAAAGAACCTGAAGTCCTCTTACCTACCAATGAACTGCAGAGGCAGTTCTGGCTCCTCTTCGAATACCCTGAGAGCTCCAGTGCGGCCAGGTCTGTGGCTCTGGTCTCTGTCTTTGTCATTGTCATTTCCATCTTTATTTTCTGTCTAGAGACTCTTCCAGTGTTCAGGGAGGACAGCGATGTTCCTCCAGGTTTCATCCAAATGATCAATGGAACTGGCTCTTACCCTACCCCTAAAACTGTGTGGACATATCTCACGGACCCATTTTTTATTGTGGAGACTATTTGCATTATATGGTTCTGCTTTGAGCTTGGTGTCCGTTTTGTGGTTTGCCCCAGTAAGAGTGATTTCTTTAATAACATCATGAATATTATTGACATTGTGTCTATAATTCCTTATTTTGTCACCCTGGGAACGGAGTTGGCCACAACGCCGGACGAAGATTTGAATGCTGGTCAGAACATGTCCTTGGCAATTCTGAGAATCATACGACTTGTGAGAGTTTTCAGAATTTTTAAGCTCTCTCGCCACTCAAAAGGTCTTCAAATTTTGGGTCAAACCCTAAAAGCCAGCATGAGGGAACTGGGGCTGCTAATCTTCTTCCTCTTCATAGGAGTCATCCTCTTTTCCAGTGCCATCTACTTTGCAGAAGTGGATGAGCCCCAGACGCAGTTTGTTAGCATCCCTGACGGCTTCTGGTGGGCTGTGGTATCCATGACCACTGTTGGTTATGGGGACATGTGTCCAATTACAATGGGAGGGAAAATGGTCGGCACCCTCTGTGCCATTGCTGGTGTCCTGACCATTGCCCTGCCAGTCCCTGTCATTGTCTCCAACTTCAACTATTTCTATCACCGTGAGACCGAGCAGGAAGAGAAACAAGTGATGGATGCAGCTGCAGAAGCTGCCCAGAAAATGTCAGCTGCTAACAAGTATGGAAGTACCTGTTCTCTCAACAAGAGTAATGGCACATGGCAAAATGAAAAAAATGGCATGCATTGAGAAAGATAAGTAATTCTTATTAATGTCAGAGGAAGATAGACATTAATCAAATCAAGAATACGTGTTAGTGAGACAAACTTGGTTTATTCACTCATCTTTTTGTACTTGAAACACTTGTGCAAATGATTACAGTATTATCATGCACCATGTGGTGAGACAACCAATACACAAACTGTCTGTCTACATGTAAATGTGTCAAAGTGCAATTAACATAACTCAGCAACTACTGCTTCAGTAACTCAGAGAATACACAGTGCAGCAAGATATGATTTCTACAACAGACCAACATTTCACCTAAAAATTGGCTTGATGAGACAGAAATAGTGTATATTTGTCCATCAGATGAAAACAAATCAAGTAATCAGAGCTCACTTAGTTCATTGTTAGTCTACACTTTATCATACTCAGCAAAATCAAGATTGGTCTTGGCAACATGTTCAAGGGCAGGCAAGTATTGGAGGTGTAACATAAGACATTGGCATACACATTGTCTTCTCAGCAGGTTTATAGGTGCAAATGTACAGCCTGCGGCACCTTTCCATGTAACAATATCTGTGTGATAAATAGCTGGCAGAGTAGCATGTCTGCTATTAAGCTTCTAGCTAGCCTGCAAATTTAAATATAAACCTGCTTAATCTCCACTATACATGCAAAAAGTTTGCATGCTGCAGTTTTGGTGATCAAAAACGCAGGTTGCTGTTTTTATCCACAGGTTTTATTATTAGAATTCGACACAAAGCCCAAATGAACATGGTTTTGGCTGTAAATGGAACATGTCAACACTTGTTATTCTCATGTGAACTTACCCTTTAAATCTGCATCACTTCATTGCACTGAAAATGTTTTTCTATGTATGTCTTATGCACTTTAGGAGCTTCACATCATCCATTGTTGGCAGGGAAAACGTGTTTAAGTGTACAGAAATGTGAGATATATATATATATATATATATATATATATATATATATATATATATATATATATATATATATATATATATATATATGACCAGACTAGATTAGGGGAAAAACAGAAAAAAGCCAGAAAAAAAAAAGTTTTTTTTAAGTATTTTTTCATCTGCCTTTTTATCTCTTACTTCAATGCATGGCATAGTGGCTAAGCTGAGGCTTTATCCCCGTTATCATATCTGAACATTTGATACATACACACATATATGTATATAAAGACTGAATTTATTATGATATTTTAAACTTATAATAAGAAACTATTTATTTGACATGAGATTGAGAGACATATAAAGATAATGAGCTAACTGGGTTTGTTATAACACATGACTTGTAATTTCCATAAGAAAAACATGAATTGGAACCATTTATGCATGAAACGTTTCTGTCAGTGAAAACTTAATGTATGTGAGTGTCTTGTTCATATAAATATTGCTTGTACTGAAATGTCAGTGAATGTAATTGTAACTCAGTCAATGCCTTTGTAATCCTAAGAAATGCAATATGGTGATGTGCGGGTCTCAAAGAACATTGTGTTCTTCATCCATTGAAAAAACTACCTGCTAGGAAAATAAAATGCAATAAGGTGACATGAATAAGTCACCTCAGTAATTAGCACTTTACTATGTTACAAAGCACTGAATATGTTAAGACTGTTACTGTATGTGTCAACATTGTGCAGTACACATAATTTGCTGTTTTATTTATCCAGCAAAGAGTGCCTTTCATTAAACATGTACCCAAACTGCGTCATGCTTCCCTCTGTTGATTTTTTAAAGAATTTATCGTGGGATAAACTGTGCACAGGTCTAAGCAAATTTATGAGTTTGAGCTTCAATTTTCCTTATGTTTATTTATAAAAGTGATGAATGAAAGTGTAAGTGTCAGTTTTTTGGCTTCAGGGCTGAACTCTCATTAACACCTCATGTTGGCTTGTTATTAACACCTTCTCACTAGCTGTTCGCATTGCTGATATCATGATGAAAATAATTGTGTGATGCTTGTCATATGACAATACAGAATAAAGTCAAATTTTTTTTTTTTGTGTTTTTTTTTTTTTTTCTGTATTGATATAAATAGGTGGTGTCAATAGCAAACTGGAGGAGCAGATGTTTGTTTGAGGTCTAACAAGCCCGATAGCTCATGAAGAAAAGAAAAAGAGCCCGGCTAAAAATGGGTGAGGTGATGGAAAAATGACTACAAATTGATGCAGATGAAAACTGACACAGTCTCTATCATACTTAATACAAATGTTGAAAAAAAACTAATTAGATCACATGTTCTGTTGGCTGTACTCTGTTCTAAATGGGGAAATTACAGTGTTGTGTGGGAAACAATGTCTTTGACTGGGATCACTTCAGTAGAAAAGCGCCAAGTTAAATATGCAGTGCAAATTAATCTTTTATTACATGATGTGTCTTGGTGTCTGAGGCAAGACAGAGGCTGTTTTACTTGCTGATTGTTTCATGCCTTCATATATAAACAAAACATTCCTAGTCAGTAACTCTAAACTTTATCAAAATTATGTTGCTCTTCTGGATTTTGTTTTTCTCAGCCAATTTCCGCCATAAAAGTTTTTGTTTTTCTGTTTGTCATGTTGTGTTTTTGAGTTTTTTCAACTTGGCAACTTATCACTCAGGTCAGCATGCCACTCTTCTGATTTCTGATCGCTCATTGATATCTCACGGATACCCTCTGTTAGCATTTAGCATTTAAAAAGACAGATGGCTCAGGCAAGGTCGAAGCTAAAGTGAGGCTGCATTTATAATTCATGAGAAGTTCCATGAAGATATCAAATCCAACTAGTCTTTGATAAAAAATTCACCCCAAGAAATGATTCAAAGACCAACTGGTCCAGTCTCTGTGACACACAAGTGTAGTGCAAATCTTAGTAGAACTAAAAATATCTTTGTAGCATGAGTGCTCTTTACTTCTGACTCTCCGAGCTGGTGACAAGCTGCGTCCCTCTAAATGAAACAATGGACGAGTCTCATGCAAAAGCTCAGACTGTGAGTCTCATATCAGTGGATTGGGTTACTGTACTGTCAGCAGACACTTTAATTCAATTCTCAGAGCTGCACAGACAGCAGCCTGTGCACAGTAGTTTGCTGCCTCCAGAGAGTAAAGTCACCTGGAACTCAGCAGATTGTGTTCAAATCAAATCGCTTAAAGTTCTTCAGTTCCTTTGAGAAACTGCAACTCGTCTGGATTTAAAGCAAAGTGCACAGACATGAAAACGCTTTGGAGAGAAGTATGCAACACCAAGTAATATTGCTATTGATTATAGCTCAACTTTGACAGTGTACAGTATTACTTAAGGTATGGATCCCACACTGTGACTTTGCATTTAAATTTTTATAGCCTGTTCATTAATTACAAGACTAACATTATGAAATGAAAAGGAATCCAATAATTTTGCTAATGGAGGCAGGAAACTCCGTGTTCTGTCAGCATAATAAAGGATGATGAATGAGCAAATAAAGGCCTTTTAGTGCTTTAGAGAAAATGCTACCTATACCTTGTTTTTGAATGCAGTATTTTGTGAAGGGATCAAAAGATGCTATAAAAAATGCCTTTTCTTCATTCCAAAAAATGTAATAAACTTCTGATCAATTTGTTTATACATTGTTTTATTTATTTACATATTTACTTTATTTGGAAGCGTAAAATAAGGATACAGCAGAGGCTACAAATGAAAATGCAAATAATGTGCTTCAAAGTACATTATTTTGAAAAAGTTACTATGCCCCTTGAACAATTTCAGACTTTTTCATGAGAATGGAATTACTGTATTTGCCTTTACTGGAGGCAAAAACTTGTTTACTAGGGGAACTAAATGCAAATATGATACATTTCAAATGAGAAAAATCATGTATCATTTTGTTTCTCAGTCACAGTACTGAATGCATTTGCCCAGTCCCTATAGAAACTGCAAAAGAGCCAGGGGAATAGTTGTTAACTACTGCTTCAGAAACATTTTTTGGAAAACACAGAGCATTTGAACTTAAGAAAATCCCCAATAGTCCTTTAAAAGTGTGTTTAAAGTTTGACCTGTTTAAACCAAAAGTAAAAAAAAAAAAAAAAATGTTTGGTTTAACACTTCTCAAGAAAAAATAGAAAAAAGCGCTGTAAAAACCAAACATATCAACTTTATCATGTTTTTGGGAGTATCTTTGTGATTGACTAACAATGACTTGCAAAGTAATTCCTTGACAAACATGTGGCAGCAGTAACAGATTTTTTAGGTAGTATAAAGACACTCATGTGCCACATAAAGTTTTGAAAGAACAACTATTTCTAAAAACATGTTAAATGTTTATTTTATGAAGCTAAATAATTTTTAATTTCCTGGAATTTTTGTTTACCACCTTTCACTATATGCAGAATGAGAATGCAGTGAATGTTGAGGCATGTTATTTAAATAGTACTTTCAGCAATATTGCTTCTATAAAATGGATTTATTTAGACATAAATAAAGCTGTTGTATTTTATTGAGTCTGTTTCTATATGAATTGTGAGCTGCCTTAAGCAGCACAAATCATTTTATGATTGGAGAGGCACCCCAGGATACACAGAGAAGAAGTAATGACTCAAAGAGATAAAGATTTATGACAGGTGAATGCACAGTGACTGCTCTGCTGTTCTGCTGCAAGCTCCAGAGGTCAATGACCAACCCTTGTGGGACGAAACGTGAGTCTCACATTTGTAAAGCTTAACACCCATGAAAAATGAAGAAGGTGACCTAAAGTATCACTAAGGGCCAGACAGTAAATGGAGCATTGAATTTGGATGACCCCAGGCTGCTTTCCATGACAACAAACTGGAAAATTCAGAAAGTCTAATGAGTACGACAGTGAAAAGGATTTCAGTCATAAATTTTACACTAAGATAAATCTGGGAAAATCCACATGGAAGTGATGCAAGTAACTAGTTTTAATATTTATCTACACACCTCATGAATTAAAACACTGTGTGGAACAAGTATTTTAATCAGGAAGAAGAACTTTGACTGGAAATGAATGCTTAAAATATGCTACTGGATATGCTGCAGTCAAGGCACGATCTATGTATTCTTTTGTAGGTTCATCTTTTAAATCTCAGCATCAAATATGTTTAGTTCTTATAAAACAATTTTAATGTAATTGTAATAAGATTGTTTTTGTATTACTCTTTGTTTAAATTAAGTACACAAATTTAAATGTCCAACCATATATGGATACAATGCACTCATTTTTAAGACATGTTCACTGCCCTGTAGTGGCTTCCACAGTCACCAGATCAAGTCAGTTCAAAAAGCGGCTCCAGCCCAGCGCTAACCACCTTTTATCAGGTGCACGTGATAAAAGTGACCAATGAGTGTTTAGATCTTGACAGAGTATATAGAACTTAAATTTCATTGGTAAGTGTGACACCACGTGGAGATTTGGGGGTACTACAAAACAATCCTGTCTTTTTTATTTTGTAACTTGCGTTCTCTCATTTATTTCAACTTTAACAATGCAAAAAATATTAGAAATACTTTGAGTATATTAGGTCTAATATCAGCTTATGAATTAAAAGCAAGCTAGAGAAATAAGGTCAGCTTATAGACAAAACTATTCTTGGCTGCAAACAGTCCATATGACAGAAAACTTTAGTGTATGGTTTCTATGGATTTAAAGCTTAGCAGTCAGGATAAGACTTTATTTATAGTGATGTGTCACTGAAGCTGATGGGCAGGAAGATAAACTAGGAGTAAACACCTCATTTCTGCCGAGTCTTTTTTTTTTTTGTAACAAACCCCTTTTGGAAAAACCAAGATGTCCCTATTGGTGTTGTAACAAATTATTTCTGTTCGCACAACTACAGGAAGTAACAACTACTTCCTGTAGTTGTTACTACAGGAAGAGTCTGAGTTTATGTCAGAGTAGATTCAGTTTATTGGTATGTTAGTAATGATAATTTTTTATTACTGAAGCCATGTATGCAAAAAACTGCAACTACATTTTTTGCTGCAATAATCTAGCTGCAGTTTCAACCAGTTGCATTTAAAATTAAAAAATGAACTGTGTTTAATCTTTTAATAGCAGTTTCAAAGATTTCAAAAGTCAAAATGTCAAAATTGAGCTGAATCGTCATCACAAAACTTTGATTGTATATATCAAAGTCTTACATAAATAGACAGGTCATGATTCAAAACCATGAAAAAAAAATTTCACTTACAAATGAAAAAACAATAAAACAGAGCTGGGAAAAAAAAGAAAGGATCTCCACAGCAGAATTTTGCAACATATATTTTGAAAAAAATTAACTAAAAAAGGAGATTCAGCTTTGTTTTTATTTGGGTCGCTGACATCACAAGAGGCAAAGCTGGCATTATTAGAAATGGTAGAAGAGCAACTTGGTAAATTTACATAGAGAATATGAACTCCCTCAAATTTCCAGGTATTCAATCCTACATGTTAGAACCAGACTTTGACTTCGATGAACAATGAATGAATGATGGATATATGGAAAAATAAATATAAATGGGGAGGACAGGTTTGTCTTCAGAAGTTTTATACGAATATTACCTGTTCATATTTTCAAAATTAATAAATGCTCTTCTGAATAATTAATAATTTAGGGATTTGCATTTTGTAAAAACCTTTTCATGTAGTCTGAGATATTATACTTTAACCTATATACATAAAATCTGTCTTTCTGACTGCCTGAGAGGAGATGTTTTTTGTACTTCTTCCCTCTGACATTAGACGGAGGTTGGCCTGAAATGATTATCGGACATCTTTGATTCTCACATCTGGCCATTCTAATTTCTCCAACCTCTTCCATGCAATTTATTGCAGCCAAATTTCCTTGAAATCCATGCCATGTTCTCACATGGCTGTAGTTTGCAACTTAAGCCAAATACACAGCTCTAAGGGAGGAAACTTGATTAAAATAGAGGAACTGCATATGCCATAGCGCTGAGGTGTATAATGAATCCCATACCTTTGCAAAATCAAAATGGCAGCATCGCCATACAGACATTTTGAAAACAGCAGCAGAACAGGATGAATACTCTTGTAGTATTTGTGTTGTGTCCAAAAGATAACAGAGAAAATGAAAATAAAAGTTTCTGTCTGCACTGCATGTTTGGTTGAGGAGCAGTTCCTCTACGAGTCCTGTTTTTATTCTGAAGTCACTATTTAAAAGTTTCAAATTTAAATAATGAACAGAACAGTACGACAAAAACAAAATTTCAAATAGAAAAAATGTGGAAGCCTGCTAAACAATCCCAATCTTAAACTTCGACATGGCTGTTGGGCAGTTACATCAACATCTGCTCAGAAAAAAAAAACTCTTTAAGCAATATTTGCACTTATCTTTAGAAATCTTCATGAAACATCCTAATCTTGATTTTCTGCAGTACATAAAATTCTCAAATTCACATGGATAAGGACGCTATTTTCTGGCATACAGCTCAGCAACTGTTAAATTATCTGGAGAAAAACTAAATGGTATGAGGTTAGTAAAACACATGTAAATACTGACGTAAATACTGACCATGATACATAGTGATAAAATATAGATTTAGATTTGACAAAAAAATCTGGATAGTAACCTTACAAAACAAAGATAGGACGATTATAATCATTCTTATTAAGTCACTCTGCATTTTACACTCTAAAATCTAGATTTATAAATGTCAGAAATTTCAGCTCCACAACTTGGGTTCTTCTTAAGACATATTTATCAAAAGCGGTGAAATAATCCTTTGACAAAGATAAAGGGTTATTTTCTCTTTATAGACACCCTTTTACAGGAAACACGTTGCCTTGACTTCCTATTAAACGTGGCCGATTATTACACTGCGCAGCTAAAGAGAAACCGTAAACAAGGTCTAATACCGACGTCTATGTAATCCCGGAAAACACACTAGGTGGACAGAGCAAAATCCCCTAGTGTCGCATTACCTTATCTCAAGTGTTCAGGTGAGAGCGGCGGTGTATTCCGCAGTGGGAGGACCTTCTGGTCTCGGCGAGCAGGTAAACTAGTTTCATTATAAGATTTAAGCCTGTCTTCAGTGAGCACCTTCAAAACCTGCGACCTGAATATTTCATACGGGTAATTAAACGATTTCAACGGGTAAAGGTGAGTTTACTGACAGAGTAACTTGACCATTAATACGTTTTGTTTCTCTTCCTTCTTTTTGACTTTTAAACAATGTTTAAAAACGCGTCTCTATTTGTGTTTCAGTAATAACCGCATTATACAGCTTAATTACGCTTTCCTGTCTCACGCAGTCTTTAAAACACCGTTTTAAAGACTGTTTAAAACAGCAGATAAAAAAATAAAACACTGCGTGAACCGTAATTGTCTTAATATCCTATTTATTGTTTCTAAAATTAGACATTGTGCATTTTTTTTAAAGTGTTAAAAATTAGTAAAAAAAATAATGTTATTTAACAGTATAAATAAATTAGAAAATTCATGTGATTTTCCACTAAGATATTTAAATCTGAAGGTACACTTTTCTCTTCTTGGTCTCAGAACCGGCCATGGAAACATCAACAGAAAAACAAAGGCCTGTTCACGGCCAGATAATCTCTGTGCCCCATAAGGACACAGTGCGTCTCCTGGAGGTTTACGTCAAGCGGAGCCTCAGCCTGAATGATGGCAGTCTGAGGGCAAAGAAACCAGGGAAGAAGGAAAAGTGGGTAACCCTGTCCAAAAGGTACAGACGATCCTCCAGCGACCCTTCGCTACACTTGCACGGGCCATTAAATCACAGTGAATCTGGCATGCTTCCTGAGGCTGAACCCCAGATGCATGAACCTATGAAAGATCCTGAGGAATCAGAGGAGCCAGAAATCAAGACTAAAAAGACCAAAAAGATCAAGAAACCCTCACTTTGGAAGACTTTTCTTGGCCTTTTCAAGAATGAGGACAAAGAAGAAGATCAAGACAATTCATCAGAGGTGTTTGGCCATTCAAACCAATCAACTAACTGCCTGCCCACAACTCAGATCTCCTTTCAAAAGAAATCATTCAGGAAAAAGTCCTTAAGAAGGAAATTGTCCAAAAGGCGGTCTCTGAGATCAATTAAATTTGGTAAAGATGTCAACTCTACTGATAGCACTGGAGTAGAAGGTAACTGTCACAGAAATCAAGATTCATATTACTGCCATGCTACTGCATTTAAAAACTGTTCATTAATATCCAAACATTTGCTTAACAGCTGTGATCAGCGTCGAACCAACATACGCCTACTATGAGAAAGTATCAGAAGAACTTGAAAAAATTGTACATGAGGTCAAAGAACAAGAGGAAACGGAAATTCTGTCCAATGGTAAGAAATGGGTTGTTTTGCTCGTAGTTTGCAGCTGTTAAAAATAGTTAATTGCTGACAGAATAGCGTGGGAAAAAAACAACAAATCTGGAACAGGAAGTACTGAAAGGAAGAAAAAAAATGCATAGTAGAATTAACATTTAAACAGATTCTGTTAAATAAAACTTGTTCAGAAAATATATTAATAGCTCCTGTTTGTTTTCAGAGGAAGTTATCAAAAGGATTGTTGCTTTGACCATACAAGAGGGTGATGCCATTGATGGGAAGGTGAGTATTTCCTCCTGTTGTCAGTGAAAAAGTATTTGAGTGTTGGAAATAACAGAGTAGTTTTAATAATTGGATACCAGGTTGAAGAGGTAAAGGTATAGTAAAGATATTGTTGACAAGAAAACAATTGTTGTAAATATAAAAGTTGAAAAACAATTTTAAAAAGCACAGTTGAGTTAAGTTAAGGCTTTAAATCAGCCATCTGTTAGGCATGTTTTTGAAAACACAGCAAAAGCAACTAAGATTAGAAAGGAGGAAGAGCTTCATAGAGTACATGTTGAGTCATACAAGGCTTGAAAACCAACCACAGGTCATGTGGTTGCTCTGACAAAAAAACTGTTGAAACAGTTTTACAATAAATTACTTTTAACCTATAAGTAAACAAGCCAACAGTGGTTAATTAATTGTATGTGTATTGCAAAATGTAATATAAGATAAAAAGGTACAATTCAGGCATAGCTTTTACCCAGTGATTTCCTGTTTGTGTTTTCAAATGCAGCACTTTACTGTTTCTTTAGTTAAGATATTGAGTATTTCTAGACATTTAATATTTTCTTGCTCCTTAAAGTGTATTGAGAAAATATTGCAGTGAATCAGCTGCCTAACAACTTTCAAGTAATCATTAACCACATTTACAGAATCACTTTGGATTACAGTAAAAGGATGGTCTTTGCTGCATTATCTCAAGTAGGTCAAAATATACTTTCCCTCCTGATTGTCCTCATCTCCTTCAGCTGAAAGATAACCCCATGCTGAGCAGCTTCTTCCAGCGCATGTCTTACTCCTCCTTCCAGAAGATGGCAGATGCTTACCTGGAGAAAGAGGCAATGCCAACACGCAAGCCGCCCACTGTGCTACCTACAGCACCCGAACTGGTCAAATTGGCTTTCACCCTTGACTTTACGGCCAGGGTAGCTGGGCTTTCCAAACAGAACATTGGTCACATCACTTGTCTCGGGAACCGTTATCTGCAGGACCGATTTGAATACAGACAGGTGAGAATGCTAAAGAATGGATTCCATGTTTGCTAAAGACAAGTTTCTAGAACTTTGATAGTTTTCAAGCACAAGGAATGTCAAGCTCTAAATTGTACTGTTATGTTGTTTGTATAGTGAAAATGTCACAAATACTGCCATTTCTTAGAATCACAATGTTTACACAAGCAAATTATTAGAGAAATCTAACATAATCTAATTACCTTTATCTGAAAAAAAAAAAATCTATATTACTATTCTCTTATTGGAACAACATACTGATTATAGTAGGGAATAGGGAATAATGTTGGTTACCTATTAATTTTTTTAGAAATGGACTTAAAACAAAAATTACAGATATTTCTACCAGAAACAGTACATCACTAAATAGCTCATTTCTAAGGTTTAATTTCAACATGTGAATTTTAATATATGGATTCATTATTTACATGAATATAAATGTCAGTCTTTTATTTTTAATATTGAGGATTATGCTTAAACCTAACAAAAACCCCAAATTACATCTTAGAAAACTGAATTTCACACAAAACTGCTAATCAAGAAAGTGTCCAAAACTACTGAAATTATTAAACTTGTTGACTGAGTTTGATATTTTTATTACAAGATGCAACTTTAGTGCAAGTTAAATAATTTAGCAGGAATTTTAAAAGAACCACCTAATCAGTTTTTTTTGCAAGCAAAGTAAAGGTGTAGGTAAAAGTGTAAAACTTTAAATCCCAGAAAAAGTATGACAGATATTTATTTCCAGTTTGAAACCTTACCCGTTTAAAACCTCTCTATATTTTGATAGCACAAATCAGGCGATCCAGGTCTGCAAAGTTCAAATACAAAAATGGAAAATTTTGTTTTAATATCTTTTCTTGTTTCTTTCAGGCATGCACAGACCATCCCTGGTCTGACTGTGATGATGGAGACAGCGTTCCTCTAACAGGAAAATTAAACTGAGATCTGCTCAACTATCCACATCCCCACAGATGTGATTACAGATCTGCACAAACTCCACTTTATGAACACTGAAAACTTAAGTTATTTAACATGTGCTTGAAAGAGTTTTCTAACCTGTGAAAATGTGACATAGCAGGATGTTTTTCTCAGAAAGCCGACACTTGACAGGCCAATGGCCTTAAACCCAATCTTAGTGAAACGGCCACCGAAAAGTGATAGCACTTTGTTAGATTCATATTTAGGTGCTTCTCTAAGAGACACTACAATGCAAGGCTTTTGCCATATTTGAACACTTGTTGATTTGTAACAAGAACTCTGAGCTCTTGTTAAATATGTAATGTATGTATCAAAACTGTGATTTTTTGTTATGAATGCTGGTATTCATAATGTCAACTCTGATCTTGTTAAAATACTGAAATGAGTTTTATTTTTTAATAAATATATCTATGCTTCTTAATATGGTTGGCAGCTCGTTCATTCACTGACATTTAAGCAGGAGACAAATTAGAAATGAAGTACAGCTTGTCAAAATGAAAGACAAGCTGTACTTGTCTTTAGTAGTTCTCATTAGTGAAGAAAAGCATTGCGTGAGGTTTACTGCTCCTCTTCCTTTGTGTGGGGAGGGTGAAGTTTATCTGAATGAGTCAAACTGTTGCTACACCTGGAGGATAAAGAGCTGCTTAGACTTGTTTCCAGGACAGGGCGAAGTCATTGGATTAGTTTTTATTTGCATTAGAATGGATTTGATCTACTTTCACAACTCAAACTTGGTTCAAACTGGGGTCAGGAGTCCAACAGGTGTATAGATAAGTTCATTTGCGGATAACCAGTAACAGGTCACAAGGCTGCATACTAACTTGAAATTTCAAGATGATATGGTATGTCTGTCAGCTATTATGACTAAAGTGAGCATGATGGATCTGCTGCAGCATGAGACTTTGCATAACCTACAAGAAATAATGATCACTCAGGGGAAAACTACCACATCCAGTGCACTGCCATGCAACAGGCGAACTGTCATACTTAAGTGAACTCCTCTGATGTTCTATGCTTCTTAACATGGTTGGCAGCTCGTTCATTCACTAACATGTAAGCTGGAGACAAATTAGAAATGAAGTACAGCTTGTCAAAATTAAAGACAAGCTATAATTGTCTTTAATTACTTGTCTTACTTGTACTTGTCTGAACTTGCATCAGAGAAAATGGCACAGACAAGTGGAGATCACTATGCTCCTTCTTATACAAGGAGCATAGTTCACTTAAGTATGACAGGAATCACAATAAAATGCTAAATGTTATGCAAAGCTAAGTTAGAATTTGACTTAAAAATCTGGGCTTCAAAAATATTTCTACATTAATAATAATTTTATCATCGATTGGGTAATACATAAACACATAAAAATTGTCAGGTGAAAGCAAAAATTCAAATGTTGCTCTAGTGACATGTTCAGTGTTAAGTTAATTACTTGCTCAATCAAGATTATGCCCAGTTGTGTGATCAGTTCTCAAAGATGAATTGTCAAGACGATGTTGACTCACATGCTACAGCTACACCACAAAGTAAAAAAACATGGTTTCTGGTTGCAAGCAAGTTTTCACATAGAATTAGTTAGAACTATGATTCAGTCAGACCTCAAACCCTGTATAATATGTGAATTGTTATGAAACCATACTTTAGTTTGAGTGGTTTTGCCTTTATAATACCTTTAACGTGAGAAATATTCATTGAGGGTATTGGGAATGTCACAATTTTTCTTTATATAGAATAGAGAACAAAAGCAACCACTTCTGTTTTAGTGTTGTACAACTGGTTTGAAGGGTTTCCAGTCATGACATGACTGGACACGTAAATTAAATCTTGCCACAATGCTAAGTTAAAAGTTCACAAATTTTTGTTTCATGTTGATGCATATAAATACATATATTTACCGTAATTTCCGGACTATAAGTCGCATTAGCCATAAAATGCATAATAAAGAAGAAAAATACATAAGTCGCACGGAGTATAAGTAAAATACGGTATGTATGTCGACCTTATGTTGGGACAAACTAAAAACTTCAGTTTTTATATTTTTGTGGTCTCAATAATCAACTATGACCACATGCAGCAATTGGATTATTTAATGGTGTCTTAAGGCTTGTTCTACACAAGTAATCATACATGAAAAACTGCCATAAATAAGCCTAAAAATATATATTTTTAAAACACAAAGACAAATAGTCTGATATCTGTGTAAACCTTTTACATTTTTATTGCTTTTTATACAATGAGAAGGACGATTAATCAAAGAGTCCAAAGCCCATGTCTTCGTCTGACTCTTCAGATTCCTCTTTCTTCTCTTCTTTTTTCTCTTCCGCTGGAAAAGAAAGTAAAACGAGCAATTTAGTGTAGGTAAAAGTATACAGATGTCATAAAAAACAATCAAAAAACCTGAGTGTACCTGACATTTACAAACTATTTCATATGTAGCTTCATGTTTACTTGTGTACAAAGACAGAGACATACCAGCAGCAGGTGCAGCCCCAGTTCCAGCGGTCCCACTACCAGCAGCTGCAGCCGGTGCTGCTACAGCATCACCTGCTGGTACAGAGGCTAACTTGGAGAGGCCTAGAAATAGAAAGACAAAAAGGTTAGTAAACTTTCATCTGAAGCATAAACTGTAAAGTAATGTACCATATTGTTTGGACTACAAGCTGCTACTTATTTCCCTTGCTTTGATCCAGGCAGCTATTAGCCTGGTCGGCTTTTCTGTAGATTTTTGTTCAACCACCACGGGGTTCTTTAACAGGAAGTGAATCATTGGAAGTCAAAATTGGAAATCAAAGAAAGTGGTGATTTTCATTTAGAATAAGCACATGCTTGATAGCTGCTGTATCAAGGAAGCAGTCCTTTGCTGCGTCCTTGTGGAAAACTGAGTGCGGCGGAGATACCAGCGGCTTATAGTGTGGTGTGGCTTATATATGTACAGTTCCAGTTCTTTTTTTTTCCTTTAACTTTGTGGGTGCGACTTATAGTGAGGTGTGCTGTATAGTCCAGAAAATACGGTAAATTCTAAAGTCCTTACCTGAATTCATGACTTCGTTGATGTCTTTTCCATTCAGTTCACTAATTACCTGATAAATGAGTAATATTTTTACTACATGGCATCTACAAACAGAACTTCATAATCATTATAGTACATACTTTATTCAAGCGTTCATCATCGGCCTCAATTCCCACACTGCTCAGGATCTCCTTGATGTTTTTTGCGGAGGGGTTGTTGTTCCCACCGAGAACAGCGAGCAGGTAAGCGGCCACGTAACGCATTCTGGAAATAACGTGGCAAATGAGCAAGCTCTGTCAAGTTATCCATAAAGCATGCAAGGTCAAACATCACAAGAAGTAGAACTTTCATCTGTAGAACTTGAGATTAATTTAAAATGAAAAAAACGCTGTTCTTTTCATTTTAGAAAATAACACTAAAATGAAATCAGTTGGTTTGCAAGTAGTGCAATTTAAAACTGCAGAATTTAAAAAATTACACCTGTCAAACTTAAAAAAATAAAATCATACTAAAGATTTTTGCAGATGCAAATGTTATACTAACAGAATGAGAACATTTTATTTTTATATCAAATTAAAAATGAATCCCAACAAATTTGTTGTGCTTGGCAAATCAGCAAGAAAGTTAAGTCACATTGGTGACATAATTTTCTACTTAATTAGCATTATGTTGGCAATTAGACAACATAGTAACTTTGTGCTCTAGTTAAGCTAGCCTTTTTGTACCTCCATTTTGTACTTGTGTCCCTAGTTAGTATTTTCCTAAATTGCTTCGTACATCGAAATAAACCACTTTCTACCTAACAAGAATGAAGTATTTTGAGGTGTTAAAACTATTAGCCCACATACTTAAATAAGGTGTGTACTTAGTTGAAAGTTTTTGTAATTATCTTTAAAATTGTATCCAATTTTGCTAAAATTTTACTTATTGCTCAATTTCTTACCTAAAAAAGTTCAGGCAGAAACAACCTAACATGCAGTTACGAAAAGGCAAAATGACCAGTGTCCTTGGTATTGTTTAAAACCTGAATATAGTATAATGAGCATATTGAGGTGCTAATTATACTTTATAAAAAATAAGTTTTCAGAGCTTAAACGTGAAAATAAGCCTCTTTAAAATGCACACAGCGTCTGAGTCTCGTACAGATTTGATCGTGTAAACACGAGGATTTCATTTTAGCGTTGCTAATTTTAGCTTTTGTTTTTGATGTCCTCAAAAAGAGTCAACAGATATCACACATGACCAAATAAAAGGTCACATTTTTGGATTTTGTTTTATACAAAATCTAAAACCTACCTCAACCTACCTATCTACGTTATTTGTCAGATTAAACCATGCCTTTTATAGTATACATGACAGCTAGCACAGGCAGCAGCATGTAGCCATGTTGTCCAACTACTTTCTAGTTCTAACTGCGTAGCAGGACACATAGCCGCGTTCATCACGATTTAAGCACAAAATATAAGTATGTTTTATTAATATAGGATGATACAGAAAGTGGTCTACATAACATGGTATAAAAGGTGTACATTTTGACTTACTTTTAAGTCTAAATAGACACGAAACGTCGGTCACGCTAAGCAATCCGGAAGAGAGTGAGAGGTGGTCCCGGAAGTTGAAAAGGGCTGGATATGGCATTCTCATTGGTTGGTTTGTATGCCACACAAATGACGTAAAAACCTACTAAGCTCTGCTCCATTCTTTGTTTACAAGATATAAAGTTTTGTATTCTGATTTTTTGTTGTTCAAATCAAAAATCTATTCTGATTACAGATTTGTTTTAATTTTATTTTTATTTAATTTAGGATTACATATGCAAAACCATAGTAATCTCGCAAATATATTCAACCGTTTATTTTATTATTTTGCAAAATTCATCACAGATTAATTTTAATTTTTCTAGTGCAACTGCAGAACCAATCTTTTAAAGGGCATTCATTTTGTCAACTAAGACCTGTTCATTTTAAATATTAGATTTCTAAATAACCTAATTTGTTAAATTGTCCCAGTAAATCCTATTTTCAAGCATTTCTTCATATTTTTAGCAATTTTCTGGTATCAGATTGTTTTGGCAATGCAGAGAGAGGCCAGTGTACACAAGTCAGATTAAGCCATTCACAAAGTTGCAAAATATTGGTTTTATTATGTAGCTGTAGTTCATGAAGTTACTACAGTCTAGAGGAGCTAGACTGCAGTGTAGTTCCTGTAGAAACTGAAGCAGTTTTCACTGTTACATAAATATCGCATGAGATACAAAAAGTGTAAAAGGAATGGTGTGAACACCTTTTTTCTTATCCTACAATTCAACCAGCTCCTCCTGTCTCTCCTGAGTAAAGAGCCAGTCGATCAGAAACACGACAGAGTCTGACACAAACTCTGCTATCTTCTTCACATTTGTCACATACCAAATTTTATACAAACATTCAACTAGCAAAATCATCGCAAAGATGATTAAAAAGGCAAGAAAAATACGATCCATACAATAGTTTGCCTTTTCTCTGAAGGTCCATTGCTCCCATGGTTGCGTATGCCGACTTTCTACATGTTTACTGAAATGCAGCAAAGCTTGTTGTTCATCATCCAGGTCTTCCTCCGGAGCCTCTGGATCCTGGCTGCCGTTTGTTTCATCAGTATTTTCCATTTTATAGTTCCAGACGTAAACTGCTTTCAGAAGCTTGAGGACATAAAGAAAAACAAGATGCCGGTATTTCTATTCAAAACTGGAGAAAAAAAAAACATCAAAACCTTTAGTCTTATTAGTATGAAGCATCCTACCTTGAAGAAGATTTATATTTTAGATTTGAGAAATATTGAAGAAGTACATCAGAAATGGAGACATTTATCTTCTTTGCTTCTCTTTTAGACCATGCTTCTGTTTCGTAAGCATTTGTTAGGCCATAGAAAGCAGAAACAGCTCGTGAAGCCAGTAATGCCAACTTGGTTATGTGGAATCTCTGTCACTAAGACAAGGGCTAAGGATTTAACCATGCTCAGCAGTTTGAAATCCCTCAGCAAGGAGGGGAGGCTGACAGATGGTAATATACGTATTAATGAGTTCATGACTAAGAGACAGACAGAAACAGAGAGGCACAGTGTTAACATTTTCTTCCATAACACTTCAAAAAAGTAAATATTGTTATAGAGCAGAATTCTTTTTATCACTGTAAATGTTAGTATTTGCCACACACAGAATATGAAAATTGCATGAAATTTCATAAGAAATTCACATATTTTATTTCATGACACTGATGTGGAAACTAGGCAGGAGTTAAACTGATGACAAAGCAGAACTACTGCAGAAGCTTTGGGTTTAGAGTTGGAATAAATCAGCTTAATGCTCTTTGGGTAATTGATTCAGATGGTTCAATGCTTTTCACCTCTCTGCAACATCTTTTAATATATGGCCCAGAGAAGCTGAATTAGCTGAACCGAGCCGTTCATTCTCTGGTAAAGACTTGGCACTAAATTGCTTGTCTTTGTCATAGTTCTATTCCATAGAAAGCTGCCTATTATTTTGCACTCTTAGCAAAGTTAATATACAATAATTCCTATGCATATTGAACAAATATAAAATAAAAAAAATGTAAAACAGAATAATAACCACACTTAACCTCTAATGACAACATATTAGCCTTTAATATGTTTTTATTTTTTCTTGACAATAAAATATTCTTTTGGTCAGTTCTGAAGTTTTGACCCAGTTCCAAACTTTTTAAATTGTGACCAATAAAGTTAAAGTGGAAAAGCCTTGTGGAACATTTCAACTCACATTAGCCGGTTGAAATGTTAATAGATTAACACTGACATGAAGACACCATGAAAACAAAGACAATCGTGACTCAAATGAAAGCAAAGAAAAAGTTGAGGAATTTGAAAAGAACATTTTTATTACACCCATTATTGCTTGAAATGAAAGTAAACGATTCACAGGGTTATGATTGTTTCAATAGTTTTTGTCTTTTAGCAAACAATAGGCAAATTTAGTATTGGTTAATATAAAAAAAGACAATGAGGGATATCCTGCCAGTATTCATAAGAGAGCCAAGTCTGTGGAAGAAAAATCCTGTTGACATTTGAATCCTTAATGTCTGCTAAAACATTTATGTTAAATTTGTCCATAATATCCCCAGCCAACCATGGGTCTACCCCTTTGTGCACTTAACCTCTAATAATGGTGGCTTTTGTCAACACCCGTTTATTCTTTTTACAACTTAGGCAAACATATACTATTGATTTTTTTGTGAAAAAAAAAAAAAAAAATCACTACTTGGTCTTCCACATAGAGGGATGCTGACTTCAATGTTTGGGAGCAAGTAGTCCTAAACTGGTTGTTTTTTAAATCTATTGCAATAGCATTTGTGCGTTTTGTCTTACAATTTGGTTACAACAGTCGACTAGTTCAAGCAGCATATCGTCACATTTTTTTTAGTTATATCAGGAAAACCTCAATAGAAATATTATGATGAGACTATCCAACATTTCAGCTTTGAATTAAGAACTCAATAAATTTATATAACATAGGTTCAAATAAATAACTGTAATTACAACTAACACACCCAGAAAAAAATTCTATTTTAAATCTGAAGCACAGTTATATCATAGCATTCACATTATATGGAAAAATGCATTAGGCAGAAAATGGCATACACACTTGATAATAGAAAGATGCTTTTTACCACAGAAGTCTCTCTGTATGCCTTTTGTGGCACAGACAATAAAATCTGTATATTTCCCATTTATACGCAGTATTTATAAGATGTTTTTCCTGATGCACAAAGGCTTTCTGATATCCTTATAGACTTGTGATATTATATATTGAAGCTTTATTTTCCTGTGAACTGTCTTTTACAAAAAAGGATTTAATCCATGGCAACTTGAGTAAAAAATTGCGGCTCGGGATCTGGAGTTTGCATATTCTCCCATGTGTAGATTATTTTCGGTTAACTGGACTCTAAGTTGTCCACGGATGTGTGTGAAAACAAGGTTGATTTTTAATGTATGTTTTTGTGATGGAGTGGTGCCCTGTTCAAGCTGTACCTTGCCTCTGGCCTTATGATTACTGAAGATCATCCCCCACCCCGACCATCACCCTCATGACCCTTGGGATAAGGAATGGATGGATGAAATTTAAGACACATTTTTTACATTTAATGTAAAATGTTTTTTTAAATCAACAGTTGCCTGCATATCTAACTAAAACTCAAATAGTGTTTAACAGTTCCAAGACCATGTATAGTGAAATCACAAAGAAAAAGAATTATATGTTAAAGAAACAGGATCAATCACACTGTTTTTCATTTTTGAATATTTGTAGTATTTTTAGTCCCCCTGGGACTATGCATTATAAAATAAAGTTCTTCATATATGCTATAGGTTCACAGCCACATTTTCACTCCCTTCTATTGCGCTAGTGGGGCATCGGGTGGGCACCATAATTGGATTACAGAACATGCAGCGGCGAATTATTTGGATCAGAGTAAGACGGAACCGTTTCATTCTGAATGCATAAACTATCGGGTTGAGTGCTGAGTTTACATGAGACATAAAAATTCCTACATACACAACAAACTTGGGTATGTCATAGTCTGAGGAAAAAAAGTCGATGCAATTCACGATATGTATTGGCATCCAGCACATTATAAAAAGAAAAACCACCAAGACCAGCGACTTGGCCAGTCTCAGCTCCTTTCGGTAGTACTTTTCTCCGTCACAAGTGGCCTCAGCACGGCGGTTGAGCTGCTGCCGGATCACTCTGAAGATCTCCCCATACAGAATGATCATCAAGACCAGTGGCACCACCACGCAGACGAAGAAATTAAAGTACACCATGTAGTCCATCCGAATAACAGTTTTAAACTCACAAACTATCTCTTTGGAGTTACTGAAGTTCCCGTGGTGCAGATTGTTCCAGCCAACCAGTGGAACCAATCCACTGAGGATGGAGAGGATCCAACACATACAAACTGCCATGTACGCCCTCCCCTGGGTCACTATGTCGCCGTACCTGGGCAGCACAATCAGAGGAAAAATGAGAGTTTTTTCCAATAACCTAAATGCACTCGCAGACAACTTTACTGGCATTTTCTTGAACCAAGGCCAGTCTGTGATTTGTCAGATACATATTTTTAAGTGTCAGCCTTTGACTTCAGGATTCAGCTAATAGGCAAATGTTAGTGTGGACATGCGCCAGCTACCTAAACAAACTGCCTTTGTCAATAATTTAGGCAGACAATATTTTAATTTACTTAAAAGGTTTAATGTCCAGCCCACTGATTTGTAGAAAACTTGGCACTGATGTGACTGGACTCGACTGTATGTAGGATTTACACACTTGGTGAGCATTCCTCTCTGTTTCTCTTTAACAAAAAAATAAACTTAGGTCTCTGTAAATGAGGAATATTTGAGAAAGTTCAGTGACAATAGAAGGAAAAAAAACATAATATTTACTTGTAATTTAAAAGACATTTCAAATTAAGTAGTAAAAGTAAAAGTTTAGAAAACTACTCTGGAGTAGAAAAAAAGATTTTATCAATTTCCTGTTTTGTTCCATTAGTGATATTCAATTATTCATTTTGAAAGCAGTTTTGGTCTCTTACATCACAACCTGAGTAATCTATCACTCTCTTTTTAATTGCATTCAATCTTAAATTGAAATGCAGGGGAAGAACAAATAAAAACATGTATGTTTGAAATGTTGATATGTGGAATTAAAACCTTTTCTTACCTTGTGGGAATTTTTATGCGCAGATATCGGTCGACAGCTATCGCCAGGAGGGACAAAATGGAGCTCTGAGTTATGATCAGCACCAGGCTGGAGAGGATGAGGCAGGTGTAGAACTGCGTCCTGAATCCCAGACTGATGACAATGGCCAGAGGGATAACCAAACTTCCAACAGCGATGTCAGCCACAGCCAGAGATGCAATAAAGCTAAAGGTGGTGTCATGGAGAGCCTGGTTCACATACACCACAAGCACAATTAATACATTCCCCAGGACAGAGGCCACAGAAATGGCTATCTCAATAGAGATGTACGCCAGATCCATATGCTCCCTTGGCTTGACACCTGGAGAGGACATCTTTTTTATCGTTCAATACCTAACTTATCTTTGCTCAGAATGTAATAAAATGTGAATTAGTTCCTTTTCTCCTTTTTGTGTTCTCCTTCAGCAAAAACATCTTCCAGTAAACATGGAGTTCAGATGTAACTTTCGTCTTGCCACATTTAGAGCCCATGAAGGCACACTGACTGCTCAATCTTCTGCATCAAATTCAAAATCTGTAAGGAAACCAGGGCTGGTACATCACCACTCTTCTCTACTCTCTCACTCCCTCCTATTCACTGACTACTCTGTATAAACGAGTCATAACATCAAGGGGAGGGACTTTGTTTTCTGCAGCACTCTGCAGCATTAGTTTTTCTTGCATTAAGTGGGTGTGTGTGCTCACATACACACATGCAATGTGTGTATGTGAACATATTTTTTTCTGTGGAAACAAGCTACATAATGACTGGAAGGATACAGTTATGCTGTGAGAATGGGCAAGCATTAGCATTCATTTGGTCTTCTAATGAAGTTAATGTATCATCATTAGCTTCATCAATAGACTTCAATGTAGTCTGAAAGTGGTTTGGTCTCCAATGTGAAAGTTTTATAACTACTGTTTTTAGGATGTAATTTTCTCTGAAAACTGTTTTTTTGTGTTTTCATTGACACTTTCTCAGAGATCCTTTATATAATTTGTTAGGAATGTGTGGTTATTTGTACATGTTGAGCAACAAAGACCATATATTTAAATTTTACTCGTTAAAAACTCTTACAAAGGGCTTTGATAAGAGTGTTGCCCTCTTTCTTTCTCCTTTTTTCTTTCTCTCTCCATTCCTCTCTCTTTGTCTCCATGGGGATACTGGAAGTAGAAGCCTATACATCTATTAATTAAGAATTTCCACTAGTGTTGGAGAATTTAACAATGCACATGACAGCAAACTCTGTAGAATGCTGTAATCTTCAGAGGTCACTAACATGGTCCTTTCCTGAACTCTCACAAATCAGATCAAGGTTTCAAAATCATAAACAAGGTTTAAGGTGTTCTACATTTAGTATCTATCAGTACATGTTTGAAGAGTCTAATGACTTAAACTAGAGCAAATTAAAGATGCCTAAAGAAGTGAAGAATAAGATGGGATCTGCTGTTTTTCTCTTTTCCAAATTGGAAGCTACAATTGAAAGCTAACTTCACTTCTGATCAATGCTATGTAAATACAGTATATCTATGCTTGGTGACACGTTAGGCTACAGTAAATTCTGTCAAAAGAACACATGTCAATGCATTTCATGAATGTTAATGATAATGCAGTCCTCCATAAACATCTACTCCTAATTTTTTGGTTGATGATTGTTTTGTAAAGAGAAGCAACATGCAGCACAGTTATTATTTAACAAAATTGTAAAATCCTTTTAAAATGTATTAAGGTCTGTGGCAACAAAATGGGGACTATTCTAAGAAATCCATGGTCAAAGCTTCTGGTTTTGCAACTGTGTGTGATGCCTGAGACCATGGCTCTGAGATAAAGAAACAGGATTTGCCCCATCTGTTTTTGGGGGGGAGACTCTGTTGAGAGAACGATTAATTACGTTCACAGGAAGAAGTGAGAGATGGACAGTCGTATTTATCCTGGGCTATGATATTAACACAGAACCAAAGACAAATTTGAGTTGCAGATTTGCTGGTCCATACATTTCCCTCCTCTCACCTGTGGCTTCCCAGTAAGATTTGATGAAAACACTAAGGATACACTTCTAGATCTGATCTAGTTTTAGATTAAAAATTCAAAGTTTAGACTTTGAATTAAAGATGGACATAGTCCACCACAAAATCTGTAAATCACGCAAAGAAATTCAGTAAAAATTAAAGTTTAACAAACCCCCATATCAATTTATTTCACTAAAAAAAACTATCTAAATAGATGATTTAGAGTTTTATCTTTATGTTTTTGTGCGAATTTTGACATTTTTGTGCAAATTTGTTTGATACTGCATTGTTTTGAGGGAGACCATGCAGGACTTAAAAGCGGAGAAAAAGGGATATTTATTAACAAAAACGACAATGGACTGTTAAAGTCAGTGTCAGTATTGTAATACAAATGCTTGGATGTGGTGTATGAGTACATATGGAAGTGTTCAGGTGCAAAAACAAAGACAAACTCAAATGTGCAGAGGAGGGGAGCTGAGGCCCAAGCACCACAAACAACAGGAGCCCAAGTGGACGCCGAAGGCGACCCAGAAGGAGAAGACGGTCAGGTTTAAATACTCCATGGACCATACCAACAGATCAGCAGCACCTGTAAAGGGGAGGAGCATAAATGCAGACAACAGAACCATCCGCAGCCCAGCTTATAAGGCCCGGGGCCGTGATATTTCCTAAAGCTATGTGAGTGCTGGGATACTTGGTCAAATGGTGCCTAAGCAGTTTAATTCTCCTTTTTGTTTAAGACAGTTCGGCTTTGTGGCACAAAGCCGTACTGTTTCTCAAACAGCTGTTGCAGCTGTTTGAGAAACAAAAAGCTGCAACAGCTTTTTGTTTCTCAAACAGCAGATTTGATCTTTTTTATCTTGCATCTCTTTTCTTCTCGGATGAGTTTTGCATATATGGTGACAGATAACAGTTTGAGTTGGCAATGTGGTTATGGCTCATGACATTGTTTTTAGCTCACATGAAAGATAATAGCTGACTATCGCATGGAGACCTGTTTCTTATCAAAAGTACCATTTGAAATTAACTGCCCAGCAGTTATTAAACATTCTTTTAAGAGGTTTTGTATGAGCGGACACAATCTAATGTTAGATCTTGTGTTCACACTGGCTGTAGCAGAAAATAATAAAAACAAAATAGGAAGAAAAACTTGGAAGTATCAGTCTGCGTGTACTTAGTCAAAAATGTTTCATTTACTAATCTGAGTCTGAAATTTGAGTTTCAGATTAGTAAGTGAACTTATTTAATGTACATAGTTTGTTTCATTTTTCATATTTTAAATGTTTCTATTCTAGGCTAGTTCCTAACAGACAGACAGTGCAGGAACAAAATGCATTTTTCAAGAATGATAATAAAAAAGAAAATTAGGAGTAGGGTAAAATAAACGAATGCCATGTAAAAGCAAGTTTGATATGACTTCAGCAGTATGAAATATGAAAGGGAGATATGTATGGTGAGATTATACATGTGTGGCTTAAAACCACTACAGTGCTGGTTTGCATGCATAGTCTCACAAGTCCCTGGAGATAGGAAAGTCAATTAATTAGTTTGTAGCTAATATTATATGGTTCATTAGTCATATTAGCTAATATGATTAAAATTTTTATAATACTAATGTAAAAATGTTATTATGCAAAAAAAAAAAAAAAATTAAGCAATGGTTACAAAACAGGCAAAAAACAAGAAAAAAATAGAAGAAGTTGCTGCAGCTAAGGACTTCCTCTAAAGGCTTTGCAAGAGTGAGATGAATGATAAATGACCGAGTATGATCTAACTAGTCACACTCAGCTTTAGAACCTCACTCCATCAATCTGCAACATGAACCAGTCGGACTCAAAGAGCACTACGGATATTGACATTGAACAAACAATTTACACTTTGGTGGAAGTTCTCATTGCAATATGCTGCTGTCTGGGGAATGCAATGGTTGTTTTGGCTCTGTGGAAAACAAAAAGCATCCAGCAACCCACCTACTGCCTCATTGTGTCTCTGGCTGTGGCTGATTTTCTTGTTGGAGTTGTGGCCATACCGTTGGCTGTGCTGGTGGATGGCCGAATGAAAACTTCATTCCACACTTGTCTCTTCATCAGCTGTGTGGTGATCCTGCTAACCCTAGTCTCGGTTCTCTGTTTGACGGCTATTGCTGTGGATCGTTACCTTCGGCTCTCTCGCCCTTTCTGGTAAGAAATTTTTTAGGTATTATAAAATGTGCAGATGTGATCTCATGGCATGCCAAAATGCTATATTCTACAGGTCATCATTTCAATAAGAATTTTAATTCAAGCTTTTCTTTTCAATGCTATTCTTTACAGGTACAAAAGGACTGTAACCTGGAGGTATTCATATTCTGTGGCTGCTGCATGCTGGCTTTTTGCAGTACCATTGAGTTTTACTCCAATGCTTGGATGGAATGGAGGACTGGAGATGTTTAATTCCTCTGATAAATGCATGTTTATAAATGTGATCACCTTGAATTATCTGGTCTACTTTAACTTTTTTCTCTGCACCTTAACACCACTGCTGGTGATGACTGTATTGTACGCCTATGTTTTCTGCTACATTCGAGAAAATCTCAGAGAGAAACCAGGCAACGGTGCCCAAAACCAGTCAAAGAACTACCTAAAGAAAGAGAAACAGCTGGCGTCATCTCTTGCTCTTGTCTTGGCCCTGTTTGCGCTGTCCTGGCTTCCACTTCACATTATGAACTGCATCCATTTATTCGCAAACCATGCAATCAAAATAGCTTTCCATATTGGCATTTCTCTTTCTCATGCTAATTCGGCAGTAAACCCTGTTGTGTATGCATTTAAAATAAAAAAGATAAAGAGAGCATACAAAAACATCTGGAAACAATATACTTATTGTGAAGCAGAAAGTCAAGGATCTCAGACCAGCAAGTCTGATGTTAGACTCAGCTGCAACAATATGAGTGAGACCAATGATATGTCAGTTCAATGAAAACTAAATAAGTTTATCTGTGAAAATGTTGCAGCCTTTCTTAATTCTAATCCAAGATTTTTATTAATCCTGATAATGGTGGCGTAAATGGGAATAGCAATTACGCATATAAAAATATGTTTTTATTGACGCTAATGGCATTAATGTATTGCTGTGTATGTAAATACTTCTTAATCGTGACGAATTTGGTATGTCTATGACTTGTAAAGGTATCTTCTCTTCTTGAATTTCTTTATAAGTCTATTAATATGCTTATCTATTTGTGTTGGGGTGTGATGTGAAATGAAGACATTTTCTTGTCTATAGAATGTCTGTTTTGCAGTGCAACACCATAGAGAGTTTATATATTCCTTTGGATTAGGACTGAAAGTGCAGAACTTGGTACATAGTAGGAAAAAATGCTGCCAAAGTGAGTGGAACCTGCTTAACAAACATGTTTGTTTTTTTTTTTGTATCTTTTGAATCTCTGTCATCAAATATTATGGTAAATGCTGAGGTGCAATGCTGCAATGCTGAAGTTTGCATCTCATTAAGCTTCCCTTTTATTGTTCAAAAAGAAAAGCACTGCACAATCAAAAACTGAATTATTTTTAAACAGATTTTTAGAACACAATTCATGATTTGTAAAACCTGTGTTTTAGGTACAACTCATAATTGTAAAGTCTTATTTTGTCTTCAGAAATTATGTTGTAAGTGGTATAAGATTCACAGCATAACACTAAGTTTTTATGGGACAGGAAGTAAAAGGATCGTTCAATTTTTATCTCAAGTGATCAGATCAAATCAGAATCTCAGATTGATTATTTTTCACCACTCTGTGATATTACAATATGTGAAACCACACAAATGACAATTTTGAGCAATTTTGAGTACTGAGAAAAGTTATTTACTCCTTGCATAGTTCTTCTATTTTCGTTCAAATTCATTAAATAATGTTGTGTATCAACCAAATATAACAAGGGTTACGTATGTTTTCTGAACAAAGATATCCAAAAAACCTGGCCATATATAAAAAGTAAGTGCTCTCTTACATCAAATTTTATAAATCACATCCAAGTCTGATTCCTGTAGAAGCATACAGCTACTGAAATAGAACACGTCTGCACACATGAAGTGTTGAGCTGTGTTCTGTGTTCTCAATTCTTTCTTGCCTGATCTAAAGAAATTAAAGAACAGATGAGAACCAAAGCCACACTTATGAGTCTGGAAAGTGTTGAAACCACAACAAGAGAAATTATTTTAAATAAAGAAAACAGAACTATGGTGAATGTGTGCTGTAAGATAGCAATACCAAAATGACTCAGAGATGATCACAGATTTTCAAAAAGGACAACAGCTTGAGGGCTGCAGCCCTCAAATGCTTCACTAAATGTCAGTGTTCATGTTTCAATATCAGGGATGAAGTACAGCATTAGTGAAAAAGTTATTATTTAATGACCTTTTGGAAAGTGTATGTCCGATGACTTTAGGTTAAAAACTAGCATTTGTGATGATCAGAAAAAAGAACATTAGACGGTTGTGGTGTGATGTTCTGGGGCTGCCTTGTTCTTCAGGATGTAGATGATTTGCTGTATTTTAAGGTGGCCTTGTCAACATTAGCTAAAATAATCTTTGGTGTGAAATAAACTAAGTAAGTGGGCCAAACATCCATTGCAGGAATGTGAAAGACCTTTTACCAGTTATTACAAATGCTTGCAGTTATTGATGGTGAGGGTGACAAAATCAGTGGTTAGGTCAAGCATGCAATTGCTTTTTGCCACAAGTTCAGGTTTATTTGGTTTTCTTTACTGAAAGAAATGATCAGTAGAAAATTGTATTTGCATTTTCTCATACTAAGCTCAAGTTAAAGATGCAAACAAAATATTGGCTTCTCAGTTTCACCTAATAAATAACTTGCAACAATTTTTGTGTCATACTCATGAGTTGAATTAGTATTTTCACAGCTACTTCTGGGTGTTGCAAAATGTTTGTTGCAAAGAAACCCACTTCCACTTGATTAAGACTAGCGAGCTTCAGTTCCAGCAGTTTCATATCACTGTTTATCAATGTTTGAGTTTAAGTTTCCGTTCATCTTGAAAGTGCATACTCTCACAGAAACTAGATTCACTTCATTGTAAGTTAATCTTAACTTGTACTTACATAATCTCTTTTAAATGATCAAAAGTAAGTATATCATGTTTATTATTCTTAATTAGAAGTGAAATCAGCTTTATATTGAATATTATCTGGATTATTTTTGGGGGGCTGTGTGTTATCATGCATATCTGCAAACAAATGTGTATCTTCATGCTTCTGCCCTGCAAAACCGTAACATACAAGACCAGAAAACTGAGACATCTTGCCTGGCATAGTTTGATAAGTGCTAAGGTTTAAATGTTCACAGTAATGCACTACCATGACTTCAAAGTTTTTCAAAGAATCTTCTCACAAGAATTTTCTCACAAGTTTTCCAATGTCGTAAATATTATTAAAATATTATACATTTTATTTAAAAAAAAAACCTGTGCAACATCCATCCATCCATCCATCTTCTGCCGCTTATCCGGGGTCGGGTCACGGGGGTAGCAGCTTAAGAAGGGAGGCCCAGATGATGTGTTGTATTGCAACAACACATCAGTAGGGTAAAACTAACCTGTCTCACGATGGTCTTGCATGCTTAGCATATTATTTTAAATTAATTAAAGTATTTTTGAATGTCATATAAATAAAAGCACCAGATTATAATTCTGATTGGTTCCTATGCTGTGTGAATTTGTTTATTATAACTGCTTTTTTAAAATCTGATGGCTGTTTCTTTTTGTGGTCACCCAGATATTTTCTTTACTCAATAATATATCTCTATGAAACTTCCCCTTTTGGAAGCTCATTTAGAACTTATTTAATGTGTAACTACCAATATGTACAGTTACAGTCAGATTTTTATTAACACAGTATAAAAGACACTATGTTTTTTCAGTTCTGTTAAATTTAATTTAATTTTGTTTATGTACAATGTATTGTGCTGATTCTTTATTTAATTATCATGAGTTATGACAAAACTCATGCTTAATGTCAAGAAAACTGAAATTGTTCACCCAACTGAGAAGCCATTAGCAACCTGACACCGTGCGGTTACTTTGCTTTGGGGTTTTTTGCAAAATACAATAGATGGAATAAAAAACAAACATGTGGAAATTAAACATATACAATTAAAATTTTGTTCACAACAGAAAAAAACAAAGTAGGAGAAAGAGAGAAAAATAACAGAACAAAGATTCTCAAAAAGATTGTTCTGATATTTTTTGGATCTTCATGTGTGAAGGTAATATTAAAAAAACAAACTGACAGTTAAGATTGAAAAAATAAAATTTTGACAGTAATTAAAACAACTTTTTCACCATCATTACCATGGAAATCCTGTCAATAGAAGAGCTGGTTCCTTCTATTTTCCATCTGCATTGTTACTTACTGACAACTCAGCTGAAATGTCCTCTGTCTCTCCCTCACAATCATCCCAGCCTGTATTTCAACTTCCATCTGGTGACTTGTTGGGTGACTCACTGATTTGTTTGATCCCAACTACGTACATCTCTTCAGCTGCTGCTGCTGGCTGATACAGTTCCACCAAAGGACTTTCATTTATTGCTCTCTTAATGTATTGTTTTTATGTGTATTGATTACCACTTCTCTCACAACTAATGGTTTTTACTTCTGTTAACTTTTCCTGTTAGAGTCTCCAGCCTGATAGGTGAGGAAGAGATGCTTCCTTTAAAGGCCAAAGCTGCTGCTTGCATCACTTCCTACAGCAGAGGGGAACAGAACCTGGCTTCTAGTTTCAGGAGTTACTGTTTGTTTCCGTAGCAACCTACATATTCTCTGTAAGTTCGGTTTTATTGCTGACGTCACTCTATCTCGTTATCACTCAGCTTCCACCAGTGTGCACACACACATATATGTAAGCTTTATGTGGCGATGACACACTCCTCCTATTCAGTTACACGTAAAGGAGCAACGCCCCCTACTGTTGTTGGCTGGTAGAGTTGCTTAGTTTAACTTTTTGGTTAAGAAAACATGGCCTGCTAATGGTCTGTCTGGTGTTTTCCGGAACAAATGGATTACTTGTCCACTCCTGTTTGAAAAACAAGGTAAAAGAATAAAATCAGACTGAAAGACAGAGCTGGCCCCAGATTGTATGAGACCCTAAATATAATTTGGTTTGGGCCCCCAAACACAGCTAGGCCCACGAGTCAATAGGATGTTACTGACCTTTAATTTTACACCAAGGTCATGACTGTTACTAACACAAAGTATACATTTGTGTAATAGAAAGTATGCATTTCAATATCTATGAATTTTAATCTTATTGAAAAACCCAACCATATTGAAAATTAGCAATCATTATTTCTTTTTAATTCTATACATTCTAACAAAATACATTTAACTGTAAATTTATATTTTAAAGTTTAAAGCGTCTGGCTTTAAAACTTAAATATATCCATACTTCAGAGTGTAGCAATTTATCAGTTTTCTGGCCACACGGTGGCGGTAGAGAGTCTTTCACTATGTAGATAAGCCAGTGAGAGGGATTTCAAGCACTCATTGTACCTTTCAAGGAAGGTAATAGACTGTATAGTTATCACCTGAGTAGGATTTGCTCCATCCCACAAACTATACAACCTACTACCTCACCTTGCTAGGCTCAACTTCAAGAATATATCTATGTTCTTTTAAAAAAAATTGCTTTCTTGCACAAATATTAAAAATAATGTCTTTTTAAATAAGCGTCTTTGCAGTAGCTCGGTAATGAGAGTCCTGTGCCTGCATGTGTCTTCAGAGGAGTAGAGATGCCTTTAAGTTGAGCGTTTATTTCTTTTCTGAGTCCCTTAACTGAAGAAGCTTCCAAAGTGCATGTCGACTTGGCTTGAACCGTGGCTTATTCTGTTTCCTTTGGAAAGACAGTAGATTGTATAGTTATCTCAAAAGGAGGACATGAACCCCACAACTATTCAATCTACTACCTCAGCCTTAAGGACAGATAATTTGGCAGGTAGGTATGGAAAACAGGCATTTGAACCTACAAGACACATTAAAAAAAGTGAAGTTATTCTTCAGTTACAACATTTATTTTTCTTAAACCATTATTGTCATTATAGTTGTGAATAAAAGCAAAATATGAGACTGAGAACTGTCTTGCATCAAAGCATTTGAAATGAAATGCACTCAAGCTTTTTAATGCAATTGGTAAACAATTTTATCAACGTATCTTTTTTTCAGTGTGTTTTTAAACAGTCAAACACACCAAGACATACTGTTAATTTTTCTGTCTGGGCAAATAGCTGTTTATTTACCTGCTAAGGATGTTTAAACAACTTATGATGTTGGATTAGGAGGGATAGATCACAGGATCTAGTTTCACTTAGCAATCCATGGTTTCCAGTTTTACCTGGGGGAAGAACATGATGTGACACAAAGGCCCATTTCTCTTTGGCAGTTTTCAAAACAGGAAAACCAACAACAACAAAAAATATAAATCTAGAGGAAATAGATACCTGTCTGAGCTTGTTCATGTATACAATAGTTACACCAATAAAAAAAATTGATTTAGCTGTGACTGTAACAAACAAAACCCGGTTTATCTTGTCACATAAGGCCACCAAATAACACACAAATATTTCACCAAACATAAAAAACAACCTTCAATAATGACTCGCAGTCCTCAGATGTAAAATGTTTAGAAAACATGTGTTGCGACCTAAAAGTAAGAGTGCAATGTTTCTGTGTTGTGAAAAGATCATAATCAAGAATGATCTTTGACCCTTCTTCACAGAGAAGAAGGATCAACCTTTGCAGTGCAACCATTGAAAAATGTCATAGATGAAGATGAGGGAAGATCAAGTGGCAAAAGAGGTTCTACAGCAGGAGTTATTCAAACAGAATTGCTTTCTTTACTGTTTAAATGTGAATGTGGGTTACAGACTGGCTTTTTTAAAATGTATGTTTAGCATAAAGTTCTGAGGACATCTTTATCAGGGGTGGCATGAAGTCTGAAGGCCATCATGGTTGGAATGATTATTATACACTTATCAAATTATGACTGGCAAAAAAGATTTCTCATAACTGACATGTCAAACATTTGCATCATAAAAACGTGTTCCTTACTGAACTATCAAAAACTACGAAAAAATAATCTGTATTCGGTACAAATGGTATATAAAACTACATATTAGTGTTTTTAAAAAAAATCAACTTAGATTTTTGCTTTTCAAATTTAGGTACATTTTCCTCAGTTCACTCTCGTATTTCTCCAACCATAAAGTGAAGAAAATCAAAGAAAAATAAGAACAAAGATACCTTGAACCCTACATTTTCCATTTTAGGGAGTTGTTTGGCAGCTACACCTAACATCTGTGGTGCAGCATGTGAACTGCTTACTCTTTGCTCTGCCTGTCTGTAAGTTCTGTCTTTCTTTTCCATGGAGTTATGGTACAGCTAAGGGATTTGCTTGCTTCTGACTTATCTCAGAGACTCTACTGTTTATAATTTTCCAATAGAATGTGATGTGAAGAACTAAACGTAGATGTCTGGAAGTTGCCCTTTTCTAGTTCAGCGTGACAGCCACTTCAAGTCCATTGAAAAGAAGTCTGTGTACTGTGCCAGCTAGAAGCTGGGACACAGGCTGGGTGAGTGGCCAAGTCTAGACGAGGCCGCGCTTTGACAGGGAAAATTGAGGCCAGACACCACTATAGTAGAAAGCAATGGTCAAACCATGCAAAGGCTGGGGCACTTTGCATAAATTAACATGTGAACCATGTTAGTTGAAAGGCGGCTATGCTTTTCATTGACATTCTCAATTCCTTTTTACCCAATTAATGCCAGCAGAGATTGAAATGTTTTGGCAGGATGCGTGGTTGTGCCAGCAGGGCATGCTCAGTGGGGCAGAACAAAACAGCAGGGCATCAGACAGCCAGTAGTCTTAATTAAGATGTTGAATTAATCAAATGCAAAATGATATTAGACTATTCTGACAACAGCTTATAGCAGAAAAAAATATCAACAACATTCTTTTATACCATCGAAGTGAATCATATATACCAATTGAAACTGTGCAAATAAACCAATGCCTTCTTTTCCAGCAGAATTCTAAGTTGATGTTGTAATGTAATCTCTATAGTTAAAGCAAAAATTAATCACAATTGCTGTTTGTTGAGGTTTACTATTTTAGTGGTAGCCTGCTCCACTAGAGTCGCATTATGTGGCACTTAATTGTGATTTCTGTCTCTCTTCTGCAAGATATTCCTGTGTTTGGAAAATGTCCACAATTTGTCCAAGTTTCAGCAACCATTCACCAAGCAGAAGTGACATTTAAACCACTGAACTGAGTATAACAGTTCAATTCCATTTTATATCAAAGCTGCAGTAAAAGAAAGCATTTATTTAATTTCCTTATAAGTTCTATAACACATGTAGCTTTGTGAAAAGCAGCATCTTTGCAGTATACATATTAAAAAGAGAAATCCATGTTGTGGAAATGTAGGAAAGAGTAGATTAAAAAACTCAGTTTTTAAAGTTGCAGATATTAAATCTGGATGATTGGATTAATTTCAAAATGACATTTATTATGTCTGTACTTTACTTTTAGGCAATATCCCAAGAATATAGCTTAGTGACAAATAATTTAAGAGACAAAGAGAATTTTAAATAGTTCTATTAATAAGCCAAAAATAGGTTTGTGTATTTCAGTTTGCGGGATGGAAATGTGGAACAACATGCGTGGCAGCTTAGAACAAAGGTATAAGTTAATGTAAAAAAGACATTCAAAGGAGGTATACAGCCAAGTTTGGTGCCTCGTACTTTTTTGTCGCATAAACTATTTAACTTGGATAGTATTATTCTCTTATTTTATTCCTGCAATCACTTTTCGGTTTATATTTTTTGTGATTTGCTTTTCTTGATGTGCCAGTTAAAATACAGAAGTGTAATTTGCCATTCATTTCCCCACCAATCACATTTCTGTTTTAGTTCTATGTGGCGTAAATTCTATTTTCCATCATTTCTGTCAAAACATTTTGCTTTTTTTCTTAACCAACACATAAACCCTGTGAGTAAACACTTACCTTGGAACTTTGTTGTCTCTTTTTGACAACAGATACAAGTTTTATCTGGCTGTGTCTTTGGTGCGTTAAACTAAATGATGGACAAATCATCATTAGAGGTGATTTTTTTTGTAAATAACAGGGTACCTAATGTCCAACAGGCTTAAGATTGTATTCAATAAAGGTAAGGGTCAAATATAAAATAGGTGGTGATCACGTCTTTCTGCGTATGTATCCAAATGGCAGTGTTACATTAGAAATGATTTTGGGGGAAAGGAATAGAGGAAGCTCCAATCAAGCTGTTTCTTTTGATGGGTAATCACATTAAGCAAGCTATATTTTTAAAGATGTTGGTTTGTGGTTTTAAAAATATCTTCTTGTGTCTACTTTTATAATCAGACATGTATTAAAACATTTCCTGCAATGCTTTACAACTTGTACCACTCTTTGCTGTTGCACTGATTACTTGATGACATTTGATTATCTCAACAGTGTTGAACATTCACCCAGAACAAAACCAGGTTTCTTCCTGTCCAATTTCTATCTCCTATACACAAACAATAAAATAAGACAAATCTGGCGGATGAATCTAATCGGGCCTTGAATGCGTGCTCTTTTCACAAGTCAAATAATGGTGTAAAGGACACCATCATTCCCATGTTGTGGTTGGGCTACAACAACCCACCAGAGAAAAAAATGTCTATAAAAGAATAGTGCTGCTCAGACAGCAATTGGTGACCTACAATTTCAGGAAAAAATAGTAAAGAACCTTTATGATGTGAAATATTTTATATCGTCCCTTATGATATTTCAGCAATTTTTCATTGCCTTGGTCTCTGTGCATTAATATAAGAAACTGGGACTGGTAATGTGTGGCCCATGTCCAACTTGGGTTGCACACGCCTGTGACCAACCCCCCTTAACAAAATAGCTATAATGACAATTTAAGTACTGATACACCTCAGGGCTTTTAAAGTTTACCTTGGAACCACTGTGAATATATTATCTGACTTAAGGTTTAACAAATGATGCTCCCAAATATATTTGCTTTGTGACAGATCATTTGTTGGTGCATGTATATATTTATTTATTTATTTTTTTTTTCACTGCAGCTGATTCTTTAAAACATTTTTTACATTTTGTATTCATGGAAAATCAGCACTGAGCTTACCCCATAACCACTCAAAACTTTGCTTGCAAATGATTTTAGCACACTGTACGGATATTATTTTTCAACACTAACCAGTCTGAGAGGTAAATATTTTACCAATACACAGTTCCACTGCTAGCATATGTACTTAAAGAAGTATGCGATGGTCTGTTTGTTTTATGGTTATTATGATAACGCTAAAAGACAATAATTTGTTTTCCATTTCCAGTATCTACTATCAACTGTTTTCAAGTGTGATTTCGCATAAACATATTTTTAAGAGTTGTGGGGTGTGAAAATCTGTAAGTACTTTTAATGGTTTTCCTGATGAGTTAGCTGCTTGAAATCAGTGCTGCAGCTACAATGATCATAAGGCAGTGTTTTAACGTTTGTTTAGTAAACCACTGTCAACTTTAAATCAGTCATTTAATGGAAAACTTGCCACAAAGATAAAGACAGATGGTAAAACACTGGCCAACTATTTAGAGTCTGTCTAAAGAGATCTCTCACAGCTTTTGCTTAATGGTTTCTCTTGGTAGTCTTTTGTAAGACGGCTGTACACCAAAGAGTTTGATCAAGTGCTGTTTATAGGCCCTGAAACAGTTTTGCTAACAGGAAGAGCTGATTAAGTGTGTGCAGTCTGACCTGATGAAAGCAAAAAGGCAAAACGAGACTTTGATCCTGACGACCACAGAGTCACACCAGCTATGGGGAGGAGAAAAAGACAAATAGCGGAAGACGTGGCTTTCCAAACAACATGTCATCAAGCTCCATGGCAAGTTCATCTGAGGAGAACTTAAGGGGAGGAGGAAATAAGCTCATTTTTTTCTCCTGACTCCCACCCACTTTGTTTTTCTTTAATCACTCTATGTGTGTTACCATATGTAATAATATGTTTGTATCATGCATTCAAACAGAAGCCTACAACTGGCAACTTCACCAGCTGGCTTACATAACTTTACATAGTGCACCATAAATCTGTGCAAATGTAATGAAAATGTGAAGCTACAGTTATAAACAGTGAAGAGAAACTGAGTCGTACGTAAAGTGAAAATAAAAGATACTTTTTCCTGTAGACCAACTGCTCAACATGTGTGTTTTGATGCTTAAATGACTAGAAAAGCAGTCCAAGCAAATCAACTCTATTTGATCTGAAGCAGAATTTCCTCATCCTGGTAACACAACCCTCTTCATGAGCAGAACGATCATCAGCTCTCCGAAATCGCCCACAAAACAAAATATACTCTTTTGGGCAAATGTGCTGATCACATGTTTCAAACGGTTTGTATTGTTGCTTAAAGTGCTTTTGGATGGTGCCCTTTGAAAAACCTGTTTTAAAAACCAGTGTAAACATGATCTTTCTGTGGAAAACTGTTAAACTTCAATGTTGTTTCTAGCTGCAAATTTTCAGCACTTTTCTTGACTAAGAACTTCATGTTTGAAAATTAGAGGTAATAGTCACTGTTAATTTGGTTGGTGATTTGAATCGAAACAGATTTGTTAAAACAGAGGAAATAGAGTCGCAAATATGTCTTTTATTCTTACGATCCCACATTAACATGCATAATATATTTTCCTATGTGTATAAAGTTTGAAAACTTTGAGCAACAACAATGCATTGAAACAGGATCGCATAATCAAACAAAATCCAAGTTCGTGTTCCTGAATTGTAAACTACTCCGATTTCTGAATTGTTAGCAAAAGAGAGATCTGTGTTGTGCAAAAGATAATACTAAAATATGTTTGAAACACCAACAGACACAAATAAAAGAGGCCTCGTTACAAAAGGACAACGTAGGCCCAAACAGAACCAGAAAAAGAAATTAGAAATACCTGATGTCTTTTTATGTCAATATCAGGCTAGCGGTCACACACTGGCAATAAGGAAAAGGTGTTGATGAGAGAAAAAACAAAAACCGTTGGTTGAAAAGGAAGAAAAGAATACTATTCCACACCTCTTTCTTTCGCCTGAGGAATGAGGGAAGGCTGAGCAGTGTGTAAGTGTGCAACCCCACTCGAACAGAGGCTGGGGCTTGAGAGCAGCTTTTGGGCCATGCCCTCCTCTGTCCCTGCCCACTTTTACATGATTGCCAAGAAGCACAGAAAAGAAGGCAGGAAAAGAAATCACTAAGTTAGAAAATCTCGTCTCCACAAATCCCATAAATCACAAAGAACAACGTTGATTATGCTGTAAATATAGAGAGAATTTAGCTTTGACACAGAGCTATAGTTGGCTAATTAAACTCATAAGTGCAGCAGTCATGTGAGATGTAGATTATGTGTCCCACTTGACTGAAGGAGTAAAAGTAATCGAAAAGCTACTTAGCTATTTACTAAAGAAATTAGAAATGAGTACTTACTTGCTGTCTGGTAAATAAGCTAAAAGGGTTGAAAGATTTATATGTGGCTGGCCAAACAGTTTTGTGCCGAGTTGTCCTGAAGCGAGTGAGTTAAAGTCTTGTCTCAGAGCCGTGCAGTAAAGCCTTTTGTCAGCAGCTGGCATCATTCCCAGGTAGTACATGCCTCACAGTCCCCATTTTCAGTGGTTCCTCCAGACATCTTCAGTTGGTCTGCACCTGCCTTTGTGTTTTTATGAAGACTTTTTACAGAAAAGAGAAAGGAGAATGGTCAGCACTGAGATTCATTAGTCTAACAGAATTTTTGGTAGTAAACTAGTTTCCAATGTCAACACAACAGGACATTCTTTACTGCTGAACACACTAAGGCAACAAATTGTATCTTGGGACTCTAAAAAATCTAAAGCAAAAAGAAAAAAATAAATAAAAATAGGGCACGAATCAGGGTTGAGCTCTGGAAAAGCACAAATCCCAGAAAATATAAACAACTCAAATAATAGTTTCAGCCTTATGAGTAAACATTAGTTTCTTTTATCAGGCAATATCCAAGACAGCTTTCTGTGTGACGTCACAATTCTTAGTCCTTTAGGCTGATACTGCTTTGCATGCTTTTTAAAAATCCTTTCTCATTCTGTGTAGTCCTACTTCCAAGAATTTACCTCATTGATATTTGCAAAAAAAAATAAGTGTGAATGACTTTTCTGAATAAAGACCAGAAGACAGCAGCAACAAGCTCCCTTTTGCTAATCTCTCTGTGTCTTTCTCTTCCTGTTTGTGAGCACTGAGCTTGTAAAACTTTCAGCTGCAAGGATTTGAGCCAGCCTTCATTGGCACGATTTCAAAAGAGCAATGCCTGTCTCAGGAAAAGAAAAAACAGAAAAGTCAAAGGAGACAAGTTTCAGAAAGTCTGGCGTTTGCGGTCTCTCCTTCCCTCACCCTCTTTCTGGGACTCTCCACGCAGCGGCACTCTTTTCCTCTCTGCCTTCAGGGTATTTTTTGCTCATGCCAGCTTAGCTCCAAGCCATCCAAGCCATGGTCATTTGAATTGCTCCACATATTCTGATCCTTATCAAACAGAGCACACAGAAAAGGAAATCCACACAGCAGCATTATTTTCTGAATGTTGCCTCCAACTTTCCAGATATATGTCAAACTCTTCTGGGGCTCAGCACAGCTTGTGTTATAGTTCACATGGTTCTGGCTGCTGTCTTTTCTTCCTGTTCTGTAATGGCTTGAGGAACTCTCATATAGACTTTGGTGTAGCTCTCCTAGTAAAAGCATAGTACGGCAATAATTTCATTCAAAGACTTCTAACTGATCGTCTGTTATTGTTTTTCTACTGTTGTCAGTTTTGATGTAAAATCTGAACAAATTTTTAAAGGGGCGGTACTGTGTATTTTCCAGGCATATTGGTGCCATTTCTTTACCACAATCAAAAAATTATGTTATCTTCAGTTGTTATAAAGAAACTGCATAGATCAAACATGACTTGAAAAATGTTTGGCTTAACAATTTGATGCCTTGAAAATAGCCTCTGTCTTTTGAAATGTTTCTATTCTTTCCTATGCTTCATCAGCTGGAGTTTATGGAAGAGTCACTGGCTGTTCTATTAATTATATATCTGTGCAATTTTACATTTCAAAATTAGAAAAATAAATTTGCTTTTCAATACACATCAGTTTTGAAAAAACATATTTTTTCAATAAAAAGTTTGGAATCCAGGATGAGGTGTTTTTTTTCACATCAGAATTAGTTTATCTCACAAAACCTCAAGGGAAATAGTTATTTCGGATCACACTAGTCACAAGATCAACAACTAGATGTTGCCACTGCAAACTGAAGAAGACAGCAGGAAGTACTGGACCATGCATGATATGTTTTTTTGTTGCATAAACAAACTTATTTATGTGTGATTTCATTTGCATTTCTTATTTAATACAAACACCGCAATTGTGAAATTATGTTTTTTTTGTTTTGTTTTGTTCATTTGTTGTTTTTTATTTTGTCAGAATATTGACAATTGTACAATATTTGTAATGGAAATGCAGCTACTATTTAAGAAAGTCCTGAGTAAACTCTGTTCATAAAACATATGGATGAAGGCCAATATGTAATATATTGTGCATAGCAGAGAAATATCACCCTATGTTACTCTAAACAAACCATCCCAGTAGTAAACCATGGTGGCAGCATTATGCTGTAAGGTTTCTCTTCTTAAGTTAAGACAAGTAAGCTGGTCAAAATTAGAAGGAAGATTAAGGGAACAAACTAGATACTGGTCAGTGCGATTGAAAACCTGCAAAAGACTTGAGACTGAGCTAGAGGTTCACTGATTATAAACATGCAGCCAGATCTACAATGAAATCACTTGGATCAAACCATACTTTATCAATCAATTAATCACATGTTTTGTGATTAATGGATTTATCACAAATAAAAAGCACATTTCAGCCACAAGGTGGTTCAAAGTGCTTTACATCATAAAAACACAAAACTACAAAGTCAACGACAATTGAAACTTAAATTTGCCAAATGCCATTATTACACATCAAAATGTTGGTTAGTGTTTTATTTATTATGGTTCAAAAGCAACTCTAAGCCGGTGAGGTTTTAGTCTAGATTTAAAGAAACTCAGTGTTTCTCCAGGTTTGCTCCAGATTTGTGGTGCATATAGAAGCTGAATGCTTTTCCATGCTATACTGACCTTGTCAAAATATAGACCTAAAACCAACAGTTAATCCATGAAAAGACATGAATATTGATGTTCAAAAACTATTTTCATCCAGCCTGACTGAGCTAAATAAAATGAACAGTCCACTTGCAGAACCTGATGACAGAGCAAATTAATTCAGATTTGTTCGAACAAGGTCACATCTAAAACATGCATGATACCAGCCAGCATGAAGACTGCAGTTTATAAGAATCTGAAGAACTTGAAAACAGATGCTACATCCAGTCTGAACTTGAAATATTTTGCAGTGAGGATTGGCCAAAATCTCTGTAGATGTGCAGCTGGTAGTGAGATTCCCCATAAGACTTGCAGCTGTAAATAGAGTGAGAGGTGGATCTACAAAGTGTTGACTGAGGGGAAATGAATGCAGATGCATCTCAAATTTTCAGATCATAAAGAATTTTAAATCCTGTGTCAATTTTCATTTTCTGTATATTTGGAACCACAATTAATAATGTTCCCTCAGTAAAATCTATTGAAGTGTGTTAGAAAAAGTCTAAAGGGGTAGATATATAGACTTTTGCTAGGCACTGTAAACTAAATATGAAACTACATTTTTTTTAAATATATTTAGCAAAATGTTGAACTTGACTGATCAGATTAACTTTTACACTGAATTTCAGATCATTTGCTCCACATGAAGCATGTTCATAGCAAGTCACTTCAGGGCATTGTGCTGCATCTGATTTGCCTCAAAGATTAGTGCTCTAATTGAGTTGAGTGCCTTCTAGTGTCAAAATGAGTGGGATTTGCTAACTGCTGCGGCAGTAATGTTGCATTAGACGTCAGGGATACTTTGGAATCTAAAACTTTCCAAGAAGGACTTTATACTCCAGGGGGGATTTATGTTTATGTTCTGAATGCAATACATTAAATGAAAATAACATCTTCTGACGTGGTTTGGTTTATTTTCTGAGGGAATACTGAAGGCTCTATTTCTTCAAGACTATAACAAGTTTAAAACAATTAAACACACACTATAGCTTAGTTCAGTCTGTTAAGTTCAAAGGTCTGTAGAGTGTAGAGCCATCCAGACGTTTCGACTCCATTCTACCACCATGAAACAAGCAAAGCCTCAAGGATAATCATGGAATTTCTGCTGCATCCCATTTTCATTACTAGATAATTACTCATTTTCAGTACCCTGGAGAACTTTATTTTATATTCAGTGTATGGTTTTGAATACAACATAAATGTTCTCAATAATAAAACAACAGTATATATTTTTTACTAATACTAAAGTATTACCTGGTTCCTTATAATACAATCATATTTGATAGGTCAGGCCAGTAAAAAAAAAGAAGAAAATGTTTTTGATGCTACAGTTTTGTATTTCTGAGGATTCATTTGAGACACTGTTGTCTCCCGACTCTCTCCAAGATACGGTACTTGAGTACTTGATCAAACTGATTAAATCGTAATCTCACTAATAAAATCTGTACTGCTCCTTTGCTTTCCTTCAAGATTGTTTACCATCTTCCTGTGCTGAAACATAATTCACAAATCAATTGGAAGGGAAAGTTTCTGTCTCTTTTAAGATTACAATGGCTTCACTGTCGCTCCCTGGAGGTCAGTGGCCTTCCTTAGGCTCCCTGCCAACTGCCATGTTACTGTCAACCATTTGCAGAAATGCCAGCAAAGCCATTAGTCTGGAGCCTTTTCACAGTCAGCAAACTGGACTGCGTGACCAGAACATCAATGCAGAGGCATAAAGAGTCTGGCCTTATAAAGCTACAAACTACTCCTCCTTCTTTATGTCCCACCATGTGTTGTTGGTCACTGCAGCTGTGATCTGTCCTCTCCTCTGTTAGCTCTCTGCCTGCAGGTCAGTCTGAACCTGGATAACATGTGGATAAACCATGTCATGTTACAAACAAATTTCAGCTGACATCTTTCAGTACTGTTAAGGTTGAGTCTGCCCAACTGTGAAGCATAACATCTAAATTACATCAGCATCTCTCCATGTGTTCAGAATGTTTGTGTCTTTGTGTGCAGCAGCCTCTAGTGACTGTAAGAGGAAATTACGCCTAGTTTTGAAATGTGTTTACAAAAGACTGTCAGAAAGACATCATTGTTGGTCTCATCTAGGGCTGTGGAAAGTTTAGCCTTTCTGTATATATGATTCTTGGAAAATCCAAATGTAAGAAAATATCTCATAAGTTTTGTGTTTTTTTTTTCAACATATTTCTATGTTACATAAAGCTCTTAAAGTAAACATTAATCCCAATGCCATGAAACTTCTAAACATTACTGTAGAACATAATTTAGTAATTTTGTAGTACAAAAGCATCTAATGTGTTCAGTGTTTTCTTTTCTTTTTGGCTTATTATCTGTTCACTTGTATGTTTCTAATTTGTGATTTGTATTTCAATTATTAATTGTATAACTGCCTTGCAGTTTGCACAAGTCCTTTAATAGAAAAAGGTGAACAATTACTTGAAATATAAAAACATTACAAATAATTAAAAGCAAGAAAAAATCAATGTGTTTTAAGCTGTTACAAAAAACACCAGAGGCTTTTCCTCGCAGCTATAGAAAAATTATGATTTCCCCTCTTTACCAATCTATTTCAAATTGGAAATGTTCAAAATGAAACTTCATGTTTAAACTCTACTAAAAATGGTAAAAAAAAATATTGGCTAAGTGATTCCACTTTAAGGTTCAGAACATCCTGATGTGATGGTGTGTGGGGAGTGTGTGTGCATTGTTGTTGATGGTCATGTGATACCTTTCTATCAAGCTGTGTGAGGAGAAAGGATTCACTTGTAGTGACATATTTGCATAAAGAGGTAAAAACAGGGTCAGACCTCTTTTAGCATCTGCTCTGCTCCTTCAGGTTCACCTTACGAAAAGAGATTTAGGTAATTACCAGCTTAGAGTTTGTCAATTTGGCTTATAAAAACTTGGTTCAAGTATTTCTCTGGAAGTATTTAGTTTGGTGGTTATGTTATTTTGTTTGGGCCTTCCATCACTTGTGAAGCCTTGTGGTTTTCTGAATGAGTGTGAACTCCTCACCACACCCTCTTTCCACAGTTTCCAGCCAAGTGTTGCTTAACCAATAAGATGCTGCTGTCAGGCAGACCTACTTAAGCACACTGACCATACTGAACCTGACATGTTCTTTGAGGAATGGCAGTTGCTGTCTACAAGTGGGTTAATATTCTGGAGGAGTTGCAGAGTTTTAAAATGTCACCATTGTAAATTCTAAAAGTTCACAAATATAAATAATGAAAAATAATCTTGTGGCACACATTGAAGACATTTGCAGGACAATGACCTCCTTTCCAAAGAATGATGTCACACTTTCAGCCTCTCGTAATCCTTCTTTATGTTCTTGCCATCCGTACATGGACGGAGTAACTTCAGGGTAGAGAATCTCTAGAATTTTGCTGATCCAATTGAGATGTTGTATTAAAAGTTCCCTACTCATCTTTTCATTTCTACCAAGTCAGTGAAAGTTTTTAAGTTACATTTTACACATTTTCAGAGTTATTTTCAAATATTTAGCACTTTGGTCAGAGGAAGATTTCTAAAAGGAAGAATTTCTGCAAAACAATAGGCCGGGTCCTTCAGCTCTGTCATTGTCACGTATCGTTTTCTTGAGATTTAGGATTTGCGGAGGAGCTGCAGCTTTACTTTGGGGAAAAAAGTAAATTTCTTCTTCTAAATGTTAACCTACATAACAAACAACTCAGGTCCCTCCTCCTGAGGCTGCCTTGGTTTCTCCTGTTGACGTGTTTCTTGCAGAGCAGATGGCTTTACACATAAATCCTATTAGCAACTTTCTGCTGATGGAGACATCACACTGAGTTCAGGGCTTTCTCATTCTTTCGTTATCTATGTGAGAAGCTTGTTTTTACTTCTTTCTATTAATTGAAAAAGAGTAAACAGTGCATCCTAATTGGGAAAGCAAGCCATGTCTGCAGAAAAGGTAAGAAAGAGATTTTTTACATATACATTTTCAAAGAGCCAATTTTAATTTACAACTGGAAAAGATGGTCACACAAAAGACTAAATAAATTGGCCTTTGTTTAGATTTTCATGCTGATTAGATTTCAAAGTCATTTTGGAAACAGAATGGTTGCATCTTCTACTTATATCTGTGCTAACAATTTTGTTTACTTATGCTAACATATGAATTAAACTAGTGAATTAATACATAGTGCTAAAGGTAAGAAAGTTTAACATTGCTATAAATTATCCCTGCTGACAGAAATGGCTCACTCTAGTCCTGGACCATTTAAATGGTTTAAAAAGTAATTTGAATCAAGAATCATTTTGACATTATATGTCAGTACTATTGAACAAGCAAAGCAAAAACCAGCTAAAGTTATTTTACTTATCCAGTACAGCAGAATTATTAAATTAGAGCTTAATAAATGTTGATATCTAAATTGTCTCATATTTATGCAAGCCATTAAGCACTTTTATAGGTGTTTCAAGTACATTTTTGTAACATATATATTTGATCAAAGATTATCCTTTTAGATTTTAAGATGTATGTTTAATTTAAAATGGACAGATTGCCTTGATTTTGCCATGTGAGATTTCAACTTCCGGGAAACAACAACACATTACAATATGGTTGTCACATTGGAGCACACTTCACATCAATCTGAGTTTGAATTTTCTGCAGACACAAATAGTCTCCATGGATGCAAGATCTGAACCTAATAGGATTACCTCCTGTGTTTCCGCCGGCTGCAACCACACTGACCTTACTCCTTGTAACACTGCGACATCTTGTACAAGTCATTCAGTGCAAAGCTAAAGAAAAAGCCAGGTTATATATTCATCAATGTGACTTTTGGGTAACATTATCCCTCGTACAAATGATTGCATACCAAGAAAAATATCAGAAAATATTTTTTCATTTTTCGGAAAAAAACTAATATGTAACATATATATTTTGAGCCTCGTGTCGTGACTGTAGCTTATGTTGGAGTCCATGAAAATGGAAAATTCAAGAATTTGGTGCATATATAAAGAAAATATGCACCTCCCCACACAATATTGATATTGTTGAAAATGCTCTATGAGATTCTGCAACAAATGAGAATGTTTGGATAAATAAAATTAAAATATGTTTAGATAACATATTGTTTCCAGATACTTTTACATCTTGAAATCTAGGCATTACAGCAGGTACATTTTTTACTGCAAACCTGAGCTTGTATATTAAATCAGACATAACAATAAAACAATAAACATGTATTAGTGAATCACCTCGATCAGTCTATCTTATGTTTTTCTGAGTATTTGGAGGGGAAAAAGGTGGAAAACAAGGTTTTAGCAAGTTTGAATATAACAACACTGTATTATTAGAAATAGTAATGGATGACTCAATGCTAGAAAGATGTTTCAGCATCTAACTTGGATATCATGTTAGTCGTACTGAGTTTCCTTGCTGATATTAATAAACCAAGAATGAGGTGATTATTCACCTAAACTCAAAGAATTTTACTCAGATAAATTAAGCAATTTGTATTAATTTTACTTTTATTCTCCTCCCCTTGCTCTCTCTATACCATCTGACTTTTTAATGGTGAGTTTTTGATATCTTTGCAAATATTTATTTTTTTTAGATAGTGTCATTGCATCTCAGCTCAAATGTCATTACCTACAAACCCACACATCTAACTAAGATTTATCAGCAGAAAATGGAAAGAAACCAAAAAAGAAGAAAGAACAGGCCAACGGTAGCTCTGAAGCCAAGCTCAACGGAAGTGAAGCCAAACCTAAGAAAACTAAGACAAAGAAGAGTGAAGATGCAGCAGAAGATGATGCCTCCACCACTCAAAGTGAGAATTATTTCAGCTATTCCTATAAAAGTGCCTGAAAAACGAAAAATATTTGTTTCTGAGGCAGAACTGACAACTAATAAATTTTCTAGGTGGAAAAAAAGTAAAGAAAAAGAAACCAGAAAAAGATAAAGAGGAGCCTGAGAAGGATAAAGAGAAAGAGCCAAAAAAGAAAGCCAAAAGTGCTCCAAAAAAGAAGAAATGTGAGTCAATACACTGGACACTGAATGTAGTTAGAATGGTGGAAACAGAAGAGAGGGAGGTATTTCATTAGCCTTGTAGAATAACTGTCATATTAAATAAAGTTATATTTTGGCCAAATTAAGATAATATTGATTTTTTTATATCTCCCTACCTAATTATCTATCAGAACACTTATTACAATACAAAATCCATTTAAAAAAAAATGTTCTTCCATATTTTATTCATGTCCTTTCTTGTTTTCTGAAAACATTACAATGGGACTATAAGGTAATTATGTTATGAAGCTTAGCATTTTTAAGATGGTATGAAAAGTTTACAAGCCTCACACTTAATGTTTATGTTACTGTCAATAAATTTCCAAAGTACATGTATCAGTCTAACAGTTAAATAGTAATTTGTTGCTTTTTTTTTCCAGCCTCAGACACTGAAGAGGATGACGATGATGAGGAGGAGGATACCCCAAAAAAGAAAACAAAGAAAAAAACAACAAAGGAGAGTTCTCCATCTGCAAGTAATACCAAGGAGAAAAAATCTAAAACTAAAGGTACAATAAAATGCAAAGACATTAAAATTGTTACATTTACTTTAGATGTGTCAGTTATTCAGCAATATTTGGTCACTGTAATTTATTAGAAGCACAAAAACTACCAGTTGTAATGTAATGTGACAAAAACATAGCATCATGATTTGTTAAAGTAAAGCTATGACCATATTTGTAGGATGTATATAGGATATTTAAAATTGTAGCCTTGATGTGTTCTTAAATGCTAGTAATAATGTAATTTATGCTATTGTTCTTTTATTCTAAGCTATAAAAATAATATGTTGGGCCAGAGCTTCAGTGGTTAGACTGTTTTTTTCATTGTGAGGTTGACATTACATAATTTTTCAATTTACTTCCTTACCTAAGGTGTGAATATGAGTGCAATGTTCTCTAATAATAATAATAATCAGGGATTTAGAAAACTGGAGAAAACCTATAATCTTCTGGGCGTTAGTCAACACTGCTAAATTTTACAACTCAGAGCAGTCCAAGTCATTAAAGTGCTTAAAACAACAGTTATGTGACCAGACTGTAGGTAAGCGGATCAGATTATTTTATTGTGTAATGGTGAGTGAGTGGAAATGCTGTCTTCACAGCAGGAGCAACAGAGTGTAAAGGTGCAGATTAAAACAGTGATAAGAAATGGATATTCTGGAAAAAATTAAGAAGATTTTAAAATTGTAATACTTATTTTTAAGGGTTGAGTTGCCGAAACTTTTTTAAGAATGCTATGATCAACCAAAAGTGATGGTTGCTAGTAAAAAACAAAAAACAAAAACAATAAACAATTAAATAAACATAGTTAAGTAAAAAATGTAAATAAATGTGCACTCACTTGTAACTTTATGGCGATATCTTTCTAGAACCCAGTTGGATGCTATTTACCCCCAAAACAGCTTTAATTCATTGTGTTTTAGATTCAACAAGATGTCAGAAACATTCCCCGGATTTCGGTTCAAACTTTCTGTATGTTGCTCATAAAATCAGGATTTGATTAGAGATAACATTCAAAGAGTCTGCCGTCTAAATTTTGACATTTGTGTGATTTGTAGCTGTTCTTAGCTGCCAAGAGTAGTAATAGTCTGGTCTTTTGTTGCAGCAGTTTGCTTCAAGATTTGTGTGTTTGGAGATGCTAATCTGCGTACCTTTGTTGTAATGAAGTGGTTTTTGAGCAACTGTTGCCTTTCTGTCATTCTCAGGCCTTTTTGTCAACACTGGATATTTTCTGTTTTTGGCCTTTCTCTCTAACTTTGAGAAGATGGAATGCAAACCCCCCCGAGACGAGCAGTTTTATGATGTACTCAGACTAGCCCACCTGACACCAATCACAACAACATGTTCAAAGCCACTTAGTCTTTGTTTCTTTGCTATTATGACTCTCAATTTGAGCTTCAATCATTCTTCTTCAATACATGTAGATGCCGGAATGTCCAAAGTTTCTGCTATTTGAGAAGCTGATTTGGGATTTGTGTTAAATAATTGAATATGTAGCAAAGAGGCTGGAAGCTACATATTGATATATGTAGCTTCCATAGTTGCTTTTTTCTGCATCTTAAAGTATCCCAAAGAAAAATTTTGAAGTATAAAATAAAACAGTAGATTTAAAAAATGCATCTCACATGTTCTGACATTTGTTCTTCTTCCAGAAATTATTGGATCTAACTCTCTTTTTCATTTTGTACATTAAAGCTTTCGCCTATCAAACTTTAAAGTTTCAGCACGAAACATGTCGGCTCATTCTAAACAGAATACTGTCTAATAAAGAAGCACTGTCATAATGTTCTTAAGAGAAAACAAAACTTGTTTTTATACTTGTGTCTTGTATATCCTGTTTATAGGGCAAATGATTATAATATAATCAGTGGCAATACAGCTTCTTCCCTGACACCAAATTTCACAAAGAGGGAGAAAATTCAAATATTACACTCATCATTATGCAGTTTTAGCTCAGTTAGTATCCGCTGCTCTAGTCCGACCCCTGGAGATACGACACATGAATGTAAAAAAGAATTATTTTAGAAGATTTAATTTCTTAATAGACTAAACTCTCTAATTTATTTACTATCAATCTAAGGGCTTTCAGTCCTAAAGCGTCCTAAAGTTTGTTACTATCAACATCACACACACAAAACACATTTTTCAGAATTCATTTGTTAGCAGGGCGAAGTGTTGGGGCATGTTCTAACAGATTCATTACCGTGGAACTGGTTTTGAGTGCAAGTTTTAACAGGACCGTGGGTGTAATTGAGGTTTTAAAGTCACAGGTCTCATGGCACCAATTTGAGCGGGGAGTTTTGAATCCTTCACACAAACCTTGCACTCTGAGACTCAGTGAGTCACTTGTGTTTTTGGAATCTACACATAAGAAAAACGACTTCCTCATGTAACAAGAGGCCATTAAATTTGCTTTCTAAACAATTTCCCCATAAAAATAAAACAGGCGAAGAAATGCATTTGACATCTATATATGGTCAAATAGCTGTTAAGCCTTAATTCTTTCCACATTCCTAAAATTCTTGAATATGACAAAACAGCTTGCAGCAGGAAAAGCAGATGTCAAACCAAATGCATGCAAAATCAAGACTTTATGCTCAAAATTACTGTTGTTGTTCCACATCTGTCCCACCCTCAATACGTTACTAATTTGACCTCGGATGGTTTGGCACTAACTCAACAGCATTTTCCTATCCCTCTGTCTTTAATGTTTGGTTATTTCAAAATGTGTTTTTATTACTGGTTTTTATTCCAGGGACTATTTTCCTAACAATTTTATGGGTAAATTGTGTTATTCTTCTTTTTTTAAACTCTACTGTTTTCTTATTCGCAGAGGACAAAGATTCTGATGGCAAAGATAAAAAGTCAAAATCAAAAGACAAGGAGAAGAAGAAAGAACCTGCATCAATGTTTATGATAAATGGGGACAAATCATCTAAAATCAAAAAGAAAGGTAATTAAATACTTAATATTTTATAGATTTTCCTTACTGTACTAATTCTAAAACCTTAACATATTTTTCCTAATTTTTAATATGTTGTGTAGCTGTGTACACAGATAAAACCAAATGTTTACATACTAGAAAGACCTCCAGATTTATTTACGCACCGTCCAACATAAAATCAGAATAAACTTTAACAACTGATTTTAGTTTTATATTATAATAGCTTTGAGTAAAGAGCACAGTCTTAACAAAGACATTTGTTTTTATAAATGCATGGAATTCAATTAAGATCTGTGTTTACCAAACAGCTGCCAAATCAGAGAGTGATGACAGTGAAGAAGAGACAAAGTCAAGCAAATCAAAAAAGAAATCTACTGCTGGTTCAGCATCTATGTTTCAGACAACAGCAGATAAGGAAAAAGACAAAAAGACAAAGAAAAAAGGTAAATTTAGTTTGACATTTCTTCCACTGTTTGGGTTTGTTAACCTGTCTAATAAAAGTGTCTTCTCTTATAGCAAAGGTAGAAGAGAGTGATGAATCTGAATCAGAGAAAGAAGAAAAGTCAAAGAAAAAAAAGGGTAAAGGAAAGAAGAAGAAGGTAACTTAAATTCTGAAAAAGTTATTCCAAAAAACAGAAAGCTTATTTTAATTATGTTATTGTAGTAAAACAGTACAACAAACATTTAGAGCTAGTAATGCAGTAAAATGCAATAATCCCCTGTCCCATAATCAGGAGAGAGCTCCCTCACCTGAGATTGAGTTTGATGACTTGGAGACGTTTGTGATGGAGCCGGCTCCACAGGGTGTGACGGTGAAATGCAGAGTGACCCGGGACCAGAGAGGAGTGGATAAGAGCCTCTATCCTCTGTATTATCTTCATCTAGACAATGAGAAAAAGGTCAGGAAACACTCATTAATAAATTGAGGGTTATGGACAAAGAACTATTTCTGTACAGCTGAGGATGAATTGCTGAGTGAATACAAAGTAAGATAAATATTTTATAATGTCTAAAATGTTGACTACCATAATCTTCTCAAGTTAAAAAAAGGATAATAACTGACATTCAGATACCTAGAGGAATCACGAGAGGTGCTGATAAACTGCTCTTATTTTCTTAAGCCTGGGAGATCAGGTGAGTATGAGCTGACAGTTACCTGTGAATTCAATCTTGTCCTCTAATCTTATCTGCCTCTGCAAAGGTTTGCCACCAGATCACGTCTGCATCTGCTAGGTTAACAATAGCCACTCCATTGTTGCCAATTTAAAAACTGTGAAGCGATATTTAGTGTATATTCGGAAAAAATATATATTAATATAAGCCATAATCAGAATTTGGAGGTCAGGCTTTTTAAAAATCAATAATTGGCCAAAAATCATCGACATTTGCACCTGTATGGTCTACAAATGACATAACCAAGAACTGTCACAAAGTTGGCATTCATTTTTCATTTTACCAGAAAATACTACAAAATTACAAAAATAACAATCATTCAGCAAGATAAAACACTTTTTAACATTGACAACCTTCTTTGTGAGGATCTAATGTGGCTCATTGTGATCACATTTCTTAGACATTCCTGTTGGCTGGAAGGAAAAGAAAGAAAAGCACAACTTCAAATTACCTCATCTCCATTGATGCCACGGACTTGTCAAGAGGTGGTGAGAATTTTGTTGGAAAGCTAAGGTATGTCAAAAGAAGTCGAACAAACTGAACAATGATGTTTTTAAAATCTATTTGTGGAAGTCAAAATATCTTTTTTTAACCAGGTCCAATTTAATGGGAACTAAATTCACAGTGTTTGATAACGCTCTAAATCCAGAAAGAGCTCTTCCGGACATGTCTAATGCACGGCAAGAGCTAGCTGGCATCATCTATGTGAGTTGCCTTAGAGTTTATTGGTTGCTACTATACAGGGATGTATTCTGATCTGAATACTGAAGAGAAAAAATGTAAATACTTTGAATCTGGTTGTTTCTCACCTCAGGAAACAAATGTCTTAGGAATGAAAGGACCCAGACGGATGACGGTCATCATTCCAGGAATGAGCAAGGACAATGAGAGAGTCCCACTCAGGCCCAGAAATGTAAGCTTCATCAGAAACTTCACTGTACACAAAATGACATAACAATTTTCTTTTAGTTGAACTGACTTTTAACTTACTTACATGTAAGTTAAAACTGATAGTAATAGTCAAGACAAACATTAAAAAAACCACACAAAACTTAAAGTAGGCATTACAAGCATGAAACTGTTGGATGAACTCCATGTTCTTTGAATGCTATTCATGTTGGGATAGCGTAATTGAAAAGAGGCTGACTCATGCAACTGAACTGAAATTTAAAACAGTCCCAGCACCACTTCTTTTGCTCATGCTTTAGTTACAGTTATACTGTATTTTAAGGAGACTATGAAAATTTACACCCCGTTAAATTGTGATCATGGTTCATTTGTTTTTCCAATAATATCTGTTTGCTTGAACAAACCTTTTCACTTCTGTAGTTAGGAAAAGATTTTTCTAAACTTTGGTTTGAAAGCATTTCCAGCATTTTTTTGTTTAAGAAAACAACCACACCAAAACAGAACCACCAAATTAAAAACTAAATATGCAAATGAACAAAAGCACCCTTTCTGGTTGACAGCAGAAGAGCCAGATGTTTAACAGCTTGATTTAGGTTCTGTTTATTATGAGAACCAAACAAGGCAAGTGGGTAAAATCTTATTGCTCTTTGCTGATGCTCACTGACTTATGTTTTGCCAATTGACCACAGGAATGTGACGGCTTGTTGGTAAGGTACCAGAATAGAAGGATGGAAAATCTGATTGAGCTTCACAACAAGACTCCTGTGTGGAACGAAGAAACTGCCTCTCATGTGCTGAATTTCAACGGCCGAGTCACACAGGCCTCCGTCAAGAACTTCCAGATAGTTCACAACAAGGACTGTGAGTTCTCCTTATACATCTGTCTTTTTCCCACAAACAGTCTGGTTTGTTTGGAACCAGATGTGGATGTGTGGGACAATGAAATACAAAGTGGTTTACTGTCAAAACAAGTTCAAGGAAGACACAAAAAATCAGATGAGTGCATATGGCTCACCTTAGCAATCCCTCAAAAACTGGTTGCTAAGCACATTCACAAGTGAAAAAGTATTTGCCTCCTATTAGATATATTTTGCTTTAGTAGCAGACAAAAAATTATTCAGTTTCATTTATTAAAGAAAAAAACAATCCAGGAGCTGTGACACCCTCTAGTAGTTTGGAAATCAATTTTCTACGTCTCTGTGGAGGGATTTTTGCAGAATTGTTTTAATTCAAGTGCATTTTTAAGTGTTTTTAGCATGAGCTTTCTGTTTACCCAAAATACCTCAGAAATATAGAGAGCCAACCATTACAATAAACTCATTTAAAGTTTAAACTCAGTTTCACACAAACACAAAGACCCAAGCATAAATGTCGGGCTGTTGAACTGGACCGTTCCAGGTCGCTATCAAGCTAATTTTCTATTAGCATCTTTATAAATCTTTTACATTACTTTACATTACCAACGCACATTAAAACAAACCTTCGTCTTTTTTTCTATTATTCCTCCCTGAAGGATAAATCCTTCTTTGAGACATTGTTTTGCTTACTTACTGCGGTACCTACTGCGACCACCATGGGCCCCCAAGAGCAATTTATTTATTTTTTCTTTTTTATTAATAAAATAACATACATTATCAAATATATATTTTTGTAAAAACAAATCACTTCATAGTGAAATTGCTTGTTTTTGATATTATAATTTACTAAAAAATTTTTTAAAATCACTTCCCTTGGGCTCTACTTGGCTGCTTAGTTTGCTTATGCTTTAGGTCAGCCCTGATTGTCCTGTTGCATAACTCCTGTTCACTTCAGCATAACCCTACATGACTGTTGATAGAAAATCACCTCTAAAGGCTTCTGGTCTTAATGCAGCTCAGACGCCCGTTAAACCGTAATCTATGCATACCAAGGATTGTATTGGAAGTAATGATTTTGTCAACGAAAAAAGGCAAAAACAAGAAATCTTTAAGGTGACAAATACATTTTGGCAGCACTTTAAGTGATTTGTATCCCACTTTCCTCCGATCAGCTCTGAGTTCCTAATATATTTTTGCTTTTTTTCCAGTGGACTACATTGTGATGCAGTTTGGAAGGATAGCTGACGATATATTCACTCTGGACTATAACTACCCCATGTGTGCCGTGCAGGCCTTTGCCATCGCACTCTCCAGCTTTGATGGCAAAATTGCTTGTGAATAATCCAACGATTATTCATCACCACAGTACTAGCACAAGCATTGCTACTTACAGTGGGTTAACAACTACTGTAACCTGAATGCTGCAAGTTCATGCCAATCTGTGACTCTTACTTTCCTACACTATCAGAGATGAGTAGGGGTAACCAACAGTGTTGCAGCGGTGCCATCTCTTTGCTTCGCAGATTTCCTCCTGCAGGTGTCAGACGCAAGTTCAACCTTTGTAGCTTAGTCTGATTTAACATGAAATTTCCAAATTAGTGTTTATCACAAAATGTCACAATTAGCATTTAAAGAAAAAGGCAATAAGATTAGTCTTCAAAGATGTTCAACTTTATGTGTTTCTTTTGTTTTTTTATTATTTCAATGTTGTGTTGTGACCTGTTCCTATATAGGGCTAGAAGTAGAAGAGTTTCTTGTGTCACAGTGAAAACAAATAAACCAAAAACTTTATTTTCCAGGTGACACAATGTTTTCTCAAAGACAAATATCTCACAAATAATGTAGATAAAAAATGTGTGACATTTGGCTCTATTTTACTTTGATTATACCACTAATAAGTGATACTTAGGCTTCCTGTATACCTCAATTTTTCCTAAATGCAGGGAGTATGAAACAAAAATTGTCACAGTAAAAGTAGTATCCCTTAAAGTAGTGTAGCATCTTTGAAAAAGTGTGTTTATTTTTGTAGGTTTCTATTCATGTGTGATGATTCAATCTTCTTTGTATATTTAACACAATCTGTTCTAATGTAAGCTGTTGTAGATTTTTTTCTATTTACAAAATTTTTGTCAGAATTTGTGAAAAATCTTGTCTTTTTCCTTCACCTTGCCTTTGTTTGATGTGCTTATTGGAATAATGTGGGTAAATTAAACCTTCTTAATTACAGACACATATTGTCCTCTGAGTAAAATCCTTTACAGAAGACTTTATGGGATCTGCCAGAACAGTTATAAAACATGTTTTATGATTGTATCATCTGCTGCGAGCAGGGAGCAGGCAGCTGGCAGATAATAAAACAAATTCCAGTTGCAAGATTTTTAGAGACACCCACGCTTTTCTCCTCCTGCCGTCTGACATGTCGAAAGCCTCACTCAGGATGAAAAACCTGTTTGCACGGAGGGCCTGGAGCAGAAGTGAGAGGTGTGTATTCTGCCTGAACCTGCTCAGGCAGTTGTCCAAACTCGCAAAATTAAATGAAGCCTAAAGCAGGCGGCTCCTCTTGAACAGATGCTGTAAGGTGAGTTTGTCTTCCACCTCCCACCCCCAACTTCTACCCTCCCTATTGTCTGTTTTTCATACTGGGCTTTCAACAAAACAACTCTCAACATAAGTGTCTTAAATTGTCTCATTCTGAAGGATTGCATTGTGTGTATATAAATTCTCCATGTATAAACATGCATTACTGTTAGATGTTGCAGCCACATTGATGACCAACAGAAGGAGCTGTTGCTGGATGGAAACTTAGATTCATCTGATTTCAACTGAGAAACATTTGTCAGATGTTGAATACTCATAACTTTCTAACAGAAATATGCGTGGGAATTAGTCTACTTAATTCTTGAGGCATTATATGTAATAAAATTAAAATGAAAGGTTTTAAAGTAGGAGTTAAACTCTTACTGAATGAAGCTCAAACATATTATGACAAGCTGCATAATGACTTATTATGAAGTTGTAGCATACTAGTTAGACATTACAAATCCAGTGAGACTTGATGGACAAAAATGGAGATCAATAGAAAAACAATAAAGGTCAAATGTAAGTTTCAATTACCTAAAGTCAAACTAGTGCATTTGCTAATAACAAATGCACAAATGCTAATAACAAATGCACTAGTTTGTGCATTTGTGCAGGAAAGTTTATTTTTGAGCTCAGTATTTTTGAATTACTTTCTTTTTATATAAGAACTTTAAATGCACTATGAAACATCAGCTCTGCCAAAATATTTCACAAATCAAGTTATTTTGATCTGTAATAGACAAAATGATACAATATGATAAAGAACTTTAATAAAGAGGAAAAGAAACGCCCTCTTTTAATTTAGCTTCAGAATATTGCATTTGCCATGTGCAAAAAGATACACTGAGTTTGGTTTACAACATTTCTTTAAAATCTAAAATTATATTTATTTCTATGTCTTCTCTATCTGCACTAAATGATGCCATAGTTTTAGTCGTTTTGATACAAAAAACATTTTGACTTTGTTGTTTCTATTTATTTAGAAAATTTTGGATATCATAAACAACTTTGATCAATTCAGTGCATTTATTATTGCAAGACCTTTTAGGGGAAAATGTATATCTCTGTGAGTAAAATAAGAAAGTATTTCCTTTCAAAAAACTACAAAAAGAATGCTCTGTGGTCTTGGACTGATGATAGTCTTTACATGACATGCCAATAGTGTAAATATTTGCTCTTCTTGATGTTAGCTTTCATTTTAACATAGGTTTGTCCTATGATGTACTACTTATACACAGTGGTCAAACTAATTTAATATTTTGCTTCAATAGACTAATAATACCAATAAAATTAACACTTTCTGTCAGCACTTTTGTTCAAGCAGCAGAAGAAAAATTCATCCAGGAAGCTACAAACCACAATAATGAGTTTCTTAGACATTAGTCAATAAATAGCCTAAACAAGTCAATGCCTGTGTTACATAAGTTTACTATTTGGTATTGACAAGCCTGACGTATTAATTAATTGACAACAATTCTGCTCAATCGCTTCTTTTGTTTGTTTGTTTGTTTGTTTAGCCAGTGCTGTCCAGCAGTGTTAAAAATGTCTGTCTGGGAAGCCAAACTGATGTACTTTCCCAAGTGGAGCATTATAGCTTTTGCTCTAATGCTCCACTTAATACACATTTTATTATAAATTGCTTCAAGTTTATTTTTAAATTAAAATAAGAGGAAAAAAAAAATAAAGACAGAATGTGAGTTAGGGTAAAAAGTCCTCCTTAAATAGATAAGCATAAAAGATGTGAAGAATGATGAAAAAACGAGAACAAGACATATTGAGTCTAATCTAAGCATTTTAGCAGATGCCAGGGAGCTAGTCAAGCTTAAGTCAAACCACTGCTAACCAAAAAGAACAGAAATGGCCATGTTTGTTAAAAAAACACTTTAATGATAGTAATGGCATAATGATACATGACATAATACTTTTTCACGTGCCATATTGTTTCAGGCACCTTTCTTATATTGATAGTGGAGTCAATCAGTTGAAAACTGCTTTCTCTATTAGCTCAGGGCTTTTTTGTTGTATGATCCTCTTTAAATCTGTAATATTTGACACCAATTAAATAATAAAAAAAGGAAATCTGAAAGGGAGTAAATTCTTTTCCCACGTATTGAAGGTGTAGTTGTTAACTGGATAATGCTTTTTTGGTTAACTAGTGAAATTTGAGACCTGAGCTAAATTGTTGATTTAAAGTGTTTATAAGTTGTAAGATTTCTATTTACCTTAAAAGTTAACTGTAAGAACCTGGAATATACCCAAGTTGACTGGTTGAAACAATTTCAGCTTTATTTATAAGCTGCCACTTTAAATGCGAAACTTATTCGTTGAATAGTTTACCCACATACTTTAAAATCAGTGCTTTGAATTTTGCATGTATGCACCAGACATCTGTTCCATTTCAATTCCTTACAGGAAGGACTCTTTTTCAATTCTTTATTTTTTTTATTATTATTATTGTTCCTCTGGGATAAAGATAACTTTAAGTTTAATTCATGTTCTCTTGAGGAAGTTCTCTATGTTTTTATTGACTGGAACAGAACTGTGTGTGCTCTGTCAGACAGGTTTCGGGACCGGAAGCCCCAGTGTTCAGTGATTTGTAGGCGCGGCCTGGAACCGAGTCTCGGCCCCATGAGCCTGTTGATTGACGCGCACCGATGGCTCCTCCTTGAAAAGTCTTTCTTTCCCCTCCCCCTTCGTTTTCCAGTGTAGTGCGTTGATTTCATACCAAAGTCATACTTAACATTCCACTTATACTGTCAAACCTCTGACAAATATTACGGAAAACAACAAGGCGCCAAATTGTAACAAAGTTACTAAAAAGCGCACCTGGCCTCACTGGGAAGAATAGAGAGACTGCCAGAATAAAAAAAAAAGGTAAGTTCTCCACAGAAGTTCCCTCTTTCTGTTCTCAGACTTTAGCGGGGAGATTTTTCATGCCGCTTGCCTCGGTGAAGTTTTCAGATCATTGTCATTTTTCACATTTTTCCGCGGAGCTGCCTGCGTTGGGAGGGAAGAAAAATATGTGGAGATTGATACACGATTGGGTTTGACTTTCCCAGAGAGCAGGGGCATCTTTGACAGCCTCTGTACATTCATATTTACACCAGATGTCCGCTTATTGGCACACATTATATTACAAAAGAAAAGTTTCTCCTTTTTTTACGCAGAAGAACCGAGCCAACATGTTTTATGTTTTCTGTCGCGCAGAGTTCCCAGCTGGATCCAACACTTCCAGCCTTGAGGATTCCAGCAGTTACATCAAGTGGTCCAAGGAGACACCGACACGATTTGGAGGAATAACTTGGGACTGGCTTGGAGCTCTGCATCCTGAAGGTAAGACCAGATCCTCATCGGTCAGCGCAGTTCAGTCAAGGCGACATTTCAATTTATTACTAAAAGAAAATAAATAAATAGAAATTTAACAAAAAGGGCTTACAAATGAGTTTTTGCTTCAGATGACTTTAAGATTGTCAAACAAATTTGTTCTAAAAAAGTATTGCAGCGGAGATTTTTATCTGCATCTTCAGTATCTTTCTTTTCAGTTTATCCATTTAAATTAAAAAAAAAAAAAAAAAGAATGTTGCACTTTAAGACATGCGTAAAATAATGTTAATCAAAGCAACCAGGTTGGACCGGTTAGTTTTGTTGTTGTTGTTGCATTAATTGTTACATTTAGAGCACGATAAATAACATTAGAAATTTACATTACAATTGTAAATTAAAAAAAAAGATTCAAATGATTAATTGAATTTTACCATGTGGGATATTTGCTTCTGTTTAATAAAATAAAGGTTTTAAAAATGAAAATTATTATTTTAATCCAATTATATTTTTAATTTTCAGCATGATTACAAGTTTGTGAAAGAATTAAACTGAATAACTGCCCAGTGTGTGAATTTATTTATTTATTTATTATGATCTTTTATTTTAACTTTACTATGAATGATTTTGCAAACTTAAGATAGTCTTATGTCATTTTTAATTTAATGTGTCTCTTTCAAACTTAAAATCTTCTTTATCCAATAAGATGCTCAGTTTCTACTGTCTTTCTGAGTTTTTTCATCTCAACAGCCAAAGCATGCCACGATACTCTGCAAAGTCCCACTAAGTACATAATTCATAGGTGAGGATGTGAGATGCATGGATATGCAACAGGCTAATTGTATAATTAGATACAACCTCGGGCTACACTTGTCCTCTCTGTGTATGTGCTCTTGGTTCAGTCTGGCTTCACATTTTGACAGAGTTTTGTGTTTTGAGTGGAATAGAAACATAACAACATTCCTAATTTATGCAGTCATAAGAGCTGTTCAGTTGAATCATTGACAATCAACAGGTTTAACTTGGAAGCAGAATGCAGTCCATCTAGTTGGTCACACTGAAAATGTCAATCGTTTTAGTTCTTGATCTGACATATTAATAAACTCTATCAATTTATTTTTAACATGTTCAAATCATTTCAATAAGATTGTGTGATTATGAACCTCAGTCTTTCTCTTACAGGGCAAAACATTTCTGTACAAGTCTTGTTTGACACAGATATGTCATACCATGAATTTGTTCATGACTACTTCAAGATAAGTTATTATTAAAATTAAAACCTTTGCATTTTAAAGCACATTCAAGAGTTACATTTGATTACCTTAAATGAAATGTGCTAAAATGAAAGTCTTCCTGAGAATAAAACAACAGCATATCTGTAAATGAGACTCATCAAGTCGCTTAATAATAAAATCTGGAAAGTATTAAGTATTTTTTGCTGCAGTGACAGAGTTCTGTTTGTTTTTAGGCACTATGAATATGCCAGGCCTCTGTGGTACAATGTGGTATTTTCTTCCTTGTAGTTTATGTTTCTCCACTTTTGCAGATTTTTTTGTATCTGCTCTGTTGTTGTGTGAGAGAGCGAAATGGAGAGGAGAAAGTTTAACAACTCAGTGGGTGTAGGGGTCAATTAGATTATTTTGGGTTAGTGTCTGTTTTTAATGCCCCAGCTGTGTTCCTCCAGGTTGTTTGCTGTAGCCAGTTAATGACCATGTGTTCTCCTCATTAGGCAACAACTAAAACAGAAAATCTGGATTATATACATGATCACAAACTGTGAATAAATTATTTCGCACATAATTCATGGTCTTTGGGTTATTCCCACGCTGGGGGACATCTTCATGCACTGCTTTGCATTTGCTCTGGATGCAGCTTTGTTGACCGATGGTAGCTGCTTCACTCGTTTGTGCTAAACCTACAGAAGACCAGCTAATGAGCTCGTGCCCATTTGTGCAGGCATTGGCTGCCTTTTAGCACCATCCCCAGAAGTGCTTGTCCAAATGGCGGACACTTACCCCTCTGTCGGGCCAGAAGTGAACAAATACAGCCTCACTTATGTCTGTATGGTGAGGACACAGGAGAGAAGCCTGCAGCTCTTGGCGGAGTGTCTTTAGTGGCAATTTAGAATATAATAGTTGCAGAGGAGTTCTTATGAAGAGGGCAACATGACATGAGCTGTTTGTTGCACTCTCAACAAAAGAAGAAAGTGAAAAGATTCAAAGCAAATTAGACCAAATCTTGTAACATAAACCATCTTCTTCATTCTCAAATTCCCCTCGAACACAATTTATCAGCACTGTATTCACATTCATGCACTGCACATGTTTACATACTCTCCAAACCATCAGGTTTTCATAGATAAGCCTTCTGGCCTCTTGTTCGGACCACTCAGGGGAGGAGCCGGGGAGTGGCCTAGAACAGTGTTCTCTTTGTGTCAGCTGTCCACAACTTGTTAAATGTTTTAGTTGTTCTTTTCTCTCCAGACCAACTGGTAGGACTGATGTTACCTAAAAAAAAAAAATAAATAAAAATAAAAATATATGGTCAAAAGAAGACGAGCACAGAAGGGAATATCCAGGGCAATCCCAATCTGTTACAGATAATAGGATCCTTACTCCTATCTTAAGTCTGCCTTGCATTTTATAAGTGCGTTTTGGTTTTTGTGTGTGGCTGGTGTGTCTTTGTGGAGCTCTAGTGACCCAAGGGCACTCATGTGAAACTACTTTAATCCCTCTGTTCTGAGTGTTGTAGGTTGGGGGTGATAATCTCCTTCTACAGCACAGAGCTTATTCATTTCACTCATATTCTGCGCAATCATAAATGCATCAATTGTGAAACGGTGCCAAAAGTCGCAGAATTTGGCTCTGCTTTTTGTGTTTGGTTGCAGTTTTTTCTTGCGAAATTGTCATGCATATTACACTGATCAAAACCGTGGCTGCTCTTAATGCCTTGAATTATACAGTGAGTTGAATTATTGGCTGGGTGAATTCTGCCTCATGTCTTAAAGGTTTCACAGATTATGGCCTGTGACCGCTCCCTTTACCACAAAATGACCAATTCAGGCTAGAATGGCTTCTCTGCTACGTTCCTTGGAAAATTTCCGATTAGAATGCTGATTCAGGCTGTTGGTGGGGGGAAAAAGGCCCTGTGGCTTACTTTGTCTCAGTCTTTCCCTTTGCAGTTAGAATCAAGCCCAACTGTTTGAAAGTGTGACATTGGGCTGTAGACCACATAGCCAGGAGCATCAGCTATTAAAATAGAGCAATCAAGGAGTGAACATGTTTTTGCTCTGACTTGACTTGTGTTTACCTACCCTTTGTTCTTACTGCACTCAAATTTGTGTTTTTACACTATGTAATATTTTCTAAAGAAAAAAATGAAAAAGGACTAATTTTAGCTCATTTTAATTAATGTTTTTTTTTTTCAGCCTTGACATTTAAACAGATTATTGCACTTAAGTTGCGGGTTATTATGTTTGTATGCAACACATTACTGTGATGGCCATTGTTTTCTTTGAGCTTGCAGCTGGTATCAAACTGCAAATGTTTGACTTGACAAGCAGTGCATATGTTATGTGTATGTGCGTGTGCTGATGTGCATGTCTCAGATTTTCCCTCTGCCTCTTGCCGTGTGAGCTGCTGGCTGTCCAGCACTCCGCTTACTCTCAGCTCTGATTGTTTCCTGAGCGCCGTGCCAGATAGGAAGTAGGAGGAAGTTATTGGAGGAGCTGGAGAGAATTTATTAGGGCCATACACAGACACAGGAGGCAAAGGAAAGGGTGATGACTCCCTGTTTTTTGAGAGGCGCTTGTGATTTCATGAGTCTGGCTGAGCACATGTCCTAAATGTGCTACAATCAAATGTGTGTGTTTTGCAGAAAATCCTTAACTCTGCAGTATCTGTGTTGGACAGAATAAAGCTCTTGTCAGTGGAGCTTTCCTGGCCTGCAACCTAAAATGTTTTCTTTATCTGTAATCTGACCTTAGAGAGCAGCTGCTCCTTCTGCTGCCAAGACCTGTTGTTTCTCCCCTTCAAATGTGTGGTTGTGTGACGCGGCTGCAAGTTGCGGGGTCTCGCTGTGACGAAAAGCGCTGACTACATCTGTGAGACCCCCTCAACCTTGACACAATGTGCGGTTCTCATGTGGAGAAGTTTTCAGGCACGGATTTGTTACTGTGTGTAAACTCAAAAGTTTGTCAGAGGTGTATTTAGGTCTCAGCTAAGCAGGGGGGCTTTTGGCCGCCAGCAGCGGTCTGGTTTTTTTGCCAAGAACTGTCACAAGCCCTACAGCAACTAAACAAAAGCTGAATTTCTAAAGACAGGAACAAATCGTGCTGTGCAGCAGTTTGCAACTAGAAGGAGGAATATACAATCTGACAGGAGAGACATGAAAGGAGGACAACTTTGAAGGATCAGCACTGAAAGAGGCAGATTTGAAGGAAATCTGCTTGCAATCTGCATCGCGGCTTGGAGTCATGATAGTGGAGGTATACAAGACTGTGAATAAGAAGCTAGTTTCTCATAGTTTTTGTGGGGGATTGAAAAAGTTCTAGATTTTTTTTACATTTCTCTTAAATAAAAACACAAACCTCTTCATACAATATAAAGCAAGTAGAAAACAGTTTTGACAAACACAAAATCATTGAGCAAAGGAAATTTTTACCTCACTGTAAAGGGTTTCTACAGTTAGCATCTTCATAATTCCTGTAAAGATGCGTAGAAGCTCATTTCAGTTCATCAGGTCAGTAATCAAACTTGTTTAATTTTTAGATTCTTCTCAAGAATGTCTCAGTAAATTTACTATTCAATTATTTATTTTGGCATTAAAATATGCTTTATGACAGATCACACCATGATGTTTCCACATGAAAAGTTTACTTTTGGCATGGGGGGGGGGATGTGTAGGACCAATCTTCTTCCAAACATTGTGTGTGCAGTGACGTACAACGTTTCATCTTGTATTTCAATGGCTTGTCCAAAAGCTCTGCAACAAACTTTAAACAAGCTTTAATTCTGTTTTTCAGCAGTGGATTGTTATGCAGTCAGTGTGCATAGAGGGATTGCAGTTCATTACTTTTCTTATTGTTTCTCGTGGAGAAAAAAACTCTACATGCCATTTTCAGGATTTTTGAAGCTCTTTGTGAGTGGCCGTTGGACAACTGTTGATTATTGCTTTGACTCAGGCTGGTTTATGAAGAAATCATGTTTTTTCCCCTTCCCGGTTGTATCTATAATGTGTGGAGCAGCACCATATGTTGCAAATAAATCATCATCACACTGTCAGTGTGTGCAATATTCATATCACAAAGAACTGCCTGGAGTGGAGTACTTGTTGGATAATACAGCATATTTTATAAGATCTAAAGTTGCAGTTTTCATTTTTAGTAGGACGGAGTATCACGCAACAAAAGCTCACATAAGACACATATGGCATTACCAAAAATTCTACTGGTCTCATAAAGGAAGAATAACCTATTAGAAATCTTGGAAAGAAGAAGCAAATAGGAATATATCATACCTGATATTTTTTTAATATCATATAAGTATTGTGCTCATTGGAATTTTTGAGATGCAGGTGTAACCACTAAAGTTTGTATTTTTGTAGCAGTTATGAAACTTTTGTTGTGATGGTCTCACTGCTTTTACAAATTCACCTGAAATATCATCGAGCATAATGTAATAAGTAAATGAGTAGCATGACTGCATATAACCACAATAAAAAATGGACATTTGTTTGTTGTAATTCTTTCTGGTATTTATTGCAGTTTCCATGAGCTCAGGTTTTAATACATCATTAATAATGACATTTTCTTATGGTTGTGAAACAAACACCGAATCTCTGAAGCTTAAAAGTAACCAATCGCATGCAGTATATGCCCAAGAGATTAATGATGCTTGTTTGGCTCTGTCGGCTCTCCTGGTTCTTATGGTGAAATGTTAGGATCTATTTCTATGTCCTGTCCTGTTATTTGTAAAAAAATTGTTATAAAGTATATTCAGACGCAGTGGAGAAATTCTCAATAGTAGTTTTTCAGTTTCCCCAATGAAACTGAAAATATCTTTTCGGTCTGAGAACACCAAGGTGATGTTTGTGTTACGAGGAAGATGAGGAAGTAGAGAAGTAGTCAAAAAATTGACAAATTTGGAATTGCTTCAATTTTAATGAATAGGAATTTGAAGGGATCCCTGCTACCTGAACAGACTGCATATGATTTTTGAGGTTTTAAGGCTCTTTTACTTCAAGTGCAATGGGATCCCTTACCTTATTTAGGCCGCATTGACAGCTTTCCTCCATGTGACCCGGCAGCCTCAGAATGACTCATATGAATTACTGGAATTCATTAGTACACAATCCAGTCTAGGAGGCAGAAAGGAAACTCTGCACAGCTCTGGCCAGTTCGTAGTTAAATCTGAAGCAGAGATAAGCCGATTCCTGAAAACACACGGCAATATGATCACTCTGGTTTGCTCTGGGAAAATAGGAAGAGGGATTTCGGTGCATGAATGGTGCTGTTTCAGTGAATGTACAAGGAGCATAGCTTTACAGCATTATTTACATTCCTGCTGCACATTGGAATTCTGAAGCGTGTTGGTCTCAGAGTCTCATGGCGTGACTCCCAGAAAATAGGAGGGGAGGTGTGTTATTGATTTTTTTTCCCCTTTTTTGTGATGTGTGAAAGGATAGTGTGATTCAGTCTGGATATTTATGAAATGCTCCCATCAAATGTCCAACACATGGTATTGTGAAGTAAATTGAAGTTAGAAGTAACAGTAAGTTGATTTCATTAACGTTTATGCCTTGTTATAGTAAATGTTAATCATAAAGAATGTATTCTAAGGACTTAAAGCTTTTTTTTCCTTAGAATGTTTGCAGTTTGTGATCCATTTTGGTGTGAAACAGTGGAACAGGTGGAACTGCGCATTTGCTGAGTTTATCATACAAAAACTACTTGTCAGTCCAACGCTCATAAGAATGGTTCTAAATGACAGTAGCAATGTTGTGATGACAAGCTGATGTCCGGGTAAAAAAGAGCAGGAACTTCTTCAAAAGAAAAGAAAGAGACCAAATTCAAGGCCAATAGTGAAGTTAAGCTTATTTTAAATTAGATTCTATACAGACAAAATTTTGGTGTGAAACACCAAAATCCAACAAAGGTTTTGTAAAATCTCTATTAATTTAATCTACATCATTAATCCCTATTTTAGCAACAAAAGCAGAAACTATTAAAGGCCATTATTATGTATTTTCCAGAAACAGAGTGCCACTTTATAGCACAAGCTGTTAGCTTTATTTGTTATAAAAATTTTGTCTGTATAGAATCTAATTTAAAATAAGCTTAACTTCACAATTGGCCTTGAATTTGATCTCTTTCTTTTCTTTTGAAGAAGTTCCTGCTCTTTTTAACCCGGACATCAGCTTGTCATCACAACATTGCTACTGTCATTTAGAACCATTCTTATGAGCGTTGGACTGACAAGTAGTTTTTGTATGATAAACTCAACAAATGCGCAGTTCCACCTGTTCCACTGTTTGCTAATTACTGCTACCACTAGTCTGAAGGAGCTGTGTGGGGAAGGTGCCAGGTAGGGTTGCTCTGTGAGGCGGAAGCTCAGCTGGAGGTGGTTTCTCTGAGGAGTTTTGTGGAAATAGGTGGTGATTTGTGAGAGCAAGGGTTTAGGTACCTCCAAATGCCTAAATGCTGGCTGCATTGGGGGATTTATGCATGTCTTCAGACATGCATGAAAGAATCAAAATAACACTCCAGGTACATTTTTGACAAGGGATTAACACTGGGTGATGTAAAGCTCAAAAAAGTCACATTTTAAAATTTCTGTTCATGAAACTGACTCAAAGTTTTATAATAAAAATTACCCTGAGCTAACTTTTGTAACAACCACAGAGGACATATTGAAAGATGGCTGAACAGACGTTGCCCTCCCTTTGGTCTGAGCTCTGAACGTCATAATGCTGGAGCGATTCAGTGCTGATGTTGCATTCCAGCTGGAACAATCCCACTGTTTTCCAGACCCCAAAGTGGACGCCTAAATTGGACAACAATCTGGCCCCCCTCACCACAATCCCTCCCCTTTCCAATACCGCTCACCTCTCTTCCCCCATGGACACCCCTTTTTTTCTCCCGCTGCTCTCCAGCCAGTCAACCAACCCACTCCTCCCATACATGCATCCCCTGGTCTCCTGCCCTTATTTGGGTAGAGACATTCTGAGTTAGAGGGGTGGAGGGTGGAGGGTAGAGAGGCAGTGAAGGGAGGGAAGGAGGGCGTTGAGTTGACACAAGGGAGGCAGGAGGAGAAACAGTGAGCTCTCGCAGGCCTTTCTTAATAAGGACATGTCTGGAATTCAGGCCCCTCTTGCGGCGAAGAGCCTCTCTTTTGCAGCACCTCTCTCGAACACACTCGTGTGAGCACTCTGAGCTCCGCTGAGGTCGTCAGATCGGTCGTTGTGCCGAGCACTGTTTGCTGCTCTTCACAGCTCGCAGTGCAGAAGAGGTTTGTGGTGTTTTCTCTGCTATAATTGGACATAAACAATAGGGTAGCCACTTCTCCCTCACACTGCCACCAGCCTTTAATTACTAAACCGGTTACCGCACAACACCTGCAGTTTCATCATTGATACATGCTGTCTCCTTAAAAAACTGTTAGACTGCTAAACTGCTGCTGAGCGTAAGAGATGTTAAAATCTCAATGTAAGAATTACCTTTATAATTGTATTAATGGATTTTGTTCCAGTTTATTTTTTGCTTGTCTCTTGGATTAAAGCTGATTAAAATTTTGTTAATAACTGCAAGTTAATCTTCTGATAAGAAAAATAAACGTAAATATTTTCCCTAAAACCGCAGGTAACGATTACTTAATTAGTACACAATTTCCTTAACATGTTTTTCTATTTATAAAGTATTATTTTTTTGGTAATGGTTCTTTTATTTTCTACACGTTAATAACAAAATGCTGCCAAATCACAAACCAAGTTTGTACAAACAATTCAAGAACAAGAAAAAAGCAAAATCATCACACTAAACTGGAAATTTACAATCTTGGCATTTACTTCCCTGGAATAATGGAGAGGCTGGAGTAGGATGCAATGCTTCTGATTAAACCAATGGACTATTGTTGTGTGTAGATTGTGTAATCCTGAGGGACCCAGCCTTGTGATCTGTGTGGTCTGAGGAGATCATTTGATCTGCTGATGGGAGCTCGGTTTCAGTGTTGAGTGATCGTGTTGCGAGGCTTCGTCATGAGGGTACCGTCTCAGCTAAAATTAACAGGCTGACTTCTGGATATTTATCAAACTGTCGTTTGTGTTCTGTGGCTGCAGCTGATTTTATGTTGCGTGGCTTTAATTGGACCATGAGCTGCATTAATAGCAAGGGAATTACAATTATAAGATAGATTGTACACTATTTTTAAAAAGTTGAGACATCAGTTTTTAGGGAATAATGAGTTTCATGTCAATGCTTAGTAATCCCTTACACACTTTATGTACTGTGGATGCATTGATGAGACATGTCAATGCAAAATTCTTGTACAATTAAAATTGATTTCTTTGCCCTCTGTAAAAACAAAAGTTGTTGTATAGGCATTATTAGGTAAACAATCAGTTTAGTTTAGGTATTTTTATTGTACAATAACTAACAATTCTGATATTAAAACTAGTCTTGGTAAATCAGTTTAGAATGTAATTAAAGTTTGAATAATTTATTTAATCTGTTTCTAGAAATAAGTGTAAAAATAACATCTATTTCCAGATGTTCCTTTTTTTGCTTAAGAGGAGATGTCTGTTAAACAATGAGCCATCTACCAATGCCGTATTATTAACTTTGTAATTGCCTCGCATTTCTATGTTGAACTAAGACTTGCATAATGCCATCTCATAATGTGCCAGCCATAAAATGTTGCTGGCACATTTTATGGATTTGTAAAAAAAATACCATGGCACGGGCATTGCAACACAGATACCACATGTACTCCACATATGTGTCTGCAACAACAATTTCGCAACTGCTAAGTGTTTATAAAGTTTCTTTTACTCATGCTATCCTGTGCATACACTCTGTCCGCGTTGATGAAGATTCACTTACCTCAGCATGCCGAATGCTTAATGACATGACATGGCATCTGATCCCGCATTTTTTTCTGATTCACTCACAGGCAGGGTCATTATAAAAATATTTAGATGGTGATACTGAAGAGTGACTGACTCCATCTTTTTCAACTGCAGCACCACACTGTGGTACTGTTCGCAGAAATACAATACATATGCAGGAATGCATATGCATTGATGTTTCACAAAATTAACTTCTTAATCTTGCTTTGATGGAGGTAAAAGGGGTTTTTAGACATGACGACATGACTTCAGTTTAAAGAAAACCTGTAGCCTTTGTAATGTGGGAGTGAAATGTGCTGGACTTAGTAATGTTTTAGTATGTTATAGTAATCTCTTATTTTTTAAAATTTATTTTAATTTCTTTTTGTAGAAAATATATTTACAGATCTATTTTTTATTTGCACTGCCGCCATGTTAAATTTAAACTAAACTTGGAGCAAATGGTTGTATCTGTGATTAGTTATTGTGTCAATAAAGTTAAAAAGGGGTAAAAGAAAAAATGGTTTTCCAAACCTCACTTATTGTCACATCACCTCACAATCTTTAATATAAATTATAAAATATGGCAATCATGCTAAATACTTTGAAATCATTGTAGCTGCCTTAGTCTTGTCTTGTAAACTCAAAACGGCCATATGTTTGGTTAAAACATTTCATTCCCCTGTATTTATCCATTTTACTTCACATTTGTCAGTGTCTGGTGAAATGTTAAAACAGAAAGAGAAGCATCCTGGGAGGATCATTACCTCATTGACTTTTATTACTGAAACAATACAATGTCGAAAAGACAGCTTGAAAAATACTTAAGATCTTTTCCTGCAGTCAGCTATAATCTGACCACATTGGGAAACAGTTCCCAAACCACAAGCATTCTCAGAGACCAATGCTGATTATTGGGGTCTTTAAACTTTGTTTTATGAAATATCTTGAATTCATCTAAGCATGTGAGAGAAATCGAATTAAAGTATAGTGATAGTGACATGACTGTGGAAAATAAAGTGTTATCCTTGTGCTTTACATGAATTCTCACAGCTCTCTCCTTTGAATTTTTATAGTGAAAACATTATTGAGGGAAAAGGAGCATCAAACGAGCCGACAAATTCCATTGACTAAAGTACTTACAAAGTATCTTACAACTATTTGCTTTGGAGACCAGTTTACTAAAATAATAACCAAAAAAGTATCCATAGAAACTTCTAACTTGTTTGCTTGTTGGTTATCTCGGATCAGTGCGTTCATGTAGTCATGAAACTTGCTCATCCAGCTCAAACAGAAAAAGAGTTTCCAGATTTCCATTTAGTTGCCTAACTGGTTGAGTGTCTTAAAGAGAGAAACTATGGCTTGTAATTATCTGACACACAATTCTCAAGAAAGTTTTAGTCATATAATGTTTGAATTACTTTTCTACCCGGCTTTGGTGCTGTCATTAGTCATACAAAATGAGTAAATCTAATAATGACTTAGCGTTGCTTAAAACAAAGGTATTTGGATTTTGCGGATAATCATTTTACAAAAGATTATATTTTTGCACCATCCTTAACCGTGAGCTCTAAACCTATTCTCTTACTAAAGAGTTTGTTTAAAGCTTAATTGTTTTGATGTTGTAGCAGTTTTCTTAAGCCATGTAGGTCACACATTGCAAAGTATTTTGGCAAAAATAACATGAGATTTTTGCTAAATTGGTTGTTGAAAAGCTGAAGCCATCTCTTCATATAACTTTTCTCTGTTTTCTGACATGATATCACACATAAAGAGCAGCAGAGAGGCTTGGATGTTCTGCCAGTGCTCAGCCAAACTTTAAAAGCTTTGCCCTTCTCATTGTGATGAGTTATTCTTGTTGACCTCATTCTTCCTTTAATCAAGACTCCTTCCAGTATTGCCTAAATCCCATTATTGTTTTATGGAGTTGTTAAATTTGTCACTCATAATTTTCCAAACACATGGTTCGTATGCAGTGTTTCTAAAATGTTAACCAGAAATAGTTCCACATGTTCTGATTATATCCAGCAGTATTTGGTGGGAGAGAAATTGGAGCATTAGTTTAGTGGAGCCTAAGCAATGGATGCAATGGATGGAACATTCGATTACTTTTTCTGCATTTAGTTTACATCTGTCAGTGGGGCATTTGAAGGTATTTGACAAAAACGATTAAAACAGAAGACAAAATATGGGTGGAGTAGGTTAAGGTCAGTTGCTGTCCTAACTAAGGATGCACCAATATGAAACTTAGGGCCAATATAAATGTCTGATATTTATGCTGCTGACTTCACCATTCTGCTTTAATTTAATTTCCCACAATCCTGTGCTACATCACTGTTACTTTCACATGACCAAAAAAAGTACCACATGACCAACAAGATGGAAATAAATATCGGTTGTTAATATCAGCAGCGTCATTTATCGGACCGATGCTGATTTGTTAAAAAAATTACCAATATCAGCCGATCTCAATATTTTTGACAATATATTGTGCATTTCTACTCTTAACATCTCTGACAATAAATATTTTCTGTTGAATTCTATAGATTATCCAAACAGATATGTTTTACTGTCTGGGGTTTACAAATTTGAATTTTAATACAGCTTGGATCTGCCTATGCATCAGAAATTTGGGGAAACCAAAATGTGTGTGAAGCTTTTTCAACTCATATTCAAAGAATATAAGAAAGGTATATTGGCTGCTAATTAGAGTTACGAATTGTGAAATTATAAATAACATTGATTTTGGTTGAAACTTCACTGCTGAGTGAAAAAAACTTCTGCACTGTTTTTTTCTACAGATTTCCCACTGATCCTTTGATCTTGGGGCTCAGGGTTGGGCCCAGGGGGAGCCGCCACCATTGCGTCCAACGAGTGGAGTGCCAACGGTAGCCCAGAAGATGGGCTGGACGGGGAAAATGAGGACAAGACCATGGACGGAGATGCAGAGGGCGTTTGGAGCCCAGATATTGAGCAGAGTTTTCAGGAGGCCCTCGCCATCTACCCTCCCTGTGGCAGAAGGAAAATTATCCTGTCAGATGAGGGAAAAATGTATGGTGAGTACACAGCCAGAGCAGCACAAGAACAACAGTTACATGGATATAAACCCAGAAGAAGTGCTTATTAATGAGCACTTACTAATAAGTGCTTGTAAATCACTGTAAGATATGTGGTTTCTCCATTAATTAATGGTTCCTCCAATGTTACAGTGATTTGGGGATTAAAACAGGCAGAGTTCTACTCTGCTGTTTTAAAAGCAAATAAGAAAATGATTTTTCTTCCTCTTTCGGTTTTCATGTCACAACTTAAACCCAGAGGTGAGTGTTTTCTTTCCACAGTTCTGTTTAACAGGTCTGTACCTGTTGAGCTGTGACCCACGGGCAGGTTCTTCCAGTCACACTACCACTTTCAGAGTTGGTTATTGCTGTCCTGAAAGAGACTTAGCTCTTCTTACCGCCTGATTTACACTAGTCTGTTTTTGCAGAAGGTTCTTATTTATGACCTGTTTTTCACACTCAGGCTCTTCCTTCTCTGCCTTCTTTCCAAACTTGTCTTTTATCACTCTGGTACAATCAGTTTTTTTTCTCTCTCTAAACTTGCAGTACTAGCAAACATTGCCTGTGGGTGACTGGTTAAAATCTTCTGTTTGATGCTGAATCGCTTGGTTATATTGAAGACAATTAGCACAGCATGAACCAAGACTTAAGAACAAAAACATTGGATTGGCATGCTCTGCTGTTGAAGTATTTAAATATCCATGTGGTTGTGTTGTTTCCTGCCATATGTTCATAAAATTGCAGGTGTTGAGTCCTTGATGAGCTTAAAACCTCCAGATGGCCATACTGGCAAGTATTCTAGCAGAATCAATAGCATCCAGGTGCAGCAATTTAATCACACTTCTCTTTAATTACTTTCATCCCATTTTCTATTGTTAAAGCTTCAGTTTGTAACTTTTACAAAGAATATGGTTTTTACATAGTCGTTGAAATAATCACTGTGTCATGACAGTGTAATATATTGGAATATGTGCTGATGGCAGAGAAACAACTTGACATTGCAGGAAAAGTATTTATCTGGTGTTATCGGTGACCATGTTTACTTGTCTGAGCATTCATGGCAGGCTGCGTTGTGGAGAACCAGCTGTAGTAGCAAAGAGGAAGAGGGGTATGTGAGCAATGCATACACAAGTTTGATGGACAGTGCTAAGGGCCTCCTCTTGGCTCTGATAGGTCTTTTTTGAACAAGCGGTGCAGTTGTGTAGATGACAGTAGGAATGCTGGAAGAAGGCAGAGGACACTGATTTTTCACAGATTATCAGTTTCATATTATACTCTGATGACATAGTGAGAGTTTTAACAAGTATTTAAAAATATTTCATATATATTAAAGTTACTTATGACCGCTTTAGAGAAATACATCTTTGATTAGATTTGCATCTTAACTTGGAAGAAAGAAAAGCAATAAATGTTGACTGGCGCGATTTTCTTCTGCCTTCTTTTCTGTTTCTGATAGCTAAAAAGTCTAGGTTTTGTGAGATTATTTTTTGCAACAATCAATCTCAGGCTATAAACTTTTAGATCGTTTGTGTTTTGGTTTGAAAATAATTGTTTGTGGGAGGTTTTTTGTCAATTGACGTCAGATTAGATTCTTTTGGTATGATTCACCCAAGATGGAATCCCATCCGCTCACTTGTCAGAGAGATTTGGAAACTGAAGGACAAGGTCATACCTACGTTTATTCAACTAGTGTAGCTGCTTTTGTTTGTCGTCTGTTCAGTTTTTCAACTTAAAGTGCAAAGGCGAGTCAAAATGAACAGCAGAATTAGTCAAAATTAATCAAAAAGAATTGTTTTGATTGTTAGATTAATTATCTGATAATAATAGACAAGTGGTAATAATGGTGTGATATGTATTTTGTGGGTTGTAGAAAAAAGGAATTTGCCAAAATTGAGCCAAATTTATTTCAGAGTCAAATTGATGCTATTTACCATATTTATTTAGAGCCTAAAGGAATAAAAAAAACATGTTGGTAGCACTGAAAAATGGGAACAAATACATTTATCTTAAATAAAAAAAATTTAAAAAAACATTCATGGCAAACACATAAACTGCTAAGTTTTGTTCATGATTGCATAGTACTAAATGAGTTTAACATATCTTGCTTTCATAAGGAGACTGACTTAAGTAATATAAATATTGAAGAAATAGCATAAGTTGTTCTACATAATTGGCTACCAACCTGGTAACACTGAATCTGACAGTGAATGTGTGCATCTACGTAAAACTGGTCAATATGAGACTAGAGGACCAATCACAATGACCCTAAGTGCACAACATTTCTTTTTAATGCATAAAGATTTTATCATTACAAATCTTATAAAATTAATATAAGATTTGGCATGCTAATCAAAAAAAAAAAAATTGTTTGAAGTTCACTGCAATATTCCAGAATGTTTAAATTCTCCTTTCAAGAAATTATCTACAAAGATTAAAACAGCTCAATCCAGAAGGCTTAAATTGTAAACTATACATGCCTGAGTTAATTTTGTTTTGCCATCCGCACTCTGTTACTATATAAAGTGTGTTTGGTATTTGAAATTTTATAAAAGTGTGTGAGAGTGCAGTTGTGACAGTTTGGAGAGTAACATACACCCCTAGGGTTCTTTTCAGAAGCATGCATTTTAATTAAGAAACAAAATGAGCATTCATTTTGAATCTCCAGCTTCTTACTGGAACAAATAAGTATGCAGTTTGCTTTAGCTGCATTTTGTTACATAATTCTGTTGAGACAACCCATCATTATTGCAGGACCAGTGTGGGGTGATTTTTGACATCTAGGAAAAGTCTGTGGCAGCCTAACTTATCTGGTGATCAAAGTGTGTATTCCACATTGCTATTTTTGTTGCAAGGGAATATGGTAGTGTTTTTGTCTTGTGACAAATGTCTTCCTATGCCATTTAAATGAAAGGCATATGGACTTCTCCATGTGGAGAAAATGTTTTATCGCTTTGGTTTGTTGTTTTCTCATGGGAGTGATCTCTTAAGAGCTGTTGCTTCCAGTGTATTGATCTCAACTCAGGAACAACATAAGTTAGCATGGTAGCAACCATGCTAACTCATGTTGCATAAGTTAGCATGGTTGCATGGTTGCTAACTTTACATAAGTTAGCATGGTTGCTAACTTATGTAAAGTAAACCAGCCTCATGATGCTGGAAATCCCAAACTTTGTAAAATGATTACCACAGTAGAGGTCACCTAAGCAAATTTTCTTTGATCTTCAACAGAACTCAGTTCTCAAAAAAATTGGAACAAAACAAAACAAAATTATTGTATGTTGCGGAGGTATAATTTTCCGTATGACAGTTTACAATAAGTATGTTTTATGCTTTCTGTGGAAGCGAGTATAAATAAATAAAATGTTTTATTTTATTTTAACTTAATAATGTTCCTGTCCTGTTTGCTGAAAGTGTGCTGTCTCAAAAAGTTTGGTATGAGAAAATCATCAAAAAAGAAGGTTAAGCACAAACTTTCTGCCATAGCAACAAACTGTCAAAACCCCTTTTAAAAGCTGTTTTTTCCCTAGGGCACTAAACACGCTCTCCATTTACAATAAGTCATCTGAGGCTTTACTGGCAGAGCCAAAGCATGCCCCAGAAGAAGCCCTCTCACAAGGTGATTACCTCAGATTTCTAAAAGCTGCCCTGACGTTAGGTTAGGGGAATGTTAACGATTGCACAGCATGTAATACTGTCTACCTTGCAGTCTCAGACTCCGAGTAGCCTCCAAAAGCAGACAAGTCATCCCTCCCATTGGGAATTCCACTTCTTTTCTGCCAGGATTTCTTTTATTATTATTTTGTGGGAAACCTTTGCAAATTTCCATTAGCTAGTGCACAGTTTTATACAAGTGTAATCTGTGCTCCACAAGGCTGTCTAGACCAGTGGCATTTATTTTCATTCAGATAACTTAAAGGTTACAGAGAGTTCAAGGAAAACTTATGTTCTACTGCAACCTCTCACATAAGGAAATATTTAAGCTGTTTTAGGACATGAAAAAATAAGTTTATCTTATAATGGTTTTGGCACGTATGTGCTTCTGTGTCCAAACCACCGGAAGAGCACTTTGGTTTAGTTGCTTAAACAATAAAAACTTAATTGCAGAATTAAACAGAAACGGAAATAATTACACTGTTTAGAGCATTCTGTTGATATCGCTGACCAGAAACATGTGATTGAGATGTATCGTGATGTTGAGATGCAGCAGTGTGAAAGGTGAAGGCAGAAATGACTTTAAAATTGGAGTGGGAGATCTTTCCAAAAGATTGAATGACATTCTCTTGCCATCAAGGCCCAGAATGTGAATCGCTGCTCAAATAGACCTGTTACTGTAAACTTTAGCTCCTGTGTAGGTTGTCGTCAACTGTGTTATTGTTCACAAATGACTGCTTTTCTCTGCCAGGTAGAAAAACAATCATGCTTTTTCTTTTTGGATGAAATCTTTAAGACCCCACAACTTTTATTCAGCGAGTTACTTCTGCAAAGCACGGGAGATTATAGCTGAAGATCTGTTAAGAATATAACATAATAAGACTGACCGAATATAAGATGGAAGGGACAGCACAGAGTTTGTTTACCTAAATAGGAAACAAAACATGACACATCACCTCAAGAGGTTTGGCTTGTGAGGAGTTTTATAACATGACGACGTCCCCAAACAAGTAAATAAGAGTGAAACTAGTATGTCTCCAGGCCTGAATCCAACAGAATACCTTTGACATATTTAGAACTGGAAAAACAGCAGAAAACAAATAACAACATGGAACTGTGGAGACAAAAAAATTATACTTGTAGTTAGATAATATTATATGCTCCCAGCTTAGCAAGGATTCATAAAAAAAAAAAGGAACATAACCATAAACAAAGTTTCCATCAGCAATATTTTGTGGAGCAAAACATTAAAAACAAAATAATCAAAGAATCATTGAGCCTTTAAGATTATTTGTAAAACAAATAGCTGACAATTATTGTGTGTTGAATTCAAAGAAAGCATCAGGAAAAGAAAATGCAGCCCTTCTTGTTTTGCTTCGGGGCTGTGCTGACATGCCATTCACCTGTGTTTTCTGGTCTCGACAGGTGTATCACACGCCTCTTTGCTTCCACGCCCCTGCAGCTGTCACGATTGCAAAGCACTCTGGGTATGAAAATGGAGAAAGGTTCCAAAGGATGGTCGGTGTCTGTTCTGACCTTGAAGGTCCGAATTAGAACAGGTTCAGTGCATGCACGGCTGTGGGAGAACATATGGGTACAGATATGGGAGCAGGGCCTGAGCACGCTGTTTGATGACTACGCAGGCCTGGTGTTTCCTGTCAGCTCCCTCACTGAGATGTTAGGAATGTTTTCAGTCATGGCTGAGCAGTATGTTAACAATTTAGGATTACCTCAATGTTATGTGAAGGGAGGAGGGAGGAAAATAAAGGAGTTGAAAGGGTTCAAGGGAGAGATGGAGCTGTAGAGAGGTAAAGTTGTGATGACTGAATAGAAATTACCTTTTTTCTCGCTATTTTAGAATGTAAGTGGAAAATTCCAGTGGTCATATAAAAAAGAGAAAGATGGGTGTGTCTTGTCAGGGGAGTTAAGAATGGCAGCCTGCAGCTATCTGACTGACTGTTGAGCAATAACCAGGAGAATCATGATAGGTTCTAAAGTGCTGCTGCAGAGAAAAGTGCAATACTGTTGAAGCTGAGGACAATGAGGCTATGCACTCAAATGAATGAGTTGTGTGTGTTTAGATTCACCTGTTATAGTTCCCTGAAGTGTGGACTTTTGGCTATCTGACTCTCCCAACACCATCCGCCTCCCTTTCTACCCCCATTTCAGACCACAATGTCAAGTCTGAACAGATGTCAGCTGCTGCAGCTGTAGGCCCAGAGTGCTGTAAATCATTTCTGGTAAAAGGTTTAAGGAAGCAATCAGTCTAAAAAAAAAAGATAACTGCCACCTAACACAACCAGTTCTGCTGGGTCTACATTATGAAGAAAGGCAAAGATCATAATTAGCAGGAAGATGAATTTCTATACCCAGCTGTCTTTAATTTTTGGTTGTCTTTGAAAATAGAGCTTCTCTTTGTGTATGTTTCAGAAGGTGGTTGTTCAAAAAAAAAAAAAGTCTGCTAAGATACAGCGTTATCAGATCATGGTTCTTTAAAAATGTAGCTTATTATCTTAGAGTGCATTCACACAAGCCGTGTTTTGTCTGTTTTAATCAAACTCTAGTTCGTTTGCCTGGAAAGTCCGGTTCCAGGCAACTTTCCAGGCTTTCATAGACTGGGGAGCTATGAAAGCGCAATCAACCTCTGATATAGACCAAAAAAGCTAACTCTGGTTTGCCAGTAAAACGTAGGTCTTGGTTTGGTTGAAGTGAACTGTTGCGAGTTTGAATGTATACAGTGTGTGAATCACAAGTGAACCATAGACCGCTACAAAGATGGGCATTCTGGATAAATGCAACCAAAGCAAAGCCTCCAGTCTAATGCTAGCAGGAGAAATGGCTTGTGGTCTTATGTTTGTAGAGCTGCTAAAAGCTGATACCAAGGAAGTTTTATTTGTGTTTTCTTAAGAGATTTTCATGTGACTTTCTTCAGTGATTCTTAGTGCCGTGCTATCACAGGAGAGGGAGGTAGCAGTTTTTTTAAAGGATTTGGCATTTTTGACACAGTAGAGTGTGAAAGCGAACCCCAGCAGTCGAAAGTATAACAAATAATGCAATTTTGGGCCCCAGTTGTACCAAGTCTACCAGACCATCAAGTGTGAAGACACCCTTCATTTATAAAGATCTTTATGACGAGTCCTGGGGCCTATAGTAGGTATCTTTTCCAGTCATAATAAAGTGATTCTTTTTATTTGTTAAATATTCGACCTTATTTTCAATAAGACAGTCCCATTGAGATTGAAACCTCTTTTTCAAGGGAGTCTGCGAAGAGATAGAAAAGTTTCACAACTACAATTTGCTACATAATGCCATGCAAGTAATCAAAAACAGTCACAAATTAAGGAAGTTATCGCTAGTAGTCTCAGTCTGGACTTAAATGTACTCAATAAAATAAGCTCAGTTAATTTCCTGTGTTTTGCAACATGTTTTATGTAGATGGAGCAGAGTAAACAAAATCTCCATTTTCCCAGTTCTGTGCAGGGAAATGGAACAGAGAGCAAGAAATTAACATGTGAAAACAAAGAGTAAGAATTAATGCTTCTCTATGTGGTTAGATCACAGATTTAGGAGGACAACAGCCCAAGCATGGCCTTATGAATAAAAGAATCAGTGTCCCAATTATGATTATTTTAAAGGAATAAAATGGTCTTGCAGATGAAAACAATTGCATGACAATGCAATTGCTGTAGGTTTGATTCCAGCTTTCTCACATGTCAACATTTCCATGGGCAAGGCACTAAACCACAATTTGTCTGATAATTGGTGTACTGGTGAGAGGAGGGGATGAATGTGGCTTTGATCAGTCAAAATGACTGGAAACATGCTTTATAAGTTCTGTCCATTTATATCCAATGATGAGTTCAAAGTTCTGGGATTTTCAAGTGAACTACTAATATGCACCTATTTGATTTAATCATAACAGTTCCACTGCCAACCTAAAGTAACAACAGTAGAATTTAGCTCTGTGCTTCACACATGTTCTGGCTTTTTTACTTCAATAAGGGCATCATGTCTCTACACAGACCTGTTATAGTTACTAGAAGCATTATTTTGCATAGATGAAGACATTTCTAGAATTGATTCAATTTCATAAACACTTATACATTCTGGAAATATTCTGTTTTCTTGTGATGAAGCCCTGTTGACCCTTTTCAACTACATCACGTAATCAAGTTGAGGCGTTATAACAGATGGTCTAGAACAGGGATGTCAAACTCCAGTTCTCAAGGGTCGGTGTTCTGCAACTTTTAGATGTGCCTCTGCTGCACCACACCTGCATACAATAATAAGGTCACTAGCAAGGCTCTGGAGAACTTATCTAGACAAGGAGGAGGTAATTAAGCCATTTCATTCCAGTGTTTTCTACCTGTGGCACATCCAAAACCTCAGGATACCAGCCCTTGAGGACTGGACATTGACACCTGTGATCTAGAGTATTGGACAGAGTGATTGCTTTCCCAAGTTGTTTTTGGCAATGCTGCCATGGCTTCTACTTGAAGACAAGCTCATTTGTCTGTGAAAGAAGCACAACTCTTTACAAAGAGCGGAGATAAAGGTGTTCAAAAGTTGCTTACCAGTTATTTTGAACATGGCAGGAGCATTCTCTTCATGGTTACTTATAATTACACAGGTACCTTCTTCATTTTGCAGTTGATTGTATCTTGCTCATTTAGATTATTAATGAAGTACATGAACATTTATCTTCTTACCTTGTAAAAAAAAAAAATAGTTGCTTCAAAGCCGTATATACCAAGGGCTGACAGTGCTTAATTATAACTTGCTGCTGCTATCCATCAGCGTCATCTTCCTCATCAAAGGGTTTACAGTAAAATGACAAGTTTGGTTTGCATTCTTGTCTCTGCAGCCAACAAAAAGCTAGTTTAGGCTACCAACTGTCTGTTACAGGAGTTAATGTGCACATATAGGTTGTTTTGACATATGTCAAGGGGGTGTGAGCTGATTTTGAAGAGTGTGATGTCACTTGCAAAGGGTCAATTAGCACTACTGTGTACCTAACTATCAGTCCTTAGTAATATCTGGGTATGGCACTATGCTGACTTTAGCCTAGGGGCCCAATGTTTTCTAGATCTGCCCCTGATCACTGTGCTGCATTATCACATAAGCAATAGGTCTGATTCAAAGTATTAGATAAAATCTAACTTTACATAAAACATTTTAAAAAATTCTTTATATAATTTCATTCTAGAAGGTCTGTAATTGGAAAAAGCAAATGTGGCTCAGTTTTGAACCAAAAACTTTACTTCAGTTATTTTAAATCTGGCTCATGTTTTCGAGAAAAATTCTTACTGTTAATTATTTCGCTTGTACATCAGTGAAATACTTCTACCTCATTGAGTAATTCGATGTGACATTTTAGTGAAATTCTTTCCACCTCCGTGATGCAACACTTACTCTCCTTTCCCCTCCAGCTGAAGAGACTGAGAGTGACAGTTGGGTGGGGGTTGAGTGGGCGTTATTCTTTCCCTGCCACCCTCCACCAGGACGGTCTGCAGCAGGTGCTGTTGTCTGTTAGCTGTGGGGTCACACGGTGGTGTTGTTTTGGGAAAAGCGGCTGCCTCGCTGCCAGGTGGCAGTTGTTGGCAGGGACAGTTATGGCTTTGTGTTTTCTCCAAGAGCCCCTGCCCTTTTCAGCTGCCCTTTTTGCCCCTTTATAAGCGATCATCCCCCATCCCCATACCCGAGCCTGATGGCCTTCACCCCGGCTCTAACCCCTGTTTCTCCCAAAGCTGGAAGTTCATTTGAGCATGTGTGCACTCAGCCAAGCTCTGTGTTTGTAGGCCCAATCAGACTGGCCAGCACAGATGTGACAGGCTTACAGGAATGTTAGGAATGTGGAGGCGCTGGAGCGGGTGTGTCCATCCTTGGCCTGGGGCAGGAGAGGAGGGGCTCCCTCAGTATCGGCAGACGGCTCAGCTCTGCTTTGCTGGCTGACTGCCTGACTGACTGATTGGTTAGTACGATGAGTCCTGTAAGCCTGTTGAAGATGGCCTGCGGTACTTTTATGGTAATTGCAATAACCAGTGCCTTTTGGAGGCCAACTAGACTTGTTTCTCCTGTCATTATGCATCTGGAGAGCTATTAAACTCCTTGGGTTTAAAAAGGCACGTCTTGACCAGTTTTGTCAGCATAATTTTCTGTCAGCAAATTTGAAAGCATTATTTTAATGATATGGTGGTTCTACCTCTCATTTCAGCCCCATTTCCACAGAAACCCAATAAGCGTGACTTGGCAGAGAAGAAAACTCAAAAACCAGTTTCCTATGAGGCGAAATCATGCAGCTTGTTTGTGTGTCTCATGTACCAGGGTGAACTTTTAATGGAAAGGCATTACACATCAGCAAAAGTACAACTTAGCATAAATGCCTATGATCTGCACAAGCTGTTGGGCAGAATTTTGAGTGGAGATGTTATGTCTTGAAAAACATGGTTATGTTTGTAATTATGCTGCATGGCAAGACATATTATGGATTGTTAAACAAGCAAATCAAAACAGAAAGACAAAATAATTTAACCTTCCTAGTTCTACTTCAGAAACATGTAACAGGAAACAATGGAAGTATTGTGAATCTTTGTGTTGATGAGGCAATGAGATGACTCAAAAGAGAACACTGCCACCAAGTGTCCAATTGGGGATATACAATATAATGTTTGTGTAACTGCCTTTCATAACTTTTCTTTCTGCTTTTTGGTTACAGGTCGAAATGAACTGATAGCAAGATACATCAAGCTGAGGACAGGCAAAACCCGCACGCGAAAACAGGTAAACTTGTGCTAATAATGAAAAAGAAAAACATGCATGATTTTTTTGGGTCTATTTTGGTGACTGTAATCCACTAAATAGAAAGACAGAAACCAGTCTGAGATTTTACAGGATAATTCTGGTTTTTATTTTATGTTTATTTCAACAAATTTTGTAAAACAAATAGTAACTCCTTTGACCTATTTAACTTGAGAATATTAAGACATGACAGAATAAAGTGCTATTTCTAAAAATCTTCTCAAATTTGGTCTTTGTAAGTGTTTTTTCTTGAAATAATTAAAACTATGCAATTGTTGGCTGATTGCTAGAGGCTAATCCCGCAATCTAAAAGCATTAAAATAATAGTCTATGCACACATTAGTGGTGAAATAAATTTTATTCATCACACAATAGTTCCAGATCTTATTTGCCGTCAGATTGAAACAGAGGATCTCCAAGCTGCACATGTGTCTTCATAAACATTTTTCTGACATTTTTTACTAAAAAAAGAGAAAAATCTGCATTTGCATGGCCTGTTGACTTTAACAATAAAGTACAACAAAGACCTCTATAAAAATGGCTTCACTTTTGTTGTGTATTCTAAAGTTTCTAAGCTCTCATTTCTAAAAGGTACATCTTTTCATCTGATTTTGTGTAGCGATTCCCAGAAGTGTTGACCTATTTGATGTATGGATGTTTCAATAAGGAGTTAAAGTATTAAGGTGAAGCAAAAAAAAAACTGTTAAAAGCACCAGATTGTGCTGTTGTTCGCAGACAGTCTCATAACGTTTCTGGCTGTTTCTTTGGATTCTGTGTAATTATCGCTTATCTCCAGCTTTATTCCACAGCTAACTACCATGTTATAAGAAACCTATTCACTAAAATGTATAGTTACCAACCTTATCCTTTAAATTCACCTTTCAATGTCTTTTAGCAACTGTTCTGACCACTGAACATTTCCGTTGTTTCAGTAAAGAGTTGGCATACGCTCTACAAGTATGCACCTGCATGGTTGTGCATGCATGAATTTGATTGCATGTTATTTATTTGTTGAAAACTGTTTCACACCCCTGTAGGTGTCTAGTCACATACAGGTGTTAGCACGGAAGAAAGTTCGTGAATACCAGGCGGGTATTAAGGTAGGTCCCGCCGGCCCGCCTCCCGGCAACACTGACTGGGCGTCTCTTTCCTCTTTGGTTACGGCTTCTCCCTTTCTTCCCCGTGTCCTTTCCCTCCATGTCTTCTTTCCTCTTCCCTTCTCTTGGCTATTCTTCTGTGCAGGTTTCTAGCCATTTGCAGGTTCTCGCCCGGAGAAAATCTCGCGAGATCCAGTCAAAGCTAAAGGTATGCGCTTCACCTCAGCAGGGCTGGTACACGCTTGGCTTTGCACTAACCAGCTAATTTGAGATTATCAATCTTTGCTTATATGGAAAACCCATTTTGGCTACACAAGCAGATGCATGCTTGCTGTGAACGAAGAATTGCTTGTAATCAAAAGTTTAAAATACAAATTAGATTTACTTTTTTGCATCCAGTATATTGACTTGCATGTTTTTTTAGTCCTGTATTTGTAGAGCAGTACACAGAAATCTAAAATTAAGCTGTAATGGTTGTTACTGTAGTCTCTGCTTTAATTGAACGTGCATTGCTAAGCCAGTCTAAAAAAGTTTATTTAGCTGCATGTTGCTCCAGCTCTGTCTCTGTCCTCCACAGCTTACTGTACTTCTTTTGCTCTTTTCTTTCTTTCCTTCTGTTTCTTTCTTCCTTTGTTTTCTTTCTTTTTTCCTTGTTTCTTCCTTTCTTTTTTCTTCCTTTTTTTAATTCTCTCTTTCCTTTCCTTCTTTCTTCTTTCTGTTTTCTGCTCCTTCCACTTGAATATCGACAGTTTCTTACCTCTTCTTTTGTTTGTAAAGTTTTCTGTAAAACTCAATATAAAGTTTTGTGACGCTCTTTTTAGCTTGTCTCATTCAAATTTTCTGGACTCTTTATGCTTTTTAAGTAATTTTTGCATATCCACACTGAAATAATTCATCTACTTCTAATACTTCTATATATTAAAAAATACTATATTCTATGGGGCAAAAAATTTGATTAAATTAAACTTCTAAGGCTGACTAACTTTCTAGAGTAGTGCCTCCCAAACAGGGGTTGGGAAGCTGTGGTTTGTAAAAATATAAATGGGGCATCTTGAGGTGATATTTTTGTCACTATTTAAGAGATAAAATCAAATTGAGGTTGAGTTATGTCTACTTTTTTAAAAATCATTAACTTTCCTAAATACTGGGTGTACTTTGTTACTACCTGCATAAACAGGCTTGTAATGTTGCAAAATAATTATATGTAATTACATTTCAGTGCTTTTTATATGAGAAACAACAGATGTTTCTGTTTTCCTACCTCAAATCACAAAACCAAGTGATCTAAGCAGTACATAGGATTGTTCAATTTCTATTGAACAATCTTTACTGCATATTTAAAAGAGTAAAGAGGTGTTTTACATTTCTCATATAGAATTTACTTTTTATCAATCAGGAAACAATACATTTGGTTTAGTTGTTTATATGCCCAGCAAATGTTTTTATTCTTCTTCTCTGTAATTATAAGTTAGGAATTTTTACTACTGAGTGCATACTATCTATCTGCTAAGTTCAAGTAAATCTCAGCACAACAGCTAATATTTGTTTTAGTTCCAACCAAAAGATCCATTAGACAATACTGGGGCTATACTGGTTCTTTGGTATTCCAGGCAGTCAGTCCCAGATTAAAAACTGAGTGATCCGATGAAAAACAAGACAAATATATTGCAGGGAACTAACAAAATAGCTATATTTAAGACATACGGTGCCACCTAAATTTAGCTCTAGTAAGTCTAAAACGGGAAATTAAACCTGGCCATGCAAGGCTTCTTGCTTGTTCAATTATATTTTTTTTCTAGAACCTGCAGATTTGTTCACCTGAAACCTGCGATAGGCCAATTAGATTGGAAATTTGGGAAATTTCCAGTCTCACTAGACAGCCACTTCTCATTAGACAGCCAATAAGAAAAATAGTTCCCAAATTAATTAGCAGATTCTTTGGACGAAACCTAACCTCGTTTGGGAAACTATTTAAGCAATTCATGTTGATGATAGGTTTGAATTTAAATCAGTTTTAAAAATAAAATAACTGCTAGGTTAACATAGCAGTTATTAGAAGTGCATTTATTAAAAGAATAGGATAATTGTAGTATAATCGTGGTAAAGTTACTGTCAAAGATTCACTGAAGTTACTCTTAAATACCACATGACTGTTGAGTACATAACTCCACTGCAAAGCAGAAATGGCATCACAAGAAGAAAGTTTTGCAGAAAGTACAGAAAAAAATGAAGCATATTTAAACTTTTCTGTGAAGTATTTACTGTGAAATTTTGATTTTTTTTTTTTTTAAATGACAGTAATTAAAGAAATACCTTTGCTATTGTATGTACCTGTGTATTCTTCAGTACTGCATAGCACCCCACCTTATTGTAGCTATGTTATGTTTGTATTGTATTATAAGCAATACCTAATATCATAAGTTCAGGCTCATGTTGTTTGTACGTTAAAATATGAAAAAAGTATGAAGTACTGGAAAGTACGTCAGTGTCCATCGCAGTCATGTTTCATTTAATTTAAGTCTAAAATGTGGTGTCAACCACTTTTTCCCATACATACTAAGTTTATCCGAATGAAATGTTAGAAGCCTTGCTTTGAGCACCTAACTGTCTGGTTTAAGAGCTTGTCCCCTTTTTAAGAACTTGTAACAATGAGATGTAAACTAAGTTTTACATTGTGCAATTTCTTTTTAAAGACTTTACCAACTATGTCACCATGTCCTAAGCGTCTACATAATCCAAACATAAGTTGCAAGTATAAACCTGAAAGAGGTACTGCCCCTTAACTTCTTCAAGAACTCATTGACTTTTATATCAGTATTTGGGATTGATAATTAAGGTGATAAACTTTGTACAAAGCTAATAGACTGAAGACTTAATTTGGGAACAATTAGAAATCAGATTTCCATTCAAAAAGATTGTGAGACAGGGCAAATTGCATTTAGTTAATAATATACATATCTACCATTAGCTTTTTAAATTAAAGATAAAAATTCTTGAAATCTTAGATAACGTTGACTATCAACCTCAAAATGGAATGTTTTGTTTTTCCATGATTCCACAAGCTGTGCTTTATTTGCTATGGGTAGACTGTACCTAATATTTTTAGCTGAATCAAAAGTTTTACTTATTTCACCCCATTTTCATGCTGACTTTAGATTTAAAATCACTATCAAATTTAAATACCTTAGAAATAAGCATCAAAACATTACATAGAAGTGCATAATACTAATGGTTTTTCTCTTTTTCGATTCAGGCGATGAATTTGGTAAGTGAATCTGCCTTGTGTAATATGCTTCCCTGCTCCCCTTTGTTTGGCAGCACTAGTGCACTATCCTGTTGCTATGGCCGTCTGTAGGCATGGCATCCCACCCCATTGTTATCCGGTTAATAAACCAATGCTAAAGGAGAGATTTCCGAGCACAGCCCTTCTATGATGCCGCATTCTCGCCCCTCAGCCTCTGCCAGAGATCAAACTCTTGCTTGCTTTGCATTAGGTGTCGTTCTTGACACAGAGTCCTACTTCTGATGTATCTGTCTTTCAGTCGCAAAGTAAGAGATTGCAGTATAAAATGCAACTATTTTGCAATCTAAAATATATAATTTTTTTGTCTTTTTACATGCTGTCTTAAATCCAGGCGATGATTTAACCTCCAAAGGGTTTGGCTTGAAATTGGATGGGTTTAGATATCTTGAGCTACCTATGTATATTCTTGGGTCTTGTGGTCTCTTGGATCCAGCTTTAATGGCTTTATTCTATTTTTCTTGCAATGTTCTTGATAACCCACTGACATCTACTATTTATATTTGATCAATGCTGCTTGATCTCTGTGTCCTTCTCTCAGCTTTATTCTGAAAGCTGCTTTTCATTCAGAACACAGTTTTCCTGCTAAGCTAACAATTTTCCAACCTTTCTTTGATGGCTACATGAGTTGTTTTATTTATCAAACATAGATGTTTTTGTGAAAAAAAAAAAGTATATGCTGATTATTTTTTGCATATTTGTCTTAATTTTCAGGATCAAGCATCCAAAGACAAAGCCCTGCAGAACATGGCCGCCCTGTCATCCGCACAGATTGTCTCACCGAGCATGATAAAAAATCACCTTCCTCCTTTGTCTCCTGCACCATACCAACCCACTCGAGTGAGAATAATTAAAAATGACTGTACATAAACATCTTATCAGAAGGGGGAAAAAAAAAAAATTAAACACTTGTCTCTTTTTCTTGCCTCCAGTTCTGGCCTCCTCCAATCCCAGTACAGCCGGGACCATCTCAGGAGTAAGTAAACACAAGAAATAAATAGCTGCAAAAAATAAGTAAATAAGTAAGCAGGTTAGGTTTTATGTCAGGTGGGTATTGTAGGCTTTTTTTTTTTTTTACTGAATAACATTTTTCAACACTAGGATGGTTCTAGATGTCAACCCGGGAAGGACTCCTGGGCCCATCTGCACCAGCCATGTGTAAGTTCTCCTTAGCCAAGACCTGAATTTAAGCACAGAACAGCACTAACTCTTCCTGAACACCTGTATTGTTTGTTTCCTACACTGTTGTTGAATTAACCACCATCAGGCAAATGAATTACTTCAGATTTGATGGAAAAAAGGGGAAAAAAACATTTAATTCCTCATAATGTTGATGATCTTTTAAAAGTACCAAAATTCTTAATTGGTTTTCTGTGATTTGTCTGGAAATTATATTAACTGGTGCTGTTTTGTTTTATTATGTAACACTGAAGAAGGTGAACTTAACGCCTAGCTGGTGCACATGCTTATTCTTACAAGTTAACAGATTACCACAATGAGAAACACAAAGTTGGAGACGTTAGCAGTATGTCTTATAACTAAATACTTATAATTTACTTGGTCATTTGTTGTCTTTCAGCATCAAACCTTTTGTACAGCCTTACACAGCCCTGTCAGGCCCTGTACAGCAACCCATACCAGGTAGGTGTGACTTGTGAGTGTTTTAAAATATAAAAACAGACAGTTTATTATGCCTGTGTGTCTGTGCCCAGCCTATGAGCCCTTGGCGCCCCCTCCTCCACCAACAGCGACCGCAGTTCCAGTATGGCAAGATAGGACGATTGCTTCATCTAAGCTACGGATGCTGGAGTACTCAGCCTTCATGGAGGTCCAGAGAGACCCAGACAGTGTAAGCTGAACTTTGAAATGGAATTGTCTCTACAAAACATGCTCCTCTGTGGTAATCACAGAGGAGCATTTTTATTAATTTGTTTGTACAAATTATACCCTTTTTGTGAGATACTTAAAATGATAAGAGGTACTCAAACTTCACCTGTGTTTTGGTGTTACACAATCATTATCCATTTTTTGTTTAGTTGTAGGTGGATATAAAAATTATGTTTATTTTAACTCAGATGAGTATGGAATGGTGCATTGAAGGTTACTTGATTCCTATGTCAGTTGTTTATTGTTCTCATAGAAATTTTTCCTGATGATGTGATAAAGATTTTAAACTGACAACTTTATATCCTCTGGTGTTTTTCCACTGCAGTATAGCAAACACCTGTTTGTCCACATTGGACAGACCAACCCTTCCTACAGCGACCCACTACTCGAGGCTGTGGAAATCCGGCAGATCTACGACAAGTTCCCTGAAAAAAAAGGAGGCCTGAAAGAACTTTACGAGAAGGGGCCCCAGAATGCTTTCTTCCTTGTCAAATTCTGGGTGGGATTTTGTTCATTAACTGCTAAATACCTTCTTTTCCATTCTAAACATCCCTCCTGGTATAAACGTGTTAAATGTCTTAAAGAAAGTCTTTTAAATTAATTGCACAGTGTTAAAGTTCAAGAAAACTAAAAAACAGACTATTTAATATGTTATTTTATTTTGGTGGAATCCCATTATAAGACATAACTTGAGGCCCAGAGGCAATAGCAATCCTAAAGACTACAGCTTTTTTTTTGTTCATTTTTAATTATATTTAACTTCTACAGATTTAAATCCATGACCGCCTTATGGAGTGTCATGGAGTAAAAATAGAGTGATCCGTTCTCACTTACTTTCTTGAGATTCTGTGAAAGTTTTTCGAGATCCCGAGAAATACTTTGTGTGTTTTAGTTGGAGATGATGGTACTGCAAAAAAAAAAAAAAAAAAAGATTCATTTTAATAAGCTTTTTAAACATCCTTAGCAAGAGAGCCAATGACTATGTGAGGTGATGTGGTTGAAATAATATTAGAGTTGTTCTTTAGTATATTACCTTTGGATGACACCATGACAATTATAATAACTCAAATGATATTTATTAGATGCAATGAGTTTTGCAATATTTGCCATATTTATTTTCTGCTTGAAATCAGTCTAATATATAATTTACTTTCAGGCTCTTTGTGAGATTCTGGTGTTTCTCAATTTGTTTTCTATTAGACTTAGTTTTTCGTTTTATGAAAGTTTTTGTTATAACTAAAGTTTGTGCTCTCTAAAGGCTGACCTGAACAGCAGCGGGATGCTGGATGGACCCGGCTCATTTTATGGCGTAAGCAGCCAGTACAGCAGTATGGAGAGCATGACGATCACAGTTTCAACTAAAGTCTGCTCTTTCGGGAAGCAGGTTGTAGAGAAAGTCGAGGTATGGATGTGAATTAAATATATATTTTCACAAACTTGTATTTGGTACTGCTCACTCATTTTCTCCTGTTTTTGCCGTATGCTCCAGACAGAACACGCCCAGCTGGAGGGAGGAAAGTATGTTTACAGGATCCACCGCTCTCCTATGTGCGAATATATGATCAACTTTATCCACAAACTCAAACACTTACCTGAAAAGTACATGATGAATAGTGTTCTTGAAAACTTCACAATCCTACAGGTAAAAAATACTTCATTCAAATTAATTCTTAAAAAGCTGCCTGAAATACATACTCATTCTAATCAAATGTGTGTTTACACTCAGGTGGTGATGAACCGTGAAACCCAGGAAACCCTTCTCTGTATAGCGTTTGTTTTTGAGGTTTCCAATAGTGAACATGGAGCTCAGTATCACGTCTACAGACTTATAAAAGACTAACAGCTCGTCAAGATGATTCTGGAGAAGCCAGACTAAGCGTGACGCAATCTCTCTACGACCACCTCAAACATCCAGGAAATCTACAACAGAAACTTTTGAGAATGCTAGACCGGACTAACATGGACACACTTTATGCTTTAAAGAAAGAATGCAAGGACAACAGACAGACTCGCCAACATGAAACAAAATTGTGAAGAACTGTGGATAACCAGCTGTTTTTATGTGATTAAACAAGATGAAGTGGGTCACTTTGTGTTTGATGAAGATTGAAATGTTTTGTTGAGGGAGGGAGAATGTGATTATGGGGTTGTAAAGACTCTGTTGGTAGCAGTAAGAGAAGTGCTTATTGGCCTGAAAAGTGGAGAGATATGGACCACAGAAAGGGGAAAACCAGAGGGAAATTGTTTAAGTTTGTTAGTACAGAAAGTGCCTTTTTTTAACCAAAGGTTTTACCATTGCCTGCCACTTTGGATTGCCTTTTTTACTACCTCTTGTTTTTGAATGAACAAAATATGTTCATACAGGTGTATTTTGTTACAAAAAATATTGGAGTCTGATCAACATCTGTGAGGGCAGTTTTTGTCTTTGGGCACACAGAGGAATGGGATAACAAACTTTCATTCTGCCTTATCTATAAAATATGACATAAAAAAGAAATTCTAAGCAAAATGTTTTAAAAGTCCAAGTGTAATTGGGGAATCCTGATATAGTTGCTGTGTTATTGTAGTTCTGCTTGTATGTTTTTACATCTTAGTAAAAAATCAGGTCTTACCAGAATCTATCTGTTACAGACATTTGACACAAGGGTCTTGTATTATTGCAGTTGTGACAGAAATCCAGGGCTTTATATTCCTAATGACACCCTCTGGTATTTCTTGCTGTTTAAAAATGTGTGCTCAGATGCACTTAAAAAAATAAATATCACGATGGAGGGTTGCAGCAACAACAGTGCTTATTTTCTGACTTGAGTTATGTAGCATAATTAAAATGTTTCTTTCTGTACTGTGAGTCAATGGATATTAAAGGAATATGTGTTACATAGGAGTATTTTTCGGGGGGCTTTTTGTTGATATTTGTGATCTTGTAATTCAACACAGAGACCATGGTTAAAGGGGGAGAAGTTAATCACTGTTTCTTTTGTTTAAAAAAGAGATTGTATGCTGTGAAGTTGGTTTATTTGCTTCACTCTTCTCCAAGTAGTGTGTGGAGAGGCTGTATTCACTGATAAAAAGTTCAGTTTTATTTAAGTCAGGTTTTTTACATACAAAATAATTATGAAATCAATTCAAATGGTGATTTTGAAACAGAACTATTGTCTCTGTGGAGTATGACTATTGATTGTTATTTATGGGGTTGGAGGAGAAATACCGAAAAGGCAGGGTGGGGTTTCTCAAGACATATTGATAATTTTCCAATGTGATAAAAGTGTTAAAACTCTGGCATAAGTTTTATTTGAGACATAATTAACTCTTGGCTCCACAATTCCTGCTAGACAAGCATCAGTTTTGTGAGGTCCACTGGAAAACATTGCTACAAGAGAGTAAAATTGAAAATATATCTGTGACTTTGGATGTCAAACTTCACAGCATGAATAATGATAACACTTCTCCTTTTGCAGGTCTCACAGTTTATCTTTTATACAGACATTTTCTGCCTGCATCAAGATTAATTTTTTGTTTTGATCCTGTTGTTTTTTTGACTTTCAGTGTTTGCCGTATGTTACACTGAAAATAATGTGTGATTGTTCTGGTATTGATAATACTGAGTTACATAATGTATCATATTCGGAATGGTGTGGGACGTTTTTTTTTGTCTTTGGTTTAAGGTGGTTTACTATTGTCTTTGTTACAATTGTGCATTGCAATTTTATACTTAAAAGTAGAGGTTGGACTATGTAATCAACAAATGTATCTAACAACACAAGACGCATGGTGCCTTTGGGGCCATTTTTCCCCAGAAAACTCATTAAATTTATGTTAATTTGTTTTGTCTATGGTAGTTCTTCTTAATTTCACAAAAATATTAGCAACAGAATGTGTGGTTATGAAGTCTGCAGATGTACATTTTTAGAAAAGAAAATATAATAGTAGATACTTGTTTAAATTAAGGTTAAACAGAAACCAACAATTAAATAATTAAACAAAAAAAAAATACTGCCTGTACTATTGTGAATATATTTACATGTACACTCAACGGCCACTTTGTTAGGTAAAGCTGGACATCCTTTTTGCCCCAGAACATTTTCATTTGTTTATTTAAATGCTAATTTTGGGAAAAGTTCCTAAGTTGTTGGTCCCTAATGACATGATAGCAAATCAGAGTTACTGCACATTTGTCAGCTGTACATCCACTTTGCTAATTTCCATTGTACTCTTAAAAATGCTGATTGACCCTAGTGATTGTGGAGGCCACTAGAGTGCAATGATCCATTAGTCATGTTCAAAAAAGTAGGTTAAGCATTGGGACAAAGTCTGCTGCCCCACTGGAATGAGTCATCAGAGGGAGGAAATACAGGTTCTGGTCATAAAGGGATGCCCTTGTCAGCAGGAATACTCAGGCACATGGCCCTATTTAATATTTCTTTGGATGTGCTAAGAAATATCCATCAGTACTCTCACCAATATGAAACCATTAATTCACAAATCCATGCTGTCTAGTTAGTACACAAAATTCTGACATTAACATCAAGCTACAGAAAACATGTAAACTTGTTGCTGAGAAAAAAAGAATTGCCATTAAAAAAATGAATTCCACTTGAAATGAAATACATCATGAAACACTTTAACTTACCACTGTAAAGTACATCAAGGTAGTGCTGAACTTCAACTCCCAGAACTCATTTCGACAAATGTAGCTCAAACCGGAAGTAATACTCTCAAAATAAAACTGCGTAAAAGTTGTAAGGGTTGCTTTAATACTGTCAGCTTTGACGTACAATATTGCATGGGTTACATTTGATTTGAAAGTTAGTCCGTAGTGTACAACTAAATTTGAACTGATGTCAAGCTTTGGTTAGGAAAGAACAACAGTAATTGGAGGTCAGCTCATTATTTTTTATATACCAGCCTACTTGACGTCGGCGTGAGAGAAAGCTACGTATCAATGGCAACGCTTGAGTACCGATATGTTAGAGTTAGTAGTGGCCTGAAATACACAGACCTTACTGCTGTGTTTTTCCTAGTGGACCATTAACCTGGCGGCTAACAGGAAATTTTCTGAGACTAAAGCAAAAAACGAAATAATCTCATAACTCCGACGGCAAATCAACACTCCAATTCAGCCGACGGGAAGGAGACTGACGGTAAGTTATTGAACAAACCAGGCCAAAAGAAACCGGAGCAAGTTCCGCAGCTAAAGAGAACAGCTAAGCGATTTAGTAGCTGTAAGCTAACTGTTGGCGTTACCTGCAAGATAATGACATTTACAAACAAGCGGAACCACTTATAACAGAGCGTTTTACTTGTTTCAATAATGTTTTCACAAAGGACCCAGGAGGTTGCTAAATGGGACTAAAGAGTTTAAATCAATATGTTAATAACAAAGTTATTTTGGGCAAAGCGCCACCTGTCCTGTCACAACACTTTACAGGTGTAACATTTTATTTGTATGACATCTGAATCTAACATATCTGAGTAACTGGAGATAGATTTCCTATAATCTTACTTTGTTCCAGGTGTATAATATAATTTGTATTGAATCACAGAGGTTAACGTTTGTGATTTACTTATTTCTAGTCAATTTATCAGTCATCTCCACCAAAACCTGCTGAACAGATATTGTAACCAAGATGTTTTTGGATATTTGTCATGTGTCTACCTGTTTTTGCAAATTGTGTTTCATCAGTTAACCAGTTATAATATGCTGTGAAAATCAACTGATAACACTAAATTGGAATTTTTTTTTTTTTTGACACCTATTCATAATGAAGTAAAATCCAAATTTATTCAAGTGTCCTGTAATAGCAAGATATTGTTAAATAATTTGGAATTTATAATGACAAATTTAAAATTTACTTTGTAGTGGATCTGGGGAATCTGACAGCAGGTGATAGACTCTTTCTAAATAAACTCTGTTACCTTTGGCCTCTCCTAATTGTTTTCAAATTACCATAGTTTCTCCCTTTTCTTTCTAAACTGAGCCATGTCAGCACTCTGGTTGGGGCAGTGTGTTGTTCCAAACATACAAAAGGGTATGTTTTTTAAAAAAAAACGTGGAAAGAAAACACAGCAGAAATGTGCATGACATATTGCTGCCTGACTGGGTCAGCTGAGCTTTAACACATTCCTCATTCATCAGCTTTACTACTGACATCGCAGAAAGGTTATTTCAGCATTTTGTCACTTAAAATGTATAGGTCACAATACATAGAATTCTAAAAATGTGTCTTTTAATTAACTATATATATTTTTTATTGTCAAAAAGACTAATCTGATGGACATAAAACACTTAACAATAACTGAAGCATGAAGTTATAAGTCAGGTTCCAGTTTGCTTGACTTGCACTTTTTGTGCTTACAATGCAGGTCACAAGTCACAATTTTCCAGTTTCTCCTTTTGGTATCTGTTATCTTTCTTTATTTTTTTTATTTTTTTTTTAGTGAAATTTATTGGTTTTTATTTTTGTATACATAAGTGCACATAACCTTTTGGTTATCCTGCAGTTTCTTTAATACTCAGGTTGTGTTTACTAGTGACTCTAATTTAACTGCCCAAGTGATGCCATTTATACATGTGTATTGGATGTTTTTGTGCAATAAAATGCCAGCAATAAAAACAACAAAGGAACTTGGTATCATTAAACTCATCAGTAATATTTCATGTGACCCATCAGGATCTACGTCAGCCATCACATCTGATCTTAGCTACTCCCGATCTGAAACACCATCATCACCTCCACTGATCCACTGACTCTTCAGCATGGCCAAGACAGACTGTGTCAATGTGCGAGTCTTTTCTCTGAACTGCTGGTTAGTGGCTGTGGTTTGGAGATCTTCCAAATACAATGTTTCACATCTGTGCGCATGTACAGCTTTGCAGAATAAAAACAATGTCTGTTCAAACTCTGTTCAAAAGGGGGATCCACTATCTAAGCAAACACTGTTCTCAGCGCTATCAGATGATTGGAGAAATGTTGTGCAAGGAACAACATGATATTGTCTTACTGCAAGAGGTAAGTGAAAGCTGTTGTGCAATCACTTAAAGTTGTTTGACTTTATCAGCCCATAATTTTATAAGGATGGGTATGCTAAAAGCATTCGTTTAAACTGACAGAAATATAAACACTGATTTATCAAAAACTTGATTGTGAAAGTTTACATGTCTTTTTTTAAGGTGTGGAGTGAGAAGGACTTTCTGTATTTGAAAGTGAAGCTTGCCTCTACTCATCCTCACTCACATTACTTCAAAAGGTAAAATCTGTGATCTGCTACTTCCAAAAGAATTCTAGAGAACTTTGGATGCGTTTCCCTCTTAATTGGGTGGTGCTATCTTATATCTTCAAAATACCATTGCAAGTGGAGTGTCAGAAACGTAGACATGCATGCCAGTGAGCTGTTTAAAAATGTAGCTGAAAACCATCATGAAGAACTAATATTTGATACTTAATCTTTTGTCTTTTACCCTCCTCTGCTCCTCACCCCAATGCTGTTTTAATTTTAGTTCTATTACAGCATATAAAAGCACATGCTTAAATGGATAATCACTTGTGCGTAGTATAACAAAATTTAACTTTTTATGTCTTATTTGTGTAATAGTTAAAAATAAAATACTAAATGTAGAACTGATTATCTCCTGCCTTTTTTTCTTCTTTGCAGTGGAGTCATAGGAAGTGGATTGGCCATTTTTGCCAAACACAGAATCCATGACACGTTTCTTTATCGCTACTCTCTGAACGGTTACCCCTACATGGTAAGTCCTTCACATTATAGAGGTTTGTGAAAGTTTACCTTTTCTTGCACATTAACTGAATTTCCATTGATGCAAGAGATAAAAATGCATATACGTGCCCATTCTTTCATCCAACCTCATCTATGTTTTTTATTAATGTGTATGTAATATAACAAATAAATATGACAAAAATGTAAATGTGTCACTTCTAGCTACAGTAATAGCATGTGTTTAGAGTAATCACTTTAATTTATTATGAGGGATTTTGATCTTTGAAGTGTGATTAGCATGTTGGTAGTAAATTAAAGTATCTTGCAAAGTGTTTATGTAAACTGCAGTTAGTAATATTTTCTGCCATTTCTGGATGTCTGAATTCTATTTTTGAATTAATTTTTAATTAATTAATTAAATTTACTCATAAATAAATGTACTGTATACATTTGATTGCCAATGGTATTTCCCATGGATTTGGGTCAAGAACCATCATCATCCTTTACACTAATTACTATCTGTAGGAGATTTTTGTCTCAGTTTGTAGCGAACTTTAGACACAGAACAAGGGGCAAAAGTTGTAGGCTTTTCTTTTTACCTTTGTAGTTGTGTCTACTAAGGTTAAATCATAAAATCTCCATAAAGCCCAGGAATGTTTAGCCTTTTAAATTTGCCTGGCTCATTCACGGTGCCGCTGACGCTGTTTGAATATGAAAATCATTGTTAAAACATAGTTTTGGAAGTTAGTTGAGGTAAAAGTACTGTCACTTTTAGTAATGCTGCCATATTGTTCTGTTATTTTCTTCTTCTATCTGTTTATTTTATAAATTTCATATATTCTCTCCTATTTGCAGGCTCACCATGGGGATTGGTTTGGAGGTAAAGCTGTAGGGATGGCCATACTGAACATTGCTGGCCTGACCGCAAACGTCTATGTCACACACGTAAGCTTTTATAAAATCATTTATTTATTTTTTTTTCTAGATTTTACTTAAATGTTAAAAAGGCATTTGTATCTGTGTATTGATAGCTGCATGCAGAGTACAGCAGAGAAAAGGACTCTTATCTGTCCCATAGAGTGGTTCAAGCCTGGGAGCTGCAGCAATTCATCCGGTAGTGTGTCTTTGCTTCAATACAGCCTCTGTCATATACTGTGTGTTTACACTGCAATGTATTTACATATCATTTGCATTGCTATCTCCACCAGCTAACTTTTAGTAGTAACATATTATTCCAGGAGGTTAATTTCAATCATTGACACAAGAACCAAAGCAAATTCTTAAATTTATGCCGAGTTGCATCATTAAATAATGTTTTTTTTTTTTTTTTGTTAAGTCATACGTCTACTGGAGCCGACGTAGTCTTTGTGGGAGGTGACCTCAACATGCACCCTCAAGACCTGGGCTGCAGGCTGCTGATGTCTTACACTGGACTGAAAGACTCTTATATAGAAACTGCTAAATTTGATGTAGGTCACAAAAAGACAGCTGCACTGAAAAAATTTGTCTGCTCATATATAGAAAACAGAGTGAAATGCATAAAAAATTTATTTCAGGAAAAATTTAGCAGGTTTTAGCTAATGTTGTGTTTGAGATTTTTTTTTTTTTACACATTTGATATTTCTGCCATTATAGAATTTAAAATGAATCAAATAGACTTTAAGCAAGTCCCAGCTTCAGAGATGAAGGAGAAAAAGCTTTATTTCAACATAAACATTTGATATGAGCTTCTTTTGAATGGTGGCTCAGAACTGTTGTGAAACAGATGGACTTAGTTTTATAGCATCATTGTGGTAAAAGTGACTTGTATGCAATGACTTTCAGGAAACTAAATTAAGTGACACTTCACTTACAAGTGTGGAGAGTCGCTTCACACTTGCAAGTCGAACAAAAACTCAAATTGTTGAACAAAAACTCGCCAACAATAGTTTTTGTTGAAGAAACAAACTATTTGTTTCTTCATGGTTACTAAGATTTTACAAATATGTTTATTTTTTTTAGGGATGTGAGAATGGTATGACTTTAATAGCAGACAACCTTTTCATCAGTAAAAATGAACTCATTCCCTTTGAGAAGGGGATTCGGATCGACTACATATTGTTCAAGGTGGGTGAAAGCTTAAAGTTGTTAAATTAAGTTGTTTTTGTTTTTGAAATCCTACTTGTTCACATGAATATTTTACAAACTGTAAATGTTTTTTCTTTTTTTTTTAAATTTGTTTCTCATTCAACTCTCTTTGTCTTTTCAGGATTCCTCCACAACCAAGATTTATTGCGATTTCATGTCCACCACGAAGGGCTCTGTTCCTGGCCATCCCCTCCCATATTCCGACCATGAGGCTCTCACTGCAGAGTTACGGCTAGAATCCCACATTCCAGCTCAGGCTGGAAGGGACAAGACTCAGGACACTCCCATAGGTATCGCTACCATAAACACAAGATAACTGAAGTAGTGTCAGTTCCTAGATTTCCCTTGAAGGGACTCTCTTGTCAATGCTTCTCTTGCTAGATGTATTAAATAAGGTGTTTGATGAGCATTTTTTGACAACATCTTTGTCCGTTTTTTCTCTCTTGTTCAGAAAAGCTAGCTGAGCTGGTTGACACTTTAACCGAGGCACGCACAGAGGTCAAAGTGGGCTTGCACTGTGCTGAGAGAATGCGCTACACCTCTGCACGTACTGGAGTGATGGGCTTAGCACTCCTGGTCCTGGAGCTGGCCATCGCAATAGTTCCCTGTTTTGCTCTGGGAGCAGAACAGCCTTTTCCTCGTATCTCCTTCTACCTCCTGGCTGCCCTGTGCTTCGCCATCCTGCTGACCACCTTCCTGCTGTACATCTTTTATACCATGGAGCTGAAGTCTCTCCAGGGAGCTGAAGATCAGATGAGGCTGGCTGTAGGTAGTCTCCAAGAAAAGCTCAGAGGTTTCCCTGTTGCTCAGCCTCATGATGCACCACAAAAATCTCCAGAAGGGCAACAGCCAAGTGCCTTAGATTCAGAGGAGTAACTTTAGAAGATTGTAGTAAGAAGGTTTTCAAGTCAGCTTTAGTCTTTTCTTCCAAATATGCTTTTGCGATTTAATGCCTCAGAATGAACTAGAAGTATGAAACATTTCTGAAAGTAGTGCAGGACACATGCTTTGACATTTTTATACTTTTATAGTCATCTGCAGATCTTTATAGCTCCTAGGTTTCCCTCTATGCAGCTGCAGGATAACTGATATGCTTCCTAGTACACAGCAATTCCATTAAATGTTGCTGTGGTGCTTAAAAGTCTTAAATATATATTGTTTTGCATAATTAAGCCTCGGGTTTGACGTCCATTCCACCCACCCGTAGTTTGACTGGGACCAGTTGTTTTTGCGTTGAATTTCATGTGTGGCATTACTGACTCCTACAAACCATCACGCAGCAGCTGTGGGCCAGGTTGTGATTGTCACAATGCGCTATGAAGCTGAGAGAAAGTTCTCCGACAGAGAAGTAGCAGACACTTCAAATGGTTTACATTTCAGGGTTTTTTTTGTTTTGTTTTTTTCTGTAGTTACTGTAAGGATAACCATGAAGCTGTTAAAACATTTCAGTTTTTTAGTCTACGTGGAGAGGTATATTTATCTTCAGGTCTTTTTTTTCCTTGCTAACCATTATTAATTATTAATGTCTATGTTTTAGAGACAATCTGCACTCCTGTTTCATGTATTATTAAGCTAAGGGACTAGTTTGAATTGACTGCTTGTAAATTTGACCTTTTTGATCATCAAAACAATTTTTTTCCAAAGTTTTCTGGATGACTGAAATTTTTAAGATGAATAATATAGTATTAGTGATGTTGATTTACATTACATTTACTTAATTTGTGCTGCCACATAACTGAATGTGTTGCTCTAAAACCATGATGTGAAACACTTGGTAGTTCTTAAATCAAACATTTTGTTCATTCCCCTGTAAAGATTGTGATGAAGATGAATCATGAAAAAAAATAAATAAATACTTTTTAAATGCCACCATACTGTTTCAAATTTGTATTGTTTTTTGTTTTTGTTATTTTATTTTTTGCAAAAGTATAGATCCTCTTAATATTTTGCCATGTTACAGTTCAAATGCCGATGTCTTTGTTGGAACTTTTTCTCTTATATTTTTTGACGTGTTCTTTTTTGGTCCGTCATAAAATTCTAAATATATTCCAAGTTTTAAGGAGATACAAAAAAGGAGCACCTGCGACAGACTGGCGACCTGTCCAGGGTGTACCCCGCCTCTCGCCCAGAACGCAGCTGGAGATAGGCACCAGCACCTCCCGACCCCGTTAGGGAGAAGGGTGACGGAAAATGGATGGATGGATGGAAAAAAGTAGCACAAACAACACTGTAATAGTATTCAAAAAGTAAACATCGCGACAAACATCTTAATTCACACATCGTGAATTACACAGAATATACATTTCAATAGTTTATTTCTATTCATTTTGAATGATTATTATTGGCAAAAAGATTCATACATTCGCCACCAGAGGGCGGTCTTACCGTATTTAACAAATGGAGTTTTAAATGGCGTGTAGAACAAACATCACTGCAGATTTCAAGACAGGTGACAGAAGGATTTTACTTAAGCCAAAGTTGCCAGCTGCCACATGTATACCCAGAGAGCAGCACTACCCCTGGGTGTGCCTTTCCCCACCCTGAGCGCTCACATGAATAATGCATTACATTTGGAAGCTATTCTGTATACCTGTCCATGTGAAAAAGGTACTGTGCTGCCAATTTCCTAGAGTCAAACCTGATTTCAAATCCAGTTGGAATCATATTGGCTCACAAAATAATTATTTTATATTTTCCTAAACTAGAGCCAACTTGGAGCATGATTCAAAGCCCTTTTATTTTACAGGTTACTTTGTGATGAGAAAACAAGGCTGTTTTGATATAATTTGCTGTACCGATTGAAAGGACTAGCTAGTTGTGTGTTTCATTACAACAGAACCTTGTAAGTGATCAACTGCTTTGAGTTTCCAACACAGATGCTTTCATTTTTTTTAAAAAAAGCATTTTGAGTCAAATTGAAGGAAAGTCATACAATGATAGAATGCATTTATAATTTGTTCAGTAGCATTTGCTCAGTATGTCAAAAGGTCAAAAACTACTACCTGATGCTTACCGATTGCAAATGTGTCCTTTGCATGTATTTGCCTAATACATTTACTCAGCAAAATACAGATTGGTGATCGGAGTAATATCTATCATCAGGTTTCTTCGTCCTTTCTTTGTGTTATAAGAATGATAAAATTGATATTAACGTTAAAATATTAGCCTACTAAAAACATATTGATACAAGGTTTAGAAAGTGACCTTAAAACTTGGTTGGGGCTTCTTTTTTCATAAACTACTACATTGACTCAGTATATCATAAAGATCAGTCAGCCAACAGTAGAACTGAGGTGTTAAGAAGGTTACATAAAAAGCAGCCTTCATGTCACCCTGTGCTGTTTGGTCTGGTGATTTCCTCTTCACAATATTCCACAGATTTTCTAGGAGGTTTAGGCCAGGAAAGGGTCTCATATCTAATTCTCAAGTTAAGAAACCATAATGTACAACCCATAACAGAGGCATAGCTTCTCCAAGTCATTTCTGTCCATGAAACCTTCACAATGGAGCTTACTTGTATTCTGTGTGCCTCTGTACTCTTTCTCAAGATCTTGACTTAGAAATGAAGTGACATTTTTCTTCAATTAACTCCAGCTTCAGTGTTAAGTCCCTCGATTGCTATGGTTAACCCTCTTGTTTAATGAACATTTTCCTTTCCATTTTTTTCTTCTGCTGAACTTTCCATTAACAGCATTATGTTAAGAGCCAGCTTCAACAGAAAATATCTTTTGTGACTTACCTTATAAATTGCCTGGCTAACTGCTGACCCATGAACGGGTCCTGGTAGGATCATGTACATTATTTTGTACATCTGTACAAAATAATGTGTTGGTTTCATAATTTGCAAATTTCGAGAGAAGTTGAATTATGATTCTTAATTAGGTATAATAATCAATCAAAATGAATAGAAATAAACTATTGAAATTTATATTCTGTGTAATTCACGATGTGTGAATTAAGATGTTTGTCGCGATGTTTACTTTTTGAATACTATTACTGAAATAGCTACTCAATAATATTCTTCGTTTTGGCCTGCACCTGTTGATAGCCAGATCAAATAAAGTTAGTTTTAGTTATAATCACTAATACAATGGTTTTTTTTCACTCTACCCCTGTAATTAGGTCAGAAGAATAACTTTACGCAGAATAGTGAGAGCCAAATATCTATTGAAATATTTACTGCCACAACTTCCCCCTATTACTGCTCACGTTGTGGGAAAAAAGGGAGTTGGTTGATGTGTGCAGCTCGTCTATCCTGCAAGTAAAAGTCCAGTCTTGCAGGTCTATTGTGGTTTCGTGTGGGCGCGGTCTCGTCGCTCAGGGCAGGGCAGGGCAGCGCAGAGCAAGGTGAGCTGTTCACACTCTGCCGACACCGACTTTCCTTCGGCTGCCGGATCCTTCGCATGTTGTGTTCGTGGTCTAAAGGCTGTGCAAAATGTCGAGTGCGGATCCCCTGAAATCAGCGATTTCCATCAGGAACTCGGACGACACGTCGCTGGCTCTACCGTCGGCGAATGAGTATCATTCCCGGGAGCAGCGCGTCAGGGCGCAAGTGCAATCTCTCAGGAGGACGAAGTCGAGGCACTCCAGCAGCGGCAGGAGCGGATCTGCTACTCTTTCTCCAACAAGTGAGAGGGGCCTTTGCTTTACTGTACACACAATTCAGCAGGATATGGCAGAGTTGAATTTAAGCTGGAGAAGTTTTCAAGTAAAAGTATGTGGTAAAGTTTCACATCTTAAGGTGTTTTATGGTGCAGAAAAAGTGAGAGGTCGATAAATTATTAATGTAATTTATTACACCCTCATAAACTTTGCTGGTTATATGAAGTGCACATAGGTTTTACTGTCCTAGTTTTAAAAAAGATAAGAATACGATATATTGCTTCTTACCTTCAGTTTAAAACATCTGCAATGATTTACCAATGTCTAGTTTTAGAAAAAATAAAAAACTTTGAGTTTGCTGTTTAAAAAGTATTTTAAGAAAGATTAATTAAAACAACTAAGGAAAAGAACAAATGATTTAAATGTATATTAATAAATTATTGGTTTCAAAAAACCCAAACATTTCCAACATGGAGATTTATTCAATGGTGACGCAGTTTTTGGACTGGATACAGTGAGTTAATGTTCAACTTACTGCCTTAATCCCTTCTCTTATGTGAATCACATCCATGCCAATGTTGACAAAATATTTCAGATATTTTTTGGTTATTAAAAGAAACATAGAATAGTTTGTTCATTCAAAAACCCCAATTTTTTCCTGCAAATGCCATTTTACAGCTGCAGCCTGTGAGCTGTCAATTTACTGTAAACGTGACAGTAATAATAGGTTATGGTTATCATTAAAATGTCAATTTCATTGTTACATGCTTGTTCTAAAGAAAATAAGAGTCCAATTTTTTTCTTTTTTTCTTTTTTTGCTGTAACTTCAAACTTCAGTGCTTTTTTTTTTCTGGCACCAATTGTTACTGGTTCTACACTTTCATAGCAATTCATGCTTTAAGGGATAGATGAAGATAAAAGGTGCCGTCACAGATTCAAAGCAGTTTATTGTTTTCCCACAGGCAAAGGATTTAAATCACTGGCTGCAAAAGAGGTGTGTTCTGACACAGCAGCTAATAACCTTTAACTTCTCTTCCCAGGCCCTGAGTACGACTCTGTGTTTTTTGATGCCTCAAAGTCTCAGTTGAGTTCATCTAATGGAGGCGTTTCTTTGAGCAATGGCTCGTCAAAAGTTGTAAGTTTTTCTTTCCTTCTTTATTTTAATTATGCTGACATTTCCACATTCAAGGGTTGTTTTCTTCTCAGTGATAGTTTTAATAGATCAGGGATTTTTAGTGAGTTTATTTTCCAAAGCTACAAAAAAAAGTAATTTTTTTCTGTACGTGTCTAGTTTTCGACACACACAGCAATCTGTTGAATCGTTGCTTCAGTCCAGCCCTTGATACTCCAAAAATGCTATTGTTATTTTTTTCCTCTTTTTAAATATAATTTTCTTCGTGAAATTATTTAAAATTGGGTTTTTGGACATCAAATTTTACTTAATTTCATAGCCAGAGCAAAACTTTACATTTTTCTGGAAACTTTTGTCCAGAAAAAGGGAACAGAAGTACAAGAGCCTGTACTGCTCCTCCCTATAAATTAGAAAAACGTCTTAGATACTCCACAACATTTTATTTTCTTTGACAGAAATGAAACATTTTTACACAAAGACTGGAAGGCATTTCACAGCTTGGTTTATTGTGTCATTGCTTCACTGCTGTCTTTTTAAGGCATTATGTATTTCTCTTGATAGTCCTGTTTTTTTCTCTCTCTTCATTTCTCCAGTTTACCACAAACAGAAATAGGAATAACCAACAAACGATCAATCATATGAAAAGATCCACCATGAGGAAGCAGACTATGAATCACTATGAAAGCAGATATGGCGCTATTGGCGGTGTAGCCAGTCTGGGTCTTGCGAACACCAGTCGCAGCGAGCCCGGGCAGGTCTTGAACACCAGCGTCCCACAGTCGTATGTCCCAATGCAGATACGACCAACCGTAGAACCGCAGGGCAACAGGAACACCTACATGAAACACCACAGCAGCAGCAGTCAGTATATGAAGAGGACCACATCCCAAACCCACCCTCACTATCCTTTAAATGGAGCGGGTCTGATGCACAAGCACAGCCAGTACAGAGTCTCTCAACCTGAAATGAACAAGATGTGGTCGCAATACACCGTCACCGATTCTTCTTCTAAGACTCATATAAACTCAGAGTGAGTTAGAAAATCCCCCCAAAAAACCACGTCTCCTTATTTCTCATATTAATAAACTGGATCAACTTAGGTTGCTTGTCAGATACATTGAAATGCATATTTTTCTTTTTCAGAGTAAATGGAAACAGTGTGAGTTCTAACATCACTATGCAAGAAGCTGTGCAGTTTCTTTCCAGCAAAGATGAGAAATACCAAAACTGTGGCGCTTCCTACATTCAGCACAACACTTTTAATAACAACCAAGCAAAAGAAGAGGTACCTTAACTTATTCTGATTTAACACTCTTTGTATTCTGTTGGTATTTAAATCATCCTGCTAAATTTGATACAATGTGCTCAGTATAAACTGATCATTTTCAATCCTGCATTTGATTATTTATTATCCTTTATCTGTTGTTATTTTAAATCTGATCCAAGACACTGCAGTAAAACCATAAAACTAGCTTCAGAATTTCAATCTACAGCAATGCAACTGAAGCAAAATATCTTTTTGGGTTGGAGACTAACCAATTTACTCATCTTTCAATGAGAAAGGAGTAGAATTTGAAGCAGACAAAATGATTACTTCAACTAGAAGGGAGGGGACAAAATGCAAAATGTTAGACTCATGAGAATGAAAATGAATATGAGTGTTCCTGAAAATCCCCTGCGCTTTGCTGGGTAATTTGAATCCAGGACAGGATATACTGAGTACTGAATCAAGGAGAGAAAGGTGAAAGAACTGATGGGATCCTCAAGGAAAATTGAACAGAATCAAAGTTGTTTTTTTTTTGTTTTTTTTATTAAAAGCACAAATTATTTCAAACATAACTATTGTTTAATAATTAAAACCAAGTATTTCTCAGTGTCTTTGTTAATAAGTTAATTCTTATTGCCTTGCAGGTTCTTGCATTGAAAGGTATCCCCTGTCTCGTGAGTCTGCTGGAAAGCCCCAACTCACAGGTCAAAAGCACGGCCTCTGCTGCCCTGCGAAATCTGACCTTTCAGAACAACAAAATTAAAGAAGAGATCCAACGCTGCGAAGGCATACCCAAGGTGGTTGCTCAGTTCAAAAACTCACAATCTGCAGAACTGGATAAACAGCTGGCAGGTACACAGTAGTGATCTGAAATGAAAACCTGTATATGTACGTGTACATGCATACAAAAGCCCAAATGAACAAGTCAGACAGAGAGTGGCTTGTTTTGGTGTTATATAATACTGTTGAATTCTGGTGCTCTGTGAAACGAGACTGGTGCTTCAGTTATACTGCTAACACCCATCCTGCTTCATGCTGAAAATGATAAATTGAACAGTTTTATTTAGTTAGCTTTAAAGGCAAAACACCTTTGTGTGTGTTTTGAGGCTGTATTTGAATGAACTTAGTTTATATTTTGACATTTCTTTTTTCTCTAGGTCTTTTGTGGAATTTGTCATCTGTAGACAACATGAAGACAGACCTGCTGAAGAATGCTCTGCCTGTTCTAAAGGAGCGAGTGATTCTGCCTTACACAACAGGCTCTAGAGATAATGTCAGTGCTGATGTCTTCTGTAGCGCCACAGCATGCCTTAGGTGAGATACAGAATCCAGTTTTGTGCTTCATGTGACTCTTCTGCATTTTAGAGAATCCACAGATTACCTTTTTAAATTTTTTTGTAGATTCCCACCATGACGCTAACATTTAAACTTCTTCAAAGCAGTTAGTAGAACTTGGCTTTGTGTATCATTTTTTCCACAATCTAAATGGGAATTTAGATTGAAGATTTGAGCTGCAGAAATTCGGACTACACAGTTTTTCAATATTTTATAAAATCACAACTGCTGATTTAGTTCTCCAAAACATGAAATAGCAAAATGTGCTGCAGGCTATACTCTAAAAGTAACTGTTTTTAAAAGTCAACGAAAAAAGAAGGAATTTCAAGATTATCTCAATTTATTCATTAAAGCATGACATTTTTTTATTTTCAGTAAATTCAAAAAGTATTCATAAAAGTGCATGCTTTTTAACAATTGTTTTTTTAAATCTGTATGTTTTTTTTAATCTAATATGTTTGCGCATAAGACCTGCTGATACAGATTAGAGGTGAACAAGGAGATGGTCAAATAAATGGCCTTTCTCTCTTCGAAAATAATAATACCTGGAGACATCGGATGACAGGATGTGTCTGAACATGCTTAAAAGGTTTAAAGTGAATGAGGGTTTGGGTAACTGCAACTACAAACCCACAAACAACACCATGGTGACGGCAACTGTTGCCGTCACCATGGTGAATGGAATCTTTATGATTCTGTTCGTTAAGACATTTCTTTTTCTAATTTATATGTTTTTGTTGGAAAGGAAAAATTAATATCAACACTGAAGAATCAGGCGCAATTTGCTTATGGTGTTTGGCACATATCTTGAGCTGTCAGACTCTTAGTAAATGTTTTAGTGTCTTGTGTTCATTGCTAATTCCCTACTGTTGTTTTTTCTTACATAATTTTCTTTTGTTATTATCTTTACGATGTCTAGAATCTGAGGTGTTTGCTGTATTACTAAACCTCTGATGAGGTTTAGTCTGACAGCTTTTCACCTTTAACCTTGTAAAAGATATTGAACAACACAAACCACTGTTAGAAATTTATTGCAAAATGATGACAACCACCTTATCTACTGCAAAAAGATATGCATGCTTGCAGGGTTGAATGTTTGACTGACATCCAGGTCCATTGTGCAAGAGCTGAAACTGTAGTCTGCTTTATCATAACATCAGCGTAATCAGTGTTAAAAGTTTCTCAAATCTCGGTGGCAGATGATTGACATTTTTCCAAAGACACAAGCTTGTTGAAAACTGTAGGATATTTTTAAGCCAATACTGACACATCTAAGCTTCCATTGTTGCATCAGCCTGAATTTCAAATCCGTCTGCTTGATGGCACTGTCTATTTATTCATCATTGTAAATCCCTGTTATGAAAGAAAATAGCCCCATCAAATGCTGAGTCCCTCACAGATGTTCTCTCTCTGTCTCTTAAAACGGGTATAATATTAAAAGATTTAAATAGTTAAAGAAGCTCACTATTGGTAATTTCTGTTACCTGTGCTCTTTCCCACATACTTGAAAAATTTGTTCATCCTCGAAATGTGAAATACATGCATTCTTTCAAAAACCTTCTAGATTCTATTTTAATTTCAAATTATATGTGATTTGGATTGATTTTATACATATGTATTTGATTTTTTTATTTTATGTCAAGAGTAGATTGCCTATTAAGACCTTAGGATCTTCTTAGCTTTTGTTTCAACGATTGCTTTTTTGCTGCCTTTTTGTTTTTGTTGTTTGCATTGTGCAAATGAAATACAAACAAGTCACTCAGACATGTACTCATATCTTGGGCTTTGATTTCATCAGAAACCTCAGCAGTGCAAAGCAGGACGCCAGACAGGCGATGAGGAAATGTCCAGGTTTGATCGACGGCTTAGTTGCTTACGTGAAAGAATGTGTGGAAAACAATAAAACAGAAGATGAGGTAAAAACAGAAAAAGATTTTGTTTCTCAAACTAAAGAAGCATATCTAGTGAAGTTTGTGTCTCAATGTGTGCATGTGTGTGTCATGTCTCCTGATGTCCGTGTTTGTGTTTTTTTTTTTTTCATATATCCACAGGCTTTAGGACACTGTGTGAGCATTCTGCACAATCTGACATTTCACCTGGAAGAAGAATTTTCAAGTCTGTTCACCAACATGAATTCTTTGGGGAAGAATATGATCAGTAACGGGAGTCAAAATAATGCCAACTCTGTTGGCTGCTTCAGTGCACAAAGCAAACCCCTACAGACTGATGTGAGTCAGACAATCTCACTCAGTAGATTCTTGATGACTCCTAACCCAAACCGACAATTATCAGTTCATTTGTCTAGACTTAAACTTACATAAAGTAAATTAAGATAAAACATGCAGCTTAGTTTAGTACATGCAGATTACTTTCATGTTACCGTCATAGTGCTTTCCAAAAAAAATTACTTTGTTAAAAACTTCATCAAAATAATGTATTTTTTTCATGTAGGGTCCCTTTGACTATGCAGCCACTGAGGATGCGCAACCTAAAGGAGCAGGCCTTTTGATTCACTCCAAAACGCTGAAGGATTACTTGTCTCTGCTTAACTTGTCCGAGCGCCATTCAGTGCAGGATGGCTGCTGGGGCATACTGCGGAATCTCACTGCGCGTGACAGCACTGTAAGTTACATTCACTCTATAAGCAATTTAAATCCTAACATTGTCTAGAGCTGAGAATAACAAAGGAATTTTTTCATGTTAAAAAAATACAAAAGAACAAAAATGTCTCTATTATAAATTAGAAAATGTGCTGGAGATTTCACCTCAGCGCTATTTTGTCATTTTGCAGTTTAAACTTTTTAACGTCAGATATGTATCAGTTTTACCTACCATGAGGATGTTTCGCACCTGTTTTAAAATCTGATCATTTGAGTCAATATCTACAATATTCTCATAGTTTATAGTAAAGATATTGTCTCATGTGACTTTAACAATTACTGTTTGCTAATAATGATTTTTCTTTAATGAAGGCCAAGTAATATAACACTTCGTTTATTTATACATTGGATTTGAGCATTTCTATGATTGTTTGTCTTCATAATCCATTGAAACAATTAACTTACTAAAAAAACAAACTAATGCTTTGTAGTTAAGTATGTGGGCGTGAAATTATTTGTTTAGAGGTGTACAACAGAAGTAGGAGGGACAAAAGAATAATATGTGGGTGTTAAATGGGGTTCAAATTGGTAAAGAGATAAATTCACAACAATCAATTGGGAGTGAAGAATGTTTCTGAATTCAAAAGAATTTTTTTGTATCGGAACAAAAAGAAATATGCATAATATGTTCCGGCTTTTCTTGCCATGATAGCTGTATTACCAAAAATGCCGTGAGGATTTTTTAAACACTTTTGCACATGTGTCATTTTCACTATAAGTACCTCAAAATATCACTGTGAAATTTTAAGTCTGTATCTTTACATTGGACGTATACAAATAGTCACTTTGTAAAAGTAGGTGTGGCATTAGCCAGTCTCCAATGTAGTCACTGCCAAAATATCTTCAACTGTCATCACATTTCTTTGTTTGACGTTAAACATTATAATGTTATGTCGATATCATTTTCAGTAGCATTTAGACTTTGATTTAATTGCATGTTTTTTACATGTTAACACTGCAAAATAACAACATGGTTATATTGTAGATTGACTTTAACTGGGTTTATGAATCAGTATGCTTTTGTGTTTCTGCAGGTGTCTTCTGTAATAAGTCAAATCATTGTGAAGAATCTGAATGGCATGCGGTATATCTCCCCCTTCTTAAAGTCAGATAAAGTCAACATGCAGAAGAACGCAATGGGTTTGGTGATAAATTTGATCAAGAACCCAAATCTGCACAGTGCTGTTGGTAAGAAGCAGGTCCAAACAGAACAATGTGTGCATGTCATGTTTCCTTGGTGAATTTCTGCAAATATTTGTGGCTTTGAAAGCCAATATCCTGAATATGCATGTGCAACCTCACAAGTGTTTACTTGTGTTCTCTACTAAATGTATCTTGTTGGGCTTGTTTCTTGTTCAGGTGAAAAAAGCATCCCAGGCCTACTAAGTGTCCTCTCACAAGACACGGCTGGAGCCAGCGATTCCGATGACACTCTTGCTTTAGCCTGTCTGGCTGCCAGCACCCTGGTTCTGAGTAACGTTGAATTTACCAAAAGTCATTTGAGCAGAAAACTGATTGACTCCCTGAACAGTATCAGCCGAAACATGTGAGCTGGCATAAATACAGATAGAAAATCTTCCCACATGTGCCTAAAATAAATATATATTTGTCTTGTCTGTCAGAGTTCTCACATAAATTCAACTAATATGTTTCTACTTTTCTTTTCCTTTTTTAGTTATTTTTCCAAATCGAATAAAGCTGCTTCATTTCTTCTCATCAGAATGTGGTCTAATAAAGAACTTCAGAGCTCCTTGAAAAAGGTGAGCTGAAGGCCAACTTGTATGTCTTTGGGTGTGTCCTCTATGTTTCCTATGAGTAACTTGCACTAGACACAGAAGTCCACGCCTCACTTGGCAATTTGTGAGAAGAACAACGAAAGGTTGCTGGATTAGTCATGGTTCCCATGAAAGTTTAAGTGAGAAAATATACTGGTACTGATGATGCTATGCAATCCAGTAGGTCAGGTTTGATGAATCACACATTCAACTTGATTTTTATACGCACACAACTCTGGTCCCAAAGTTTTACATTTCCACTTCAAAGTACATTGTTAAGAATGTTTTATTAGCATGTTCGAAAGCTTACCAATGTGTCTGTTTTTGTTAACTCAGTAATTACTCAGAGAGGGAGAAAAAAAAAACTGATTTTAGTGTGTTTTATTTTTCCTCCAGCTTGGGTTGGGCAAGTCTATGTTTATCAATGACATCACCATGGCAGCACAAAAATCTCTCCAAATTGTGGATTAACACAATTTCAAAGATCAGCTGAAGGCTTTTTGTACCCTGAAGAGACTCACCTGCATCTGGACGTCATAAGGACCCAGAGCCAATGAGGCAGAACATCGTCGCTTCAAAAGTCAGAAAAAAATGTTCCAGAAGTTTTATATAAAGCATTTCTGCCCTGTGCATGTGCTGCAAGATATGTGTTTAATATAGGAATAAAAGGTGAAGGAGAAGTTTGGCAGCAATAAAGTTCCTTACAATAGAATTGCTTGTATTGTCTTGTCAGTTAAACGTCTTTTATGGTAAATTGTGTTTAGAAATTCAGCTTTCTTATTTTTTTTTACATATCACTGCAAGATATTAATGCAATGTAGCAATGCTGTAAAATTCATTTTGATTGTGCAAAATAAGCAGCAGTATAAAACATGCGCCTTATAAATGACATTGTTTTAATCATTGATTTTTTTCTGTTTTACCTGTATTTTCACATGTGCAATCCAAAAATTTGCTATTTTGAGTTGATGCAGTATCACTAGCAGATGTGTAGGGTAGCGAAAGAGGAGAGATGATTATCATTGTTTTGTAATTGTTATTGCAGAATGAATATTTTTGCAAACCTTTTCACACCCTGTTATTTTTTCTTAATTTTGGCACCAGTCTGAAAAGCCTGTGGCAGATTGCCAGTCGAGCCTCACCCTGGTGAATTGCCTAGCTTTCCCTCCAGGAAAACAAACATAAATAAAGATTCTCTCTTGCTGCATTTTGTCACAGTCTGACCCAGTTTCAACCAATCAAGAACTGAAGGATTTGTATGTTTACATGACATAATTTGTAGAAAACAGAGAGGCAAAAAGCAAGACTTCTTCGGTTTGTTGTGCCAGAATACAGAAAAAAAAAACTTGATGCTTTCATAACGACTGAAGTTTTTAAAGCTCACATTAAGTTAAAAACAAACAAAAAACAAATCTTGCAATTTATTTGTTTAATAAATTACAATAAATTTGTGCTTTTCTTCATCCCACAAGTTTGTTTACAGACTTCAATAATCACTTGTCACCAAGTAGCTGGTTGGTTTAAAGATTTTCAGCTATTTCTAAGTAAGCACATTATACAATGTATTAGTTTATATATTCAGAAATCTGAATGGGATCTGACTAGCTTGAATCTTAAACACAATTATCAGTTCGATGGGACTTTCTGTAAGAATAATCAAGGTTGGCAGATTTTGCAGCAGGTGTTACTTCCTCAGGCCTCGCTTGCTCCGGGTGCCTTTTGAGCTGAGAATGAAGATAAAGTCAGCAGAGATTTGACAAATCAGATGGGAAACAAACTACAACATTTCTCCAAGCATAGAGTCTTGAAATGACGTATCTATTTACTCTGACTTCTGAGATTTTTATCAGCCAGTGAATCTGTTGAGAAATGTGTTGACTTGTCTACAGTAAAAGATCAAAGCTTGAAGTAAAACTTTAAAGTTTGACTGGGGTTAATGTAGGAATAACCCCAGCCTGTATTCTGTGTCTTATTTCACAGAATACAGGGGAGTGAAGCTTAAAATGCTCAAGTCAAATACTCATGATGTAACATTTTTTTATGCAGTGACTCATTTTGTGTAATGATGTTTGTACAGCATTACGTCAGTGTTGTTGCTGCAATGCTGATTTACAGACACCATAATAAAGGTGAATTTATCAGTGACTCGTTGGTTGCCACAACAACCATAGCAAATATTACTTGTGCTACATACACACATACACACAAAATATATGTTTGTATATAATGGCAAACAAGTGGGATGTGATCAAAGGTAGTTCTAAATTCAAATACAGTTCATTCATATGTGAAATATTTCCTGTGCACACATTGTTTACAGAGTACTATCACTGTGCATAGTACACACTTCTGAAGAACCATTTATTATCGTGAATGTTCATGATCAAAATATTGATCATGAACAGAAGAGGAGTGACTGCATAGAAAAATTGCATGATGAGAATTTCACTTTAGGATTTACTGAATTTCACTCCCCTGTCTTTTGTGAAATAAAGGACTGAACAATAATCCCAGTCATCATCTCTTTACCTTACTTGATCTTTCACGTTGAATGAATGCTATTCTTTTTTTTTTCTGTATGTTCAAAATGTTTAGAATTGTAGGGCAGCAGTTTTTATTATTAATTATGGGGCTACATTTTTCAAAATTAAATGTATTGAGTTTTATGTATAAATATTTCTCTAACAAATTGTTTTTCAACTTAATTTAGTAAACAGTTAATCAGTCAAACTACAGACAAAAAAGCTGGGAGGACAAAAATTTCAAACAAATGAACCCCAACTGACCTGTTTGAATTATAGCTTTAGGTAGCCCTGCATGAGTAGTACACATGATTTCAATGACAGCATGTAATACTAGCCACTGTTTAATTCTCAGCTACATGAGCAGAGATAATGTCACCAAACAGCTGAGATAATAACCCCTTTCAGCTGTTGTGCTTCCACTTTCAGCTCATTTATCCCCTGAGTCTAAATTCACATGCATTGTTTGGAAACATCCTGCTGCTGATTGGTCAAACATGTTTGCTAATTCTGATTTTGTAAAGCCAATGTGTTTGGTGGAGTGTGAACAGGAAGATTAACATCTAGTTATGTTACTTCTGGTAACTTTAAAAAGTTTTCAATCCCTTGAGCCCAGATCTTATTCTATTATATTTGGATTTAAGTGGCTAATGTAAAGGGAACAAAAAAATAAGACAGTTTTTAAAGTTTTTGCACAAATAAAAACCTCAACGCATGAAATTGGGATGGAGGTTGCAGGACATTGAATTTACAATTAGACTTCATGAGACAAGTTGCCATTATTTCCCTACTTTGCTTCCACAAAGATAGAACAACAGAAAAGACTTACATTTTCTGATGATCGCTCACACGATTCCTGAGCACTGTGATCTGTGCAAAGAAGTACAAACACAGTCAATTAATTTAAATTATAACATAAGTCTGTTCTGATATTGTCAGACATTTTTTGCTATTGTCTAACTAAACCCAGCCAGCCTTTTGCTCAATAACTGCTGAATAACTTTTTTTTTTTTTTAATATAAGCAGGTTCAGACATCAGATGGACAAATGGATGAATTTGAATAAACATAAAAACTTAGACTTCAGACATGTGAAAAAGGAGTGTTTTCATCTTGTCATGTCCTTAAATCTACTAATTCAAAGTAAAAAAGGGGAGAAAGAATTTTTGCTCAATGGTCACAACAACCCCCACCATAGGAATGACAAGTAGATTTTGTCAGTCTGAAATGCTCTGCAAAAACGGCCTTCAGAAACATCGTGTAAAAGGCAAAGAATCTGAAAAACATACAAAACCTTTCAAATTCTGTAAAAAGCCTCCAAAAAGAAAAATCTTTGTTTTTAATTAGTGGAATTTTAATGATGTAAAATTTTTGACACTTATTTCACCATAAGCACTAAACTGGATGAAAGCATGCTGGAAGTAAACATAAGTTAACCTTGAAAAAAAGCTTAATTTCTCAGAAAATGTCTTTCTAAGAGTGCGGTGGTCTGAATACACAAAAACCCAAATATGTAAAGCAGCCTTCAAAGTCCTGCAGCCCTGAGAATAAAGAAGCCTTGGAGGAGTCTTTCAGTATATGCTTGCCTTTGCAATGAACTATTGTTCAAAAATGTTACTTTTTTTTAACATGTTGAAAAGTGTCAGCCTATTGTGTCTGTTCCTAACAGAGCTTCTTTATCTGCTTAATTCCTTTTGGAACAACAGAGAAAGCTGTTTATCTGTATTGTACATAATTTCTGCAAGTGTCCCTTAAAATATTTTTTGTAGCTCTTCGTGCTGGAATGTTTTTGTTCCAAACACAATCTTTGTGCACATGCTACTATGACAACAAGAGTGTCAACAGCTTTACCTCATACTTCTGCTTTGTGTACTTAAATTGAAGGTCAAATTTCTCTGCCTCAAGCTGCCGCATCCAGTCCCACATTTCCTTTGCTTTCTCTCTGAAGACAGAAAAAAAAAATCTTTGAATAGGTTCATTTCATTTAAGCTAAGAAATGATTACATCTTTGTGTGGCAATGGATACTCCCAACCTCAGTTTGTCCTCCTTCAAGTGATCAATGTTCAGCTCCTTGCGGCGATCATTTAAGATCTTCCTCTTCTTTTCTCTTTCTGTTTGTCTTTTAGTTCCAGGTTGTGTTTGCTAGAAATCCATAGATCATCAATGGTAAATAATTTTACCTAGACATGATATTACATGTCAGTGAAAATAATTTGATAACACTTTATTTGACTGGTTGTAAATAAGACTGTCATGGCACCGTAATAAACATGACATAACACCTCGTATGAACCTGAGTAAGTCTTTATGAATATTTATGACTGTTGTCACAAAGTGTTAGTCAGTAAATCATGACACTTTTAATACAAAGTTCAAAATTATTCAAAATGTATTTGTTATGACAACTTGACATTAACCAAGAAATCATGATCTGACAAAAATTTGTTATGAAAGTATTAATGATTAAACTTTAAAAATGATGTAGCTTTATGTTATTAAAGCTAAAGTTATTTGCAACCCGTCAAACTTGCAGATTTACTACCTTGTATCCGGTGAAACTCAGATTGGACAAAATCATCTTCTTCCTTGCATCATCGTCTGCTTTCTTCTTAGCTTCCTCTTCTTCTTTCCTTGCTTTCTCTTCCTTTTTGTTTGAAAGAAACAGATTTGATCTACAAATCGCATTTCATCAGTAAAAATTTCAAATAAGCTACAGTTACTTGCTAAACTGCATTAGTTTTCAGCTTCCACTCACAGCTAGTTTGGCCTGCCGTTCTCGTTCTCTCTCGGCTCTGATCTTCATCTGCTCAGCTCTCTCAGACCTGCGTTTTTCCTGGGAAAAACAACGAGGCAAACCCTAAGCATCAGAATAAATCCCTTCAATTGAAAACTTTAAGAAATAGCATGGGAACTTTCATTTGCACCAGGAACATGGAAGCAAACATACAATGCGGTCTGTGAGCACAATCAGCTCTTCCTCTTCCTTCTTACGCTTCTCAAAGTGAGCTTCAATCAGTGTGTGCAGCTCAGTCAGGTCCTTTTCCATACGCTTCCTATGAATGTCCTGGAATAAAGGGATGAAATGTTAGGGGAAAATGTATCCAAATCCAAAACAATAAGTTTGGATTTGATCAAATATTAACTTACATCAAAGTCCACTTTTTCACCATCTGGGATCTTAGGAGGAGCCAAGCCAGGCACAAATGTAGATCTGAAAGAGAAAGGGGAAATGTATTCAATCTCACTATGTCTCCCATTGGAAACCATATTATACAATGCCCTGCACAACTATTTACCCCTTTGAAAGTTAATATATTTTATTGTAATTGCATATGATAGTTCATTATAACTATCATATATCCTTTATAATTATATATAATTATAAAGGATTATATATATGTGACATGAAAGGAAATGGATGCTTTTCAGTTTTCTTAGAAATATAAATTGAAAACTGAATTGCACAGTGATATTCTCAAACATCTCATTAAGTAACTAGATAAATAATGTTACCTAATATCAGTATAAATAGAGCTGTTTTGTGAAGGCCAGACTGGTTTGTAAGAGAGCCTTAGTGAAAACCAAGGAACACAACCAATTGGTGGCAAACTATAAAGTAATGGAGATGTGTCAAGCAGGATTAGATTATAAAAACTGTCAGGCTTCAGTAATGTCACCTACATTCAACAGGTGGTAGGTGACAAAGCAAGAAGGTGTTCCCATTAAATAAGACCATAATAGAACTGTTGACGTGGATGCAATATGCTGTTTGGCTTCAAGCTAACTCAGCATGTCATCCCAAACACATCAAAGACATAGGGGCTGCAGCATCATGCAAAATATAATTTTACATTCAGTGTGGCCAGAATTGAAAGTTCATCCAGTTTGACTGAATTTGACCTACTGTGCAAGAGACACAAAGCTGGCGAAGACATCAAAACAAAAAACCTGCAGCTGAATGGTTGTATGAAGTTTGAAAGCAACATTTTACTTCGCACTTTGCAATTTTGTGTTCATTTATGCTTATCCTTCACATCAAATCCACAAATAAATGAAAAGGCTGGTGTTGTGGTATACAAACAAATGTGGAAAGGTTTAGAGGTATGAAAAACTTTTCAAGATACTGTTACTGACTGATGCAAAAAAAAAAGTCTGAACTCAGGACTTACTTTATCTTGGGCTTTGAATCCTCTGTGTGTCAGAAATTTGATAAAAAATATTTCAGACCCATAAAGGTGAAAATGCACAGGTTATGCACAAAAAGGGACAGCTCACCTGTACCTCCCCCATTTTCCTCTGTATTGTCTGTTGAAAGATTGACAGTAAGTCAAGACTTGATCCCAATATGGCTTTTGCATACAGGTAATTCTTGCCTGTTGTTGCTTATGATAGGAGCTGGTTGTCAATAACATTAGCTTGGAGAGCCCTCAGGCAGAAACTGTTGCAGAAAGTGAGTCAGTAAATTCTCTGACACTAAACGTCACCTGTAACTGCTAATTGACAGAAAATATGCATGTATTTCTCTGTTAAAACCCTACAAGTTCATCTTTAAACTACAATCAATGATGACTTATGAATTTTCTCCACCCAAGTCTGTGAAGCCGAATGAAAAAGAAAAGGAACAAACCAAAAAAATGTCCTGACCGATACAAACATTGTCACCTGTCACACATAATTGACTTTAAATGAATGATAAAACCTACAATTAAGAGTTCACTTTTGTCTTTATCTACCTCATTTTTTAAATTACTAATAGTTTTGTCAACAAAAACACAATATGAAAATCCTACACCATGTATCACCTCAGTGACACTACAGATTAAGCAGAAAATAGACCTAATTGTAGCAACTATGTGAAAGAGTTCAGAAGTTTAACTTCAGCCTGTTTTTTGTTTTCATATTTATTCATCAAATTTTTCCCAGAAATCTCACTGCAAGAGTTTGTTTTGTATTCTTTCAAATATAAGATGGATGACATATGAACAATGCTGTGTGAGGCTGATATTGTTTTCTATCCTAACCGCACTCTAAGCTTGCATGTTGTATTTCTTGTTTTTCATTATGCTGTTTGCTCATAAAGCTTTTCTAGCTAATCTCTCAGACTTTCACGAGTAGCTGGATTTAAAATTAAAGGACTATGCTTAATAATTATGGGACATCTCATATGAGACTTCTCACTAAATCCAGTAAATTCTGTCATATCATTCCTCTTCTATATTCACTATATTGGCATCCAGTTGGTTTTAGAATTTGTTTTAAAGTACTTGTACTGACATGCAGAACATTACATGCCCAGGCTCCTGATTATCTTTTTCAGCTTTTAACTAAATATTCTGCTGCTCCTGGTATTCATTCTCAAAACTCTGAAACTTTTGGTTGTTCCACAAATACGGTTAAAATCTAAAGGGAACCAGGCCTTTCAGTCGGTGGCCCCAAGGTTGTGGAACAGCTTGCCATTACTGATTCTGTGGAGGTTTTTAAAAAGCAACTAAAAACATTTTTATTTTCCTAGAATTTTATCTTTTGATTTTATTGTGTTTCTTATGTTGGTTTTATGTTTTGCATGGTTTTAAGGTTAATTTCTACTGTACAGTGCTTTGTGACTTCATGTCTGGGAAAAGCAATTTACAAATAAACATTACTTTCTTACTTACATACTATCTCAAGGCAACCAGTTTATTGGATGTTATTTAAAGAAATACAGTAAAAGGGACTAAATTCAAATCATGTCAGCAGTGTTGTGTTTGTGAAAAAATAAATAACTTTCTTTTGCTTCCACTTCCCAATTTTATGCTACGTTGTGCTGTGTTAATGCCCCCACCCTCCCATCTCAACCCTTTTTTGAATTATGCTGAGAAAATATGAAAAGGTTCAAAGGGTATAAATATTTTTGTGAAGCAATGTACAAAAACAGTTCTTTTTCTTGTTTCAGCCTGCAGCTTTGACAGATAATGCTTCCTAAGTAGGTTAAGTACTACATTTTTTTTCAGATATCTTCATTAAGCCTCTGTTTGAGCAAATGTACCTCCGACATTCAGAACCTCCAGTGACAGAAACCAAAACTCTTTTCATCGCAAAGACAGTAAGCCAACCTCCATTTAGGCAGACCTCTAAAAGCCAAAAAATTGCAAGTGGGTATTGTGTTTCAGCTCCTACTTCCCGAAGGACCTCTATTCAGAACACTGAGTGACCTACATTGCTCTGTAAAAGGGACTGTTCTATGCACAGGAGGAGAGGCGGGTGCTGTTTATTTTCAAGAGCGGTCAGACCGCACAGGCAGATATAGAGTGATGGCCATTCTGTTTCATGTTGACCTTATGAACCCTTAGACATGAAAAATAAGATCTTGAGGGATCATAGCTATCTTCAGATAAAGCAGGCTTACTGTAAGGGCAAAGGTCAACCAGTAGAAAAGCCCTTAGACAGCAATTGCCTGTGTATTGGCGCCAAGGGGATGAAAAAACTGAAAACTGAGCAGCAGAAACAACAGGATTGGTTGTAATTCTGTGACTTTGAATCTTTAAATACAAAGTGTCAAAGCATAAAATACAAGACAAAGTGATAGAAATAGAAGTCACATAACGCTGCATTCAGAAGATGATTATATGTTGTATATGGATGGACTTGAATGTTAAACTAAGAAATGCTCCGCTCTGCACAACAAAGCTTTAAAACTGTAAATAACAACAATTACAATTAAAACAAAGCATTTAAATTATGAATTCATATATTATAATTCCAGCATCATTTTTATTGCTTCAGAAGCAGTTGGAAGGAGAGCCATGCAGCTGCCTGAATCTGCATCTTGTAAAACTCACTACAGTATCAAAATGTGAAGAATTATCCATCTCGTACAGGGGATCAGTGAACTGACAACGCTTTCTGCTTACCCCTGGGAAAAGAAGACAGACAAGAAAAAGATTTTGTCTAAACTGATTTTATCAGTGCAAGCATAGCTTGGTTTTTCTCTCTGCTGAAACAAATTGAACACTCACTCATATGTGGCCTCTTCGGTGTCCGACATGTTGTAGGATGCAGCACCTACACACTGCAAAAGGGTTTGATAAGACTGCATTTAAAACAGCAAACTAGAGTCAAAAAGGCAAATCAAACCTACATGCCTACATTGCAGGACCTTACCCAGATCAAGTGTGTGCTTCAGACAGGAGCAAGTAGGGAAATGTCCTTCTCTTTGGGTCCTAAGCTTTTAAACCCAGCAGAGGATCACATGGCAGCAAGCAGCCCATGACTACAAATGATGGGCACATACCTACAAACAGATGGTAGATGGCCTTAACTGGAATAGGAAAACATGCGTTGTCTATGGATCTGCATTGTCTATTTTTACCTTTCGAAGCTTCAGCAGTAGATCACAGGATTATTGCTCTGAAAAGGTTTCACTCATACGGGTTTACCCAACTCAGGCATGTTGCATTTAATCCTTATAAACCTGCTCCTACAAAAACATGACAGTAAAGAAGCATGGCTGATGCTCCTCTGAATCCTAAGTTGTCAAACATTAACAGCAAATATGGGGCCTTGGTTGTTAAATTTTCTAACTTCTCCTTCTGTAGCCTTTTCAAAAGTGACAGTTTGTAAAAATGTGTCAGTGAGTACTATTACTATAAGGGAGGGTTAAAATGAATTATCTATCACACCCTTCACAAGATCAGTCTTCTGCACTTTGCCTTTAATCTCATCTTTGCATCCACAAGCAATGACATGTTATCAAGAACAGCAGTTATGACCATGCCAAGCCCTTTGATAGTCCTTCTGTTTGCTTTAATGCCACATTGGACACCACAGTGGGGATTATGACTCAGATGTCTCATCTGAGCTGAAGCCAAACTGCAGCTTTGTTTGTGGAGTTGTCAGGCTGGGAGTTTCACCTTTTACCTTACTTCTTTTTTTATATGTATATAAAATGTGTTGCTGGTTTGATGACTTTTTTTGGCAAATCAAACTCTTATAAAAATAAACCAGGCTTTGTTTCAAAACTGAAACAGCATTGCATTTTTTGTTGGGGGTGGGTTTAGTTGAGGGGATTAATTCTTGAGAAAACCATTTTCAACCATATAGAAACTGAACACATTCTTTTCTCTAGAGGAACTTATTTTGATGTGAAATGTGCACATCAACTCACTTAAGTAAAACACCCTGAAAATGAAGCTGGTAAGAAACTGTTGGGATTCACAATGAAACTTGCTTTGTACTCATATAAAAGGAAAGGCCACTCAGAGAAGAAGAAGTCATTGCTCCAAAATGACAAGATGCAGTTTTCACAGATGCAAAGACTCAAACTTTTGGAGAAATGTTCTGTGGTTTGTTTGAATAAAAAAAACTTAAGTGTTTGGGCTTCATAACCTCATTGTATTTGCAAGAAAATAGGGGGTGCTTGCAAGCTTTGGAAAACCACCCTAACTGTGAACTTTATGGGTCCAAGCATTGTGTTGTGTAGTTGCTTTGAGTCAGAGAGAGAGACTGATACACTTCATACATGGGGAATATGAGAAAAGGGAATAATGTGGGAAAACTGAAATAATATCTTTATACATCAGCCAGGAAATTGGAGCTGGAGTATAAATGTGTCTTCCAAATTATGACACTGCCAAATAAGTTTGACCTATAATTTTCTCCTTAAAACACTTAATTGTCTTGTCTGAACTAGCTGCCAAGCCACGCCAGGAATATAAAGCATTGCCACAGAAAGTTGAAAATTAGAAATCTAATTCTGTTTGATTTTTACATTTTGGAAAGAAGGAAAACTAGGATTATAAATAATAATAAAAAAGTAGACAAGCATCCTGGTTTGTGAAAAATTTAGTCTTTGGTTGGCTGGCAGTTGTGACTAATATGCAATTTCTTAATAACATCATCCAGATAAAGCCACATATAAAAACTGAAACCCTACTTAGATTAGTTGAGGAGACCAGGTTGGAAAAAAAGTCAAAACTTTTGATCATTTTATCTCATAAAACTACAGTTAGAATCATTAGAACAGTGACTTAGTAAGTTTTCAAGCCATTTTTCTCTGACAGAAAAGGAACACCCTTTCTCCTTCAGATTTTATTGTCTACAAACCACACCTGTCTGGCACCTGAGTCACACAATACAAACAAGAGAAAGTCATTAAGCTAAGTTTATTTCACTATGCAGAGGATCTTTAGCTTATCCCAAGTTTTTAACAGAAACCTCCAGTTGTTCAGCCATCACCATGTCTGGTTTTGCAAAACAAACAGAAGGGTAATAGGTAATGAAAACATTTGGCAGGAAGGGAGATCGGCTCTATAAATTACTTTTTTTTACTACACGCTGCCCCCGTGTGGCAAAACGAGCTGAAGCAAGATGCAATTCAGGTCAGATGCAATATCTGTAAGAAATCCTCTCCTGGAGCACACAAATTTAGAAACACATGCTCAAAATAATTCATTATAAAGTTTGTATAAAGTGTATGTGTCTTGATTTAAATTGAGCCACCTGAGATTGTGATTTACTATGGTGAAACTCACCTCCTGCCTCTGATTGGTTGTTTCTAGATTGGACTGGAAAGGGCAGAGGAAATAAATTTTTCACAGATTATCTCTCACATTTTAACATAACAACAGTCATAAGAAATATGTAAAAACTATATATTTTTTGTAAAGGTTATATGCAGCTTTAATTTCACTTAGGAGAGGGCAGGTCAGGAGGGACGTGGTAACAAATTTGTTATTTAAATGCAAACTGAGGTACAATTGTTTGGACTGGCTCCAGTCCGGACAGAAGGTTGTTTTTCATCATTGCTATATGAAAATTGCTTGAATTTCTGTCAGTAATAAATACATTGTGTTGATGTGTAATTATAAAAAGAGAAAAGACACGGAGAAATCCCTATAGACTCCCTGGAATGATGCTAACTAGCTTGTCATTGAACACAGTGTTCAGTTTTTCGCTGGGACAGAGGCGAGGGGTTAGAGCTGCTGCTGACAGACTCATCTTTTGTTCAGTGTGGTAAAACGTACAGGGACAATTAAATATGTGAACATGGTAACTTCAGTGCAAATATGGATGTGTGTTTTTTAGTCTGGGGGTAACATTTAATTTTTATTGCTAAAAACATTCTCTTAAAAACAGAATGTGATTAATATTTGACAGGGACCCAAATATTTTCTATTTCTATTAAAAAAAAAAGACTATTTGGTGGGGGTTATTATTCAACATAGAGGCATTTCATTAACCTTCATCCATCCATACAGCTGTTGTCTATACTGATTTTGCTTGCAGGAGCGTGGTATCTGTCTCCCAATCAATCACAGGGCAAGAGAGACAAGACAAACAACTTGATCAATTTGAGTCTGACTCCTCAGGACAAATTAGATCAGTGTCATCAAATTATTTTGTCTTGATATTATTATTTAATTACTGGATCTGTAATGTACTGTAATGCTAACTTGGTTTTAAGTTTGTCAGCAACATTCTCCTTTAAACTATGAAAATAGACAAGACAGAATATATCAAGATTTGTTTATTTCATTAAAGAAAAACAATTGTGGGAAGGTACTCAGTGTTAAACATTTTTTTGTTTTTGTTTTGCTATATTCAACACTCTGTGAACTGACAGTGATGTTTCTTCAGAAGATGAGAGCTGACTTTTTCCTCTGTTGCCACTGTTTTACTGGATCTGGCCTTTGGCTGCATCAAACATCTTCTTGCGCCCCTCCATTCCTGACATGGCTTCCACATTCTTCCTCCAGTCATTCACTTCCACTGTCTTTTCCTGCAGATTAAACATGACAGTTTGGCATGATGCACTAATCAGAAAATTGGGGAAAGTTTTGGAGAATTTAACATCTTTGCAAGATGAAGTTACAACAGTAATTTGTAATTTGTTGATGTTTCTTTGATGCTTCTTCGAATTTATGTCTTCTTTGTAGCAAAATGTCAAAACACGTCATACATCAACGTGCATGGGTCTAAGGCACTAGCAATTACTTTATTGCTATCACAGTAATGCATCAATACATTAAACTTTATGCATATTTTGATTTCTGTATTTTTAAGTCTACACCAGATCCCAAAAGAAGTTCTTCTATGTGAAGTCATAAATGGCATTAAATTTCCCTCCTATTGTGACTTAGAAAATTGATGTGAAAGCACAGAAAATATAGTTTCTTTGCTTTCTGTGTAAATTCTCTTGTACTTCAGTAAAGGTGTACCTTTTCTGTGTCCTCCTTCTTCACAGATTTGAGGTTGGCTCTCAGATCCATGGACACCTTGTGCTTGGAGCCCAGTAGGGAGCGAAGAATGGCATCAGCTGAGACCCGGACCCGTCTCAGATTGGGCCTTTTGAACTTCCCTCTCAAGTCCAGCACTTTGATGTTCAGATCTTTAATCTGTATGAATAAATATTATGGCACTTTGAATTTAGTGTAACTTTTTGTAGGAATGTAAAATGTTTACTTTATGGTGCATCATTCTTACCTCTCTGGTGTTGTGCAAGACCTTGGCTTCAATATCATACCGTTCTTCATCCACTACATCTATTCTGGAATGCAGCTCTTCACATAATGCCTACACAGACAAACATGTGTATTTGTTTTTACAGAACTTGCTATTTGTGTGAACAAAAATGACAACAGAAATATCTACCTTTAGCTCCTCCAGTGACAAACCAGTGACTGGTGCTGGAGGAACTTTCTCTTCAAGGTATTTTGCCTTTTGCTCCTCCTTTTCTTCCATTTCCTGCTCCAGCTCCTCCTTTGCTTTTGCAACCATCAAGCTCTTATGAAGAATAGAGATGTTTTATTCATTAAAAGAAGGAACCAAAAGTTCTGAATCTTGTTTGCATCAGAGAGTGAAGCTGCCGTCCATGCAAATCCTTCTTACCTTTAGCATGAGCTTCCTAGAGGCTGAGATTTTAGATTTTCTCTGAAAATATCAGATTTATGTCATAATTTAACGTTTCACTAGTCTAGTTTAACTTTAAAAATCAGTGTTTGTATATGTTTTCTAATTTATAATATTTTCTTAATCTTACCTCTGGCCTGTGAACAAAACAGAAAAAATATTCTACGTTAGTTTTTACAATCAATTTCTATTAATATAAAAGTTTATGTTTATGACTGTGTAAAACCGATACAATGACTAAGAATACAAGAATACTTACATTTTTTCAGGCATCATGGCTATTTTAATGGACCTACAAGACAAAAATACATTTGTTTTGTTTAGCAGAGCTCAAAAGTGAAGACAGTCTTGTTCTAGAGCCCCAGTTGTTCATAATTACGAATTCCAGCTAAGCCCTCATATGCACCACACCACAGCCACCCTGGGAGTTTTAGATGGATGTGAACCAACATAATACAAGTATCAAGCACTGTTGACCAAGACTGATTTTCTTACTTTCAGATATTTACCTTTCTAAAGAACAGTCACTTATTTGTTAAATTAAACATATAAATAGAATTTAAATGGTTTGATTTTGTCAGTCATTGTTCCGGTCCTCATGGGCCTACTGGACAAAATCACCCAATCGCCTTCCAGTGCTGATAACACAATCCTCCCCTCCCCTGGGCAAGGTGATGGCAGGCAGGGAGAAGCATGCAAAACCCCCAACGTGGGAATGTTTCCACATAGATTAGACTTCTTGCTTTCAGCCCCTCTTTTCTGCTGGATAAAAAAGGCACAAATATAGACTAGGCCCCTCGTTCTCTGAATGCCATGTTGAGTTTAGGAATGCTACGTTGACTTCACAAAGAGATGTTGGCAGATTTGTACTTTAGTATAAAGTAGAAATGGATTCATAAGTATAACTCAAAAAATATTTTAATTGTGTGAAGTATTTAAAATTATATCAATATTTTATCACTAATGGGTAGAAACATGATGAGCTCAATAGGAGTAGATATTTTTAGAAGCAGAATCGCCTTATTCAAAAAGTTTAAATATATTAACTATACAGATGCATATAAATCCAGTCTTTACTTTCCCTTTTTTATTGGGACCTGTGTTATATTTTGTGATGTTGTTGCAAAATTTGAATATGACATTGATTTTCAACTTCACCTATTTTGATATTTAGATGGTTGGTATGAGAAAACTCTACATTAAGGAACTCAAGTCTTTCTAAAATAAAGTTTGTATTATTCTATTGCCATCAGTTACATTTCATACAAATAAATAGTAAATAACTTTCGGTGGATTAGTCATGGTTGAAATAGTTTTTTGCATAATATGTTTTCTAGCTAGATATGGAAAATATATTTACACAATCCAAACTGTAGGCACATATTCTTATCTTCATCTGAAATAAGATTATAATAAAGAAAAAATAAGAGTTAATTTTCTTCTTACCTTAATGTGTTGAAGCTACAGGAGCAGAAGAAAAAATTATGTAGAGAAAAATGAGCTAGAACATTCTACTCCTGCTTTTCTCTGTCTGGCCCATCCTGTTTATCACAGGGGTATTTAAATAGAAAACACACACGCAAACACACACTCACACACACACGCCAGTGCACCGACTACTAGAGAGGGTGAACTCAGGATAACAGTGTTGTGTTGACACCATTGTTCTACTTTCAGAATAATGTCAGCGAATGACTCTTTAGCTAAAACAGGACAAATCAATTCTTTCACAAATTCAGTGATTTTTTTATTTATTTATTTTGACAGAAAATAATTTAATAATGTTCTCCTCTTATTTCTGAGATGGAAACTCTTTCATGGTCTGTAACATGCAGTCCCATATAATGTTGGGATGTTTTTTTAATGAAACTCCTTGAGATTTCTTACAGATACATTCACAAAACACTATATCTTTAGAAGCTGTGATAAGAAACAAAATATAGCAATACATTACAAATGACAAAATGTCCTTGTCTTTTTTTGATTTGTTTGTGGGGAAAACAAACAGAATTTGTTTCTGAGCTGCTGGTCAGTCACAATTTAAGTAAATTAGATTATAAAAATCATGTCTTCCTTAAATTTAATCATTGTTTCGATGCATTGCTTGTGTTTATGTAAGTCTTTTTATTTTTGTCTATTTTCCTGTGAAACACTTTGAATTACTTTGTGTATGACAAATAAACTTGCCTTTCCTATTTTGATAAAGTATTCATTATGCACAGTCTGAAAGAAATCCACACACAGAAACACACCCAAAGTATTTTGTCTGATTCTAAAAGATGTCAGCTGGTCTCAAAGCGCCACCTCTTGAGACTTTAGGCTCATGTTAGGAAATCATGTTTACGTGAAGAGTAGTTTACAGGAGCTTGGAAAAATACTGGTGTTGGACATTTAGAAGCTGCTTGAGAGCCCTCTAGTGGGGTAGCTGGTGTTTTGGGCAGCTGTGTGAAAATTACTTTGTGGCACGTTAAGATGGAGGTAGGCTCAAAGATGAGACTTTGTTGTTGTACTTTTAGCTTTTAGAAATTAAAATCCAGAAATTTGTATTATTTGGCAGTAATAAACCCTCTGCTATATGGCAATGAGATAAATGTAGTCATAATTTCTGCTTATGAAATTTATAAAACTCCAGTATTAACTTCACTCTGCTGACATTCTATATGTTCTGAGACTTCTCTGAACATTTGTTGATGTTTTGGATTAATTCTTGGTGCTCTGACCTTATTCTGACTGACAGAATCTTTAACTTGATTTTTCACCCTTCATCAGGAATGCTCAGGTCAAACAGCAACATGCTCTTTGATGTTCTGAGATTTACACAAAAAAAAGAAGAGATCAAACTTCTTCACGGTTGCTGTTGTGTATAATTCATCTATCCAGGTTAAAAGCTGCTGACAGAATAAGAAATTTCAAAAGACTTATTAAAGACATTCCTGCAGTTTGACTCGAGCAGAGCTCTGTTACTTTAATCTATGTGCATTTGTACAGATCTAAGCCATTGTTGCATTTTGGTTCAGCTTTATTCACAAAACCAACACTGACATTTGAGTGACAAAAACAATTAAAATTCCATTTTTGGGGGTTTATTTATACCTCCTGTGGCCCCTTTAATCAGAAGTTGTGTGAAGATCTAATTTTATGCTTATTTTAAAAATTTTAATACCAATTAAAAGGCAACAGCAAGGGTGGAAGACATTTTGTTCAATTGTTTTGCATTCAGTAACATGAAAACCATCTTGAAGTTTCTGGTGTAGGTTTGCAGCTGATATGGCTCTCACATGTGGATGTTGGTGCCAGAACAAACAGCTGCCCCCACCCAGACACGCACCTCCTCCACCACAGCTGCCTGGCACTCCGGCCTGTGTGCCAACTCTTCAGCACAACCAGAGATGGAGCAGAACACTGAGACTTTATTGTTCACTACAACAACTTGCTTTCAGACACAACGTTGGTCAAAATTCAGAAGATCCACAAACACACCCAACAACTAAACCACAGATTTATGTGACTCGTATTCTTATGAGTCGCAAGAAAATGAGAAGAAAAAAAAAATCACTTAGGTGCCTTAATCTTTTACTATTTTTCTTAAAATGTCAAAGAATTAAAAAATAACTGGCCTCATAGTGGAACTTGATGTAATGTTGTTTATCAAAGTAAATAATGAGTTCATACCTCAAAATATCAAACATTGATAGTTTAGTGACAGCAGTTCTACAACAAAATCAATACTTGTCCTGGACACTAAACCATACTCACTTTAATATTTTCAATATTAATTAAAAACACCACATGTTCTCATTGCCGCTATAATCTTTAATTTTCATACCACATCATTAAACACTGAAGTGAAATACATTATACTTATAAAGAAAAACAGACATATTTCAGCTTTTTTAAATGTTTAGCTCATGAGGACCTCCTGCCAAAGCACCCCATGCTATCTGGTAAGCGTGTAAAAAAAAAATAAAAAATCTTTTGTGAATCATTGCTTGCTGCCTACAGCGAAAAGTGAAAGGTCAGATATCGATGCAAAGACCCAGGAAGCTGCAATATCAGAGCACACCAGCTGTCAGTCTCTCGTTGGCTGTGGCCTCCGGCTTCACTGTGAATGAGCCAGAGCTCCTGCACCCTGCCCGAAACCGAAGCCTTTTGGACCAAAGTTCTTTGCATAGCACCCTGGGGATGAAATAACATCCAGTCAAAAAAATTAGGAGGACAATGATTAATGTAAGCAAGATATCAAGAGCTTAGAAGCCAGGCAAAGGCAGCAGGGTTTTATTCTTTGTTCAATTAGTTCATGAATTATTTAGATGCAGAGCAATGCTGCAAGCTGTGCCCTGGACAGGTAGCCAATCCATTACAGGCAGTGGTGTTTTTTGGTACAGACAACATGGGCAGTTGCCCAGGGTGTCATTAGATCGGGTGGAGGCACCCAAGAACTGGAAAATATGTATTTTCTCTATTTGTAGTGCTCTGAATAAGTTTGCTAATGTTTGTATAGCATGCGGAGTAAGTTTCCTTTCTCCCTGCTGAGTAGTGGGAGACTAGGTTACTAGACTTTCTGCCAAAAAAAAAAAAAAAAACAACTTAGAATTGCTGGCATTTTAGCTGATTGGTGATAAGGCAGAAAGAGGTGCTTGACCAGGGCATTATTCCTGCAAGAAGAACTGATCATGGGGCAACACAGAAACAGTTTACCAATTAGCCTAATAATTATGTTTTTTGACTATAGGAGGAAGAAGAGAGAGCATGCAGAAAGACCCCAGGCTAGGATTCAGACCCAGGTACGTCTTGTTGCAAGGCAACAGTGTTACCAACTACACCATCTTGCAATCAAAATGTTACACATTCTCTATAAAAATAGAAAATGCTATTTACGTGTTCAACGTGGTTTTATAATGCCTCCAGAAATCTCTTCAGTTATGATTTTAGGACTACAAAACACATTGGTTTGTAAATAGGATTTGTTTTCCTTATTAATGGGTTAATTAACTTGTCAAAGGTCCAATTGTTGATACCTTCCTGGGATAAAAACATTTTTTGCAAAAATTATGTGGAAATTCTTTTTACTTTACTCAGAAGGACATGATAGATGATGCAATTTTCCACCTGACGGCTAATTAAATCACCATTTTACTTCCAGCTGAGGTGAACGGACCTTTACAGTAGATCTCTCCGTCCCTGTCAGCAAGGGTTGTGGACTCCAGGCCTTTACCACACTTAGCACAGCGAAAACAGCCCTTATGCCACGACTGTTGGAGGAGAAAAAAAATTGTTTCAAATAAAATGGACCAGTCAGCTAGCTTTCATATTTGCTTAGATTCAAAATGTAACATTTAGTTAATATTAAAGATTTTTCTTACATTGCCTCCACCAATAACCTTCTCTGCTGCATACACTGTTTTCCCACATCGTGGACACACTTCTGACCCTGCTGATTTCTGGGCGAATTTGGAGGCGTTGGGATTATTTGTAGGTCGGTGAGGAGCTTGCCTATGAGGAGAAACTCATTTGTTTATCTTGCAGACATGTAAAAATCCATTCAAAGAGGATAACTTTAACTGTTAATTTAATAGATTTAATAATTGACTTTACAATAATTATTGTAAACCTCTTTCCTTCTCAATTTTCACATTAGAGTCTCCTGTTCTGGTTATGGAACTTTGTGGTACACTCAGAGGTTAAATGGTGGGAGGAAATAATGTTTTGCTCACACTTCAGGTTTGATTCCAAGTCCTTCTCCTGTGTCCATACTCAGCGTTCCTGCTCCTCCTCCGAATCCGTAGCCTTTTGGCCCATACTTCTTGCCATAGCACGATTTGCAGTAGATCTCATCTCCATGCACTGCCACAGTTGTGCTGTCCAAGTTCTTTTTACAGACCACTTACATCAACAGGGGTGGAAAAAAAATTTTATTATTTTTTTTAATTGTCCAAATTGTTAACAGGCATTTCTTATGAGGTATCTTGTAAAAGGTTATTTAAAAACAACGTAGTCGGAACCTTCTGAACCAATTTTTTGTGACAGAAAAAAAAAGCTGTATAGTATCACTGCTGTCAGCCTATTCAGATTAGATCTGTGATGTGTAACCTTTTCTCCGTATAAGGAAGACCAAACCTTCGTCATGTTTACTCTAGATCCAAATAAGGCCGGAGATGCCAGAGTGGAAACCTGAGGATGCTCGTGCCAAATACTTTACATTCCTGCATGTTATTTGGTATGCATGAAAGCAGTCAAATGAAGTCATACACAAATTACTTGTGAATTGTAAGTACTTACTGCACAGAAAGCAGGATTTATGCCAGCTCTTCCCTTCACACTGCACTTCCTCAGCAAAGTAGACGGTTTTCTGGCAGCAGCCACACTTGTTTCCTCCTCCAAAAGGCATTCTGCAAACATAGAACGCTGACTTGTGTACATTCCTTACTCATTGTATATCTGATGTTCAGATTTGTCATTCAGCAGACAGAGAACATCTGTAACACTCTGGGTTTGATACAGTGATAACTATAAAAGGAAAAGTGTCGGTTTGCTTTGATATATTGCATTCTTTTCCATTCCTTCTGCTTGAGCCTGCCAGCAGCAGTGGATATCTCAAGAGCTATTCAGGAGAATATTGTAAAATGCAAAGAAGCTGTCAGCATGACACAGATAGGACAGAAACAACCTGAATAGGGTGTCAGACTATCTACATTATGGGTCAGGGTTTCTTTTCAGTTATTCTATTGAGGATTACATAATAAAATATTGGAAAATATTGTGTGAATTGCCAAATAGACAATTCTCCCCTATATTTCTCTAAATAAACAATAAATTTTGAATTTCTAATTGCCTGATAATTACCATGTAATTTCGAAACAACCTAACGTACGACAATGCTGTTATATGTATATGAAGAGCAAATCTTTTAACATCCATTCCAAGTTCAGCAACAAAAACTCCCCTAATTGCTTTAAGCTCACATGTAAATAACATACATGACATATTAAACACTTTTAGGAGGCAACATATGTAGAATGGAAAGAAGATATAAATAGTTGCTCATGTCCAAACTTACCTGTCCTGAAGTAAAAGGGTATCACTGTCTGAGCTTTTTGCAAGAACTAGTAGACAACAGAGTTGAGAAGAAACATTTGGTTAGAAGAGGAGAAGATGAGGGCGGCTGTGAGGACACCAGCTTAAAATAAGGGAGGAGTCAGGACAGAGAGGCCAGAGAGGGAGAGGTGGAGGGAGAAAAAAGAGGAGGAAGATAATGGGTGAGGTTTGAGGAGGATGGGTAGAAGAAGTTTCACTCCTTGTATGAGTCTTTTTGAAGTAATAAGTCATTGAAATTCCAGGCTGAAAACCACAGAAAATGTTACAGCAGCAGATAGAAAATGTATTTGGCAACATAAGTACAAAATGCAGAAATGAATTACCATAAGCTGTTGTAATACAGTCACAATCCAATGGATAAATGAATAAAGGACTCAGGGGAGTTTTACTTTAAACCATTCAGCCAAAACAATTTACTAAGCAACTATAGCCTTGTCTGCCCCCGAGAGACATGTTGGGTCAATATTCTTCAAAGAAAATTAGCAAAGCCACAAGCTATTTTAAAAGTTGGCTGTCTACTTTGTAATTGGTGAACTGATGAAGTGGCAGTTACTACCTTTTTTCATTTAGTAGAGGACCCAAGAGCAGAGAGTCAATGGAGAGTTTGGAAGTTTTAATAAGAAAAGCAAAAGTAAAATTTACTTACAAAGTGTCAGAAAAAAGCCAAAGGGGCTGAGGTATGAGAATATACAGAGAACCATGAGGGAGACAACAGAATCCAGCAGAGGAGCTTAATACAAGGAAATGTGGTTACTGGAGAAAGAACAGGTGGCTGATTGGAAACAGGGTGCAGCTGTGAGAGGAGACGCATGAGAGGAGAAGGAAAGAAAGTAAACAAAATATATTCTCTATTGGTGATAAAGAATAAATGAAAGAATGGTTAACCAACAGATATAAACGTAAGTATATAAACAGTTGACGAAGACATCTAAAATAAAGTGATGGTGGAAGAAACAGAAAACTGTGGATCCTTCTGGGGTACGGATCCACTTAACCCAGGATTCTGACAACTGGATTCTGTGTTTCATAAACCACGTTCTTGCTCTCATCTCATCCCTGCTTCGTCAGAGCAAATTTTATACCTAGCCATGCAATTCTTCAGTCCTATTTTTGACACGTATCTTCAAAACTGTGTTACGTCTTACAGAGTAAGCATGGTGCTCACACACACCTTGTAGTTTTTACATTGTTTGTATTTTCAGCAGTCAGAAACCACAACCAGCTTGGGATGTGGAAATGCTCTTTGAGAACTTTCATGATCCATGTGTCAAGAGGAAAAACACAATTAGTCCCCAAACCATTTATCTAAACATTTAATGACTTCAGAGTAAAATCTATTGGACCACTTTAATTAAGGCTGTGGTTTTATTTGACCAAAAGACTCAAAGTGCAAAAAACTTTTTATCCTTCAGAATCAAACCAAACACAAGCAAAGAATGATCCTCTGGTTAAGGATATATAATTATGTGCACCTAAGGTTTGAAATTAAGAAACTCAATGTTAAGCCAGAAAATATAATATTCCAACTACATAATATCCATGACTGCTCTTTCATATATATGTAATGTGACATTTCATACACCAGTCTGCAGGGAAATTTGTCCAGTAATTTATTCAGTGAGTTTAGCACAATTTAGCCAGGTTTACTGTGTGTTTTAAAGTGACCAGCAGCAGATGAACTTCCCAGGAGAAAGAGCTTAAAATAAGTTTTCCTTCATTTCTTTTGATTATGTCTGTCCTGAACTTTGTGTGCAAGTCAGAGTCCTGTCATCTGCAAAAACACTACTGACAGACAAAGAACTGAATTCATAGAACTGGTGGACCGCTTTGTGTCCTGGTGTGGAAGCAGTTATCTCATCGTGAATGTGAACACAACAAAGGCAATGCTTGTGGATTTGTAAGAAGAAACACTATTTGGCTTTTTGTTGTTTTTCTTTTCTGTTCATGTTTTATGAGTGGTTAGTAGTTTCCACTTGTTCTGCAGTCATTAGTTGGAGTAGATGCGTCAGTATGGAAACATTTCTGGAGCTTTGATAGTTCAAATAGTGCTTTAAAAAGAAGAACATAACGGACAACCTGAGTATCGCCTTCATGATAGTTTTTGATAGATGAGCTTTGTTGGAGCCTTTTGATCGTGGACTGTGATAGAATATCCTTGGCAATTCAGAGCTCCTCCAACATGTTTTTCCTCAACAATTATTATTTATTTATTATTATTATGGTTATTCATAATTTAATTACATGAAAGAAAACATCAATGGTAGAACTAATGATTCTCTGCCAGTAAGATGAGTCAAAGAACAATTCTACCTTCTTTTAATAATAATACAATGTTAACTTAATCTAAAGAAAGATTATGGCTACATAAAGGTAATGAATCAGTCTTTACATGACACTTTTATCCTTTTGTCTATAAAAATTGACTTCAAACAATAGCTAAAATATTTAGCAATGTCTGAACTCCATTCCTGCAATAATATGTTTCTAACAATAAATTAAGGAATATTGATATGAATGTGTTTTCACTTTCTAGTGTAAGAAGTACAAAACCAATTCTGCCAAGTGAGCAATCAGAATTTACATGCAAATACAGCAAATGAGGAAGAAAATGAACTACTTTAGTATGAAAAGCATTTCAGGCATTTTGCTGGTGATCTTCTGCACTGTGACATCAGTATACAGGGGCTTTCAGCATCATTCTCTTCTTATTGAAAGAATTGCACATGTGACCTTTCATCATTTCATTGCCACCCTTTTGTTCCAAACAAAAAAGAAAGAATAGAATCTGTCTCTTAGATTATTGATGATTTTTCTTGTTTTGCTTTGTCACTCAGTAAAATCAAAGCATGTGATGAGTTATCCTCCATCAAAATGACGATGAGGAGAGGTGAAGCCAAAGGAGGCATAGTTGGCAGAGAAGGATGCTGTTTGGTCTGTCTTCCTCCCTCACTGACCCCTCCAGGCTCTTCACCATCATAGGAAGAGACAATGATGAACTCAAGACGGCTATTTATAGCCTGCGATGGCCAACACTAGCCCTCTGTCTCTGGTCTGTGGACATCCGCCTTGCTTGGTTGTGGAGTATGCGTGCATGTGATTACCCTCATGACAAAGGACGACACAAGTGGGAGAGAGAGGGGGACTCAGAGAAACTGAGCTGAATAATCCACTAGAAAAGGATAAGACTGGAGGCAAAACAAGAAAAGAGGCAGGAACGAATGTGGGCTTTGGTCTATCAATCAATGAAGAATGCTGGATGATCAGTGGAGTTTTATGGAGTGACTTAGCTCTTTTTTTTTTTTGCAGCAATTTCCTAAATTTGAGCTGGAAGTTCTCTACAAATGAGTCTGCTTTTGGAAGCACTTTTTACTAAAAAGCTGCCAAGTCACCAGGTGAGGAGGAGCTGGAAGAGGTGAGATGACTTCACATGTAGGGAATGTGAATGGGTTGTAGTGTGTTCAACACATCCTTAATGTTCTGTTGCAGCTATTGCGCTTTATTTGTTAAAAAAAATAAACTGTCAAATTCTTCAAAATGGAGATGTATCAGAATTAGCAGAATGTTTAAGGGAAATTTTTAAGTTAGCAACATTAAGTGGGAAATGTCAAAATCAGTTTCCCCAAATGTATTCTTCACTTTTTCTGTTGGAATAGTACAGCATAGACAGGCATATTCATCTAACATATACCTTGCTTTTCAAACTTAAATAGCGGTTCAGCTCACATTCTGTTTCTGCCCTGTGGCATTTTAAGACTTTCCTCAGAAAAGTCAGCTACTATATTCAAACTTCTATGGAAAAAAGTGTTTATATCTTTAGTTCTAACAATCTGTAAAATATGACTCATTTAGTCATAGATGATATTTGGATTGAACATAATTAGGGAACCAAAATGGTTGTTTTCATTGTATGTATGATTGCAGAGAATGACTCTTTCTGTCTGTCTGCTTCGGATAGTTTAATGTTTACTGCTCTGTTTGACTCCTCCTCCTCTGCTGACTAGAATGCAGTTGCATAAATTAGTCAGTAGAGGTCAGATGTGGCCTAAGATTAGATTTTATGGGTGCTGAGACACACCCTGTATACTGATTCCTCCAGCTCTCTCTATTTTGGTATGTGTCACTTGTGCTGTTGATGCAAAAGACGACAGGGGTTATTAACCAAAACAAAACACCCGAGCATCGAAGCATGAAAAACACAGTTAGTATGCAGAGAGAACAGTGAAGTATTAGAGATTTCTTATCACTTCACTTGTTCAGTTCGTCCCTCCCTTTAGACCTGCTGATTACTTATCTGAGCCCCTTTAATTATGCAGTGATTTAGCTGTGGCCTGTGCATTAGATCTAATGATAATGGAAAGAATTTGAATTCCAAGGTCAAATAGAAACAATGTTAAGTGTGTGCAGATCATTTCCATGTTTCTGAATATCCTTTGCACTTTTTTTCTGTAATTCTCTCTTATAGCCTCTCAGAAGTAAAGTAGTAATTTTCAAATTGCGACAGACTCCATAGACTTTAGACATCCTGCAAAGAGATTTAGCCAAAAGCACAAATTTCTCGATTGAGTTGTAACTAAATCATGTCACACCAACAAACCACCCGTTGGCTTATCTTCACACCACCGTGTGTGTCATTTTGTTGCTCCTGGCACACAGTAAATTTGATCCAGCACATGTCCTTGCTTTAAACTCTCTCCTAAGTTGAGTCATTTTATAATATTTACCCACAGTACTCACATAGGGGATTCTCTTAGTCACAGATTGTAATCCTTACTTTGAAGATCTAACGAAAAAGAGTGTGAATTCAACACGTCATAGTTCCTGTCAGTCTTTTATTCCTGAACTGACACCTCTGAATCTGTTTCCATTTGGCCCAGATTCTCTCTGAGGTTCGCGGTGAGGCAGCCTGTACCCTGTAGGCAGCCGGCTACAAACATGCAGTGACAATTCAAATTAGTCCAGTTCACTGGCTCTGGCAATGACTCAGGATGGAAAAGATGCATACGCAGCCCGCAATGCTTCAGTGACAGTTTTAAAGAGGCAGGGATTTAAAAAAAGGGAGAAAATAAAGTAAAAAGAAAGCAGAAGACAGTTTGAGTATTCCATCAGGTATGCAGCCCAATTTTAGCTCAGCACTTTTGTTCTAAAGGAAGTAGACTGGAACGATGCCAGGTCCATTTAAAAGGCAGAGCGCGCGCCTTGTGGCTAAAGTGGTCTGATGCACATGCAGCAACTGCAGCATGGGATCTGTCTAGAGTATTGTTATGCAAGCAGGAGGAGAGCAGCCCCACTTTGATCTAGACATCGGACAGAAGCTGAGATGCTCTGGAGTTGGAAGCTGCTGTTTGGTGTGTCACCATCAGAGAGATGTTTTTTTTTTTTTTTTTTCAGAAGGACAAAGAGGTGGAGACTTAACTGCACTGCTCATTACTCAAATGATTTGACCTGCATTCACACTTGACTGCATCACACCAAGTTTTGTCAGCGCCATTGCAGGTGAGTGTGAATGTCTAAGTGAATTGTGAGAAGAAATATCAGTTCATTAGTTAATTGTTAGATCTGGCTACTGTAAATGCATTGCAGGTTAATATGAATTTTAAGTGGATTCCTGTGATGAAAAACAGATAAATGAGTCTGAAACTTGTTTCACACATGCACACCTTTTTTGCAACTGGTGACAAGGAAACATGTAGGCTTTCATGTGTGAATTATCCCAGGAGGGTTTTTCCCTGACACTTTCTTACAAAGGTGTCAAAAGACTGAACCATGCATCACTTCTAACAATTCAAATGTCTATGTACTGCAAACATCAAAGGACAGATGTGTTCAAGTAGGAGGCTTAAAGTTAATACATGACCATTTTTTTTATTTTACAATAAAACAGATTGCATAATTACACAAATTGCTTTGTTCAACTTTTTTCTTGTCCACAGTAGTGAGCTGCAAAATGTTATTGTCTTAGCTTGCTCAATATCAATTTTTGAACAAGGTGCACTGAAAAAAATAAGGCGAAACTGTTATGTAGTTTTAGAAAACTATCACGAAAATAATTAACCAAGATAGTTAATGAGAAATAAAACACTGACCACTGAACAAATTTTACCTCATATAAAAGTGAATTTTTAGCTGCTTTCGTCATGGTGAAACAGTGGAAAGGAAAAACTCCTTAGTAACCTAAGGCAGGACCAGCCTCAGAGTGTGATTCAACCTGCTGGGGACACAACATGGACAAGATGTAAAGCTGATTCTTTGTTCTATGCAGAACTTCTATAGTCCTTCCAGGTGCCTGGTGTCATGTGTTCAGTAATTGCCAAAAAGGCTTGCTGACTTACACTTTTTGCTGGTTTAAGGGTCTAATGCACTAGTTCTGCTTTCTTTGTCTTCTTAGAAAGATTTGGCTATTGTTTAAGCATTTTGATGAAAACATTTACTTTATAGTGTTGTTTCACCATTTCACAGCTACTTATTTTCATTCTGTCTATCCAAGAAACTATTTCTTTTGAAAATGCTCCAGACGTCAACTCTAAATAGCTAAGATGTCAACGGAAAATAAAATTAGCAAAAGGAGAATACAATTTCCAGATTTCCAAGCTTATTTAGGTCACCAACGATTAAACTATGCTGGACAAATATTTGTAATAATTTTATCGACTTCTGAGTGGGTTAAAGATGGGGTTACAAAATGAACAAATTAATTTGACAAAGTGTCATGTAAAAGAAAAAAAGACTAGTTTTGTTTTCAATAATTCTGAGTAATTTCCTGTCTGATCATTGTGCAGGTTGACACAACTCCCTAACATTTAGATGAACCATTTGCCACATTCACCATCTTAATTTTCAAATAGGTTTTGTTGCTAAGGCTGATGTGGATGTAATTTGTTTGACAGTGTTTTTTTAACATGTATGCTATCAATATGTGCACATTTGTTAAAAAAAAAAGAGTCTCTGACATTTAAGAAGGCTAAGTAAACAGAATCTTTATCAACCACTCCCATGTTAATCTGATCTTAATAATTTCTTTCAATGCACCAAAAACATATTGAAGAACTAGAAATGGGTAAAGCAGCTGCTAATGCACATAATATGAACCATAAAGTAATTCAATTCAACGCTGGCATTCCATCCACAACCAAGAGGAAATACCACTAATGTTGGGTGATGTCAGTGCCAATAAAACAGATCCATCATGTGTGCAACTTGCTCCATTTTGGAACTTAACTTTCAATTGCCATTCTGAATTATAGGTATGAGAACACATAAATAGTTCTCTGTGGTCTATCAGCATGTACAGTGAAAGAGTTGGTGGTTAAAGCAAAATGTGCTGCTTGAGGCACAATTTTGTCTTGTCTGTTCTGTTCCAGACAAATTTAGACCCACAGGATTTGCAGACACTTTATAGACACTTTGCATCCTCTTACATCATTCACACACAGACAGCAATATAGAGAAAATCCACGTCTCATTTCAAATTTCTTTTAAAGGTAATTTTTATTATAAAATGACTAGCATGTGCAGAAATGTTACGAAGCTGCCTTTTAAATGCCGTAGGTTCTCATACTCAAAGGGCAAATTTTGCTTCTTGTAAATGCCACGTCTGTTTGTGTCCTGAATCCAACTGTGTGTATGTGGCTTGTCTTGTTTGGAAAACCTAATCCACAGACACGCTCCACTGGTGGACACGTTCCCCCTTGACGAACCAAAAATGACACATATTCCAACATAGGCTGATACATATTTTATATGAAACTATTACATAACAAAAAAAGATGAAGTTTAGGATGACAGACAACAGAAATAGAAGGAGTGGGGCGTGCTGTGGTGGCGCAGGGGTTAAGCACGCCCCACGTTGGGAGGCCTCAGTCCTCGTCGCGGGATCGACTCCCGGTCCCGGCGACCTTTGCCGCATGTCTTCCCCCCTCTCCTCGCCCTCTTTCCTGTCTGCCTACTGTAAAAAAAAAATACGAGCCACTAGTGCTGAAAAACCTCTTCGGAGGAAGAAAGAAAGAAAGAAAGGAAATAGAAGAAGTGGGGTAAAAATCCATGTCCTTATTGTAAAGGACATGGATTCATCTTTGGATCTAAAGGTTGCTGGGGCAAATTTGTCATATAAGGCCTGCTGTGGCTAAATGTCAGGGGTAAACCTTTCTGCTTCACTTCTGGGTTTTTGAAAGTAATACCTTATTGAAAATACAAATTTTTTCATTGGAGGTTGAGCACTCAAAAATATTAGTCCATATTGATATAATGGCGATATAGTTTGGCTGTAGATCCATGACCCACATCTCCTTTTCCACAACTACTGAATGACGTTTGATGTTCTTTTCTTCAGAGCTTTGTGACAGTGAGGTCATCAAAGGATGGATCTGTGTTGTAGATGTTGAATTTTTGTAAATTGTAAGTTCTACCAATTTAGTTTTTCTTTTTAATTTTTTATGTGTGGAATAGTAGAGTACTTTGGTAACTTTTAGACCAAACGTTAGATGTGATTTTTGTTTGCCAAATATCCGGTCTGATGACAGGAGGTTTTTGTAAAATGGCTTTTTTTGACCACTTTTTGAAATGGAAACATCAGATTAAGTTAACTTTCATTTTCAACTAAGTTATAAGAGGCTTTTAATAATTGTTTTGTCAATATTTTTGTAAGAAATAAAGTATATACAGTACAGACCAAATGTTTGGACACAACCTTCTCATTCAATGGGTTTTCTTTATTTTCATGACTATTTATAAGGCAAGAAAGGCCACTTATTAACCTGACAGGGCACACCTATGAAGTCAAAACAGTTTCAGGTGACTACCTCTTGAAGCTCATCACGACAATGCAGAGTGTGTGCAAAGCAGTAATCACAGCAAAAGGTTGCTACTTTGAAGAAACTACAATATAAAGCATATTTTCAGTTGTTTCACATTTTTTTGTTTAGTACATATTTCCACATGTGTTCATAGTTTGATGCCTTCAGTGTGAATCTACAATGTCAATAGTCATGAAAATAAAGGAAACTCATTGAATGAAAAGGTCTGTCCAAACTTTTGGTCTGTACTGTATATTTTTTCAAACAATCCAGCTGGACGTGCATGAAGAACCAAACCACAGGTTAACGCCTAAACCTTTATTGGAAAAGTTTGGTTTTGGAACCTAGAAGGCCAACTATTTTTCTTGTTTTTGTACAAGTTTATTGAGCCTAGGCATTTTGTAGCCTTAATTTTCTATTTGTAACTGGCAGAAGTTGCGGTCAGAGTAAACATCTGGAGCTGTAAACCATCTGCTTCAAAATGGGGAACAGTTGGGATGCATTTAGAGATGGTATTCCAGATAAATTAGTTATGGCACATCAATATTTGAGCTACTGTTGCCGTTGTATCATTTTGATCCTGTCTTTATGTCTCCTTGACATAAAGACATTTTCATCCTCCTGACTTTCACTCCCTAAATACTTTTTCTGTAAACCCCAAAAATGATTGTGTATGAAAATCACGTTAGATCAGTTGTTTCTAAAGGACTCACACCAGCCTGTCTGTTACTCACAGCCATCCTTTTCTATTCATTTAGAGACTACCCTTTGAGCACCAGTAAATTGGCTGTCATACTTCTGATGCCATTTGATTGGTTTATTCTGTAATGATGTCAACAAGAAACAATCATGTCTAATATTGTGATTATTGAGTCTTTCACAAATAATCCTTTGTTACATAGTTATATTTCTGATGTTAGAGTTTATGTTTTCCTGATGCTAATTCAGAGATTTATCAGGAGGGAGTGAAAGACCTGGTACAGAATGTACTAGGCAAGGAAACAACTGATTTGTTGCAGATGTGGTAATTAGAAAACTAGAACAGCAACAATCAAGACTTCTATGAAATGGAACAAAAATGGTAAGTAGAAAGACAATCAGAGGGAAACAATAAAACAAACTAAACTGGTATTCATTAAATGTAATAAAAGTGTCAAACTGACGATGTCTGACAAAAATGTGAACATGGTGCATATCAAGGCACATGTTGCAATTTCAGTGCCTCACTACACTGCTGACATTTTAATGGAGGGGTAAAACAAACCTAAACCAGCCATTGATCAAAACTCATGAAAGATATTGATCTTTTGAAAACATAACTCAGACAAAGGATGACAAGACAAACCCCATGTTTACTTGGGAACATTTAGCTCAACATCTGAAGATAAAGTTTGTCTATCTTGTAGCAGAGCGGAGCTCTTCATATATGCAACACTGTCATTAGATCTTGAGAATAAATGTAAGGCTACCAACTTGTATGATAGATTAAAAAAAAAATCTATATATGATGTTCCATTGCATTTTTGTTTTGCATAATAAATAAGCAAATTAACACCTTACTATTACAATTAGGTTTTAGCATGAACAACTGATCACAATGGATGAATTAAACTTTAAAATGTTCCTCTTTCCTACAGTGACGTATTTTGTTATGGAATACCTAAATGTTAGAATTTCACAAGTTGTTTTAAGCTCCACCATTTCTTTCAGAGCATAAGTTGTTGTAAAAGTTATTTTATTCAAGGTCAGTAAGCCCATCTTATATTGACGCTAAAAACGTTGTTGTGCTCTCATAAATTGTTTAACTTTGCCTGAAAACAAAAGAAAAGATGGACCCTTAAAGATAAGCATGCAATTTCAAGTGGTTCATGAAGCTGGATCTAAAATCCCTAAAGCAAACTACAGCCTGCTGCTGCGGTTATGCTGCTCTTATGCAACTGACACAGTTTTTTGAGGTGAAATCAAGCCTGTCCAGAAATAACCAGCATTTACATATTCCAGCAGAGTGTTGTCTAAAAGTTGGGACAGTTTTTCCTCCTAGATCTTTGGACTTGAGTATTTTAAAACCAGAGACATAAAGATTAAACATCAAAAATTATGTAGCGGGCATGCTGTGGTGACATAGGGGCTAGCGCAACCCAAGTTTGGAGAACTTGAGTCCTCGATGTGGCTGTCGCGGGTTTGATTCCCGGACCCGACGACGTCTGTCGCATGAATTTTGCTCCATTTAGAAAAAAGCTTATTTTAGCCTAGTTTCCCCTAAGGAGTTTTCAAAGTGCTAACATGACTCATAATTTTGAGAATTTTATGGCATTGCGTAATGATATTAATCAGTCAATTAAAGTGACTTTTAGTAAATCCCTTTAATCAGTTATTAGAAAAATCTACTCTAATCTTGGATACCAGAAAAATACCAAAATAAAAATCCTGCAATGTTATTTTTTCATGTTGTCATTCTAAACTTTAACTATAAAGGAAGAAGACATTGTTTAACAGTGCACGTCTCTTCAGTTGTAAACAGATACACACTGCGGATAAGTGCCTTAGCAGAGTGCTGTAATTTTGTTAGCATGCATGCTAGACTAAAAGAGAGGGAGAAGGAATATTATTGACATCAGAGCCACAATGTGACTGGGAAAACCTGACTAAAATCTATACTTGTCAGGCTACAAACAAGCTGCAAAACACTGAGGACAAGGTAGAAATGTTGAAGGCTTATTTTTACCACTGAAATGTAACAGTTTCATAAAATATTTAAACTGTTCTTTTTTTAAAATCAATTAATAATAAATACAAAGAAGTTGTGAAACATGCATGTTTCAAAGCAAAACAGAGAACAAATTAAGAGATGTCGCCCAGTTGGAAATGTTTCTTTTTCTTTCTATGTCCTCCTAAATATCTGTGCTGTTAATCAGTCTGGTGTCCCATCAGTCCATGGCTTTCCCTACAGAATTTCTCCAAGACAAAGCTGGGGCATAAGGTAATTGGGAAAAGGAAGAATCTGGGACTTAGTGCTATATATATATAAAAATATCAAAACTCTTCTAAAACTAGTTAGCAGCATATTCAGCTAAGTTATCTTTTGGTTATGGGCTACATTTGTATGCCTGCAAAAATGAGACTTTGCCAGTCCATAAACTGCAGTATATTTCACAGTAAGCTGACGGTCTGCAAAAGGTGAAACCTCATAGTATTTGGACCGTGGTTAGAACATAAAGTAAGGATTTTATTTTACGCTTTAATATAAAAGCATAAAATAAAAGAGAAGAGAAAGAAGGATTAAGGAACAACAAAAGATCTTCAACAGCTAAGCCTCAACTCACCCATTGGAAGAGCACCAAATATATGAGACACTGAAAGGTGGAAGAAAATATTCTTGATATTTGTCATGGCTTTCATCACTACTGGCATGACAGTGAGATCCACTTCTCCTCTGTAATATATTCATTACAGAATGAATATTCTGTAATGTTCATTACAGAGGAGAAGGTAACGTTACGATCTGGAGAGTTTTTTACTTTGGGACAATTGAGCTTGCAGTTGTGCAGGGGCTTGAAACCTGTGAGGCTGTGAAGATGTTTCAGATATTGCAGGATCTTTGTGGTGATCAATGAGTCTCTCAGCAGAACAATACAGTAGAACCTAATTTCACTCTTTTCATTCGTCTTTCATGTTTCACTCATCCTAATCATATTAACATGCTTTGTAGGTTGGATTGCAAGGGAAGTTGTCAAACACAAAGGTCAGCTCCAGACATTGAATGCCCTTGATGAAGCAATATTCACTAAAAAAAGCAACATTTGATGAAGCAAAAGCAAACTGAATGATCAGTTTATATCAGCAAGTGAATTTGCAATGTTTGGTTTACATTGTTGGAATTCCTGCTGCCCAGAGTTCTCTGAGATTTTGCTAGGGTAAGAATATTTTTGTGGCATCACACTACTAGTTCTTAGAAGTATATTTGGTTGAACCCCCCCCCAGGGCTTGACTCCATGCTCTCACTGTATGTAAAAGAAAAAAAAGAGATCAAAGTGGCACTCAAGCTGTGACAGAAACATGAGCACCACGGGGAAAACTATGCATGATGTCATCAGACAGACTGAAATATGAGTCATGATAATCTGTCTGGTCATAATGGATGAAATGTGTGAATGACTGCAGGAAGAAAAGGGGAAAATCTGGATGAAACATTAGAAGCATCACTCACTTGTTGTCTCCTAGCATTGATCCACCCCCACCCTCTCTAAAGCTCCATGTGGGTCTAAATTGTGTTATTGTAAGCTGTATCCCACTGCTAAGTGTGGGTTGGCTGGTATAGGAAAGTTGGCTCCACTGCAACACACTGCTGCCTCTTCTTTGTCTCTGCATGGAATACTGACTGATGTTGGACCATTATTAAATCAGGTAGGATAGGAAAATTAACTTGGATCTTTTTGCCTACATTTGCAGCATAAGAAAACATCCAAATTCAAATTATTCTGTAAAGTTAGCAAATTAGCTGTCAGTTTTTAACTATTTTTAAGTGTCTAAAGTAAGGCTACCAATCAGGGGAAGGAAACTGATTACTTTTTCTTATAGCTATTAAATTGAGTTGAGTTGAAAGTTGGACTTTCCTCATTTGCAGGAGAGATATTTCAGAAGTGTAGATAACACAATGAAAAGAAAGAATGTAAAACTATCTCTTGATAAAGAGGCTAAAATTCCAGATTTATTCAAAAGGTTGTAATGGCAAATCTAGACAACATACATTTTGTGGATAAAATGAAAAAAGGAGAAAATATGAAAGTGTTGCCTCCTGGCAGCAATTTAAAGCACAGAATGCTTTCTTCCATCTGGAGGGAAATACATTGCTGTTTTATTGTGTAACTACTTGCAGTTAACACAACAACAGTTAGCAAATCACACTGCACCCACTTGGAGCTACTTGGTAGTCTCCTGTGGTGGGATATTATTGGCATGAGCTGCAATTTCTCTGCATAAATTAAAAGCTGCAAATATATATATATCAGGGAAAAATAATTTTAAAATTTTCTAACACAGATTTTGCGAACTATATCTAACTTATAAGTTAAGTCCACCCAGGGGAAATCACTGTGTAGTAATTCTAATTATTTATTTCATATTTAAATGAAAAAGAAAAATGACTAAACACTAAAGTATTTGCTTGTCCTGTAGAGAAACTTCAAGTATTTACACAAATCTGTGTGGGTTTGCTATAATGACTGTAGTGCAGTAATTATGACTGGGAGTCAGACATCCATTTATGCTTTACAGTTTGTCAAAGACAGCAAGCTTTCACTTAGGATTTATGCAGCACTAAATGCAGTGAAACAGCTGCACATTCCAGGAAGTCTGCTTCAGAGAGACATTGTTGAACCACATGACCAAATGAGTGAATGCAAGCATAAGTGAGAAAAGAGAGCAGACAAAGATGAAAGGAATATCATATCATGTACAAGAGGCTTAAATGTCTGGATTCCAGATTAGCCACAAGTTTAAGTTCATCAACTCAGAAAACTCAGTCATATGATGTTTATATAATCTTCACTTGCCTATCCTTGGAGTTGTTCGAAGAAAAACTAGTATGTAATTTACATGAGGATTAAATTAACCCCTTCTGAGGACAACTAGTTTCATTTGGTTTAGTCTTAAAATAAAAGGTTGTCAGTAAAAATCCAAACATAAATCAATCAAAGCTCTGTTATTTATCTAAAAAGACACCATATGTTTTAACAGCTTCACCTAATGTATTCTTGGTTCAATGTCCACGTCTCCAGTGGGAAACATGCTGTGAAGAATGGAGGCAGACTGACACCACTTGGCATGTTCTGCAGGGGGGAAATGCTCCTTTCAGGCCATGCCAACTCTGTTTGGACCAGAAGCAGCACCTCTCTGATACAGAGATAATAGAGAGGGCAATAGTGGTTTCTCAGCTCCATACCCCTTCATCATCCATCCATCCATTCATCCATCCATTTTCTTACACCCTTGTCCCTAGCGCGGTCAGGAGGGGTGCTGGTGTCTGTTTCCAGCAAACGTTTTAGGCGACAGGTGGGGTACACCCTGGACAGGTGCCAGCCCCTTTGTCATTCAGTCATTAAATACAAAATCTGAAAAGTCCCTGAACCAACTCAGATTTTTAGGTGGGACAGAATTCATTTTTTTTGGTCCATATCACAGTTAGATTGCACATTAATCCCAAAAAATGTGAATGCAGGAAGAAATTTTAAAGATATATTTTAAGCAGGTTAATGTGTTTTCTTACCTTACATCTGACTGCATTGGACTAGAGCTGACTGCAGATGCTGACTGCAGATTTTGTAAAAAGCAAAATTTTTAATACTATCTCAAAATACTCAGCAATAATAAAACTGCTAGGTGGTTGACACATGACAAAAGCTAATCAAAAGCCTTCATTAGTTAGTTACTTTCAAAGTAATGCTTTAAAATTGCTGCTTTAAAGTAGTACTTTCTAACTTTGTGCAAAGGCTAGCTGTGCTATGATGCTAACGCTAGCTCCAATGTGGTTAGTATAATTATGTGGAGATTCAGCAACAGCTGTTTTCATTTTTGTTCTCCTTTCCAACTTCGCTCCAAATTATATTACCTGTGAGAAGGATATTACAAAAAATATATATAAAATACAATACTTGTTTTACTGCAATTTGCTTAAACATAAAGTTTATGATTTTTAAAGCTGTTATCTCCTTTAAATGCCTTCTAATGGAACTACAACCATAGCTTTCCACTTTATTTGTAATGGATGACAACATGGAGAATGAAGCATGGTGAGATATTCCTAAAATGTTAGGCAGCAAATTTTTTATCTAAAAAAAACATGCTTGTTTTAATGCTATAAGGAATTATTGATGTTTTTCCTTAAGTAATCACAATAGTTATCAGATTGACCTTTACAGTTTCCCGATGCACTTTGTGTTGTCCATATTCAATTTCAATTCTTCTTTTTTCAGATTTTTCTTCTGTGATGCAGTGACTCCCTCTAACCATGAACAATGGAGCCAACATCAAAGTTTTATCCCAAAGTCAGAGTGATGCAAGAGTCAGTTCAAGTCTCCCTTTACCTCAGACCATGATGCCTCTGCCAAAGATGGATTCCAAACAGTACAGCAGCCTCCCCATTCCCACAGTGCAGTATCAGCTCACCTCCAGACGACAACCTGCATATTCTTCATCATCTGTTTCCTCAGATCCTGCAGACGTGGTGAGAGGTAAAGTTTTAAAAGCTAACCTAATGCAGCAAAAGATTGGTATGTATTCTAACAGAGGCCCAGTCAGTACAGAGCGAAGCAACGGAACATGTTCGGCATATAGCAGCCCTCAGATTGCAAAGAGAGACATTCCACGTTCCAAAGACACATTGGATCTGCGAAACAGTGTTTTGACACACAAGGCTTTGAGAGACCTTCAGCTAAGGAGAAACACCAATAAGAACTGGACTTTTGGAAAGAGTCGTTTAAGAAGTCTAGACAACGCGCAAGAGGGGGACACCTTAGTGAAGACCTCAGCTAACCTTTACCCAGACAGAGAACGAGGACGTTTCCTTTATACCAAAGGGACAAATGGGAATGAAAGATCACGTCCTTCTTCCGCTGGACTGGAGCACCTCCAAAGAGAAGTGAGGAACATCTCAAACCAGGACTTGGGAGGTTTTGTGGGAGATTTTCTTGGTAATAAACCAAAAGATTTTTACCAGAAGTTTAACATGAAACGAAGAGGAAGCGAGCCAGGAAAAATTAACATGGCTGCTGTTGCTCCATTTAGGTTCAGGTGAGGGCAGTATTTCACCTTTTTTAAATTAGAAAGATGAGCTCATATATTAATTTTTGAGTGAAAATTGATTTGAGCTCTTCCTTAGCCTTTGAATAAATAGAGCCAAATATAGATTTATTTTGTAATAAAAAAGAACAGTTTGAACTGTTCTTTTGTTCGACTCCAGGTTTCAGGTCAATGAGGATACAGATGCTACACTTGATGATCTGAGTGACTGCTCCTCTGATTCCATGGAGGTCTGCTGTGATGACTTAGGTGAGTCTGTTGCCTTTGGCAATTCATATTTGGGAATATTTGGCTAATTCAAGGTTATGAGGCAGAGGCAGTCTATTATAAGAATCTGGGTGGTTTCAGAAATTTCCCAGGTTTTCTCTGTAAAACTTGTAAAATGAAAAAGGTTAATTTTACCTTTTAATTAACCCCTTGAAAAAAGAATACTTTTTCTATTGCAATTTTTCACTCAATTCAAAAATAGCAAGGGGAATTTTGTATATATGCAATGTTGTAAATCTGCAAATGTGAAGTATTTGTGTTTTTAAAATAAAGTAGTCCATTCAATAAAAAATATATATGGCAGGACATAAAAATTGCTATTCACTGATGTTCTTCTTCCAGTTGGAGTAAGCTTGAATTCTATTGCAAAGAAGAAAATCCCAGTCTATATATCTGCAAGGCATGGAAGGACTTACTCCAAATTCTTGCAGCTGTAATTGCAGTGAAATGGGCTTTTACTCACGTTGCAGTTGTGTGATGAAAACTCTAACACTTGAAAATTCTTCTTAGATGCTCAAGGTACTTTCCCCATTCCTCTACTCATCCCAAAGAAGTTTATTAGACTAAGAAAACAAATTTTACACACTCCACTGAGGTCAGCCAGTTGGTTATGCAGAACACGGTTTTTCCATTTGTGTTTTATTGCATCCTGTAACACCCAAAGTTTTACAAGGCTCACTGCTGACTGTGAAGCATGGCTGTTTTTCTCTCAGTGTCTGCCTTCCACGCTGGATGTGCTGTCTGTTATGTGCATCAGGGTTTCCTAAAATACTCCACTTCTTTATGTACTTAGAAATAAAAAGGAAGAAGGAAAAAAAAGATGGTACTGGTAAATGGCAGATTTCTCAGAACCACAAGGAACTCTGAATGTAATATTTTCTTTTTGTATTTTATATTGTTTATTTTTTTGGCAGGTCTGAGAAAAACATTAAAATTTAAATATGTGGTGTGACTTGAACCATGTTGCAACTCCTCACTCCACACAATTTACAAATCCAATTACATATTCAGTTAGTATTTGTCTTGGTCAATACTTGCTAATGTTAAATTAATTCAAGTCACAATTTGCCGAAGGACCTGAGACAATACAATCAATTAAGTTTAATTAGAAAGAGAGATTACTGATCTACTGTAAATAAAGGAAATTGATTTAAAAACCTTAGCCAAAGGATAGATTTAGTATTTTTCCTTGTTGCAAACCAACTGTAATTGGATCAAGCAACTATGATAACATTTTGAAAACTCTAAATAAATCAGTGCGTTTAGAGTTTTCAAAATGTTATCATAGTGGCTTGACCCAGCTACAGTTGGTTTGCGACATGGTAAAATACTAAATCTATACTAAATATATCCATTGGGCTCAAGCTGTTATTGGGAAGTTTTGAACATTAAATCAATGTCCTTTATAAAGGAATATATAAAGGAAATTGATTTAATGTTTTTTATATATAAGGAGAGAGAGAGATACACCGGCAGATATAGATATATACTGTAGTTCTTGCCCAATTTAAAATAAAATGTTGCAGTATTAAGGCAGTGTGATAGTCTTGCAAAGGTCTTATTGCAACAATAAAATATTTTATAAACAGCAATAAAACTTAAAACCTGGTCATAACAAGCTCTAAAAAAGTTGTTATTGCCCTGATGCACAGTCTAATTGAATAAAACATAAAAGGAATTTTAATGAATTCCAGACAAGACTGCAGTGTTTTTGGCTCTAGCTTGTGTGTTGGTTTTTAGTGTGTACCGTAATCCATGGAGGAGAAGTTAGAAATAATCCTCTCTGCTGTTTTGATGACTCCCTGCAGTAATTTCCTCCCATCCTGGGTGCTGTTGCTGTCCCCTCCCTGTAATTCCACCACAAAGGATGCTCTAAAATATATCTTCTGCAGATTTGGGTGATCTCTCTTACGTTTGTAAAATGGTTTTAATGTACCAAAAAGCACTCTATTAGAACAACAGTGTTTAAAAGTTCCATATTCTGTGCTAATTTATACGTACAACCAGCAATTTGTTTTTCTGTTGATTGGGTATTGGGTGAATGTCCACAAATGACATGCTAACCTAATCTTAGGTGACACTAAATTGGTCAAGTTGTGTGTATGCAACACCGTTGCTCTGGTGGAGTTTGTCTGCATATCGATGCTTTTTCCTTTGTCAATAGATCTACATGGAGTCTCGAAAAGGTCAGTAACATATAAAATAACATTTTTTTTAGGTATACATTATGTTATAATGTATTTTCTCATCAAGAACATATCTCTATAATAAAGCATGTTTGAGAAATTTTTGCTATTTCCATTTGGGTTTGTAAAACTCTTGATGGGACTAAGTGCTGCCTTTGAGGACATAGCTTCTCCTCAGAGTGTCCAAGCGTCAGAAAGCACCCCTTCCCTACTGAAGGACCTCATCCACTGAGGTCCTTCAGACTAGCCAGCAATAATTAGAAAACACCTGGTGGAACTGCTCATCTTCCGAGCTCGTTATATAAACTGTTACTCAGACCAGTTTTCTGATAAACGTCTGTAGATTGGTTAACAGAGGAATGTTAACTTAATGACGTGCTGAAGGCGGAGAGTTGGAAAGCGCAAGAACTCTTTAAAGAGACAGAGGCCCAATTTCAAAGCATTAAGTTGCTAAATCACATTTCCTTTAAGTCATGTCTGATGTGTACAGCATTTTTATAACAACTGAAAGTGACAAAATTACTTCATTGTGCAATAAAACTATATAGTGTCATTGGAAAAAAAAACCTCAAGATTCCCCCTTTAGAAGTGTGAATGGCATATATTATCACAATAAACAATGTTTTTTAATTATATTATATAATTACATAATTAGCTGCACAAACTGTGTTTTTAATCAAGGTCACAATTAGCACCATGTCTGAGGTAATTGGGAATACATTGAAATCAGAATATTTTAACGACATGTCTGGTATATTTGTGCCTGATGACCTCACCTCTTTGCACAGAGAAGCATGAAAGCCTCTAACGGACATCCTAATTATCTTAGCGACTGAAGGCCGAGACTCTGCAGCCAGTCTCCTCTGGGAGAGACCAGACAAACAAATGAGCTGTCTTTCAAAGAGAATGGACAGCTTTAGGGCTGAGACTGACTATTTTGATGGGCAGATCGGATTTCATGTCTGGGACTAACAGCCTTTTTTTCACAGTTGAGTGGTGAGATGTTTCTTGGTTTACCATCAATCTGTTGCCAACTGCGAAGTGGTTGAAAGGTAAAATATGGACTTTTTATTCATTGTTCTGAAAGGAAAGAAAAAGCACTCAGGCATAATCTCTTTGAAATTAATTATTGATGATAAGAGGGCTCAGTTGTTGCAGTCAAAATAATCACTCTTTAACTTGTCTGAATTAACTTTGCTGACATTTTCTGTGAATTTACTTTTACATGGTGAATAAAGAAAATGTTGATCGAAGCAAAATATATAAATGAGAAACTCCTAATCCCTCAGGCTGGTTGCATTCCAGTAAGTTCACTACTTTCACTGGAGATTGTTGTTGAGGTTACTGCGCCACATCAACTATCATGTGACCTTTTAAAACTCTTAATGTGCCTTTTGCATTTAGCTTTTCATAAGAAGTTTTAATAGTTTGGGGGTGTTTTTTTTTATAGATAAATGCTTAAAACGTAGACAGTGAAAAGTTTAGAAAACACCTGGTGGAACTGCTCCACCAGAATGCAACTTCTTCAGAAATGCAATTTCTGAAGAAGTTGCATTCTTCAGAAATGCAACTTATCAGAAAGAAAAAAATATATATATTGCTTCTAAATAAATGGATTCACATTGTTTACTTAAAGTTACACATCTTATACTTGAAAAAAATCTGAATGCATTTGTTAATGGATTTGAAGAGTGATGCTAATGATATTTATAATAAAATTTATCTTGAAATCTTACATTCTTCTAAATTTTTAATTTTAAATTACTAATTTATGAATTATTTATTCATAGTAGCTATAGTTGTCACAAGGTTGCCTGAAAACAAGAAGTCCGAATTTGATCTGAAAAATCTGATATCTAAGACACAGTTTACAAGTCATGAAGTGTATTTCAGCAATTACAAAGTGGGGAAAACAATAGATTAAATAAAACATTTCAAAACATAACTTGTATTCCCAATTAAAACCTTTAAATCTACTAAAAAGCACTTTGTGATCTGTAAGGCAATTAAATGCGACTCAATTTGGGATCATTTACAAACAATTTAGAAAACTGCTTGAGATTCACCAATTAAATTTAACAATTTAAATGCTATTGCTATGATTTAACTTAATCCCTGTTCTGAGCTGGGAGTTTTGTCTCTGTGCATAATTCTTAGATGAAAAGGAACCAAAGAAACTGAAAATTTTGTAATGAACTAGACTTATCTGGGAAATTTTAAAAAATGTCAAAGTTTCCTCCAGAAAAGTATACAAAAAAACTACCAAAGAATTTTGTCAGTGAAAGTAACAATTTGATTAAGCCCAGATTGTGACTGCAATAAGTCAACTAATGAACCTGTAGCTGTTTCCTATAGAATGTTCTTCTGCCTTAGACTTCTACACTGCTATAACTAAGAAAAAGTGGGTTTTCCCCCTTAGAGCACATGTGGAGGTCTCCCCAAAGTTACTCAATTCATTGCATCATAGCAGCTGAGAAGCACAAAACTGATCACATCTGCTGACCAGGGAAATGCTCAGGAGACAGCTGTGTGACTGTGTGTGTGGACACGCACTGATGTTCCACAGTCACATGGATGGCCAGCTGGAGAATGTAAATCAAACCCAATTTTGGAAGAAATGAAAGATTGTACTCCACCCTTCCCTCCTGAGGCTTGGCTGCGACTCACTTTGACTGAATGAGCAAAGCGATTCAACACATGACTCATGTTAAACCCTCAAAATTAAAATTTTAAGAAAAACATTTCACACTCTGCTAACCAAGAGTGTGTAACCATCTCATTGAATGAGAGTGAGGGACTAATATTACTGGAATTTAAAAATTTTGTTTTTGCACTTGCATTTTGCTTTTACCTGACTTGTTTTCACTTACGGAAATTACAATGTGTCTTAACTGTGGTCTTCCTAACAAGATTTTATTATTTCATTTATAGTAGTGTGCTGGTAAATGATAGTAAACAACAGAAACTGGACTTACCAAATAAAACTAAATTATTTTATTTGGTTCGTATGTACAAAGTATACACACATCAAATATAAAGATCCAAACTAATTTAAACAAACAACTATTTGACTTATATCACTAATAAAAAGGCAGCATATCTTTTTTTTCTGTCTGATGTAAACTTTATGTGCAAAACCTGTAGGAATTAGTTCTGCTGAAATGTATTTGCTAATGCCCACCCTGAAACAAATCAGCTATTCATCACAGGAATGAATATAAGGTCATCATTGGTGCTCTTCAGTCAGCTGAAGAGCAAACTCATGATGTCGAGGAACAAGCCTTGTCATTGTTTCCACTGACGAATTCCCAGATTACAAAATTAGTGGACCTTAAATCACACCAGTTGCCTTAAAACCTAAATAAAGAGGGCAGTAGAGTGTGGTGAAACCTTTTGTGAGAGTTGGACATGACAAATCACATAGATTTGTAACATGTAGCCTGGTCTCCTTGCTTAAAAACTGAATATGTTCTAGCATGATCGAAGGCTAACAATGTGGGTTGTGCCATAGTAGCCTGTGGATAAGGCACTGAAGTCTGGCGCAGATGACATGCAGGCTGCAAGAGGGCGGTTTCCATGGAGCAGTCTTGCATTTGAATGCCGCAGAGCCCCCGGAAACTTCCTATACCCTTCAGGACACTGTGTGGAATATCTTTGGCAGAAAAAAATTCCCTGCCTTTGTACTTTAACTGTATTTTTAATTTATCCATGCTATTTTATCGTGCAAATGCAAATGCATATAAAAGTGACTTAGAAGATTTTTCCAAAGTGCTGTTTTGGGCACTTCACTTGCTTATCCTGGCACATCTTGTCATTCACTCTCTTATTTGGCAAGCTGCAAGGTTTTTTTGCGTACATAATCTTTCATTCCCTGTGTTTATATAGAAAACAGCTGGAAGGCAGTGTAGAACTGGTCAGCAAATGATTTTTTAGGGTAGGAATTTTGGAATACATATCATAAGGAAGCTCAGACAGGATCAAGAGATAATCTGGTTGCTCCAGTTGTTACACTGTGTTGAATTATGACAGTGATTATAATATGTGCTATATTTTGCAGCTATGCATCTGAATATCTATTGCTTTGATTATTAATAACAGGATCAATATGACTTTTTTCATCAAAAGTATTGAACAGTGAACCCTTGAGGAGAAGAGGGGGAGGGGAAGAACAAAGGAATCACAGAAAATGGTGGGAAATCCAGATACGTTAGAGAATAATTGCATGCCAGTGTTAAAATCCATTCTCTCGTTGCTCGCTTGTGTTTGACTTATTCTGGTCAGAGAAGGTAAACCATCTTTAAACCAAAGAAAAGGGACGGGCGGAAGGAGGATGGGAGGGAAGGCAGAGGCGAAGGAGAGACAGCAAAGAGCAGAGGGGAGGAGGGAGTGCTGTTGCGTGTGCCTCCGCTGTCATTCTGCTGCTGCGCGGTTCAGCGGCAGGAGGGCGTGCAAAAGGGAGGAGAGTGGAAAAAACGGTGGAGAGGAGGACAGAAAGGAAGAAGAGAAAGGGAGCGCCTGGGCTGCACTGCAGCTGCAGCAGCCAGTCAGTAAGAAAGAGGGAGACAGAAGGATACAGAGGGAAGGAAAAGAAAGCAGCAGGATTGTGTTGGAGGGGGATATTTACATGTATGATTCCACATAAGGAGAGGAGTTTGACTAGGGAAGACTGTTTTCCCCCTCCTGATGCATTTTGATAACGGTCTCATGGAGGAGGCGTGCTTGGGAATAGTGTGAAAGGCAAAGAAGGAGGTTTGAAGATGGAAAGGACGGACAGCACCAAGGCATACGGCCAAGCAGATGGCAAAGGAGTAGGCATGGCAGCTAAGAGGGCCAAGCCTGGAGTGCCCCAGAGCACACAGCGTGGGGAGCTGAAGGTTTATCGGGCTGGCAGTTCTGAGGGCAGGATACCAGTGCCCTCCAATCTTCGCAAGCAGAGGTCGATGACAAACCTGGCTGTCCTCACTGATGCTGAGAAGAAGCTGCACCTATATGAGCCAAAGTGGTGTGATGACATGGCCAAGTCTGGAACAGGGCAGACCAAGACCAACAAGCCAAAGACCACAGGGGGTGGCAGTAGTGCCGGCGGGGGTGCCCCCCTTTCTCGAAACCTATCCAAATCTGAACATTCACTGTTCCAGGGAAAACCCAAGCCCTTCAGTGCTCTAGCTGCTCCCTCTGCCCTGAGCAAGCATAGCCGCATACCTCGTGGTCCTTTTGCTGAGGTGAAACCTATAAGCAAGGCACCTGATGACGGAAAGTCAGACGATGAAATCCTCTCCAGCAAAGCGAAGGCCATTCCAAAGAAAGCCGGAGCCGGAGCTGGAGGAGAATCCGGCTCCAAAGCCCAGGGAGAGGAAGGAGGAGACAAGCCTTTCCTGAAGGTGGACCCGGAGCTGGTGGTGACAGTACTAGGAGACCTGGAACAGCTTCTTTTCAGTCAGATGTTAGGTAAGTACCGCAGACAGTAGGTTTGGATGTCGTACTCCTAGCTAGAAGCACTCATCATGCTATCCCCTTCTCTGGACCACGCCCCCTTTGCTACAGCAACACGGCACCTGCTTCTGCTGCAGGTCAACATTTCTCCTGAGCGCGTTTTTTTGCAGTTCACCAGGGGGAGGGAGCACAGCATGCTGGTCTTCCTTTTGTTTTATTGAATGCTATCTTAGCTGAACCGTTTCACAGAAAAATGAGAAGATAGTCGGACATCATGGCACTCCATTGTTCATACTCTTGCAACATGTGGCTCAGACGTCTGATGCCCAAAGGCTAGAATTATGTGAAATGTGCTCACTTGTTAAATTAGACATTACAAGATGACTTTATAAAGCCTGGGGGATTATGAAATTATTACCAGCAGATTGACTATCTTTCTAAAGCTCTCATTTACTGGAAAATCAAGGCTTCATCCGGATATCGATGCATGCTTCCAAAAAAAAAGAGATCTTGACAAAATTGCTGAGAACGACATTTTACCATATTGAATTCCTTTTTCAGACACGTTTAAACCTTTTCTCAGCTTTAATCATCTCCAGATTTAGGACAGTTGGTTATACCTTCTTTACTACTTTGATGATGAAGGTGTAGGTGATGTTTTTGGATAGACTTTGTGCATGAAAAGAGGATTTTAATCATCCAAAATGGTGATTAAGATTCTGATGGCTGATTCTTTTGTGCTTTCTTTCTCTTCACACATGCAGAGTCTTTTGTATTCACTGACAAGTGGAACATTAACACCTGTAGTCTCATCAGAGAACTACAAAGCATTATCTTTGGAAATCTGCCAGATTGTTTAACACAAAGCCTGCTTCACATGCACTCAGTCTTTCCTAAAAAAAAGAAAAAAAAAAAAATTAAACCATGTTTCAGGTTTTATTTTACTTAAATATTTGAAGCTACATTTAAAACTGCATGAAAAGAATGCAATTGCCTGTAAATATTACCAAAGAGAGAAATTTTACATTGCAATACCACTAATGAACCTGGATCATTCAACTGATTCATCTACACAATTCCACGCACCTTTATAGCAAAGCAACATTAAATCTCATACAGACAAGCATGCTTTTGCTCACATGGGATTTACTTTGTATCATCAACATGACTCCTCAGGCCTTTTAACGAACACATCTGTTGCAATTCGACATGTTACCCATGCCTCATTAACCAGTATAGAAATCAATCATTCAAGTTTGTCACAAATTAAATATCAGCCAGTGAGAACTGCAAACAACACAAGGCAGATGGCACCATCCACACTTCCATGTCCTTTGTGGGACTGCGAGAAATTGTAGCACAAGAGCCTTTCACTATTTCCAGATGCCTGAAAGTTTTAAAGATTATTTGCAAGTACATCAAGAGTCCTTCATTATTGAGTCCAAAAAGGGAAATGCTTATTTGTGGCAAAGATGAACATGTGGTGTAAGATGTGCATATCAACCCCAAAGCAACAAAAATGCTAAAGAAAATGCTTACTGAAGCTGGCAGGAGAGTGTCATTATCCACAGTGAAAAAAGTTATATTTTAACTTGCTGTGAAACGTCCCTCAGTATAGTAGAAGCCATTACTATAAAGGCAGCATAACAAGGCACAATACATGTTGCAAATACATTCAGAGCAAAAAACTATAACTTATAGAAACTATATGAAAACAGGCTCTGTGGTTAGATGAAAGCAAAGGTGTAATGATCATAGCTACATTTGTGAGGAAAACTGGGGACTGGCAACATTGGATTGTATGGGTGTTAAGGTCAGCTGTGACTTTAAGATGCTAGCCATGAAAGTTAAAGCTCAGTCAAAAGTGAGTCTATCATCTGGAACTCCCTCAACATGACTGAAAAACAACAACATCAATGTTTTGAAGTGGCCTTCACAAAGAAAGTTTGACTTAACAAAAATGTTGTGTGCAAACAAGGTGACCCGTAAACTTGTCTCACTCACATCAATCTTATGTTGGGGTATGAAGAAAGATACCTAAACAATTTGATCTGAATCATAATCTTTTTAAAAATGTTTATAACAACGTGTTTTCAAAGGTCTACATTTGAAATAATAATAAAAAAAAAACTGGAAACATCATTTTATTTTACTTGTAAAAGTGATTCAAACAAGAGTCTGTTGTTATTAGTGCATGAAAATATGACTTACTGTCACAGACTTGTTAATGCAATGTCATCTTGGCAAATCAAGACCTTCCAAAGAAGAAAAACCTGACTGTTCAGAATGTTTATGTGGCTACCTGACCTTATTTTGTATGCACAAACATATCTGACCCTAATCTTGGGTGACCCTGTAGTGCTAAGCACTCTAAAGTACATCTGGATGCATTTACCTGCATTATCTTTATCTTTTGCCTTAGAAACGTGCTTTGTGCTTTTCATGCCAAAAATGTCCTTGTGGGTTATGGGCCATGGTTTAATAGAAAACACTCAATTAATACCGTGTCATTACGTGGTCACGTGACTCCCGCCCGGTGCATTTTAATCCGGAAATAGCTTAGTTTGAATATCTCAATCGGGAAAATGTTTGACACTGACAATTAAAAGCTGTGATGGCTGTGACACCTGAGGCAAGAACACTGTATAAACAGTGTTTGTGCAGATGTGCGCTTCCATGTCAGCACTTCTGTTACTGTAGGACTACGTCGCAGCTCGTGACGTCACGTGAATAAAACCAAATTACAATAGTTTCTGTTTTTTTTTTTTTTTTTTTATCATTTTAGGAGATCAATCAATCAATCAATTTTTTTTTGTATAGCACATTTCAGCAGCAAGTCAGTTCAAAGTGTTTTACATCATAACAAACATAAAAACACAAAGTCATGCAACATAGAATCAACAATCAAAACATGACATCTTCTGATGTCTAATTTTATCACTATTCTTAAACATGCTTTTTAAAATTTGGCAGTCTTTAGTGTCTGTATTCTGCTTTCTTGAAGCGGACCAATAATTCAACCTTTCTGAAAGACATCTTTGACTCACTTTATTAGCTTGAGTTAAAAAACTTGTTAACATTTGGTCAGCATGCTTGCTACTGTAAATAGCTTTATATGTACGGCCTGTTGTACATTCAGGGCATGGTCAATGCCTTATATTGAGCTGCTTCAGCCGCATACCTTATAATGAGCCTTCTGAAAGAATGTTTATACTTCTGAACATAGAAGGTCTCTGTTTTCCAGCAAAACATCAAGAATGATGTAGTTAGTTAATGGTCTTATTTATCAAGCTGTCCATGTAAATTTATGCTTCAAGTATTGCAGGGATAAAAAATGTCCAAATGCTGCTTTTATGATGTGAACATAAAAATGTGTTCTTCATGCTGAATTTGTACGTTAGTGGACAAAACCATCAGGTCCACTTCATTTTACTTCAGATAAGAAGTTTGAAAATATTTTCAAAGTCACTGTATTTTTGCAGTGTTGAATTCTTGAACAATGTGTATTGTTAGAACAGATCAATTGTTGAATGCAAAGTAAAAAAGAAAAGGAACAACCGCATTTCATAATAATTGTCTGGGATCTGTCATCTCAGATCTCTGTTATAATAGCCTTTATTCGTTATGGTGGAAAGGAAAATGGGACAGGAAAATAGTCGACATTGTTTCAAACGTTAAAAACATTCAGGAGAGATTTGTTTACTTACATGTTTTCAGCTAAAGACAGCACATTCAACATCAAATGCATTACAATTATGTATTTGGCAATGTTTACTTTTCCCTGTGTTTCCAGAGTAAATATTTATAAATTAATGTTTCAATTTATCACCAATACTAAAATATTTGGTATTTGCCCCAAAAACTATACATACATTTTAAAAGTAATCATTTCGAAAGCAAAAAAAGTTTCAGTAAGATCTAGCAGAACATCATTTATTTCATGTTTTTCATTACATACAGTGAATAAATATTATGTAGGAAAATTCGATCTTCCTTTTTTGTTTGCCAACCTGCCGCTTTGCAAATCAATGCCAATGCTTGTGTAATAAAGTCACATTTTTTTCTTTCTGGGAAAATAGAACAAAGCAAAATAAAAAGTACTCATAGCGCCTGATTAAAGCTGCAAAATCTTCTCCTTGCTATCTATTTATTACACTGTCTTAATGAATTCATGCAATGTGCAAGACCTTCTGTCTGACTTGACCATATTTGAAGAGTCAGACTAAAATTGCCAGTTTGTTTCTTTTTGTGAAGTTTGACATGTGCTGGTTTACCTCTTCATCATTTGGAAACTTATCTGAAGTTATTTTCCATTCACAAAATGTTCCTGATTTAGGTCTGCTTCATATCAACCAGAGCAGTGGCAGATGGGAAAAAATCATAACATTTATGAACGAGGCCTTCTGACAGTGGGCAAATATTCGCAGGTGCTGCATCTGCCTTAGGAACATTCCAAGTTTTCCTTATCTGGTGTTGGCATTTCTGCAGTGCAGAATGCTAACAGACCACAAACTGTGACACAGGGGTCCAGTGCATGCTTCATACAGGACGTATTCAAAACACACGTGTCTTACATTGAGCATTCCTGCGTCAGTGCATTCCTTGGGATTCATTTGATTTTGTAGGATGTTCATCCTTCTTCATCCATCCATCCATCCATTTTCCTGTCACCCTTCTCCCTAACGGGGTCGGGAGGTGCTGATGCCTATCTCCAGCTACGTTCCGGGCGAGAGGCAGGGTACACCCTGGACAGGTCGTTCATCCTTCTTCATTCTAATACAATTGGTTTCCCTTGAACTTTTTTGGGTGACAGGTGGTATGTTAAAAGAAAAAAGAATATGATAGTGCCCTAAAAAGATGCTGCTACTAAAACAATTTAGCTTTTCTCATATTTATAGAAACCTGAACAAGATCCCTGGGTTCCTTTTGCCTCTTATTCAGTGTTTTTTTTTTTTTTTAAATTTTTTATCTCAAATGTTTAAAATTACCTTTGCAAATTGTAACAGTAATTAAATGTGAAGGACAAAATTTGTCCTTTAGTGCACAACTAAAAATGAACTTGCAGAATTAAAGTGTATTAAATGCCTGTATTAAATGTGTCTCATTTGGTAAAGAAGGTGGTGAAGGTGGTAAAGGAGAGTCAGATATTTCCAACCACTTATGTTTAATCTCTTAAAAAGGATAGATAATGTTTTCTGTTTTTCTCAGTAATTTTATTTGAAATATTTTTTACTTTGAAAAAGAAGTGCTTTTTTTTTCCTCCGAAGAGGTTTTGCAGCGCTAGTGGCTCGTATTTTTTACAGTAGGCAGACAGGAAAGAGGGCGAGGAGAGGGGGGAAGACATGCGGCAAAGGTCGCCGGGACCGGGAGTCAAACCCGCGACGTCCGCGTCGAGGACTGAGGCCTCCAAACGTGGGGCGTGCTTAACCCCTGCGCCACCACAGCACGCCCCAAGAAGTGCTTCTTTAATGAGAAAATAGAAATGTTATAATTTTCTGTCTACTAAAACATTGTGAAGAAAAGTAGAGCAATAGCTCTGTGGCAACAGTTTGTTTTTGTTAATGAATTTATATGCACATTTTTTTCATAAGAAATCTGTAACTGTAAAAAATAATTATTTGTTAGTTGGCAGACAATGTAGATTTTCCTTTTGTGATATCAAGTTATGGGAGAAAGTGGACCCCTTTTTGATTTTTGAGTTTGATGTATGAATGAGTGACCTGGTTCAAAAACATGCAACAGATTCAAGGCTGTCATTAAAAAAAAGAAATTTTATGCAAAAGTTTAAAGTTCCATGATATAATAACTACATTTTCTGCTTCAAGAGGAGAACTGTATTTCAATCATTACAGATGTGAGCACCTCTCTAAAAGTAGAAGTCTTAACAGCTTGTTTCTCATGTTTCCAAGGTAACACATTACCAGGAAGGAAAGACATCAGCAATATAACATTACTAATATCTTTCACATTACTAACTGCTGATGTTGCTGCACATCAATTTGTGGAACAAAGATTTAAAGTTTTGCTGATATAGGTGGTTTCACAAGCTGCAGAACCACTGATTTCTTTTTCATTTTTTAAATCCTGTTATTTCTATTTCGGTTTCGTCTTTTGTTTGTTTTGCCAGTCTTCTTCTGGCAAAAGGCTGGCCGTATTGGGTCATCAGTAAAATTCACTCAAATTAAAATTTGACTTAAATATTTTAAAGCTTTCACAGATGTTTATCATTTATTATTAAGGTATGTAATGTTTAATGGTTTACAAATGCAATTTCTAAAAAATATTTTGTGACATTTTGCTTCTACTGGATGAAAGTCCAAGAACCAATTTGGTCACCATTCTTGTAAGGGCAAATTTTTCTGTTTTGCCTCTTTGTTTGCAAGTAGGTGACACAACATGTTTTAAATACACAGTCTGTTTCTGATTTGTCTGATTTATGTTCTTCTGATTCCTTACTAAATTAGTTAAACATCCTCATATAAGCTCAGCACGTTACTGTTACGTGTGGGGTCCGCGACGTCTTTGCCACGCATCCAGCTTTCCTAGTTAATGCATTTATTGTTCATTTGTCTTGCCCGTGGGTTATTTGCCTCAGCTGTGCAGTGGGAACCCCCAGGTTCTTGTTTTTTATAGACACATATTTTACAGCTAACACAACAAGACCTCTAATAATACTGTAATATTGATTTGACATGGTCATAACCCAGTGACTTTATAATGCATGCAGCTGGGAGAAAATAAGCTGATGTAGAGTAACTCTGCTGTGGGTGTAATTCAGCTTGGTGGTATAGTTCAGGCATGCGAGTCTTAGCTAATGATCAGTGGATCGGAAAAATACAGTTGAGAAGAAAAACATCTGAAAGAGATCTTGGGTGTGGTGGGAATCCCCCTGCTGGGCAATCTAAGTTACAGACAACTTGAGGAAGTACCACATCAGTTCAGAGGGGTGTAGTCTGAATTAGTGAAACAGCCCATTACTCTCCCTAATGACCTGAACATACACTTGATGAGTTTCTGCATGGAAAACAGCTGGCACACTATTGCAGATGGAAATAATGCAAACCAGCTTTTATGCATGCAGTTCATCAGTGTTTGTGTGTAAAAACGCTATAAAACGATACACACTCAAAGATAAATGAAGACACCTCTAAGATGTTCTTTATTTTCACACAGATCCAGATTCCCAGAGGAAGCGGACTGTGCAGAATGTTCTCGACCTCCGCCAGAATCTGGAAGACACAATGTCGAGTCTGCGCGGCTCCCAGCTGACCCACAGGTAAACACATCAGGATCTACATTTGCTTTTTAGTGTAAGCGGTTGTGTTCTATACCTGCACAAGATAAAGTTTTATTTTATTTAATCAGACACAATTGATATTTAGAGAGCGAGCCTGAACTGACGAAGATTAATTCATGGAATAAATCAATATATAACATAATTAAGAGTAAACAGTTGTGCCAAAGCTGCTAGGGGAATTTCCACCTGGTGGACATCTGGTTTCCATCTCCTTTCAAATGGCGGCCCCTCTTTCATTCTCATAGTCTCACTTCAGAAATCATTGTTTTTGATGGAACAACAAAAGATCTAAACATGTATTTGTCACAAGAATGTACAACAATTGTAGCAGAAAAAATGTGATATTTTCGCAATCCTTACTGTAAACTAGGACATAATTAAAGACGTGCAATGAATTTTTATAATTAAAAGACATCAAAATAAGTTGCGTTGATTTTTTTTTTTTTTCTGACTGAAATTAAAACATGCCTTTACATATTGTTCTTGAGTTGTGTGAGTCCTTGGTCAATCATCAGTGTCAGCTGAGCTTCTACCAAGTAATTTTGTCTAAAATCTTGTACTAAATCCTCTGGCTCTTTGAATTTGAATACAAGTTAAAATGAGAAAAAGAAAAAATCTTGTTCTCAATTATAAATTATCCACAAAGAACAGATAAAAATATCTACAGACTTTGCATTATTTATTTGGTTGACTCGGTTCATCGAGTTGTGCAATCCAGACATAGCAGATGCTCGAGGCTTGGCGTTTTTAACCCTGACCTACTTATAAAACAAGTAAACTTAGAGTTTCACACACATATTGCTGCATTTAACTGCATTTAAAAATATCAGGACCACAATATCAGGTCATCCTTGTTTGTATCTTCATGTTTCATGCGGTAACTTGTCATGATTTATTCCCTGAAGAATGTTTGACATTTTAGTTCAAAAGCAACTTAATATGAGTTTCTTTAAAGGATTAACTCATTTAAAGGATTCCTTTAAAAGAAAGCAAAATGTGCTCTTTAGAACACATGTGACACTTTGCACATATTAAGCTTTTTTAGTCAAATACAACTGTAGAACCCTCTGAACCTTCTCTGTATCTTTGTAGCTGTATGGACAGCAGCAACATGGGCTACGACAGTGATGAGACCAATGCCCGCAGCATTTCCAGCATGTCGAACCGCTCCTCACCGCTGTCCTGGCGCCATGGTCAGTCCAGTCCTCGTCTTCAGGCTGGCGATGCCCCATCTTCCACAGGTGGTGGATATCCGGGCAGTAAGAGCTCCTCCCAGTACACAGCCCACACCATGCCTGCTCGCTGCTCCAGTCGCCTTAGTAGCACGTCTCGCATTGAACTCATCGAAGGTCTTGACGATGATCCTGATCTCAAGTCTGGTTACCTGAGTGATACTGACCTTCAAGGAAAGAGCCTCCCAGATGATGATGATGACAACTTGGCCAATGGGTGAGAAAAGAAGCTTTTAAACTTTTATCATTATAGCAGAAACCAATGAGGAATGCATTATAAGTTCAAAAAATTCTCACCTGTCTGTTAAAATAGTGATGAGAAAGCATGGCATTTAATAAATGAGATCAGAGTAAAAATCACTGAAGACCGGGATGTCATATTCACACCAATGAGCAGAATTTTGAAAGCAAAAAAAAATGACATGCAATATATTTGGTCAACATCACACTTTATGTCAAGAAACTGCTCATTTGATATAGATGTCTGAAATATTTGATTAAGACAGTAGTGGTATTTTAGTGTCTCTTTCTGTGCTGGTACTACTAATCATGTAAACTGTTTAGTGGTCGAAAGTTAATGAATAATCAGAGATTTAAATCAGCTAATCAAAATTATGATCAAGAGAACAGAACACTGAGAAACAGCTTCAAGACTAACTAAAAATATAAATGTCAGCAAAACAGCGGTTATAAGATTACATGGCACAGCAATGACAAATGGGGTGGAGCGAATAGGAGGGGAGAAAAGGGAGGAAGGTGTGTGTGTATGTGCATGTATGTCGAAAGCTGATGTATGTGTGTCAGAGCTAGAGTTGAAGATTGGAGAAGGGAGCCTTGATAATGTCCACATCTGGACAAAACGTCGCCAACTTGGAACAAATTCAAAACACACGAGGCCTACCCTTTAGTCTTTAGAGAGACAAAGGAAATGTTTCTTCAGATTCCTTTGCTGCATGAAAAACCTCTATGTTGCACCTTCGTAAGAGAGAAAAGGAAGCAGAACCACTGCACAGTCTTGGCCTGGTTATTCAAAACACTATTTGCCACATTTTTTTTTCAGCAGAGCAAAGAAAAAATTACACAGTATGCAATCAGCAACTCCTCAGAGAAGCAGTGGGTTTAGCCACTCAAAAACACATTAAACCAACATTATGAAACCATCTCTTCATCATTCTATTTTTAACTTTAACTTGTTCCTACCCAGACACTTTTAAAAAGTTCTCTCTTACTTTGAGGTGATGAGTCAAAACTATGTCCAGGAACCGGTCCAAAAAATAGGGGATCTGGCTAAAACAGCTGCATGGGTTGTTGATACTGGTACCCAACCAATGGCTCGAGCTGGTATGATACTGTCCTGGCTTATTCAACAGATTTCATTTGAAAACTTTGGAGTGAAAACATTTACAGCTTTCCTAAAGGGACTATTTCTTGACTATAACATCTTATTTGTCTCGATTGTGAATCTCATAAGGTTGCAAAGTTTATAGCCCCTCACTTGGTATAAAGATGCAGAAAGTGCCAAATGTATTAAACAGTTTACAACTCACAGATGGAAATTTTAATGTGTTTTTCCTCTTTTTTCTTGTTTTTCTTTTCGGCGCACTGAACTGTCACTGGCACTTGTCATTTACCGTCCTTTGTGTGTCATTTAATTTCCTCCCACAACTTTCAGAAGACGGTGAGACTCGGAGAGTGGCATAAAAAGAATCAAGGACAGTTCTCTAGAGTGGAGTAGCAGCTTTATCTTTGTTGCACATGTGGAGGGATTTAAGCTCAGCCTCTGGAGCACTCTCGAGGCCCTGTGTGCCAGGTCACATTCTTACAGTGTGTGGTAAGAAGAAGAGAAGAAATGACACACATTTAAAGTTATTTAAAATTAGAGCAAGAAAATAGAACAATTAAATTGGAACAAGTTGGAATTGGGTTTGTTGGAATGGGATGAAAAAGATGGATAAAAAGAAAATGAAGTGCAGATTGCTCGTACAATCTACTTAAATTTACATGTATTACACACCAATCCAGATACATTTATGTGAGAGTATGACTATGACCCATTTGCCTTGCTTTTTATATCACATATGCAGCCCAGATATTGAGTAAGTTATAAGTTATACAAAGAATATTTTTTTCTTAAGAACAGCTCATCATGCTGTGTGCCAAGGGACAAAAGCTATATACATTAAATGGATAAATCCATTTGATAGACAGATCCATGTGTTGATGATTTATATTCTTAAACTTGGACTCTGCTGAAACCATAAATTCTTATGCTTTTCTCGTTACTTTTTACATGGAATTAGTGGAAAATGTACTTATTTCTGCAGCGGAAAAACCTCTGTGGTGGTGCTATGTCACAAACATTAATTCCTCCTCATAAATATCAGAACAACCTTTGGAGCAGATAAAAAGCTAATCCACTTTCTGAAGCGAGTGCAGAAGCCCAAGCTCCCAGTTCTTTTCCTACAAAATGTGTGAACCATTTGCATTCTTACTACATCCCCCTACACACACTTACAGTTCGGCTCATTGAGAACCATTAGCTCCCCGGTTTTGAAAATAGACCAGGCTCCTGCATGGTAACCATGGAAACCAGCTGAAAATCGACTGTAAAGAGGATGTGCAATTTCTGTTCCCTTTCAGTAAAGGCCCAGCTTTTTCTTATCTTTACATAGTGAGCTGAAATTAGACTTAACAAAATGACTTATTTTATTTTTACAAATGCCATCTTTTCACAAAATGTTTTATATGACTGATTCTACATATAGATTTGTGGACAAAAATTATCATGCTGTTTCTCAATTTTGTAGTCTCAAACAGTACATTGCTTGTTGTGTAATAAGGACGGATTTATTCAGTCAGTCCAGGCAATACTGTCTGTCTGTATAATAACTGTGTGCTGCATGATTCTAATCACTTTGGCTTCAGTACTAATAATCTGATACAACAACATACTATGTATTTGCTTAAACTTGTCCTCTGTTCAGTCTGTCGGTCAGAAATTACTTGAATTATCCATACACAATTCATGGTCTATTTTCCTACACTTAAAATGTTAACTAGAATTATAAATAATAATTTTAGACATCATAAGACACCATACATTTGTTTGTAAGAGTAGGAAACCATTGTAACCCTATTCTCTTTTTTATTGGAAATAGTGGGTGATCCAAGATGTAAGCAATGGACCAACAATAATCATACATTCTTTTGTTTTTATTTTTTGTTTTATTTCTCCCTGACCTGATTTAAAAAGTATGTTTTCAAAAGTCCTTTTCTTAGGTAAATTTGATGAAATTACATCTCTGTGTGGATGGGTTTGGTTTATCTAGAGACCAATTGATGAATTGCTCAGCAACATAACATTAACACAAATCTTATTCTGCAGCCACCTCTGCAGGGAATGGAGGGACAATTTATCTTTCTCGTTATAAAGAAAGTGCATTTGAGATTAAACTCAAATGAACTCAACGAACAATTGCATTTTCAAACACAGTACAATTCCATCCATCCATTGTCCAACCCAATTGTCATTTTTGGGTTTCTGATGTCTATTTTAGTGGCCTCTGGATAAGAAACGGGACAGGTTGATAATCGATCGCTGACATTAGTTTATTTTTTATTTTGTCCAAAAATACTATCTCCACTGCTCAAATTATGTCAAAAATATATTTGATCTTTCTTTTATGATAATTTGTATGGTTCAGTTTTCAGATACAATTACAATACTGGCAACAGGATGTTCATAGTGTCACATACACAATGTGACACTAGTGTCGCTGGTGTCCAGTGACAGTAACAATGGGACCATAGTAGATATTTAAGCATTTATGGGGCTTTGTCTATACAGCAGCACAGAGGCAGCAGTGCAAAGTAAAGGACGTAGGCTGGTTCAGCATCACCGCTGATCACAATCAAGCACCAACACAGCTCGGGATGGGCTGCCATGGCAACCGTCTTCCACTGACCCAGTGATAGGCTGCCTTGTGTGTCAGTGTGGTAGCTGCTGAGCAAATGAATGTGTGGAGGATGCATGTGAGATATTCAGCTGATGGTTTGTGTGTGAAATAAAAGGGCTGAAAATCTGGAGAAAAAGCAGCTATTCAAGTAAATGACTATCGAGAAGCTATTATGACACAGATTTGTTTTATAATTACTCTTTGAGGGACAAAACAGTGTGCATGTTATTTGTTTCTTTCTGGCATTTACAAGATGGGATTCCCTAGATTAGCAGCGACAGTAATTGTGCAGAAATTAAGCTTCATCAGCTAACTTAGGTTTAGGATATATCACTTTGTGTGTGATAAATTCTTCCCTTGCTTCTGTGATCTATAGAAAATAATTTGACTCATTTTGCAACACCAGCAAAGGTATGCTGCCCCAGCCCAAGCTATGTTGTCAGTAGTTAGTGAATATCTGTAATGTTTTGAATGTGCCATATGTAGGTCAGTTTTTGAAATGTTGAAATACTAACAGCCTTGCTCATACTTGCTCACTCACTGGAAACTGTCTATTGACAAATGCATTCCATTATGCACCAAAGGTTTGCTGCAGTCATCCGATCCTGGATCGGTTCCCTCAGCAGTCTGTGTTTAATTTCCCTTTCCTGTCTAAGTTCTGGTCTTAGTCACTTTGTACCTCCCTGACTGCCTCCCATATTTTTCTGACCCATTTAAATCCATCAGTACAAAAGTTGCTGCTTTGGTCTGTGACAAACATGTTAGAGAATATGATTTTATGAGGTCCAGTGAAAAGTATTTATAATTTCTGAGTCTTTCTGACTATCACTACATCATTTTAAAGAATACAAATTTGTAGTTTACATTTGTTTAAGAGACATAATTCTGTCTGTTATGGTAGAATTATGTCTACCATAACAGACTGTTGGTTACTGTTAATCCAACAGAACACATAATTTCCCACAGTCTCTTTAAAACCCATCTGGGGTCAATATGGAGCTCTCTACAAGGGTCATTGAACACTGACTTACAAAGACTCCCCTAAAACCAAATGCGCGTTTACGTTCACTGGAGTCCTCTGCGCTGTGAATAATAAACCATTACAGCAGCTCCCCCGGGAGTATGAATCATCCCTGTATCATGTCTGCGTGTGGTCGTCTGGATATGTTTGTGGTGCGTGCTGTTCAGCCCCAGGTGGAAAGTTTTCCAAAGTTGGTACGGAAATGATTTTTTAATGGTTAGTTATGGGGGGTTTTTCAGCATATCTCTTCACAGTAAGCAGCTACTCAGCAAAAAAAGCATTTTGAACATAAACACAAATTAGAAGAAACCTATTAAACCAGATAATATTAAAATGGTTGAATAGTTGTCAGATTTGTTGCCACATGAGACTTTTTTTGTTGGCTGCTTCAGTGGGATTTCAGATCAGTGTGTCCGATCACACTGATCTTGACTCCACATTAATTTTCTAGGCCAGTCATCAACTGCCATGTCCATGTTTCTAGGCCCCATAGATATATGGTGAATATACTCTGACACAGTCACTGATGCATCTCAGAACCATTTACTTCACTGTTCTGCAATGAAAGCTGCCCAATCCTATTTGCTTGGCTGTGGTCAACCTTGATACGAATCAAAATCATGCACCAGGAGGATCCAAGATTGTGCTTCTTTTTCCATCTTTTTTGTTTGAAATGAAATAAACTTATGCTGACATAAATCCCCTGCTCATGGTGCTATGCTCTGATGCTTTCTTTTTGTAGTAATTTCCCACACTGTGCTTCAGAATTGGATGCAACAGACAAATGTCTACTCCTCCTAGATTCAAAAGCCGTTTAGTTTTCTGAATGCTAAGTGGTGCTTCATTTTGATACACTGTGAAGGAGGATGAACGTTACATTTTTATGCCAGGGTGAGCTTGACTTATTTCTGCCCTCTGCTGGTGTCTTAAAATCATTACCTGGCATTGAAACTGCAGAAATGCAAAGTATAAAGTATTAGATGCAGTGCAGATTGTACATTTTGAGTCTTATAATAGAGAGGTTGACTTTTTGAATGATTAGGAACAGCACGGTCTGGTGCAGCTGTCTGACTGGATTAATTGTTGCCCAACAGATTGCTTTATTGCAAAACACAAATTTGTTGACTTATTTTTCAACCTGTTATGCAGCTAGATTAGCTATGATTTTATGTACTACTTAATAGATCATATTTGATGAGAAAAAAAAAGAAATTATAAGGAGTGCCTTCATTAACATGAAGTAGTCATGGGGCACTAGGTGGCTTTGGTTGGTAGACTGGGTGAACCACGTACAGAGATTATAGTCCTCAAAGTGGCTGTGCTGGGTCATTTTGCCACATGTCGTCCAATGTTTTCTTCACCCTCTTTCCTGTCAAACTGCTGTTCAAATTAAGCTCATAAGTGCCAAACTAATCTTTAAATTAAGTTAGTCATTTCTGTCTTTTTTTTTTTTTTATGTCTGTTGTTGTTTTAACAGTGACACTGGACCAGCCAATCAAATGTTTTTAAGACCAGTTTACCAAAAGTGAAAAAAAAGCAAAAATAAGAGATCAAAGGCGACTAAAATTAAAGGTCATAATGTAAGAATGTTTTATGCCTCAGCCAAAGCCAAATGCTTTGATATCTTTCTGCATTTGCCAAGTGTTAATGTCCCAAAAACCTCACGTTGGCAGCTTTACAAAACATACAAAGCAAATTTACAGAGGATGTTTTCTTACACAACCCATTTGCTTATCAGTGTAGTTCAGTTGTTACTATAAAGTGCAAACATTGCTGGAAGGCTGTTTGGATGACAGCTTTTTCTGTAAGAGTGTGGTCTGGCTGAGATAAACAGGATATGTGAGCACCGACACACTTTTTTTGCCCTGTAAACATTTCATATCAAATATCATTCTTGGAAGACAAATATTCATTCTTTTAAGGATAATATGGAATAAATGCCATATGTGATCAACAATTATGCAAATCACTGATTTATGGTCCTTGTGAGCAAAGCAAAGAAAATCAACAGATGCCAGAAGAAATAGTGTTCTCAATTAATATAATTATTTACACTTAAGGTGAAGGTGTGTACAAAAGTCTTGAAATAAATTGTTATGGACAATTTCTAACACATTTTGAATCTCCATTTATCTGCAGATTGACCTGCAGATACAAACATTGTAGAAAGCACAACATAATAAAAAGTTGCAGCTTTGTTCATCTTTCCTGAAAAGATCGTAGCTATGTTTCACTGTGTCAGAAATAGCTTCTGTGCATTTATTAACATTCATTTAAAATATCACTGATACAGAAAAACACATAGTTGTTCTTTTATGTTTTGAAATATCTTTCCTGGTAAGGATGTTGTTTGGTCACATTTGAACACTCATTTTCAGTCTAACTAACTTAGAGGATTTACAAATCAAGACTGATGATGTGGATGGGGTGCAAATCCATCTTGTCCCAAAGCTTTGACCTCCTGGAGTGTTTTACTGACATGAGATCACCAGAAATTGCAATGAATATAACTGTTCCACTCCTAATGAGAGGGGGAGGTTGGGTTTTCCAAAGCTGCTCATGCATCACTGGAGATCCTTGTGTCATCTGTGGGCTTGTGGTTTCACTTGCAGAGATTTAGATTTCTACCTTGAACTGCATTTTTTTTTCCATACTGCATTTAAAAAATGTCTTATATGATAAATAATTTTGTAGAGAACATAAAAGTCAAACTATTTGCAAAATTCTCTATAGGCTGACTTTTGACTGCTTTGTCCTTTTTTAGATTTTATTAAGGGTTATTATGTAAAATCAACTTTTTTATATCATGTTATAATATAATTCCGTCATAACAAACAGACGTGCAGTGTTGCTTCAGTTATTTCATACATATTTGAGAAATCCTTCAATCTTCCCTAGCAGTCATTCGGGAGAAAACACTTGGTGGAACTGCGCACCTCTGCACTTATCATACGAACTACTTCTCAGTTCAATGAGGTTAAGAACGGTTGTAAACAGCATCCTGGAGGCGCATTACTGTGATGATATGCGGAAGGTGGAGTATTGGGCAAAGTAGTCTTAAAGATACAGACGCTAATTTCAAACCATCAAACTGTAAAATAAATTTATTTTAAATTATGTTGGTATTGTACATACATAGAATTTTTACAACAATAAATGTAATATAGTTACTTGATTTTGCTATAAAATTAAACTATGTGCCTGGAAAATATATATGTATAAGATCCAATCACAAACAGCCTTCATTAAGAGCTAAAGTCAAAGACGTTTGTTAATTAACGACTATAACATTTTTTTTAAAACAGGAAATTAACTGATATGTGTGTTAACTTCCTAGAAAAGCAGGTTAAGGGTTTTGCGTCGTCACTGGTGATCATCCTTTCATTAAATATCGGAGTCAGCTCTCTCGCGCGCGCTGTCTCGCTCGCGCGTCTTGTCTCCCTCCCTCGGTTTTCTTTTGGGGATGGGTGTAGCCTGACTCCTTTCTGCCGGCTGAATGAGTGGGGAGAATGGGTCTCTGCTTTCAGTGGATGTGAATAGTACTCGCTTACGGACAATTAAGAGGATTTACTGTCACAAAGCTAGAAAAAGACACAAATGAGCGGTCGTGTTTTGAAAGTGCCTCCGTTGCGGTCAGCGACAGGATCAAGAAGGACTTTACTTTTTACACCAAGGTAACTGCGACTCTACGTGCACTTTTCGGTACATTTAAATCCGCGGATTTTGTTCATTTTAAACGCTTTTTAAATAGACGTTGACCACTATAATCTGTTGGATTAAGAAGTAATAATTGAAATAATGCAATATATTGAGTAGTTTCGCAGGGGAAAAAATACTGATTGTATTTGGTTGTAAAATTATTGACGAGATTTTGAGTAGACACTGTAATGTGGCTGTTAACTATCTCCCTTACTGAAATGTACCTCCTGTAGGGAGGTTCAAAAGGTCCAACATGTTAAAAATATGTATGCATTTTACTTAAATGTCCATATATTACAGCTATAAGCAATTATGTATATGTTTTTTTTAAATGTACAAACATGTCCTTCTTTGCAAAAAGCTTATTTCATGGTTCAGCACTGTTTACACATAAACAGTTTGTTCCATCCCTTACTCATCAGCAAGGGCTACCTAATGCCAGTTTCAATAAACTCTGCTATGCATGTGACAAATAACATGTTCCATTGCATGAATCATAAAACAAAGAAATACTGTAATAATTGGTTAAAACTTTCCAAACCACTGAAGAATAATGTGATACAGTCTGCATGGAACTAAATGTGAACTTTGGTCACTAATTGGTAAAAGATATATCCAACTCAAAATCAAAGACAACAAAGAGATGCCACACTATGAGACATTTTCAAATGCAACTGGTCTTTTGTGAGATGGATGAAATTATGAACAGTTCCAATTGACAGTCAGTTTTTTATACCTTAAGGGTTTAGCTGGAAAGCTGGAGATTGTTTTATATTTTAAGCATCACAGTGAGCCCAAGAAGTAATTCCAATCAAAATCAAGATAACGTGATGGGAGGAAAACAAAAGTTTTGGAATGGATGAGCCGAGTCTAATTAAAAATTTTGCCAACTGTGATAGTCACCTAAAGATGGCTGTGAACAAGAAATATCGTAGCTTGCTTTGAGATGATGAATAGATCCATCCCATATCAGAGAATACAGAATGCTAAAACTGAATTGAAGGAGCTTCAAGAGACTAATAATTTACCTGAATTATTGTATCTTTGCTTTTTAGGTTATTTTTCAGTAGAATTGTATGACATAGACTATAGCACCTTATATGTGGACTACTCTACAAAGATAAAACAAAAATCTTAACCTCATAAAAACCTGAACATTTAACAGAGATGCTTACACTTTTGATAGCGACTGTACAAGACACATTTTCTTGGTCTTTTTACTTGAAACCAAGGTGAAATTAGAAAGCATTCTATAGATAAAGTTGTTTACAATCTATTTACATGCAGAATGTTTACCTATACCGTTAGCCTTTAGATTACTATTTTATATCCTACCAACTATGTAAAAGTTGTTGGAATATCCTCACTTTCTTACACTCTCCAGCCTGTCAGTCATCTTAAACACTTTTAGTGAATCACCTAGCAGACTAGCATCAGAAAGACTTTGGAGGGCAGCCATAGAAAGCAAGAAACACCAGTCAATTGCCCCACCAAACATGCACTCCGTTGTTGTACTCCCACACTCTCCCTGTCTGGATTTTACCTCGCAGAGCAGACAACTTGGCTTGTAATATCAACAACCCACAGGCCTTCCTCTAAAAGTTGACATCCCTGTGGGGTTATTCACGGCCCCTCTGTGTCGCCCCTCACAGAGGAGCTATTGTCTGAGAATACCACAGAAATTTGCACTGAGTGGGAATCGTTAAACTAATCCAAGATTCAACAGTGTTGGAAATATTTTTGAAAATATTAAATCAAACCTTTTTTCTCTTGTTTTTGAACTCAAACTTTGAAGCTATTCATCCATAATCACAAATCAGTTTCTAAGCTGTCACTTATATAAATGGTCCAAATCAGCACCTTAAAGAAGTGAAACTCACAGCCACTGCTCTGTTTTACAACTTCAGCCATGCCACCCATTTCCTGCCATGTGATTATATTCAATTCTGAATGTGTACAACCCATTTTTGTCTCCCTGTGCTTTTCTGTGCAATCCCATGTTCCCTGCCTTTGCTAATTGCAGACTTCATACCCACAAAGGGCATTTTCAGCTCAGAGGAGAAGTCAAAAGAAGACAAGAACTGATTCAACTCAAGCAATGACTTGAAATGATCACATTAATTTACCTTTTCCATTAGGCCATATTTTTGTGTGCCAACACAAATTTTATTACCATCTGTGGTTTCCAGTGGTAATAATCACTGGTAACCATATCATAATTATGGAGAAAGTGAGCTGGAATTCTTTTTATGGTCTCAGCAGATATCACTTTGCTCAGAGTAGAAAACTATAGCCTCCTATTAGACTTGAATGGTCTCAAGCACTGATGATGTTAGTTGACTGAAAGGGTGCACAACTTGTTGAAAAAAGGGTGCGCAATTTGCTAGTCATTGTGCAACACAATTTGTTGCACAATGACTAGTTTTTCAATGTGTTCAAATGTGAGCAGTCTGACTTCCAGGGCAAGATTTAGGTTGTGCAGAGACTGTCCACCCCTGTAATTTTTGCCAGTCAAGCATTGTCTGTTTCAAGGTGACTTAGAGGTCCATTGAGACATGAAGGAAAAGCTCATGAAAACTTTTCATGAGCAGTCTTTCAAACTAATCACCCCTTTTTACACAAAGTGCCAGTGTAAGACATGGCAGACCACACTTTAATTATTTCTGATGTCGCAACTTTAGGTTGATTTATAACCTTATTTTGACTAATCATGTTTTTGAGTTTTTTAAAGAAACCCTTGTTGTTAATTTTGTTTTTCTCATGTTACATTTGACCTTACACATATAATGAAACTGTAGCGATACATGTGTTTTGGTTTGTGTGCATGAATGAAGTGAGAGATTTGTGACATGAAAGAAAATTCTGATTTAATATTTATGTATCAACTAATATGTTAGTTCTTGTTTTGTTTAATGCAGTGGTTTCTTTGACTCCAGAGCCAATCTAATGTCTATAAACAGACATTTTCCATGCTCTGCAACCGCATATTTGTTCTTTTCTGCTCTTTTAAGGCAGACTAAACACTTTTTTAAGCGATTATCTTGCTTTGTTTCAGCTGGGATGAGAGCAGCTCCATCAGCAGTGGACTCAGTGATGGTGACGGCTCAGAGAACCTCAGCTCAGAGGAATTCAATGCCAGCTCATCTTTGAACTCCCTGCCCACCACACCTTTGGGATCAAGACGGAGCTCCTCTGTTATGGTGAGCTATAAAAATGCATTTTCTCTCCATTCCAGTGTGGATTAATGTCCCTTCTAATAAGATAAGCTCTGCTTGTCTTTATTTTTCCTTGGATGTAAGCCCCCTCTGTGAATAGTGCACATTCAGAGTTTAACAGTGCCTTAAATCTTAGGGTGACACACATATTGATTGTATGAGATGGTGTGTGCCATTAATTGTTTAGAAGGAAATTATGGCCCAAATTGTGTCAGGTAATGTATGTGGATCTTAAAATCATTACCTGGCATTGAAACTGCAGAAATGCATATATATATATATATATATATATATATATATATATATAACACAAACATTGTATCATCTCTCCAAGAAATCACAAATTTTGATGCTAAAATGTCTTGTCAGTGTCTTTACCTTTTTGTAGACAAACAATGGGTTTGCTTTTGCTAAACTGGAGAATGCTTGGTTGGACGACATGGGCATTACTGCCGCTCTATGAGCCATCTGCCGTTTTATATCACTTTAATAACATGCCAAGAAACAGCATGCATGGTTTTGTCCTTAGTGCCACCTCCACTTTCACCACATGATATCAATTAATGTGTAACTGTCATTTTTCTAAAAAATAGCACATTTACATTTTTCAACTCAAGATATTTTAGTTTGTCTTTTAAAATTTTAAATCCATACACTTTTTAAACTTAATTTTATTTCATCTGCTGTCGTCTTCAGTTTTCTTATAGTGGATCAGTTTATCTTTCGATTTTTTTCTGGAATGCAAATAGGATCCAAAGCAAAATTACTGACACCAGTTGATTGTAAAGATAATAAAGGCTACATCTGATTGTCTTCTCCATTTCTTTCTTCAGCTCCGCACCGATGCAGAGAAGCGATCTCTGGTGGAAAGTGGCCTTTCTTGGTACAGTGAGGATGGCAAAGCCAGCCACAAGCTTGACAGCTGCAGCTTCAACTCAGGAAGCCTCAAATCTGAAGCTCCAAGCAAGTGGAGAAAGAAGCCGCCGAGCCTCAGCGAAGATTTTGGGGTTAAAGCCGATTTGAAGAAGCCTCAGAGTTTGGGTCAACCAGGAACTTTCAAGAAGGGCAGAAATCCTCCGGTGGGCGTGACCTCTCCTATTACCCATACCTCCCAGAGTATGCTCAAGGTTGCAGGTGAGACTCTGTTGCATATTGGTCTCGTCTAGATTCCATCCTGTTTATCTTCTTTAAGGAATTCTGCCCACAGCTACTATTTTTAGCTTATTTTAAGATGAAAATCCATGTCATCAATTATCTCCCCAACTTCTGAAGGCAAACATGAAACAGTGTGTTTATGTAACTGTCAAGCCAAATGCCTGCTTGTTATCTGGAACATTGAAGAGATGCATTTGCTAATGAAAGTCTGAGTCTGATCCATTCTGCACACTACATGTAAAAAGACCAATATCATTTCAAAGTTTATGCATCCTGGCTACTATTATCTTTTACAATCTATGTCTGCAGAAATATTTTCATGAATTTTCTTAATTATATTTTCATAATCAAAAAGACATAGTATTTTAAAATAATCACTCCTTTGTTTTTTTAGCAACAATGTTTTGCTTTTACTTTTTTTTCCAGAGCTAATTCCATGTTTTGACATAAGTGAATCTATTATATCCGGTATTATGAGCTAACAAAAAGAATCCAAAGTATTTTAGGCTTACGCATATCAATGTTTATTTTCAATAGGAACAGCTATGGGTTCTTATGAGATTCTCACAATATATTACCATTATTTAAAATATGATATACTCTTGATTTTTAAACTATTTAAACAAAAATAGTGACTGTATTTGTCAAAATTTCTCACTATAGCAAAAACCATATTATATTGAATATTATGATTAAAATAATGTTATCTATAACAGATGTATGCTGTTGTGATAACAACAAGTAGGCCAATCACATAGGAGATGAGGAAAGAGGAGGACAGCTAAATAAGTAGGGCAGTTAACAGAAGGATCTGACAATGAGTGATGGAAACTAATTATAACTGTAGGAGAAACGATTCATTACATGGAACCAGAAAAGTGCCATTAACTGAATGTAATGCATTTGGGCGAGGACCCGAACTAAGGACTGAGGAAACATGTACCAATAAATAAAGAAAATAACATATAAAATCAAACATGTATGACAGATCTATTCCTTAAAAAATAAGTCTTGCTCTTTTACTTACTTGGAATGATTAGCATGTTTTCTCTTATCTGTAAGGTAGGAAATTACCTGCTTAATAACTTTATTTAAAAATTCTAGGTACTTGGGAATGACAGATCAGTGGTAATACTGATCTGTTTTGCCACAAAGAAGTGGACATTACATTTATTAATCTCCACTTTCACCTTCTTTATGTTCTTGTTTGAAATAGGTATTTTTGAAACAATAACTTTCATTTTTGACATCTTTTTTGTCAAAAATGACAAAAAAGATGTCAAAAAATATTCATATTTTATGAATATTTTATGAATAAAATATTCATAAAATCTGCCAATGTCAGGTTTATACCAATAAATAGTGAGTAAGAATACTTGCCATCTAAATAGTTATTGAAAATTAACTTATTCTCCAAGTATCTGTTTGCAAAGACTGTATTAGAACTTTAGCTACATGTCTCAGTAGTTCTAAAATATGTATTCCATTTTTTTGTTGTTGTTTCCGCAGCACCGAAAAGTGAGAAGCCTCTGGACAAATCTAAAATTTCCATCAAAACTGCTGGCCTACAACGTTCCCGTTCAGATGCTGGCAGAGATTTTCACGGAGAACACCGTAAGCCCCCTTCAGGTTTGGTCAAACCCTCTGCTGGAGGTTCCTTTGGCTACAAGAAAACGTCAACAGCCACCGGTACCGCTTCTGTTATGACAGCAGGGGTCGCCCATATCCCCGGAAGCTCTGCTACAGTGGGGAAAACACCCAAGTCATCTGGCATCCCCGTCAAGCCTGTAGGTGGAGGAACAAGCTTGGGCAGAAAGAACAGTTTTGATGCTAGCAGCGAGCATGGCTTCCTGGGGCCAAATGCCCGAAACAGCATTCAATACCGCAGCCTGCCCCGACCAGCCAAATCAAGTGCTCTGAGTGTGATCGGACGCCCAGCGGCACGCCCCGCCAGTGGAACTATTGACCCCACTCTGTTGAGTTTGAAACCTGTACCCATCGCTTCCACAGGGCCCAGGATTAAAGAGTCAAGCGGCTGCAGTGGTAAAATGATGAGCAGAACGAGTACAGGCCCTGTGAACCAGACAGACAGAGAAAAAGAAAAGGAACGGGCCAAGGCCAAGGCTGTGGACTGTTGCTCTCTGAAGGCAGACGACGGCCAGTCAGAGTGTGCAGGAGAGCCAACTCTGAAACTACATGGCTTGAGACGCACAAGCAGCAGCAAATACCCTGAACTGTCCTCTCCCACAACACCAAGGTCTCATTAAATTATGTTTCTCTTACGTTTCCTTTTTTCAAGCCATGGAAGTTTGGCTTGAAATTTTACGACCTGTATTAGCACAACAAAGCAGTGTTGGTTTACAGAATAAGTGCTCTAGTTATCTTAATGTCAACAGTAATCCTAACAGACCTCACTAAAGAATGTATTTATGGAAAGCTGAGGAATGGGAGCTAGGTTTTTGTGGATTTATACTGCAGATAAGCCTTAAAAATAGTTCTACCAAGACTTTGTAAAGTGAAAATATAATGAGCTCCCTTAAACACATGATATATTGTTTTAATATCCATCCATTTTCTTATACCCTTGTCCTTAATGGGGTCAGGAGGAGTGCTTGGTGCCTATTTCCAGCTAACATTCCAGGCGAGAGGAACAATTATTTAAACATTTAATATATTTTAATATGTTACTGAATGAAAACTAATTTGAGAAAATTGATAATCAGCATCAAATAGATTTTTTTTTATCCTTTTTTTGTTTTGACATATTTTGCCTTTCTTGATTCCTAGGATGCTGAATACCAAGTCTCTTGGTCGCCCTCCCAGCTTGGCTCATCTGGACAAGATGAATTCAAACAGTCTTGACTCCTGTGTGACCATCCAGGACCTTCCACCTAAAATACCACCATACTCTAAGCTTCAAGACCTGGCTGCTTCCCACACATCCACCCGTCTTACTCCAAGCCCAGCTCCTGTCCTCCACATTGATTCCCCCACCTATACCAGCGAAAGCCTGAGCTTAAGTGGATCCCCCATGCTCTACCCTAAACTTTCTGGCATGCATCGCAGCTTGGAGTCTCTACCCCTACAGATGAGTGTGCCCTCCAGCGTAAGGTTGGTACCACAAGATACGAGTGATAAAGAAGAGAGGTCTTCAGGAACCTGGAGGGGTGGGAGTAGGACGTCACTCAATCTCTCGGATAGGCAAGTTTACAATTTTTATTTAACATAGGTTGTAGTAAAAGATGTTTTCATCAACTTATACTGTATTTTTATTTCCTTACATAAGGATGCAAATTGCAGGTGTTGTTACTCTAATTTCAAATTAATTCTCTGAATTAAATGTGAAAGCTCTCCCAGACATTTTAGAGTAATCTGAGTAAATTTTTTATTAACTGGCTCAGAGCTCACATTTGAGGACCACTGACTATGACACAGGCACTAAAACAATATTGGCAGAAAGAACTGCATTTGTCCTTGCCACTGATAATTTGCTGTACTCTTGTTTTGTAAAGTAAGCATTAATACAGGGTCCTTGGCAGCCACCAAACCAATCCATTTTGATTTTGTGGGACTTTTATGACAGCAGAAAGTGTGACTTGTCATTATGAATAAGAGGTAAAAGTTTGGCTCCATCACAAAATTGCTGTTCTTTCAAGGTGAAGATCATCCAATCTATTTTCTGGCAAGCAACTGCACAGTTAGACAATCGCACACGTGGCTTTTTAAAGTGTATAGTTTATGAAATGGCTCAAATGTAGAAATAGTGAAACAAAAGTAGGATGTTTTGACAGGGTTTCTAATAAAATCCAATAAATATCTGTTGGTAATTGTGATTCTTAACACAATAAGAGTTTTTTTCCTGGAAGTAATGCAGAGCAATTTGTTTTCTCTGTTTTTTGCAGTATGCAAACGGACCGGAATACTTTGCCAAAGAAAAGCTTAGAGTGAGTCCAAATATCATTGCTTGTTTATAAATTCAGTGTAGTTTGACATCACTGTTTTCACTTAAAACAACCTTTTTTTAGGCGCTATGGGTCAAGCCTCTCAGACAGCGATGGAAGCAAGCCGGGAAGGCGCCACTCTCACACCATAGTGAGCATGACGGAGAGCAATACCCCCCCTCAGCTACCTTCACCCACCCGCCTTCTCCACCCTTCCTCCAGCAAAATTACTCTAACCAACATTGGTGAGTGTGTCTGTTCCAGTTTTGAAAAAGATTTCCTAAAACTGTAAGATTATGATGCAAAGAAGATGATAATCTCCTGACTGTAGTCTTTTAGACCAGTTTTTGAAACATTTATTTAACCATGGTTCTGCCTTTCATTCAGTCATTGGAATAAGTGTCATATACTCAAGTATAGCCATGCTTGCTGTGTTTGTGGGTCTCAGTTTTGTCCTTTTGTGTGCTTCTTTTGCACAATAGTTGCCCCAATTTCATGTGGCACCCCAAGGATATCACGCTCTAACAGCACAGGCCCCTCCAGTGACCCAGCCTGCGATCTGTATGGATCTTCCCCTCTGGGCAGCAGTATGTCTCTTGCTGACCGGCCAAAAAGTATGATGCGATCCGGATCCTTCCGTGAACCAGGAGAGGATGGTGAATGTTGTTGCTTTTGAATATTTCAACATAAACAGTTTGCTTTCATGGCCAAGCAAGATGCAAAGAAGAGTTATAAGTATTAGACTTATAGTGAATAAAATCAAGATTTGAACTAATACCTCTTGCAACACATTCTAATAGTAAAATTTTTAGTGATTGATTATAGTTTGTATTCACATATATTTAATTTACTTTTCCATTGTTTATTTTCTTAAGGTTTGCTACACACAATAAAAAACAAGTCAACTAAGATGTATTTATAATTTCAATGTTCATAAAGACAATCATATTCTTAAATTATTTCTCTGCAGTCATCTGTTCTTAATAACTTGACATGTTTTTATTTTTCCAAAACCTTGACATCTAGTTGTCAAAGACAGAGTTTTTAAGAAGTTTTTTTTTTTTCTTACTGAAATTAGTATCCTTATGAAAGAAACTGTTAGCTTTTTCATGGGGTAATATCTTTCCTTTTTCTTCTTCAGTGCACGGCTCTGTGCTCTCTTTGGCATCCAATGCTTCATCTAACTATTCTGCGGTGAGTTAACACAGCTGTTTTATATGAATAAAGAACATTTTCATCTATCTTATGTTTGCTGTAGTTTCATTCTTATGCTTTAATCTATCTAAATTATATATTTTATAGAAAATAGTATTGACAAGTTTCTTTTTAATTTAATTGGAAACTTCTCACAAGGTTAAGTTTTTTTCAAAAACTGCTTCATCATAGAATCTTTTTGTCAAATAGACATAAAAATGATAAAGATACAGCCATGTTTTGTTTTACTTTTTAAGGTTTCATAATTGAAACCTTAGATAAATAGTTATTTTATATTGTAAATGTAATTAGACTTAATTCCCGACTCAATCCCCTTTTCTTGTGTTGATGCTTCATAAGAGTGAGGAAAGAATACAAGGAGAGGTAAGGTTCATGTTATATCTCATCTGTGATTCTTGTTGGAATGTGTCCAGTCTTCCGACTGTGTTCACAGTGTTCCAGGAAGGACACAGATCTTTATCTCACCAGCTCATAACTCATTTTGTTTTATCTCTAATATTCTTTGAACTCCAGCACCCTTCCCCAAAATCTAATAAACACAGTCCAGACCCAATACAGTTCTCAGTGCATGCTCTCCATACTCACTTTGTAGTTCCTTTTTATGGTGCAATGACCTCAATATTATGTTGTTTGTAAATTATGGTTGTAAAGTAGTTTGTTTATCACAATCCACCATTGCGTCGAGTTTAAATATCCAAAATAAAGTCTTTAATACTTTTGCAGTTTTGACTGAAGATCAAGCTGTCTTGCAGCTTAGACCTGATTAGATTTTTTTTCTGCAGCAAATCCGGAAGTTGAGACGAGAGCTGGAGTCGTCCCAGGAAAAGGTGGCTGACCTGACAATGCAGCTTTCTGCTAACGTATGTACAGTCATCGCCTTCTTTTCTAATCACTTTTAGTCAGAAGCAAGTTGACTTGATTTTTTTTTACTTTCTATAAGATTTTGATATTTCTAAGAATCTATTTCTCTTTAAGTGAATTTCACAATGGCATAACATATTTCCATTTCTAACTCTGTTACTCATTTAATTAAAAATATATTTTAATCTCTGTTACTCATATAATTAAAAAATCTTTTAACCTCTGCTATTCATCTAATTAGGAACACATTTTCACTACCTTTTAACCATTAAACCTGAGGCTCTCAGTTTTATGATTTTACCTGAAAATCCTTGCACCCTTCTTCTTCTTCATTGTATTATTTACTTGTTCAGCTTTTAATGCATGAATCTGACTGGTTTAACAGAAACAAACTCAGAATTCCATTAACAAATCTATGAAAGAAGCAGTGTTTTTGATTTGGTATATTTGTTAAAGGGCTGATAGGAGTGTAGGAAGCCCACTTCTGTGTGTGTTGTGTGTGTGTGTTTTTATATGACTTGCATAAGATTTTTTCCCCAGATCTAATGCATCTGTCCCTTTCTTTTTACCTTGGTTGTATTGACTGCTGGACTCACTGCTGCCCCCTGCCTGCTTCCCAATGACACAACTCTGGATGCTGGGTGTTACAGCTAGGCCAGGTTTGTTAGAGCAGAGTACTGTGTTGAACTCTAACTTTTTGTTGGGGTTGTAGTGTAGCATGGTGCATCCCATTGGCTCGAGCAACAGCAATAAATAATTTCCATAATGCAGCTGTCTTTTTTCTCTGGACCACCATTTCAACATCTGATTTCTGAACTTTAACAGCATCATTTGTGGTTTTTCTTATTCCTGTTTCCATATAGAACGAAGCAGTATTTCCCTCTGAATGCGACAAATCTATATGTTATAAGATTTTCTCTAAATCTTTTAGCTAAATCTTCATACCTCATATGTAGAGGAAAACTCCCTCAGGGTTTACTCCTCACCTCAGTTCTCTATTGGAGTCTTGTTGCATGTCATTCCACCATTTTTTGTTTCCTATTTCCCAATGTCCTGCTTATGTTTTGTTTTTGTGTTTTTTATGAGAATAAGGCATAAAAATCATGGTGCAATCAGAGCGCAGTGGATGTATCATTTGCCAGTTGCTACATTAGGGTTGACTTCACATTGCTGCTCTGCCTCACCATCATTATCCTGTTTGTTTTCAACTCTGACATCATCCACAGCTGTTTGACTGCTACCTCCCTTCATTTCTCCCCCACTTAACCACAGAGAGACATTTGTTTGATGTGCTGAGTGAGGTTGCAGACCAATTTTTTCAGCTCATGACTCATACCTATCACCCATTCCAATCTGCACACACCGTTTGCCTCTGTGGCCATTCATCTCTCTTTATTCCTCTTACAGGCTAATCTGGTTGCAGCGTTTGAGCAGAGTCTGGCACTGATGACAGCACGCCTGCAGACACTATCGGTCTCGTCAGAACAAAAGGTATCTTGTTGAAAAAGGTATCTGTAAATGAGAGAAATAGTGAATTACTGCACAGGATTTAATTGGGTATGATAAGAAATAAAATAAAAAATATAACATTGTTTTAAATGGTCTTGTAGACATGAAAATAGTCTTAATCATCGCCCCTCCACCGCCAATTTTGACAACTAGTATGTTGAAATGCTGCATTTGCCTTTATCTAAACATTATGCTCTCCTACCCATCTTTATTCTGCTCTCATCTGTCTAAAGCACATTGCTTATAAAATTTCTGTGGTCCATTTACATACAACTTTGTAAAACTTTGAACCCTATGTGTTCAGTCTTTTATAGTTTTATCCATCAGGATCTATAACATTCTGTCTTGTGTAAAGTCTGAGATGTAGCTGTAAAGTTTATCCAGTGAAATAGGTGAGGGTCAGGGGCGTGCTGTGGTGGCACAGGGGTTAAGCACGCCCCACGTTCGGAGGCCTCAGTCCTCGACGTGGACATCGCGGGATCGACTCCCGGTCCCGGCGACCTTTGCCGCATGTCTTCCCCCCTCTCCTCGCCCTCTTTCCTGTCTGCCTACTGTAAAAAATACGAGCCACTAGCGCTGCAAAACCTCTTCGGAGGAAGAAAAAAAAAAAAGTGAGGGTCAAAGTTTTACATGGCAGAGTAATTGTTGTCATCAATTACTTAACACAACCTGAAAACCTGACTGCTACTCTTCAGCTCAAAACAGACTCTGTTCAGCGAGTCAGCTACTGTGACCTGACATTGTTTTCTTTCTACAGGACTCCGAGCTCACTGAATTGAAACAGACCATTGAAGTTTTAAAAGCCAAAAATACAGAAGCCCAAGAAATCATTCAAACTGCTCTCAGCAACCCAGAAATCACTCCTAAAGGTTCATAATGTCATTCCTTACGTAAACCCCTCCACATGCGGTTTTTGGAGTATTAACAGATTGTTTTACCTGCTGTTACCCAGAGCTGCTGATAAATCGACAGAACTCTTCAGAGAGCATCTCTAGTCTCACAAGCACTACAAGCCATTCAAGCATGGGAAGTCTCAAGGAGCAGGAGGCCAAGAAGAAGAAAAAGAAGAGCTGGGTGAGGAAATGACAGCACAAACGTAAATCAGTATTAAGCTATAAGACGTCAAGAAGTCTGAGGTTACATAAATTAGGTGTTTCTTTTGCTACTTTTGCATAAAAGACTATTTTATTCAGGTGAGATGAGATAAACTGTTGTCTTCAAAAGAAGCTGTCTTGAATGATTCATAGCCAAGTGTATCAGCAATATAAAATAAAATTCAAACAATTATGCATGTTTTTCTTTCAATTCTGCATTATTTCTACCATATGTCCAGTGAAATTCTTGCAATTATAGTCATTCCAAGAAAACCAGTCTGAAATAATATAGAAGCATAAAAATGTTTTGAACTGAAATATAACTTTTCTAGCTTGTAAAACAATCCAACAAACATGATTGGCCCAGACTTTGCACAAAAGAGTTTGAGGAAGAGAATTCTTAATGATGCTAACAAGACACAATAAGAGAGAAACAGAAATAACAAATTATATTAAATTTATATCCTAAGCAAAGCCTGCAGGAAAACGATAATTGAAAGAACAGATTCTTCTACAAAAATAATAATGACCGAATCTGTCAACAAAAATAAGCAGAGAACCATGAAACTAGGTTGGATTGAAAGGCAAAACCAGGTAAATGTGAACAAATTTTTAAAAAGTTGACTGACTCTTAGAACAATATACATCTTAGAAACCAGAACAAGAAAACAATCAAGCACAAAAGAATTTTGAAGGTGACAAAAGAAACCAGACAATGATCCTGCATTATCATGCATGCTTTTGATTCTCCTTTTTTTATCCACATGGTATTAAGTATGACTCTATTCTCTCCTTCATGCTCCTTTTTTATTTTAGGTCTTTGAGGTGAGTCATGGTGAAACCTTAAACAAAATCTAAACCTGCATGTTTTTAATGAGTCATACTTAGGAAATGTTTGTGTTTGCATTTTATTTACCCATTAAGCTCCTCATAATATTTCATTGCATAATCTGATATATCAGTCTGCATGTATTTAAACTTTTTTGAGGGATTTTACACATACATTATTTTAGAGACACCAATTTTATAGCAGACATTATAAACATCAGCTGTGAATCATTCATTTCTATTTACTCATCATTTTCTCAGAACTCACACATGCAAAAGAGAGCTTTGCTTTCAAAAGTTAACCTGGGAGCCATTTTTCATGTAATACTACCAGATTCCACATTTTTGGTTGTTTTAAGTGTTGTCAAAACCTTTGCACAATGCTGATCTGAGTTCCTACCTCCTCTAACCAGCTGCGTAGCTCCTTCAACAAAGCTTTCAGTAAGAAAGGCTCAAAGTCGGGGCCGTATGCTGACATCGAAGAGATCGCCACTCCAGAGTCTTCTGCACCTTCTTCCCCAAAGGTCAACATTCCTGGAGTTAACCCTCAAATGAAATCCTCTGCCTCTATCTCTTCGGAAGGGTAAGCCTCCAAAAACTATTAATTTTTGATGTTTTTTTAGTATTGCTCAATCTGCTGTTTTTTTCTAGAATCTTTAGTGATGTGATCTTTTGTTTTTCAGACTCTGTGAAGGAGATGATGTGGCAGATGATAAAGTTGTAACAGAGCTGCGCTCAGAGCTGTGGGAGAAGGAGCGGAAGCTGACAGACATCCGCCTGGAGGCTTTAAGCTCTGCACATCAGCTGGAGCAGCTGCAGGAGGCCATGACCAACATGCAGGTATGTGCTTGTACATTTATTCATTTTTTATGATGAATACGTAAATATTTAAGTATTCACTACAATCAGAAAGCTTCAGAGTATCTTTGCAGTTATTTTTTAAATAACTGTCCTGAAACGGTTATGATTTTGTTTTTGCAGATGACAGTGGAGAACCTGAAGACTGAGAACGATAAGCTGAAGACAGGTAGTCAGTCTCCCTGTCCATCTCCTGGACCCTCAAGCTCTGTGTCTCAGTCCTCAGGTCTCACAGCTCTGGGGAGTTCATCCCCCCGTCAGTCAGTTGCCATGCATATGCCCAAAAGCTACAGCAGAGGGCTGAGTGAAGGGAACAGCTCAGGTACAGTCCAGTCTCTGACAGGAAGACTAAAAATAGAACAGGATGATGGATAACGAGACCTAGCATGTAAGGAATAGTGATAGACTGAACAACTGAAAAGAATTCTGTATCCTAGAATCTAAGTGTAGCTAATATAAGTTGTATGTTTATGGAAAATTATTTTCTTTCAAAGTTTAAGGTCCTTATTAAAACAACAATGTGAAGAGCAACTGTAATTCACCAATTTGTTAACTATTTTTAATTTTAAAAATGTTTTCTGGTATTTCTTAGCTGTTGAGTTTGAGTTCTGCTTCTTTTTTGTGATATTTTTACTCCTCAGCAGATGTCCACTCTGCTGATTCGCTCAGCCTTTCCTCGCAGAGAGATGACCACCGTGTCAAAGTTGTTGTTTGTGTGGCGGATTTACGGGTTTTTAAAGATGTGAGCACGTTGTTCTTTCACTTTTAGTAATTTTTTATGAATAATTATATATTCTGTCACCTAATACTTGCACTTTGACTCAACAGGAGGTTAAACCACAGGATTTCTTCATTGGTACTGTCAGGGTGAATGGCAGGATGGACTGGGTCATGTTGGATTCTGCTGTCAGCCAGGCTTTCAAAGTGAGATACTGTGTTCAGGAATTGCATTTTAGGTTTTCGCTATTTAAAAAAATGCATTTGTCTGGACAAGGATGTCCAAACATGGTTGAATTCATAGGAAGTCTTGACCTGGAATAAATCACATTTTTATCAGTAACAGTCAACCTAATTGAAACAAGTATTGAAATGCTAACTGTACGGAAGTGTTTTTTTTATTTAAACTGAAATATCTTTTTGGTGTGTTTTTTTGGATTTGATTCCAGGTCTATATAGCCAAAGTGGACCCCACCTCCAGCCTGGGTCTTTCTACAGACTCAATCTACAGTTACAGCATGGGCCACATTAAACGAGTGCTGGGAGGTGAAGCTCCTGAGACACAGCCGTCTCGTTGCATGTCACGAAGCCCCAGCAGCATCACTGTGGCATTAAAAGGTCTGCAGAGTTGATCAACTCGTGATTTCCAACATAAAAACCATTAATTATTTTCAATAGGTCGGAATTTGAATTAGAATTATAATGCAGTGTTTAAACTCAAAGTCCAAATTCTCCTTTAGATTTGCCCCACCAAAAAAAACATGGGTTTGCAGTCCTTCCTCCTCCATGTTTGCAGGTTTGGTAGGTGAGTTGCACTGTTAGCAGCAGTGCAGGCAAAGCTTTGAGCAATATGATCTTAGTGCTGTCAGATCCAGTTGGTCAACCAGCCTCAGACACATGGGCCCCAAAGAAGTGTAAAGTGGATCCCTCCCTGGCAGCCTGGGGGGTGGGCAGTCAGACTTCCCACATTGAACCAGAGTTATTTTCAGAGTGAAGTGCTTGAGCTTAGTGAGGCACATAAAGGACATGTGAAGTGATAAATATCTGTCTTCAAAACATCACTCTGCCAAAGCACAACCTGTTGAAAGACATATTCCATGTGTTAAAAATTTCATCCAAAGTTTAAAGCTACACTTTATCATCCCTCTTTTATGTTTTTCACACAGTTAATAGGCAGTAATCAGCTGTATTGTTTATCGCAGCGGTTCTTTATCAGGTCATTCTCGCTTCCTCTCATTAAAATGCAGGTTTGAAGGAGAAGTGTGTGGACAGCCTTGTGTTTGAAACTCTCATCCCTAAACCCATGATGCAACATTACATCAGTCTTCTACTCAAACATCGCCGTCTCATCTTGTCTGGACCGAGCGGGACGGGAAAGTCTTACCTGGCTTCCCGGTTGGCCGAGTACCTGGTGGACCGCAGTGCTCGTGAAATCACAGATGGGATTGTGATCACATTCAACATGCATCGGCAGTCATGCAAGGTAACAGAGACTTATGTTTTATTATGATCAATATGTTATTAAGGTTATTTGGTCTGACAAGCTGTCATTTTAACCATTGTTTTTATCCAGGATCTACAACTTTATCTTTCCAACTTGGCCAATCAAATAGATCGGGAAACCAGTTCATCAGAAATCCCATTGGTGGTTATTTTAGATGACATTCACGATCCAGTTTCCATCAGTGAACTTGTTAATGGTGCTCTAACCTGCAAATATCACAAATGGTAAAATTACACACAGATACTGAACTCAAATCTAGAGAATATGTTGAAATGGTCTTACATCTGTAACTTTTTCTGTGCATTTAGTCCCTACATTATTGGAACCAGCAATCAGCCAGTGAAGATGACAGCAAACCACAGCCTGCATCTAAGCTTCAGGTTGGTTTTAGATGAAAGCTTGATAAAGATAAAGAATATCCTTTTCAGAATGTTATAGACTTGATTACCACATATATCAAGTCTGACATTATAACATCTTGGTCTCTACTTTTGCTTGCACTCATGTAATTTCTTGGTTTTCTATTTGTGCCATAAATATCCTACTAGTTTTCATTGTGTGAAATATTTGGCATATTTTTTTTGTTTTTGTTTCAGAATGGTGACCTTTTCCAACAACGTGGAACCAGCTAATGGCTTCCTCACTCGATATCTTCACCGGAAGCTCATGGAATCAGAAGATGAAAGGAGCTTAACCAATGAAGACCTCATCAGGGTTTTAGACTGGGTTCCTAAACTGTGGTATCATTTGCACACCTTCCTTGAGAAGCACAGCACATCAGACTTTCTCATTGGTATGGAAAACACAAAAGAGAAACCCCTATTATATCTTTTTCTTTGGCAATTATGTGTGGGATTTATATGTCTTCTCTTCTTTTTTTGACTTCTCTTCAGGCCCTTGCTTTTTCCTGTCTTGCCCAGTCTCAGTTGATGAATTTCGGTCTTGGTTCATTGATCTGTGGAACCATTCTATTATTCCATATCTGCAAGAAGGAGCAAAAGATGGTGTCAAGGTAAGATGTCTTCACAAATGGGACTTTTTCTGAAGTAGGATATTTGGCACTGCTGGAATCAGAGCACTAGCACCGCAGGCTTATGAAGGAAGAGTTTGCTAAATTAAATTATTTTAAGGTTATAAGCCCACCAATATTTCAATCTATTAAAATGAGGCTGAAGTATTAATCATTGACCTTGGCACTGGGTGATCATTATCACATACTTAAAGTACAATAATAGATTTCTGTAATTTCCCCAGGGTTGGCTTTTTAACAACACATTAATTAAAATGGAAAGAATGTAAAAATGAAAGAGCTAGTAGATGCTGAATTCAATGGATTTGTTAGTATCCAACTAACACATACTATTTATTTTCCACTGGTTAGAAGTAAAGCAGGCAAAAAATAAACATGCATTACAATTAAAAAGCAAATGAAGCCCACTTGCTATTTTAGTGACCTTGCAAATGTCAGAAAAAAAAAACTGGTAAATCTGTTTACCATTAGTCTACATATTCCGAATATCTACACATTATGTCATAATGCAGTGGTATTCTTAAAGAGAGTTACTAAAGGACACTGAGCACAAGTTCAAGGCATATAACAAGAACAGAACAAAATTCTTGGAAAAAAAAATTAAGCTAAATTGGATCAGTGTTGCAAAGTGTGTAATGGAAATAAAAACTGTTATTATAGGCAGTTCTGAATGAGTTGCCAGTCCACTGACCCAGTTGGACAAACTTTCTTAACGGGCTCATCTAAGGTTCCTCCTTCTGCCAGAATCTGCTTCCAAGAACAAAGTTTTTGCATAAAACTGATCATTTCTGCTGCATTGATAAAATTGAGAACCACATCACCTTAGAGACCAATAAAAACTGAATTACTATTCTAAGAAAAAATATAATTTTCATGCTTTCTGCATCCTGGTAATCTTTTACTGCAGTGGAAGTGCTGTCTGAATGCCAAGATCCACACCAATGAGTAAAAGGACAGATTCACAGATTGGGTTGCCATGCAAATCAGTATTTTTAAAGATAATCATGAATTTATCATACAATGAATTTCTACATTAACTATGTATATTGAAAGACATTGAGACAAAACCTTTCTTTTGAACATAACAACAAAGAAACCATAAAACAACTTAACTTTGAAGCTTCTGATTATCACTGGCGTAGTTCGACTTAAAAGCTTCTGCAAGAACATTTTGAAGAGAGAGAGACCTGTAGTTTTTACAGATAAAAGTTGAAATTTGGTGTGTATGTGTCTGTTGTCTTGGAGCATAATTTCCTTCTGTCAGCCAGGACAGATAGCAAGTATCCCCAAGCCGAGTATTCCCTCAATTCAGTGTTGTGCTTTTATTGTGCTGTCCAGCACTCCTTTTTTATGAAACTGCAGCACTGCAGAGAACAGCAGTAAACTAGGCAAAAATGCAAAGAGACTGCTGAATAATGACATATAGTGATGTTCATTAGGCTGCACAGAAAAAAAACACTAGATCCTACAAATTATCTGCTATTTTTAAAGCCTTTGACCTCTTTTATTTCAGTACAGTTTGCCTTTCAGTGATGACTTCATTTCTGGGTGTTTGCGCCTCTACAGGTTCATGGCCAGAAGGCAGTATGGGAGGACCCGGTGGACTGGGTGAGGGGCACCTTGCCATGGCCGTCCGCTCAGCAGGACCAGGCGAAGCTATTCCATCTACCTCCTCCCAGTATTAGCTCTAGTAGCCCATGTCAGTCCAGTGAGGAGAGGCCTCACAAAGAAACTCCGCCCAGCTCTATGGAATTTGATCCTCTGGTAGGAAAAAATGTGACATTATGAACTTTGAGTCACTTTTTTGATATGCATTCTTGTTTCTGAATTATTTCCTTTTTTTGCAGATGGCAATGCTTCTGAAACTTCAAGAGGCTGCTAACTACATTGAATCGCCAGATAAAGAAGATCTGCCTAAGCTTTGAACAGACAACTCAGACTTAACGACCCACCAGTAAAGATTTTACTTAATTTTATGTGTTTCACTGTGTCGGAGCAGTGTATGATCTGGAAGAAATGGACTTTGGGAAATGATTTTGGAGAGAGTTTAACTATCATTACCATAGAGTGGATGAAACTTTTCAATTTAGACTCAGATTATTAAAACACATGCATATATGAACACTGAAGATCTAATAAATAGAAAGGTATATTCTATAACAAGACTATGTATAACAATTTACCACCACATTTGCCCTCGGTACTATTAGATTGGTGCTTACTGTTTACGCTGAAATCCATTGGTGTTTGCATCAAATCAGGGGATTCCTACAAAAACATGCACCGTCCATCCTGTTTTCTCTTTAAGTGCGTCCTGGGATAGTGAGTTCTCATCAAATGACTCTTACCTTAATAGCATTAACCTTGTTTTGGAAAAGAGTATGACAGCATGACAGACACTACTGTTAAAAGCAAAAGTCTTTGGTACATATCTACTGTATACAGAAAGCCTTAGAAGGCCAATTCTTAATACATATGCAATATTGAACTTTACAACTCCAGCAGGTGAAAAATGCCTTAACAGCAGAGATGTTCATGTCACCTCAACCTAAGCAGAGTTTACTGGTGCTTTCATCAATATTATTACAACTATTCAGTCAGGAATTCTTTATTTCCCCAGGTTCCTATATATTGTTATTTCAGTTCATCATTATAATTTTATAATGAAAATTATTAAACTTGAAATTCTTTTGATTTCATAGGAAATGTTGCTGTCATACTCTTTTATATAAAACTGAACTTAAATATAGATGTGATTTAATTGCTCTGTGGCTGTACACACCACTTTTATGAAGCACTTAACAGAGTTTTATTTCATAGAAGACAAGCGGTGCCTCTAAGGCTGCCATAAATATCAGGTATGAGATACTTACTACACAGGGATAACATAAGATAAGAAACACTGTTTGATCAAAACAAATGAGTGGATGCTTACTGAATCCAATTCAGATTGTAATTTATCTTCAAAAGAGCACATTTGTTCCAAATGTTCCCCATGATATTGTGTATATAATGTGTACATACAATCAGGCTGTGTTGCAGTTTATTTATCTGCATTAGGTGGTGCAAAAAATCTAATATACTGAACCAAATATTTTACTTTAACTTTGCATATTGACTGTCAACTTAGTTTAAGTTCAGCTATGAATGTTTATGAAACACTTAAGTGTACAATAGTATCATGTAGTAGGTGCTCTTCAAAGAAGCCTTATCAAAGTACTTCAAAACACGTTTAACAATGGCTGAGCAGAGCGACTCTAAAGCTGCACATGATGAATTCATCCACCACAAACTGAACAGTCTCTCACCAGTCATGTATATTAGTATTGGTTAGATTTTTATGATGCTTTAAAAAAAAACAGCCCCAAAATGTTTTCGGATTGTATTGCAGAGTAGGTTAGCAAAATACTTGGTGTCATTTCTGTCAAATCGGAAATGACCTTACATGTTGAATAGTGTTGAAGACGTTCTGAAGTAACGTGAGACAATGTGTCGTGTGTACCCTCTTCAGTGTCGTACAGTATTCTTCTGAGAATAATCTGGGTACGCGACACAGCAAAATAGTGTTATGTAGACACAGATGAAAACTTTATTAGGTGCTCAATGTAGAATTGTGTAAAGAGGTCCTTTAGAAGTACATAAAATGTAGGATATATGGTTGTGCAATATCCATCATCTCAAACTGACCATTATTTTAGCTGATTGAATGTTGGACCACTTTAATGACAGCAGGATAAGGAAGTGTAACCATTTAGATTGTGTTTCTGCTGCTTTGGCTGGTACAAATTATTTGATTGAAGAGAAAACAAAACCAGTTAGCTTCATTGCTGTAAATATTCCAGGTATCAAATGGCCAGTGGCCACACTCCAACCCGTTTCTGCAGGTTGACTAAAGCCATCAGGTCCAGCTTTTCATCTCATTTTCTGGTTGTTGTGCCTGTTGCTCTGTATAAACTGTGATTTGTGTTTGCTTACTGGTGTATCAGGACTATGCAGCAACTTCTACTGGTGTCAGCAATTGGCAGAGGTCTTAACTTCACATGCAGTTGCTTTGTGCTCTCATCTAGTCTTTCCTAAGTTCCTGATTTGGAATCAAAATGCATCACAAGAAAACAAGTGATAAAAGTTTGTTTCAGCCAGTCAACACAGCCTTAAAGTAGTTGGAACTTCAAGACAGGGTTCAAAAGATAGGTAAGAATTGTAAGCTGTTTGATACATTTTATGTTTATGAATGACAAAAAGAAGAAATGTAACTTAAGCTATGAATTGTCAAAGACAATTTAAGATTAAACCGAGCCTAAATCAGCTCTACATCTGATTTCTTAGGCCAATACAGGTTGCTGAATAGTCATATTTTTGCAAAGCTTGTTGTGGACTAAACTAAGATTTTAAAAAAAAAGTTATGCTGTTTGTAATGTCACGGATGTGCATATGTTAAGGGTTCATTGGTGTTGTAAATGCATGTAAACTTGCCGTGTGATGAGACAAAAAAGTTCACCTTACCATATACTTTAGAAAAAAAAATCATATTAGACATTTTCTTTTTTAAAATACTAAAATATTTGATATTTCTTTTTTTAAAATAATCCTTTGTAAAACTTGATTTATCTACTTTGTACAGGACATCGATGTAAAGACTGTAAATACAGTTGGTCAACATTCTGGATGCAGCAACAATCGCTGAGGTGGAAAAAGAAAGCATCCTATAGAAAAATATATTTCATCAGAGCTGAGTCCAATAGATGGATAAATGGTGCTCCTGAAGGCTTTCATCCACTCATCACTGTTTGTTGGCATTTAATAAAATACATGTCATATTTATTTCTTGTCCTAATGTGTGCATTTTGACTCCAAAAACATTATAGGTAAAGAACTTTGATAGATCAGACTTTATTTGCTAAATTTTATTTATATAGGTTGTCTCTGAGATCTAAAATCTCATGTAGAAGATAAATCTGTTTTGATAAAATACACCAATGAATGAAAACTTTATCAGACAGACTAATTGCAAAAGATGATTTCAAGAAAGATTTAAAGATGCTAATTCTCTTTTGACATGATGTTCAGAGTCATCCGTCATGTTTAGTATCTATTACATGCAGCTCATTAAAGGGGCGGTGACTTATCGTGCAGACTGCATATAAGCCTTGTATCCCCCAGAGGAATGATGGCATTGGATACAGTCTAAAGGACTTAACTGAGTTGGGAATTCGCTGCGACCTCCAACATGCCGTCCAAGCCTGCCCCGATCAAGAAGGCGGCCAAGAAAGAACCAGAGAAAAAAGAGGAGGAAAAAGCCCCTGAGCCGGCTGCCGAACCTGCTCCCGTCGAGGAAGACCCCGTGGAGGCCCCAGCTGAGGGAGAGGCGCCTGCTGAGGGCGCTGCCCCTGCCGAGGGTAATGTCGGCAGCGGCGTGGCACCACGCTGACTTATTCAGGGCAAACAATAGTTTAAATTTGTTTTTTCTCGGTGGAGGATCCTTGGATTATAAGAAGTTACATTAATCGTAATATGTTTGTGCCCGTCTTGGTAAGATCTCCGTTACCTTTACGCACATGTGAGGGTGCTTATATTTTCTATAGAGAATTCCCAGGCGTTTAAACTCCACCATAGAGCATTGTAATAATTGCATCTAAAGTGCCTTCTTTCATTGGCTTTCACGCGTTTATGGAAATTAGCTGTTAATGGCTCATTACTGAATAAGCATTCAGGTGAAGGACACATTAAAACATAGTTTGTTACTCATTTTTGTAAAAAATAAGATATTCTTAAGATATATTTACTATAATGAATCACTCTAAAGTCTACTCCCGCTATACTGCTTTCACTAATAGAGCTGAGTTTCCGCTTCTGCTGCAACATTTTGTTTTCTTTGATTGCTAAGCTTTACTTCATTATAAGCCATTTGAAATCTATATTTACTTGTTACAGCCCATCACTTGTTTCTGGTTCCTATGGCCAATTCGCCATGTGGATGGCCAATTGGCTATATCCGCCAGCACTTTATTGTTTCTATAGAGTTCCAAAAGTGCCAAAACTGGCAGAAATGATGGTTTGTCAAATAAGATTGATTGGTCAACCATAACCCTAAGCAATCATCTTGACTAGAACAGTGTTGAATTCATTCACTAACCTTCAGAGTTAGGGTTTAGAGTTAAGATAAATTCATGATGTACTGCAACACCCCCCCCCCCACCCTCATAAAATGATAGAATACAAAGTGAAATATCACTATATGCTGTTCTGCATATGCTTATTTGTTAAATTGTGCATCTAAAACAAAATACATGAATTTATTCCTATTTAAATCTTGACAAATTTTAATAATTAGTATATATATATATATTTTAATAGTGGTACGTTTGGCTCCACATATAAGTCAGCTGCTGCACCTGTTACTGAGGAATCATCAGCTGCTTTTGCAGCAACTGTGGTCCCTGCTAAAAGTATAACAGCAACGAGTGGAACATCTAATCTTAAACCAACCTCCTATTACATGAAAGCTGGCTTCTCTAAATTGTAGTGTCTTTTACTAACAACATAAGTTGTTCCTGCTGCAGAGGAAAAGGAAACACCCGCTCATGCTGCTGATGTCCCTGCTAATGGTAAAATGCAAAAACCGAAATAGGAAAATTATAAGCCGTCATCCTATTCTCGCTAAAGCTCAGCTCACTATTGGCTTCTTTATTATAATTTCTCAAGCTGACATTTGCAAGAAACACATAATAATTTGTCAAAACATGTCCCATCTGCTTGAAGCACTAATTAATAAAATCTAACATTTAATAATAGCTGCTTCTGCTTCAGCCACAGAGGGCGCTGCTCCAGCTGCAGAGTCAGATGCTCCTGCTGATGGTAAACCTCCCTGGAAAAGTGTTTATATACTCTCATATTTTTATTAAAAATATGAGCACAAATGTACACAAAACTTGCTGTAAATTAAAACTGCTAATTATTTTTGCAAACAATAAAACATTTTTCTTTTCACTGTCAGGGGAAGCTCCTGCTGAGGCCCCTGCACCAGAGCCTAAGCCACCCACTCCACCTCCTCCTCCCAAAGGTGAGACTTTGCACCAAAAGAAAAAGATCAATAAGAGTAAAATCATCTTTAGCTAATTACCCAATGTTTCAATGATTATTCCTAGAGCCCACAAGCGCCCCTGTGGATCTGTTTGTTGAAGATAAAAATGACAATTCAGTGACCATCATTTGGAGCCAGCCTGAGACGATTGGGGACTCTGGTCTGGACGGATATGTCATTCAAATTTGCAAGGATGGAAGTAAGTCCCTCTGCCTTGAACCGTGTGTCATAAAAGGCTGACCTCTGTGAAAATACATCTTTCACATCTTGTGAAAGATGTACTGTGGACAGCTGATTTTGGTTTTGGCATGTGTAAGTATATTAAGTTCTCAGTTTTCAATACAATTTCTAATAGTATTTTAGATCCATTGAGAAAAATGTGAAATTGGTGTTTTAATTTGGGTCAGCCAGATCAGTTGCAGCTGTTCCTGAAGTGTCAGCCTCTCTGTTATATCATGAGCTACCTAACTTCTCCCTAGAAGGGAAGAGGCATTTCAGGGTTGGTGTGGTCCTGTTGGAGGTCCTGCTTTTAGACTTACAGTAGTAGGCTAATCTCAGCTGCGGTTGAGTGAAGCTTTCATTTAGCAAACACACACAAAGTGATTAGTTGTTAAATACTCAATTTATTTGTACTATGTACTATTATTTCAATTAAAAAAGTTCAGGCATTATTTACCTAAACTGTCCCATAAAGCTACTACAAAGGCAGAAAGCTTAAAGCAAAAACTTTCACTGCTGGGCAGAAAGTTAAGAAAAAAGAATGCTAAATAAAAAAACAAACAAAAAAAAAACAATATGGTAGACCAAATAGTCTAGACTAAGATTACAATGTATGAATGCTATAATCAAACAAATAAAGGAGTTGCTCTTTTTATTTTATTTTATTTTTTTCAATTAAACACATTGTATTAAATTCAGTAGCTGAAGAAAACAGCAACTATGATTACTAAGACGCTAACAAGATGTATGAAAGCATTGTCATCTTAATAATGCCAAAAAATGAAAAAAAATCTAAACAAAACTGTATTACTTTAAATCAGTCTGCTTGTCTGGAAAAATTTTGATGGTTAGAGAAAAAAAATCCAATGAGAGCAAATGTGTTTTTTGGAAAGAGAACCATATCTTAATGCAATTTTTATGAAATAGTTTCTGCATTCATAAAACTTTCAATAAAATTCGTTATATATCAATTTTCCATCCAGCTGAGGACTGGAAAGCAGTCAATGAGGATCTGCAGAAGTCCAGTCGCTTCGTCATCAAGAACCAGACCACCGGTGACCGCCTGAAGATCCGTGTGGTGGCTGTGAATGAAGGAGGCCGCAGCCCCCCTGTCACCCTCCCAGAACCCGTACTGGTGAAGGAAGTTGCAGGTAAGAAAAGCTTTGTCTTTGTTTTTTGGGGGCAAAGGACTAAAAACACAAAAACTTTGACAAAATTTTTGTCAACATTTTTATTTACATGTTATTCTTATTTAACAAAGTGTAAGCTGCACCAGTAAAACATGTCAGTGCAGGAGCAAGGACAACAAGGCAAACCAGTGGACAAACACATAATACAAAGATTTAAGGAAACCATTATTACAGAAGAGAAAACACAAAATATATATTATGTTAAGGCTTTTTCGCAGGTGCAACCATTTTGGAACACACTAAATTTGGGTTTTTTGTAAATATTTCACGTTTATTAATTTAGTTGGATGGGTTGCAAAGTCCAGTATCTCTGTTGCCTTATAATGGGTTGGCTCGACCTTTAACCTAATGACCGCTGGAAGTGGGGACCAGCTGATGGATGGATGGATGGATGGATGGATGGATGGATGGATGGATGATGGATGGATGGATGGATGGATGGATGGATGGATGGATGGATGGATGGATGGATGGATGGATGGATGGATGGAGTTGTAAAGTGCAGAAAAAGCTTAGCAATGTTTTATTCTCGACTTCTTTCTCCTGTTGGCACATACCTGCAGCATTAATGCGATAAAACCGTTAACTCTCTTCCATGATTAGTTGAAACATTGATCTAATCTGCTGGATTGTGAGATTAAACTGACAGTTTTCAGGATCCTCCACACTTAACAGTGTTAATCTGTGACAGTTTCTGGTAAGATGACGATTGGACTCTGAGGATTTGAAAAAATGAGCTGTGTACCTTTCATTATCTCTCTGATTGTTTTATGCTTGAAGAAGTAGAGGCAAAGTGGGTGGAATGGCAACATGATCCTGACTCAGCTGGCAGCAGATAGTGTTCACCATACCAGATGGTCCACAATTAGCAACAATTTTGTTAATGGTTTCTGGCGGAATTGCTGCACATCTTTGGAAAATAGCTGCGATATACCTGCTGGTAGCAAATAGTTTTTACTGAGTCTGTAATGCATAAGGATCTTTGCCAGGACTCATGCTGAGGAAAGGCTCAGGCTAATTTCTGCAAGATTGATGGTGTCAAGTGATTGGTCCTAAAGCAGGTGGGGGCTGTGAAGAGAAGTGGGGGTGGTGAATTCCGGCAGGGCTTGTCTCCAAGAAACAGGGTGGTGACTTCTCAGATGGCACCCAAATCTCATAGCGGCTCTTGCAATTCACTGTTTATTTTGCAACATGCTATAGACTTTACAGGGGAAGGCCCACTAAGCCTGATCTTTACCTCTGCTATGTCAAAAGGCACTAACTGTTACGTTTATTTTAACTTTACAGATAGAATTCTGAAATATTAAATTTTTTTATTTTCTTTACCAAATTTTACTCAATACAATTGATTGTATGTCTATAAATTGGCTGCTGTTGAGCTGTAGCTAGTAGTTTCTTATCATCTGGAAACTTCATGTCAAGGGTAGAGCTGACATAGTGAGTGCTATAGTATCCCTTCTTTATTTAGAGTCCTGACAAATGTAGTTATGCAGCACTCAGCAGGTGGTGAACTCCAGCAAGATACTTCCAAGTCCCCAACAGTACGACTTCTGTATCACATCAGAAGTCATAATGACTAACTACCCATGATAGTCTTTATATATATATATTAGAGATTATCAGCTACCTTCAACTTTTAAAAAGGAAAGGAGGCAAACTTTTACAATTCATTAATAATGTAATTTCATCATATTTGACTATGTTGTTTAACCTGTTAAATATTTTTATTTTTTCTGTTAGTGAAAAACATTGAAAACATACAAGAAAAACAACAGAACATTTATTGAATTTGAAGAAGATGGCAATTCTTCTTCAAGTTTGAATATATCAAATTCAAACTTCTTTGTTTGAATGCAAAATGTGTCAGTTTTAATCTACTGGGACTTAATTTAGTCATTACATTCTGTTTCCAGTGTTTATGTTTTATGCTTTCAAAAATATTTAAATATGTAGAAATGAACTGAATTGATTAAAACAAACATGAAGTGAAAAGCTCTCATTCATCCAGGCATAAGTCAAGGTCACATTACTATGATTTTGAAGCTGTACCATTAACCTTTCTTGATCATTGAAAAATAATTTGACTATGCAAATTATTATCTCAGTAAATTATTACAAATGATTGTGAAATGGTTATGATGGCAGACCTAAGTGTTTAAAAAGGTAATTTCTCTACATTATGAAAATATATTTCATTGTATAGATTTGATTATTGCGATCACGTTTTCTTTATAAAGATCCTCCTCTCTTTATTCTGGCATACAGACAATATAACCTTTTTCAGTAGTTCTAACTAAACTAGAACAGAGAACATTTTGCCTGATTTCATGTCTAATGAGGACAAGAAGAAGTCTTTGTAAAGTTGATGTAAATATCTGTAGTGGTTTCAGCCACACAGCAAAGTAGAAGCAAATGCATCCCCAAAATATATTTGTCTGTTTACTGCACAAAAATTGATATCATATCCATGGATATAACTTCTGTTACACAAAAGGAATACTATGTCCTTCTTGACATTTGTCAAGAAGGACAAATGTCAAGAATTGTCCTTCTTGACATTTGTACAAAATCCAGTTGGTTTCATGTTCAGTTTTTTTCAGGTCCAACCCCTGATGTACGGGAAGACAGTATTTTAATCTTGGAATTAACTTGTTCTTTAAAGACAAAGACAAAACTAAATTCTGTATGAAGTTATTTTTTGCATAATTTATTGACTTATTTGTCATTTCTATTTCCTTAGATCGTCCCAAGGTCCGTTTGCCTCGTTTCCTTAGGCAGAGATACGTCGCTCAGGTTGGGGATAAGATCAACCTGACCATCCCCTTCACAGTAAGCACACAATATCTAACACAGCACAATATAATCATAATGAAACGAATCAAAGCTCAAGCTATTCTTTTTCTCAGGGTAAACCCAAACCTGAGGTGACCTGGACAAAGAATGGCGCAGCACTGGACCCAAAGAGAGTGAACATCCGCAGCACCGAAAGAGACAGCATCCTGTTCATCCGTGCAGCCGAGAGAGATGACTCCGGAGTGTATGAGATGTGTGTGAAAGTGGAGGGCTTTGAAGACAAGGCCTCACTGACCCTTCAGATTGTTGGTCAGTAAAATGAGCACACACAGAGATGAAAATTAAAATGGTACAATCTGTTATTGATTTTTGTTGATTGTGGCCCACAGAGCTGCCAGGGCCTCCTGCCAGTGTGAAGATCGTTGACACCTGGGGCTTCAATGTTGCTCTGGAATGGACTGCACCCAAAGACAATGGAAACACTGAGATAACTGGATATACAATCCAGAAGGCTGACAAAAAGACTGGAGTAAGTTCTCAACATTAATGAATTGTAACAGTAGTCTACAAAAAGTTTTATATGACTTACAAATGAAAATCTAAAAACATTTGCATTCAAGTTCCTCTGAGAACCACAACTTTTGTTTTAAGTACAGGTGCACATATGTTGGGATATTTCCGTAGCTTTTTTTCACTGGCATATTCCATTTCAGGGTTGCAATGTTGTTAGCTTTATAGTAAACAACTTTCTTCTGTTTGCGTTGTTCCCTACATGACTATATCCATGGGTATGACTTCTGTTACATAAAAGGAATACTATGTACAGTTTAAATTGTCCTTCATACTTCTTATTGAGTTGTTTCAGTAACTATGTGGATTCCATGAGTAATAGCTTTCTCATTCTTCCACCTTAGCAGTGGATCTCTGCAACTCTTCCATGGTTCTTTTAGCTACTTCTCTGATTAATGTTCTTCTTGCACATTGTGTTAGTTCAGAATTTTACTTGCAGTTGTGTAAACTCTTTTATTTTTCAGTTTCTCCATGAGCTTTTCAAAGCTTTCAACATTATTTAATAACCTAACCCTGATTTAAACTTCTCTATAACTTTATTGTGCCATGACAAACCCTCAGAACCTTGTGAGAACACCTACATTTATACTAATATGCCTTAAACACGTGAAAAGTATTGGCAGTATTGGAAGCTTCTTTATTTGTTTGGAGGTTGGCAAGGCACTGTTTGCTGTCATTTTTTTTGTTTGTTTTGTTTTCCAGGATTGGTTCACTGTATTGGAGCATTACCACAGACTGAATGCCACCATCTCTGACCTCATCATGGGCAACACTTATAAGTTCAGAGTATTTTCTGAGAACAAGTGTGGAATGAGTGAGTCAGCTGCTGTTTCAAAGGAAGAGGCCAAGATCCTGAAGACAGGTAACATTTTGTCTGTTGATATCAGCTACTTCCATGAATAAATACAGGGAACCAATTGGTAAAAACATGTTGACTGCTCAGTTTAAAAGTCTTTGCTACATCAAATGGGATTCGTGTTCAAGTTATTTTTTATTACCAAAATATTGACAAAATAAATTTTTTCTGAACAATTTATTTTGTTCAGAAATAACAAAATGTCATCACTAAAATGATGAAATAAGTACTTTTAAATCTTTGTTCAATAAGTTTTCAAGCACTGATATCTATACTAAATTCTTTCTTTCAAATTGTAACAAGTTTTCCAATAAAACTACGGACTAACAGTTCACCAGCTATTACTCTACCCCAAACTAATAGTAAATTTGTTTCACTATTTGTGAAGAGACACAACTGTTTGGAAATTAATTTGGTTTTTGTGTCAGTTTTGGATACAAAACATTTATCTTTTCACTAGCTTTTTATAGACTTGGACATTAATATATTAATCCCTAATTATTGGTTATTTGGTTCTTATTAAGTATATTGTGTATTAATTCTGTCTTGATGAGAATTTGTTTGGAGACAATTGAGAAATGCTATTAAATAAATCATTCTGTTGGACTTATTCAAGCAGAATTTCTTTTTCTTGTATTATTCCTTAACTCAGATTCTGAGCAGATTTTTTGAGGTAGGCAACATCACCACAAAGTAAACTCTTGATTGTTCTTGATTCTTCAGGAATCGACTACAAGCCTCCTGAATATAAGGAACACGACTTCAGTGAAGCACCAAAGTTCACCACGTCTCTGAGCGACAGAGCCACCACTGTTGGATACAGTACCAAGCTGCTATGCTCCGTCAGGGGATTCCCCAAGGTACCCTTGTAATTCTTTATAGTACATCCTGCAGTTGATAAGTTCAAAACCAATGCAAATAGGATATGAAGATTTTTTGGGGAGGAGGAGGGGAGTTATCTTGAGAAAAACTGAGAAAGAAGTTTTCTATCGTGGTTTAGACATTTTGTATCCTGTTGATGCTGCCGTGACCATAGCAGTACATATTTATACTTGATAATCCTGGTTTAAAGCTGAAATCCACTCGAGATTATGTACTTTATATTGTAGGGCTCATTTTGAAACTTTTCTGTTTTGGTTTTTTGGCCCAAAGGAAATTTGTTGAATCTACGCTACTAGCAACAGGCACATAGAAACAACAGGGCAAATCATTTGTTTAATGATTTTTCCACCATCTCAGATATCAGAGTAATGCCTCGTCTGTTGTCTGTTGTTTACCTGTGACATGAAATTATGACACTTTTATTGACACTGTCAAATGAGAGCAGATGGGATTGACTGTCCAAAAGTGTCCCAGAAGATCTTAAGGGATATTATTTTGTTATCAGATACTTACTTTGGCTACTTGTCAGCATTCCCTTCATTGCTCTAGCATTGCTTAAGGTACACAGGCTTTGACTTGACAATGTGGAAGATATTCACCTGCCTTCATTAGCTTGCCACCTGAACCTCTCACCCTCTCTTTTGGCTAATAATCAGCTGGGTCACCAACAGGGCGAAATGTCAACAGAATTCTTTTTTGAGGCATGGGAAGAGGAGACGCAGGGGGATGGGGAAGCTTGGTTGGATGTTTAACATTCTGTGTGGACCTCTGGGAGGTTCTCACCATATCGTTGTCATTAAAAGTCCCATACCAAGAGTGTACTGTGTGTCTTCTTTCATCAAAGCGTGTTTTGTCTTGCCATTTGGCTCAAGTCTAATTGTTTACTCGTTTTGTGATGTGACATTGTGCTAATTTGTTTTCCAAAAGCCCAAGATTGAATGGATGAAGAACCAGATGATTATCGGAGATGACCCCAAGTTCAGGCAGATCTGCGTCCAGGGAATCTGTTCTCTGGAGATCAGGAAACCTGGAAACTTTGACGGTGGTGTTTACTCCTGCAGAGCCATAAATGATCATGGAGAAGCAACCATCAGCTGCAAGCTGGATGTCAAACGTAAGACCAGAATTTGAGGTTTTATCATCGATTTGAATTTATTCATTAACATGTGCTTTGTGTTTGCGCCAGTGTTTAAGTTTCAACTGTAAACAACTTTCTGTTTAACAGAGCCAGCAAATCCAGATGCGGACAAGAAATAGATTAACATCTTCACTAACAGGTGACAAAATGACCTGAATTCTGTTTTTGGCTCAATTTTATACTCACTATGTATGGAAGTGAGTTCAAAATAGGTCTGCGGCAGTTGTACCTGGATCTTTATCACCCACATGCCATGCAAATAAAACTGTAAAACTCCATCTAGTTCAAGTGACACATATATAAGGGCTGAGGGAGCTCCAGCTTCTTCTATGACTTAAATGGAGAAGGCTGTCCATACATGGAGGTCACTAAACTTGGAATAGTTGGCCTGTCCCACTGACAGGGTCTAAGCAGGAGCACCCATAAATTAAATCTGTAATGTCTTCCGCTGCACTCAGTCAGGTGACTTAATCACATTTCCAAGACTCAGCAGCAGTGACAAGGACGTATTTCAGAACATACAGTAATTTAGCATGTAAAATCTTCTCTTCATACCGGTACAAGGACAATTTGGTGGCTTATGTTAATATAAAGTGTTTTAAGGAGCTGATGTTGTATATAAATGTTCTGCATATACTTCTAAATTGCAGAAAATATCCTCAGATCACTAAACACCTATTTTTTTTGCTGTTTTTCTTTTGCAAGCCTAAAATTAGGAGCAGAGGGTAAGGTCTTTGCAGTATAAGGTGTGTGTCATTGTAGGTGTTTCTAAAGCCGGTGTCCACAACAATTAAAGCAAATGTTAAAGTTCAGGTTATCTGTCTGTCATCACAGGATCGGTTGGATTCCTGGAAGAACTTCTATCTATGGCTGGTGATTCCTTTGCCAACGGGTTTTAACCTGTGACGTCTTACCGAGTAACATCTACTAAGATGAACAATTTTTGTCATCGCTTCATGCCTAGAACAAAAATATTAAGTCCACATCCATGTCCACAATTTGTTTTCCACAAGAATACTCTCATTAATAACTATTATCTTATAACCTCTTCAAACATTGAACTACTTAAACAACTTCCCAGTCTTACTCAAGTGAATTTACTGTTCCTCATATTAGAACTACATGTAACATCTATGTGTTTATATCAATAAATAATTTAATTTCTGGTTTTGTTTTTATTACGGTGAAATTGTGTCACTTTTGCATTATATGATTTAAAACATACATCTTATTCAACTGTTAACTTACATATTTATACTTGATAATCCTGGCAGATGAGTGAAATATACTCATTTGGTGATAGTCATGCATGTAGAGGCAAACACATATATGTCATGATTTGTTAACAAAACAATTTGAAGTTTGTTACTGGGGGTAAGAAATGCATTATAACAAAGAAAATTTGATGGACATACCTTGCCATTAAAAGTTTAGGCAAAAGGCAACTAGATAGAATAAAGTGATAAATCACTCTTTCAAAACAGAGACCCAATGCTTTTGTAGAATGTGTTTGGCTCTGTGTGTTAAGACCAGCAGCAGAATTTGGGATGAACTGCAGCTGCCTACTTTTTTATGCCCTTAAGGACATGATTAAAAATAGAACCTACTACAAGGCATGCACAAATTTCGCTGTGTCTCGTTCTGATTCGAGTAACAATTCTTGCAATATTTTTAAAGTTGTATCAGCTTAAATTAGAAGTTGTCTTTATGTGGTTGTGAAAATATAAGTCAGGATCTATAACCTAGATTTCTGTCATGCCTTTACTCTTCTAGGCATTGAGTCTGAATGATAATCTCTCACCTTTCAATATTTAAGGACCTATTTGCTACATTGGGCTGGATGAATTTCTGTCCCAAGTGCTCCTTGATTTTATCAACAGTTAATCATTAACTGTGGTGTGATGAAACAAATATTTTGAGCTATGTCATCAGCACGAGCAGCAACCTGCATTATATTACTGTGTAATTTGAGCTAAAAGAATCATACAGATATTGAATAAAATTAGTCTTAGAGATGTGCTTTGAGGAAACTCACATGTTATTGTTGCAAATTCAGATTGCAACTTGCCATTAACACAAACTAAATTCTGAATTGTGCTTTGGAATTTGAACCAATTTAACACAATACTAGGAAATTAGATTTTAGATTTTTAGCTGTCCATTGCAACTGGTTGTGCCAAATGCTAAATCTGTTAACTAATGTGTCACTAGTAAGATGTCTATCTTTAACAAGGTTTCAAACTTTTTGTCACTCATTTCAGAAAGCAAAACTTATTTATTTTAATTCACAATCAAATAAAAATTTAGAGGGGACTTCACAAGGAGTGGACTGAGTCTGAAGCCAGTGCATAAGGAGCTATTATACTCAGAAGACTCCTACACATGGGCTACAAATGTTGCATTCCTGATATCAAGCCACTCCTGAACCAGAATAAATGTCAAAAGCATCGTACTTGGGCTAAGGAGAAATAGAGCTGAACTGCTGCTCAGGGGTCTAAAGTCTTCTTTTTAAATCAAAGAAAATTTTGAATTGCATGTGGAAATCAATGTTTCAGCTTCTTGAAATGATTGAAAAAAGTAACTTTTTCACAATGTTCAAATGATTTGAGCTATACTTGTGTACAGCACACACAAGTATAGCACACTATTTTGCAATGAGTGCAAAATAGCAAATTTTCCCCGATCACTCAAAATATGTAAAGATGATATTAACATAATGCAAGAACTGAGAAAAAACATGTCAAAGAAGCTAAATATGCATCAAATGCTAAAAAAGGAATTGCATTAAAAAAAGGAATTGCTGAAAAATATTCAAACTGATCAGTGGGTCATATATTTAAGTATTTAGACAAATTTGACCTGACATGTTTTAAAGTTAACATTTAGTGAGGTATTTTTATTGCAGTGGAAACCTGGGGTAACTTAACTGCAGACTGGTTTACTTCTCATCCTTTAAAAATTCTTATGGCAGATGATTATTCTTCACCTGGAGACAGCAGCCCAATTCATTTAGCTCAGACAGGCTCCACCTTAGTATGCCAGGAATACAATAATGATAATACAAATCTAAAGAAGTGATCTTGTAACTATTTCATCTTGGAGTTTCTAGCATAGTGATAGGGTTTGGATGCCAGCAATATATAGGTTATAGAAACACAAGAGTTGACCCAGAGGCTTGACAAATTTAGCCTTGCTGCTCCATCTTGTTGAGGTTATTTTAGGACCAAGTAGCTCAGCTTCTTCTGCAGTGTCAGTTACATTAACTGAGTGGGAAAACTACAAATAAAGAATAACAATCAATGTAACAGAAAGATAATCTTATCCCATTGCCTTATTATTTTTCACTTTTGATATAACATTTTTTTTGGTAGAGGTCAGGACATTAAAACACAAAGTGCTCTTCTCCTAAGGTTTATTTTATTCAGAACTGTGTTACCAAATTCACTCTTAGAAATCCCGTTAAGGTATAAGAACAAAGATGAAATTAGGCAGAGTTTCTTTGGACTTATTGTCCTCTAGTGGTCTAATCAAGTAACTACACTAGTAAACATAAGTGAACAAACTTGATCCATCATTTAAATGTAAACCTTGCGCTTTGCAAATAAATTAATAAGGTATCACAGGTCACTAAATAGCATATAGCCTAAACAATTAAATTATTCAGAGTACCATCCCGTAGTATACCTGTTCCCTTTTGAATTGTGTGCATAATTTGAGCAGTGTAGCTTTAACCTGTAGGCTATGATCCATATTAGGTCTGAGGCCTATTTCTGATGTCCCTGGATGCTGTGGATGCTGACATGCTCCATCAGGGTCACAGAAGAAGACATTTCTTTGCTAATTTAGATCCTGCACAGTAAAAAGGTAGTAATAATAATAATAATAATAATAATAATAATAATAATAATAATAATAATAATAATAATAATAATAATAAACATCTTTACAGCATACAACTTTTTTGGCGGAGGTCAGAGCACAATATCTCTGTATTAAGAAAAAAGCAAAAGCAGGCAAAATATATATATATATATATATATATATATATATATATATATATATATTTAATATTAATAAATATTTAATATTAAGTAGCTATTAAGTTAAGCATTAAGAATTGATCAAATCAATCTGTTTACATACTTGGGAATGTGATCACTTCACTGTCTACAGGTAAGGTTAAAGCTATATGTGCTCCAGGCATATAACTCTCCCATAAGTTACATATGTGCCTTCTTATCATTTACTTTTTTATTAATGTCAATACAGTTCAACAATAAAAAAAATATTTCCTTGAATAATTAGATGCAGCCTTGAGATTTTAGTGACTCTCAGTTTTATGAGAAGCAACTGCTGAGGGTGTGAAGTTCATATAAAAGCAGCGTCTTTTAATGACGCCGCCTTGCCTTCCTGACTCATCCATGCTTGTTCCTGTGATTACTGGTGATGCATCAAACAGCGTCTGGTCACTGCTTCATCAAGGGGAACTCCAAAGGCAATGAAATTGAGTGCCCCTTTTGAAGAGAGCCTGGTTTGCTTTTGTTGCAGAGATCTGGCATCATTCCCAAAACCTCTAATAAGTGTAAGTGGGAAGCTGGCACTCACATCAGAGTCCAGTTGTTGCTTTCTATTAACAAATGTTTCACCTTTAAATCAGCTAGACAGGCTGTCACAACCCAGTTTTCATTTTCTTTACATTTGAATAGTTCAAGAGATATGATGATCCAATGTGTGTGATCCATATTTGCTTCGTATTTTGATAAGTTGTATTAAAATAGTGCTATTACTGCAACATAAGTAACTTGCAATCCTTTTTTTTCCCCTCTGAAATATAAAGTACCAGGGTTGTGCAGTTCTCTGCATGTTCTCTGAGCAGGAAGTCAGCTTCATTGATTTCAAATTGAATAAGGCTTGCTTAAGTGAATTAAATATGGTTTCAAACTGAGAACATTAAATGTTTTGAACAAAAATAAAACGAAGCAAAACAGATCCTCTGACCCTTAAAAAATGTGATGTAACAGACAGAAACATTTCTCTGCAACCAAACAGAATACTTCAGGGACTTTCAGCTTGTCAATATAAAAACATTTTTCTAATTATTTGGGTTTGGTCATCTGCCTTCAATTTTTTTTCTACTTTCTCTTCTAAATTATTTATGAGATGCATGTTAAATGCCTATGAACAAGTAACGGCAACCCTACAGCAGCCATGTGTCCTATTGTGGCAGCTGAATAAAAAGGATGAAAAAAACAACTTTCCCCTCTGCTGCAGTGAAACCAGTCTGGCATGCAGCTCATCACGCCTCACTGACTCTAAGGTTCTTGCAGATTCATGGCACCCAGCAGCTAGGAGACTTAAACCAAGCTCCCGGAGAACCACTGCAGCCTGCTGGTTACCATCTCTACTTCTCTCTTCATCACCCATCGATTCTTCTGTCTTTGCTCCTCCCTCCTTTTCCTCCTGCATCTAATTCTCAAAGCTCAGCACTCCTCTTCTGTATGTGCTGGAATGAAAAAAAAGTGATAGTGTATTGAAGGAAAAGAGGAGGAGCAGGGTTGTTAGTGCGCCAAAGAAAACCTGCCTCCCTCCGTGCCTGGTTGATGACACAGAGTCTTTTTATTGAGTAGCTCCTCAGCCAATCAGGGAGCAGTGCCGGGAAATACAGCAGTGGAACTCCACTGGTCCTGATGCTGGGGATGATTTCAGTGTTTGAACTATGTTAATCTACATGAGTGTTTCCCATCCTCTCTTCCTCATTTGAGCTAACATCAGCAGCACTCCGAGCCAAGAGATCTTGTTTGTGAGTGTCTCTTTGGACCACTGGACCCCAGGTGACTGTGGGATTTGTCAGTACCGGGGTTTATTATTACTTTTTTTTTTTTTTTGATGATTTACACTGCGTTTCCAGGGTGGGAGGATCCTAAAAGCTGACTGTTGGGGTTTTTTGTTTATCTTCTGTCAAGCACGTATCCGATCCTGTTTTCTGCTTCCACTACTCACTCCTTAAGGTAAGCAGCCTCTTTCTCTGTACAGGGCTGCAGCATCTATTACTGCAGCTTTCCTGCGTGGCAGGTTGTCACAGAGGCACCTAGCCTCATTACACACATCCTGCCTGAATGGGAAAAAAAAAGCTCTGCAGAGAGAAACACAGAGAATAAATGGTCTAGAGGTAATTAGAGCAGATGGTGTTAACATTACATCGGTCCCTTTTAATTTTACTGCAGACGGTCCTGCAGTAATATGCCAACTTTTAAAGCCTGCTGGTGAGTCCTGCTGACTGGTGCGTAGCCTCGTAGTACTGCAGTATATTGTTACATAATAAAAACAAGCATGGATGAGTAAGGGGGCAACATGGGAGGGAACTTGAACCAAAACAAAATATAAAATACTTGTTAGTGGTTGAATATATCAAAGATGGGCAAAAAATGAGACATTTGAACATTAACCAAATTGAAAGTTGATAAAAACTGTTTAAAATTCATTTTTGTTTGGATATATTTGCCGTGTATCAAGTTTTCAGATGGATGATTTAAGTAATCTTACTATTACAAGCAGAAAGAGGGGAGGCGAAGGCAAATTTGCTGAGGTAGCAAATGTCGTCCACCTCAGTCTGCTGAGCTTTATTAAAGCTCAAGTAAATCTCAACGGTTCTGTTAAACTGTTTCACTGCAGCCCTTTATCTAAACAAATTAGGAAAAAGTATTTTATTCCATGACTATTCCATCAAGAAAACAGTTTTAGTATTAATTTGTTCTTGATTATTCAACAATACACCCCTTAACAGAGAATCATTCTGTAGCAATGCAGACATAGATATTATTTAGTCTCCTCCTACATGTAATAATCTGAAAGGGATACAGCATCTTTTATTTCTTCCTTCCATCCATCCATTTTCTGGACACCCTTCTTCCTAACGGGGTCGGGAGTTGCTGGTGCCTATCTCCAGCTGCGTTCCGGGCGAGAGGCGGGGTACACCCTGGACAGGTCGCCAGTCTGTCGCAGATCTTTTATTTCTTTAATTTCTAATTCATTTATTTAAAACAAATGAATTAGAAATTCTTTAGAAAAGATCCCTGGTTGAGCATTATTTCCAGCAATAATCAGGTGATGCAGTGTTTTCTCCGTGCTGGGACAATCCATAATGGGTGATCCTAATAAGAACTTCTTTTTGGTTTCAGCTCAGATTAATTAGGAAGTCAAGGAAACTCCAAAGTGTCTTAGTTTACATAAATAGACCAGTTGATAAATTTAAGGGCCTTGGCAAATCCCTGACAAGGCCAAACAACCTTCCCTTCAGATTAAAGTATTTCAAGTTGCTGATGGTAAATGAAGGTAGCAGATCATTTTAAACTAATTTTGATAACTTAACCACAATATACTTACTAAAGGCTGTCAAAAGTCACCTCAGATTTAATCGATTACTCCACTAACCCTCAATGTATTTTATTGGGACTTTATGTGACAAAACAACACAAACTAGCATCCAAAAATAATGTAAAAAAGAATGTTTTCTAATTGTTTTCTAATATTTTGTTAAACATTTTTTAAAGTGTATTGGGTATTAATTTCTACTGTATAAAAACACATTTCAGATTGTACAATAAATCTTTATCAACTTTGGTAGAGAGTAAGATGTGTTGTATCCCCGCAGCATAATGCTGCCAACACAACGATTCAGCAAAGAAATTCAGTTTTCAGAGTCACATGCAATGTGTGTTTCTTTGCGACACATTGTAAGTTGTATGTTGGCAAAAACATTCAATTGGAGAACCTGTCAATAGATTCTTCTACCATTGTGAGAGTTTTGGAGCTTTTAAATCCACATTATTCTACGTGACCTGTTTGGTCATTTCCTTTGTCATATATGTACTTACATACACGGTTTGTAATCAATAGGATCAGAAACTGCAGGGTTTTAAAGGCACTGAGGAGACCATTCTAAAGCCAATCTGTTAAAAAAGAACACATTTGTTGGAAACAATTGCAATATACAGACATTAATGAGAAACTAAATTTATAAAACAATGGTAAAAATAAACAGTCATGGCTTCAGTTTTCATGATAAGGTTTAATAATAGTTATATTTATTAGACACAACTAATTTCATTCTCTTCTCAAAGATGCCCGTAAAACACTGGATATAGGTGGTTATTGATTGTTTTCAAAATAAACCTTGTATGAGACTAAACGTAAAATACAAAATTTAAGATTGTGTTGTGTTGCTGAGCTAGCATTTGTCAACACACTGAGCAGAGATTCGTCATCAAGTTTGGCAGGGACATTTGCTTTCTGCTCAACCCTGCATTTTTTCCAAAGTTTGTTTAAATACATCAGTGACCTAACAAACACTGCTGAGCATTTCCTTAAGCAAGGCATTGCCTTAATTGCAGAGCCTGTTTTTATCGTTTAAGAGATTAAATGTTCAAAAACACCAGTTTACTCCATATACATAGTACTTTTTTTTATGTTCTCCATTGTATTACCAGGTCAGTATATGGGGTTTGCATTGTAAAAGAATGCATTCCTGGTAATGGTCATATTCTTCTTGCAAGAAACAATCACAGGAGTATATCTGTTTTTCCAGTAACATTCTGGGTTGGTACTTTCAATAAAAACACAGAGGAGTTCGTTGGAATAGCTGTGCTCATTAATTTTTAAATATCTACTTTTATATCCTCCCTGTCATGCAGAAGTAGACTGCTGGACAATCCTAGAAAACCTGTGTGCTCTCCCTCATCAGACTATAATTCCTCCAACACAGGCTTGCCTACTGAAGTTGTTAAACTTATGTGTTCAATGAAAATGGAATAAAGTCAAATAAAACTAAATATGTTACATTCCAGACATTCTCCCAAGAGATCACTGATGTTATGACATTGTTGTTTTGTGTATCTTATGAGTGGAAAGTAGGTTTGTTCATGCTACCAGCTTTACCTGCATGATGTTTACATCATGCAGGTAAAGCATGTGATCTGTCTACAGGTGATCTGTCTTACAGAGCTCACGAAAACACACGCGCACACACACACACACACATACATACATCTAAACGAATCCTTAAGCTACAACAGTTTTATATATATTTTGTCAATGTATGCTCACTTGAGGTTTATCAAACTAAAATGACTGGTGGGACAAGGAGAGCATTTATCAGAAAGGTTCTCTGGAGGAGCTGCAGGAGGGAGGATCATATCATGTTGTCATTAAGTGAAAATTGCCCTGATTATCAGAAGAAAAGGCTTTAATACATCCATCTCTGTGAAGCAGCTAATCTATATAATGTGCTTCACTCATTGGACCTTCAAATAATATTTTAACTTATTGAATGGGTCTGTATAGACTTTGCTAATGCAAAGAAAAACTGTAAAAATTGAAGTAGTGTGGATGTCTGTCTTTTCTGGACTAACTGAATAAGAGCTGTCTTATTCAAAATTATAAAAAGCTGTTATACTCCAGACAAGAAAAAATAAAATCTTGAACATTCATCTCTAATTCTCTTTTTGATACCAGTGTTTGAAGCTTCAAACTATTCCTTTGCTGAAAACAACAGCTTATGATTAGCTCTCATGAATACAATCAAAAATATCATGTCTTTGGAGGTTTGGTTTGACTGACAAGGTCAAATACACCAAAGTGTTACTTGATATAAGCTATTCAGTTTTGAGGAGCAAAGATTAGTGTATCAGTCTCACTAAGGCTCATCTACAAAAAGTTGTCACAGAGACTCTGATCTTACTGAAAAATATTTAGTTTAATTGGCTTAAAAGAACAGCTGAATGTCATCAGCATAGAAATTATGTTTCTATGTTGTCATGATGTCATATTTTTCCAGAAAAGAAGTTAGTTAGAAAAAAACTCAGAGATAGGTCTGTAAATTTTAAGTTGAGCTGATCCAAAAATACACCTGTTAAACGTGAAGCATTGTGTAGCTCTACAATACAGCAGCCAGTAGCTGCTGTATTATTAAACACACAGTTATTAAACACACAACAGACATAGTTTAGGATTGGAAGATCATTTTATTTTGCAGGAAGTAAAGATGAAATGTTAGACGGAGTCATTGATTCAAACATTTACAGAAACTGAGAGGGTGAAGAGCCGGAAACAAAGTTGTGACATATTGATGGACAAATGTGTCTTACGACATTATTGACCTCTGTCAAGAAAAAAAAAGCATAAAGTCAATACGATCATTTGTAAAGGACTCTTCAGCCTATTCTAAAGAATGTCTTGCATTTTAAAATGACTTGTGCTCCTTGATGATCCATAGACTGTAGAGTGAAAAATGATAAATTGATGGACATCAATTTATCGACATTTATCTCATTATACATACTTGCACATTATGTACAAAGATCAGATGGTTTTTAACCTATACACTGACTACCTAAGAAACAAAGAAGTCAATAAATATTTTACAAATGCTGAAGAATGCCTGCAGAATTGATGAAGTTGGTCTTTGTGTTCTTGTTCCAGTGAAATCAGTACAGCTCATTACTCTGAGAGGTTAGAGTGGAGGAGATTTCTGTTTATGACTGGTGCTAGAGAAGCATTGTCAATACCTGTGGCTCCAGTGATGAATCCTTTCTGAACTTAATTCACTATTTGTGCAACACAAAGAGTCATAAAAGTTTGATCAAGTCTGAGCTTTTTGTGGTCAGCTGAGGGACAATAAATATGCCAGGAGAACAGATAATTAAAATGCAACAGCAAAATCTACAACCCTATACATGAGAGAGGAATATACAACAATGGAAAACAATAAGTAGTTGTGATGTAGAATATGTTTTTCATGGATCTAGAGTTTAAAACTCAAAGTAGTAAAATTACCAATATCAATAATACAAGGATGTAATTTTCTGATGTTAGGATGCTTGCTGTTTTTGAGTCTTCCTACAACAGACAAAATGTAACTAGATGCTGCAAATATTTAGGTGTTTTCAAAAACTACAACTACCTGGGAAGTTGTACATATGTAAAAAAAAGAAATGGTGATGAAATGTATGAGATGGAAACAGAGTTTACTTTTCAACCTCATACTCTGACCACAGTAAATACATTTCTGTTTGAATTTCAACTTCATATATTTAAGATATTTTTCAAGCTGTGCCTGAATAGGGGCTGTTTAAATCTATCCTCAACAATATTTTAAGGGAAAAAAATCAATATTTGTTAGCAGATCAATTCAGAGTGCTTCAGAGACAAATTAATATTCTTGAGTACTAGATTGAATCTTACCCATCAGCAGTTAGTTGGATTGTGAATGTACATTTTTGCATGAGTTTTAAATTATAATGGCATAAAACATCTTAGAAGCATAAGCTAAATTCTGAATAAATGACTAAAGGAGGTACTATTTTTCACATTTTCTGTGGTCGCTGATCAGGTTGTTCTGTTGTTCTATGTAGTTTGAGCTTGTTTGAATTCTGAATAATAATGCTACAACAAGCAACATGTTAGATCTCAGCTCATAAGATGTACATTGTCCATACCTGCTGCTCGGTTTTAATTGCTGCTAAGGTGTGTCCATGTTTAAGTCTTGTGTGTGTTGACCTATTGTATTTAGCCAGTGCACCACATCCGCACAGTGACAGTTTTCAGGACATAAGGGGTTTTTTTCCCTTGCAAGAAGAAGTCAAAATATCTAAATTCAGAGTAAGAAAAAAACACACACAAAAGTTCATTTAATACATTTTATTTATAGGGGCAACACCTGGAAATCAGGAATAAATCATAATTATCTTAAAAGGCTTTTGGTCTGTGTTAGTAAATCTGAACACATGTAACACCCAAGACTGGGTTTACATTTACCTTCCTTTCTGCTAATTCTTTTCTATTTGTTGTTTGGTTTTTAAAAGAAGATTTTATTATCCAAGGCATTTTATTGATAGTTTCTCATGGATTATGAAACACATGATAAAAAATCTGCTTCTGAAAGTTTCATGAATGATCAGTAGTGATCATGTTGCTTGCTGAAGTAGTAATCTTAAAAAGTATCAAGTTTTGTCAACATAGCTATGAATCCTTCTAAAAAAAGTCAAAAAACAAAGAACAAAACAATCACACATAGTACTTTTCGTAACAGCCTCTAAAGTGCATTCAGAACAACCGAGTTAAATTCTGAAAGCGATTTATATAAAGCCAACAGTAAGCATGTGATGCTTCCTATTTACTACTGCAGTGATGACTGACCAGTGAATGGATGCTGACTTAATCATGTGTGGAAGTGTGTGTGGGTTATGTGATAAAAATAAGACTATTTGACAGTAAAATCTAGACAGAAATAAACAAAATGACAAAGGAACACAAAGAAATTAGACTTGAATTTAGGAGTTTGAGGGACTGACCTTTGGAAAACCTCCCTTGCAGCTTTCTATTTCTCCGATACTCCCCTGCATTGCAGCACTCCCTGCAGGAGCTGTGAGAGGTGCAGTATTTTCCACATGCCTTTCTGCTGCCTGAGAGGAGACAAGTCTTCTCAGCCCAAACATTCCTGCACCACTCAGCACAGGTGCTTGCTGGCGGTAGTTTTTGTGCATGTAGTTATGTCTGCGGATTTGTCATGTAGAGCTTGGAGAGTGGCTATGTGGTAACTGTGAACAGCATCTGATTCTGCTATGACGACAACTCCTGCCCTATTAGCGCAAATTGGGTACAGGTATAAATGGAACTTGCAACTGAATTATGTAACTTTATGAAGTCGGGTTGTGTTTCCTGCACAGGCAAAATTACTTTTCATTTGGAATCTTCCGTTGCATTTCTTGTTGATTCATAACTGAATCTGTTACTACGTGTTTGATGCTCGCTGAAGTACAAAAGTGATTTTTGTTAAACAATGGTACTAAGTGTGTTTGTAATTCAAAAACAAACCGTGGAGAAAACATATATGATAAATGTCTTCAACTTTGCTCTTCCCTCAAGACAAATAAATAAATAAATCCTGCTCTGTGATGCAGCAGTTTTATTTGAGATTAATGCCCTCTTCTGGCAGAAAGGGAATATTACACCATAACCTGAGATGGTACATGCCGCCTTATGCAGGCGTCCACCAGCTGTCAGCTCAGCTTGTGCACACACTGTGGTATTTCCCCAAAGAGAGCAGATTTATAGAGGTTTTCAGACAAACAGGATAAAAGCATGAATGCTAGAAACAGAAAAGGACTTTGTAATGTTCAAAGTAACTGCTGTTAAGACATGTTTATAGATGCACCTGAGCCAACCAGAGCCAGTTTTCTTTGATTTGCTTTGACCCACAGGTCAGGGGCTAAAAAAAAATATATTTTTTCCTAATAATTAAGAATTGCATCAGAATTCAATTGGATGTTATTTGTTTTTTAAAGCTAGTACCTCCATCTAATCGTCATCTAATCTATCTAATCTAATCCAATCCTCTATCTAATCTAAGATAAGCATTCAAAATCAAATCGGCAGACTTAAAAGGAAACATCAAGCCAGTACTCCAGGCCAGGGAAAAAAAGACATGTGCATCACTGGGCATGATGGATGTTAAACATCTATTTTTGAGGCTGAAAATAAATGAAGATAGTCAATAATTTGCCACAGTCGAATTTAATTTCAATTTTTAACATTTGCACAGTTAGTTTATAAAATTGTGGGTCACAAATGATGCTTCACAAATTACTTGTTTCATCTGAACATTGGCTGCTCAATTTAGCTTAAATTGCAGTTCCTTTGATTGACTGACTGGAAACTTTCCAGTTCTTCCCTTTCAGCTGTTTTGCATCAGGACACAGAGATGTTTCTATGGAGAGTTAAAACACATTCCCAAGACCAATTGTTTCAATCCAGTTAATTACATCAGCTTAATGTAATGCCATTAGTAGGGCTGGTGTTGCACAGTCTGTAGGCCTTCAGAGTTCGTCAGAGTTCCAGATGGATATTTTGCTTGTTTTCTTTGCTCATTTCTGTAAACTGTAGCCATGCTCAGATGCCCCTCACCCCAGAGCTTCAGCTTATTGATCACTTACAACTGCCCTCCAATCCCAGACAAAAGTGGTATACTGCAATCAGCTGTGTGAGCAGCATCACAAATGAGGCTTGGGGAAAGCAGAGATGGATGGGGAGAAAGAGGTAAAGAGGTTGTGTGCATAAGTACATTGAGGCTAAATAAGAGTAGAAGTGGGGAGGTGTGTGACAGGAGGGAGGAATATGGGGGAGATTGTGAGCATTGGACAGAGGAGGAGGAGGAGGTGTATTGCTGCAGTGGAGAGAAGTGAGAGGAGACTGCAGTCTCTGTTAATGGGAGAGATCAGACTATGTTACCACAGCTCTGAGGAACTGGATCCCACTCATTGAATGGGCCACTTCACAAGGGGAATACCTCATCTAACTGGTGAGTTGTCTTTTGATCAGCACTGTTCACTCGATTTGATTTAATATGGTATCAACGCGTGACATGAATGTGATCAGAGCGTGGGAAATAGTTTGTGTGATTCAAAAGTATTCCTGTATGACTGCTTTTGCTGTACTTGAGCATTTTTATCAATGACGATGTGGCAGAGCGTTTTTCTCTCCTCCACTGAATGACGCTGACTTGTGATCACAGACACTGAAACCATAGGAAGCTATAGAGTGAGTTACAATAAAACAGAGATAAGAGTAGGCCCAAAACAAATGAAAAAGGATATAACTTCTTATGATATATGCTTTTTCTAATCACATTTTTAAAAGCTTGTGATTTAAGTGATAGAAATAGAATATCCCTGGTTTTCCTTGCTTGTTTACTAAATGTCAAAGGTGATGTTTTTATGGTGGATGTACACTGAAGATGCAAAATATGTTTCGAAAGAAGCTGGTTTGAATCTGGAACTCCATTCATAACCTTGAGACAAAACAGCTTAGAGACAGAACTCTGCATTCATATCATCTCAGTGCCCACTGTTTGAGCACTGATTTGTGTTCTGGCCTTAATCCAGGTGGTTATTTGACAGGCTGGTCACCTCAGCTATAGGCAGGTTGTGAGCAATTCTGGGTTGCTGATGGAAACTGTCAGGATTGCTTAGCAACAATGATCTGTGAGCCCAAATCACATGTCCATACTGTACAGAAAACAAAAATGAATTATAGAATGATTCATCCATTGTTGTGAGAGATACTTTACACAGAAATACACATTTTGGGAATGCAATACCTATTGATTCATGGCCAGTAAAACGATAAAGCGGAAGCACCATTATGGTTGTTTTTAGCATACAGATGGTTCACTTTATGTTGTTGATTTGATGTCCTCCTACACTACACTGTTTCTGTCAACACTCATTAATTTAAATGATCCACTATGAGAACAGAACATAAATAAATGTATAATAGAAATAACCTTTACTGTCCCTCAGTGGGGAAATTCAGAAAACTGGCTAGGGGATTTGAATCACAAGAAAGTTAGAGTGGCTACTTACTTTCTATATGTCATTAAATGAGCAGAAAACTTTCCTTTGATGTAATGAAAACTATTTCTGGTAGATTGAATCATTCTAAGAGTTTAAATTGATTGGGCTTCGTTGCCACCGGCTTTGAACACATTCAACCCCATGTGATCAAATTCTAACACAGGTCAGAATTTGTATTATTTTTTTTTCAATTTTGTCTTTTTCCCATTTGATTACACCTATCTGTCAAGAAATGTTTGTTCACGATCATGGTTTTATGTTATCGTCTAATGGTCAATTCCAATTATTGATTACATTGTTTTTGATTTGTCACTTACTCATGTGTTGTTTATTTTCCCTCATGATCATTTAACCTTATGTTTCCACGCAGTCAGTCTTGGCAGCATGACATTTGCTGGATAAAGTGAAACTGAGATGAAGAACTGCCTCTGCAAGGTGTTTTTTGCAATTCTGCAAGACACCCACTTTCCATGATTGCACAGGCATAGACAGTGTTTTTAACCAAGATCATTTCCTTCATTTGTCAGAAAATGTTCTGACCTATGAACTGTGTAGCTCATTGCATTTTCTCCTTGTTGCCAAGTAAGTAAAAAATCTAAAAGAAACTTTGTCTCTCTTGTGATTTCCGTCTCGTTTTTTGGTTTTTCTTTTAGTGAACAGATTTTCATAGCAATATTAAATACACTTACTTTTACAATCATGAATTTCAATAACTTCTTTAGGATCATTATCAGAAAACAAAACAAAGAACTCATTTTCTTGTTTGCTTGAATACGCATCATTTTAAAATTGTTGCAATTTACCTCTGGGCAGTATTGCTCTAGAATAAATTCTTCACTGCTTGGTTGGGCTTGTGGTGAGTATGAAAGCTGAAAAGTGGCATCCACATGATATTGTTTAGACAATCTGCAGTATGCATCATACTACAGTGAAATAAGGGCATTTCTCAATAGTAGTTAAAAGGCCATTTCCTTTGAGATTGACCACCAAAAAAGAAACAACTCCTTAGTTTGCACCAAGTACTTCCTCTTGATTATCTTCATTACCTCCAGTTTTAATTAAAGAACCATGATGCAGCAAGATACTCTGTTATCTGAAGCTGTATTTTTTTTGCAGTGCAACTAAACAATGATTCTCAATTAGACAGCAGAACCCTGGCATCTTCAGACTCAGCAGCACATTTTAAGAGAGTATCACTGTCACAAACAAATTCTCATGCCCAGTGAGAATTAATTATAATGGAAGACTTACTAGAGGCTGGGAGGAAAGTTAATTTTGTCAGTTGTTAGGTTGTCCCAGTAAGATCAACCAGATCTTGTCATTTTGCAACACAATCATGTACATTTTTATATTAATTTGTCACATTCTTCTTTCAAGAGTAGCCCCACTTTAGTGTGTGCTCACCCATCCGTCACCAGCTGGTTAAAACTAATCAGAACTGAACACGCAATAAAACTTATACAGATCTTTCCAGGTGATAAAGGTTTCTCACTAAAACTAAACACAAAACTGAATTATATTTTAGTAAAAGATAATATCTATACTTTTAACTCAAAGACAACTGTGTTGAATATTTCACCACATAGGAATTAGAAATTGTTGACATTAGCAGGTCCTTAGGTTTAGCATAGCAGGAACGTCTTCACTTTGCTCCTCCTCAGAAAATCAAATATTTAGATTTCAAATCAAGAACATAATAAAGTCAAAACATCTCAAAATTCTGTGGCTTCAAAGAAAAAAAATTGAGCATTGTTTTTATGCAGTGAAATAACATCTCTTTGGCTGTTTCAAGGAAAATGTATTGATTTGTTTCTTTTCCAGTCCCTCTTCTGATGTTTTTTGAAATAAAAAAATCATTATGTGGTGACAAACCTGCCAACATAATTTATATTGAACTAAAACATTGAATGTTAAAGTTATCACAAAATGTAGAAACTGAATCAAACAATAATATCACTTTATAAGGTAAAGTTTTTCATTTCCATTTTTAATTTGTAACTCTATACCCACCATATGTCACTGATTTACACTTGCATGTTCAGTAACATAAATTCACATGCTTCACATTGCTTCTATAGTTAAGTTTGAGTCACAACTAAAAGCAAGAAAAACAGAAAAAAGAAAACAGCTGGGTTTCAGTCTGCCATCCATTGGGATGGAAAAAATGCTGTTTGACTTACTATCCGAGATTTAAAGTTAATTTATTTAGAAATTTTTATTCTTGAGAATAGTATATAAAAGGGGTTTTCAAATCCAGGCATCTTGTAACGTTTACATGTGTTCCTAGTTGAATACACCTGAATCAATGGCTGGATCACTTTCCATAGTTCTGTTAATGACCTCATTATTTGAATCAGGTGTGTCGAAGCAGAAACACACCTTGTTTGACATCAGATCTCAAAGCCTGCATTCCAAGACCTCTCTGTTATGCATTATAGTTATGTGATTGTGCATGGGTGCATTGTGGTTTTCTGATAAGTATAGATGTAACTGCTTTCTTTTCTCATTTTCTTTTTTTTTATTGTTTTTGCAAGTGACAATGTCTTAAAATTAAAGCATTTTATGGCATGGTGAGTTTTTAAATAACAGAATAATTATTTTACATGCTGGAGCTAAGATTAACATTACTGGTTCAGCTATGGATAGGACTCATGTGGAACATGGAAGACTAATGCAGGGAGGGATGTTAAATTGGCTCTAGAAATTGAAAAGACAAAACAAAATTAGTGACATTTTTTGTGACAGTTATCATGATGGATAAAAACAATGTGTGCTACAGTTCTTTGACTTGTTCCCTGTATTTAGATTCATCATAGCCTTCCTTTCCAATGCAAATGTTATGATAAAAGACTTTGAAGCTGAGAAGTTGGAACCTGTTCAACACAAACAACTGCATTTATTTTCTCAAAAGTTTAGAAAATACACCTCTAACCCTTTTGCCATTGTGTACAAAAATGATCTCTTTGCTTATTGTATGTGTTTCAGGGACACAAAAGCCCCTAGTATTTCACAATGAAGTTCAACTTGTTCAGAAAGCCTCAGGCTGTTGCCGCTGAGGAGTCGACAAGTCCCATCACTGTGACAATGGCTCCTTCCCCGGTCTCAGTCTCCACCTCTGCACCAGATACTTCAGGCTCCAACAACACAGAGATCAGCAAGAATGACATGTTTGAGGAGATTAAAAGCAAATTCTTAAATGAAATTGATAAAATCCCACGTAAGTCACACTACAGAGGCATAAATGTATGAAAGTTTACAATATAATTCTAATTTTGCACCTTTGCTTTTTGAACCAGTTCCTCCATGGGCTTTGATTGCTATCGCTGTGGTGGCGGCATTGCTTGTCCTCACTTGTTGTTTCTGCATAATCAAAAAATGCTGCTGCAAGAAGAAGAAGAACAAGAAAGGAAAGAAGGGCAAGGACGGCTTTAACATGAAGAATATGCAGGGTGGTGAGGTATGACGGATCGAGCTCCCTGGACCCCTGAAAGTCAGGGTAGCATTAAGTTGGGATCTTTCTTCTTTCTTATCCATTTCACTTTATTAAGTTTACTCTTGTAAATTCTGAATTTTATGGCACGGAATAAGACTGGCTAACTCCGTTTGATTTTTCACCGGCAGCTCTTTTAAGCCAGGCAGTAGAGGACACAAGGAGAGCTCTCGTCCCCTCCGTTTAATTGATGTTGTGTTGTTGTTTTATAATGTGACGTACTCCATTGTGACCTCATGATGAAAAATGACACACATTATTTATAGACGGTAGAGAATAGGGGACACCATGTGGGGAAATTTGGTTTGGCTTGCCATAAAAATAATTCCTTAACTTAAAAAGAGGACAAATGAGTTCATACCACCAGTTCTTTGTGATCCATTTACTTTGGTTTAGCAGTCAGATTTGTCTACAGTCCTCATATCAAGTGTGTCATTTCTCCTTCTAACTGTGGTTGTGGTGGTCTTGATTGCCTCTTTCTTTGTTGTGTGTTTGGTGTCTTGTGAGTTGAATCTCTTCCTCTCTCTGCTCTCCTCCTTTTTTTCCGCTTTGTGTCTGTCTTATGTGTGCCTCGTGTTTCTTGACTGTGGTGGACCCCTGCTCTACGGTAGGTGGATAGCTCGTGTTGATACCTTCTGCCTCAAGGGCGGAGGTGGGTTTCATGGAATGAAAGTCGTAGCTTCCTTTGCTGCCGTTGTCTCCCTCTTTTTGTTGTGTTAATTCTGTTATGATAGCCTGAGAATGTAATGATGGGAAAGCTATGATGCCCTCCATAAACCCAGGAGAGGAGAGTCTAACCATCTAACACATTGTTCGTTGGACAATGTAACTGTAACTCACAAAATGACGTGCAAGACACCGTTAACACTATTAATCCGTGCATGTGATGAAGGGCATGGTTGGTTGTTTGGGAGACATGGAAATGGTGCTGATGAAACTGCATGACAAGCTACTCAAAAAACCTTTGACGCTGATTCTCATAGAGATAGGAGGATGTGAAGACATCTAATGGTCACTTTGACAAGAACGATTTTAATCGGTCACAAAAATAACTTTGCAGCAAAATTTGTTTTAGCAGTTTATTGTGATAAAGGTGAGGCATTTTTAGCAATATGAGTAATGAGTTAAAAAAGAACTGAAGGTGCTTCAAGCTTGGTACATTTTCTAAATCTTGAATGAATGAGAGGAATATAATCCTGCCTTATTTCAGGTCCTAAAAATCTTCAATTTGTCTGAGAGGATGTTTTTCACTTTCACATTTCTAGAAACCATGAACATGTATAGAGTCTTTATTTTTTCTTTTTTTACGGTGGATTTCAGTCTTTCACTTAAGTTAATATCTTCAATAATATTAACCATAGTCTGCGTCACCTATGTTTAACTTCCGTCTTTTTAAGGAAGCTAAACATGGAGTGTTATGTTGGCAGTTGTTTTGGAGGTTTTCTAGTTGACTGCTTTCCGTATATGGAATTATAAAATGATTTATTTACCACACTTAGAAGATGCTATGAGCTGTTTTGTTAATCTGACCGTGTCGTTCACTTTCACTACAACAGTTAACTAAATGGCTGAAGTTTAAATAAAATAGATTTTATTCAAAATATTTAGCAATATTTCTCACTCCTATTGTAATATGTCCATCTGTGTGATTTTTATCCAAGCAAGATAGGATTAAGTCTGGGGAGTCTATTACATTTTACTGATAAAACCTGAAAAATCTACTATTTACTCAAACCATTTAATCTTTGCCATAAGAAATTGTTCTGAAACTTGTGTGCTTCAGAATTAACTAGAATAGCATATCTAGGTTTCTAAAGACATCTTCAGTGCATATTTGAGTCTCTAAGCTTAACTGTCAGGTAACACTAATCCAGTCACAATATTTGTGATTAAGACAACATGTGTACATGGTTTCTAGAAACTGGCTGCTATACATCTTTTTTAAAAGTTTAGCATATGGAATATAAAGCTCAAAATATCCTGTTTGCCTTTATACATGCACTGGTAATGCTGTTGTAAGCTAGTTCCTTTGGGGTTTATTTAAAAGTGCTTCACCCTGTTCATCTGGTAATATCTAAAATTTTACAAACTGGAGAACTCTATTTTTTCTGAGTTGAGTGAAAGGTTGTGGCACTTTTTTTTACCCCCCTTAGTGGCACTAGCATGCAAAACCTCCACTGACTCTGGCTGCCACTATCCTGCCCAAGCATGTCAAAAGAGTTACCCACTGGACCAAAAACACTGAGAGGATGAGGAGTGAAGGACTAACAAATAGACACATTTGTAATCAACAAACATTTTTTTTTCCACTTTGAAACTATAAGTCCTTTGTTTTGATCATGAGGACTTGTGCAGGTAAGTCCTAACCAAAACATGTATCTCCCATGTAAAAACTCCTGGAGCTCCAGTGTCTGTGGCATGCTGATGGTTATGGGGAATCCCTGTGTTGCAAATCTGAGTTTAATAGTGTTTCATTCAGTGTTTTATCTTGTCACCTTCACACAATAGAAACAACAGGACGACGATGATGAAGAAGAAGAAGGAGAGACCGGAATGACAGAGGAGGAGAAAGAGGAGGAAGAGAAAGAACAAGAGAAACTGGGAAAACTCCAGTATTCCATAGATTATGACTTTGAGAACACTAAGGTATGCGGTTGTCTCTTTTGAATTCACTATGCAATCTAAGAACAGACAAAAAAATTTTCAGTAGTTTTTAGGTGTTCACATTTAATGAAGATCTACATTAGGGGAATGACTATATCATGTTACAGATTCAGAAAGGGTCAATGACAAACAAAAACAGTTGAGTTACTACAAAAAAGAAGAAAAACAACAGCTCTGTGTCCATCACTTCTCTTCTTCGTGTCATGAACAGCTGACAGTTGGCATTCTTCAAGCTGCAGATCTCATGTCAATGGACTCCGGTGGAACCTCTGATCCTTACGTCAGGGTCCTTCTCTTCCCTGACAAGAAGAAGAAGTTTGACACAAAGGTGCACAAGAAAACTCTGAATCCTGTCTTCAATGAGACATTTGTCTTCAAGGTAAGCTTTCCATGGTTTGATAACATGCAACAGCAAGAAGACAGTGGCTGAGTGAAGTGAGTTAGTATTTTTATACAAAAGCTGTCTCGCCAAACTGTCCCCTCATTATCAGAAATGCCCTTAGATCCCTGAGCCCGTTTCAGTTTTCTCTGCTGTATTTACTAACGACCCCCGCAGTGTAGCATTAGGACATGCTGGCAGCTGAACCAATTTGCAAATCCAAAATAAATAAAAGCACAGCTAGAGTCAAAATGCTCTGTCTTTCAGGGGCAAAAAATAAAATGACTAGTGGCACAATTTTTGTTTTTCTGTGACAACTTCAGAGAGACAAAATATTTCACTTTATCTACATAAAACTGCTACAGTACTATGTATGTGCACAATTTTTTTTTCCTCATATTATTTTTATGTAATGTATTTTTGAGAATGCCATTACTTATTCTGTACTAAGTCATTTGTTATATTTTATGTCTATTTTCAGTTTTCTTATTTGATTGTTTTAGTGACATGACATTTGGTAAAGTAAACATAGTATGAATTTTGACCACATTAACATTTATTTCTTGAATTCTGCAGGAAAAAAAGGTGAGATAATTGCTTTGAAACCTACACTGTTTCTTTTACTCAGGTGCCCTATGAGGAACTGGGTGGTAAAACACTGATGATGTCAGTGTATGACTATGACAGATTTTCCAAACATGACGTCATTGGGGAAGTGAAGTTGCCCATGAATACCATTGACCTCGGACGTCCTATTGAAGAATGGCGGGACCTTGAGAGCGCCGACCAAGAGGAGGTGGGTTTCTGGATATTAAACTTTTATAAGAGACTTTTTCAATATCATTATATATTCTGCTTTTGATAATCATCTAAAATGTCAGTATATGAAACAGAATGCTTCTGTTAATGCCAGTATTAGGAACAACTTACAAAATGTTGATGCAAAGAAAATAATCTTCTCCATTATACCATACATTTTTTAAATTAGGTGCCATTTGAGTGTATCTTCTTTCGATCTTTATGTACAAATATGCAACAAAAACCCTGTGGTGTTACAAAAACAGATGTACAGTCAGTGGTGAAAGCTCCACACAGCAGAAAATGTATGATGCACTTTAGCAGCTTATTTGAATTTATTTGTTAAAGAGAGTTTATTTTAGAAAATATTTCTCTTACAATTAACCCAACCGTGGGAAATGTTTTTTATTTAATAGCATGCTAACATATTGTATTTTGTATTAAGTCTTAGCCAGGCAACCTACAGTTTTAGAATACTTATATCCCAATAATAGCCTGAACATTCAAATTAAACAAAAACCCAAAGAGATTAAACTTAAGCTACAATAGCAGGAATGAAATTTAAGAACAATAAATATACCTTAAAAGTTTGGGAGGGAGATAGAGTACAACAAGAAGAGTTTGTGTTATAAAATAATATAGGAAATAAATTTCACCAGATAAACTATGGAAAAAATATGGGGAAAACTAAATTGAATGCAAAAATTTAACTACATAAGTAAAGAGAGAAGTTTGAGCAGGACAGAATATCAGTTAAAAAGTCAAAAGAAAATCCAGACACGAGAGATAGTTATATTTAAATGAGCTTGTTATAAACTTGCAGTTTGTAGTTTTCTGATGCATGTGTCTGCTTGTCATTATTCTTTTCTTGTCGGTGGCTGTTCAGCCTGAGAAACTTGGAGACATCTGCATCTCCCTTCGTTACGTCCCCACTGCTGGAAAACTTACCGTCTGCATCCTGGAGGCAAAGAATCTGAAGAAGATGGATGCCTGTGGCTTGTCTGGTAAACCTATTTTTGGATTACTGCAAATTACTGGGAATGACACAAAATTGATTAGAGTGATGTTTTTGCAGATGTTTTCCCTCTTTAAATAGGACACAAATAAGATGAGTCAGTGTAAGAGTGCACAGGATCTTGACTTATGATTTTGAAAATCTGTAACTTTTTTCTTTTTAAGTAGTTTAAACATATAATTAAAAGTATATTAGGTCACGATAACAATACTCTGTGATATTAAAGCAATATTTCTTTTCAGTAAGTTGGAAATAATTATCTCCTTTACCTGATCTGCTGTCCAGATCCCTATGTGAAAATCCAGCTATTGCAGGGAGGAAAGCGTCTTAAGAAAAAGAAGACAACTGTGAAGAAGAACACCCTGAATCCATATTACAATGAATCATTCAGCTTTGAAATCCCGTTGGAACAGATGCAGGTAAAGTTAAACTAAAATATGATATTCTGAATTCATTGAGATACATGTTCTAAAATATATATATTCAGTTTCAATTGCGTGTTGGCTTCAAGTGAAACGTTTGCATTTAGTTCTTTTAATCTAGCTTAACTGTTGTGTTATTCACAACAGAGTTTTGGAGTTATTTTTTCTGAACTAAAGAGGCAAATAGCTTTTAGATTGTGTTGTCCAAAGTGCCAAGAAATTTCTTTTGATACACAAGCAATATCATATTCACAAGTCACAAACTGGTTACTAAAGAAAACTGGCCTTCAGTAAGAACATTTTTATTTCTAAAAGTTTGACTTTGATCAGTCTAGAGAAAATCTTATATGCAATGTCTGTCCGAGTGGCAATCAAAATGGATATAAACATTTATAAAGGGGGTTATCATGTATTTTCCAAGTATATTGTCCCATTTTGTAGGAAGCTTAAGAAATTATATTATCTTTAGTTGTTATGAAAATGCTGTATGTTAAAAACAACTTAGAAGATATTTGACTTCACATCATAGTCATATCAGTCACCTTGAAATTGGCCTCTGTCTCCTCAAGAACTTCCTGCCATTTCCAATTCTCCCCATTGTTACAACAAAGCTTCTTCATGTCCTCCCCTAATGCCGTTTACAAGCAGTCTTGGTGGTGTTGTAGCTTGATAAGCTCAGTAGGTGTGCAGTTCCACCAGGTGTTTGCTAATTGCAGCTTGTCTGGTGGATCAGTGTGGGAAAGGCACAGGAGCTCTGTGGGGAAGGAGCTTGGCTGGGGGCTAAAGCACCAAGGCAGAGCTTTGGTTAAATAGGCACTTAGATCAACCCCAAATGGATGGCATAGGAGGTTCAAGCATTTCTCATATTATATTATTACATTTTAATGTGATATAAAACTAAAAAAATATATGTTAATTTTGCATAATAGACCCTCTTTAACTAATCTGGAGTACTACCTTGAGCTACAAAATATATTGCTAAGAAACACTCAGCCTCAATGCTAAAAGTAAAACATATATATTTAAGTTCAACTACTGTTAAACACATTTTTGTTTCTCCTTTCCCTTCATTCTCAGAAAATATTGGTGGTTATCACAGTGTTTGATTATGACAAGATAGGTAAGAACGATGCCATTGGGAAGATCTTTGTTGGTAGCAAGGCTACCGGCTTGGGTCTTAAGCACTGGTCAGACATGCTGACTAATCCACGTCGCCCCATCGCCCAGTGGCACCCATTGCAGCCAGAGGAGGATATTGATGGTCAGCTTGCAGCGCTGGCAGCAAAGAAGTAACAAGCCTCATCAACCAGCTATTGCTCTTACTCAGAAAATCATCCCTTCTTTGCATGAATCCTATGACTTATCAAATGACTACTTGTCATAAATCTTGCTCAGCAAAAAAGAAACATCTTAGGATAATGTCGTATACACAGTTAAGTTGATGGAAACTCTTTTCAAGCATCCAATCTCAGTTTGTGCCAGGAAAATAGTTATGAGTTATTGGGTCAGTAGTTCATGAATGATCAGTTTTTGGTCTTTTTTGATCTAAAGAAGCTGATTTACAGGGTGCTGAAAATGTGTGAAAATAATGTTAAAGACAATGCTGGATAAAAAGCTTTAGTTTAGTTTATGGAGCATGCTTTCCTTACCTCCCCTCTGCTCTGCGCACAGCATACCTAGTATTGTATGTTGCTTATAAGTGTGCTATGCCCTGCATTAGAAAGTGTGATAGTGTGGAGCAAAGGGCTGGTTTGCATCCATTATCATTAGTAGATTTATTTAGAATGAATCTGGTTGAGGTCACTAAGTACAGCAAATAGTGCTGAAGTTTCTTTTTGAGATTTTTATGTCAACATTTAATACCCAAGGAATTTCACCACTCTTAGCAAGAATGACAAGAGAATTGACATTTTTTGCTTGTTTGTTTTGCCGTGAAAACACATCTATGCATTTAGGATAAACACAAAGATGGCAAATCAGATGCAGAATGGGAATATGAGTGTGCCTTCCTGATGAATAAATGTTGAGACATGCATTGTTTATGTCCTAGAGGCTGAGCCTTATTGAAAAGTTTTGAAGGCGCCATCTGAATTAGGGCTTGAGCTGTGCCGACAATATAGGTATAACAAATTATTATCTATTACAGAAGTGCAGACCCCAGAGAGATTATCACTTATACTCAAATACATTTGGCTGATTTTCAAATGCTGCTTTTGCAAACTTGTTTTATTCTGTTTACCTTTTTGTCTTTGGTTGATGTGTTGTACTTTAACCTACACCCTGTCAAAAGCAAAACTTTTTCATAGAGAAGGGGATTAGAAACATAAAATGTAGCTCTTTTTTAAATGAATGTGAATTTGTGTGTAAAATTCAACTTTGTAGACTATTAACATGGTAACTGCTGCATCATACAGTGCACATATCCTTGTCCTAAACCAAAAGGAGCTGCAGATTTTAGCATTCCTCATGCTTCACAGCAAATTAAATTAACGGAGATGCTCCGTCTGAATCTTCATTAACAGCTTATCATAGAGAAGCTAAAGTTTGTGTTAATCTACAAAGGATTGACCCTCCTGACAAAGTACTTCTAATACTACATTGTATTAATCACTACAAAAACAAATTTTAAAACCAGTAAATGTTTAATAATAAACTGTTTTACATCATAAAATTTAATAGGTCCAATATCCTCATTTCCTTCACAGCAGAAAATTTGAAGTTGCGCAGTATTAAAAGTATTCTCCTTCAAACAACTGTCTGATATAAAAATTTAGAGAGCTGAGTAAATGCATCAGAAAAATAGTATATGTTTAGACTTAGTAGTTTAATGATTTTAATATTAAATTCCAAAAACACAGTAGGAGAGTTGATTTGAACAGTTCATTTAGAATAATTTTGTTTTTATATTTGATTTATTTAAAATAATATTGCAGAGTGCAATTGAGTCCATCCCCAGTGCTTCCATCTGCTGCAGAAATTCTGCATTGTATCCTGCTGTTAATAGTCTACAGCATGTAATTACAAGACGATGTAAATATTAGCATGTTTTAAAGAGAATCTATAACTATGATGTGTATGTGTGTGTTTGTGTTCAGTGTACTTTTTGATAATAAAATGGAGTAAAAACAACTGTATGCACTGACTGAAAAGTGTATGTATTTTTTTCTCACTGGGATTGAGTGTATGATTGAATAATGTGATTTATTAGTTTAACAGTGTGTTTGTTTTGTGTAATAATTGTTCAAACTCCCAAAGTTTAAAAATAAATACTGCATGAATGTGTTTGATTTCCATTGTCTCATGTGTGTTAACATATAATCTGACTGAAAATCAGTTAAAGTTCATTTCTAATAGCACTGTGTGTTTGTCACTAAGCAGTAGACTGTATATATTTTAAACCCCTTTGCCCCTGTGTACCCCTAAGTGTTTCCATTGTTCATTCCTGCCAAATGAAAGTCAGACACAGAAAAAAAGTCTTGTAACTCCTTATCCCACATTAATCTACCTGTTTTTGTGTTTGAATATTACACAACATTATTCATTTTGTATTCCTAATACAATGTTTGGTTCTGTTAAAGATTATCACATCATATTGGTCTGGCTGTTCTCTTGCTCAACATGAGTCTTCTCATCTCAAATACCACTCTCTGAATGAAAAGTCTGTTTTCTAATGGTCTGCTATGAGATGAGATTGTGTTGTTCCACTTTTGCACGCATTGATTCGTGTCTCTCCAATTATTTTCTGTTTTTTTGTTTTTTTTCAAAATTCACTACAGTCTTAGTAATTGAGATATATTTTTAATAACAATTAGACTATCTTTATTCATCTGAGGAACAAAGAGAATGATAAAATATTAATTTGTAAGTTGCTTCTTTGTGAAGAGACAGCTCATTAGAGGCATCTCTAATATGTGTCAACCCTTTTTCCTTCATTTTATCTTGCATTTCTCAATACCAAAATTCTGTAATTAGGTTCCATTGCTCAAACTGCAGACAACTGAAATGCAGACAACAAAATCCCATGTCTTCCTGGGCCTCTGAAGCACAGAGCAGGCCCAAACTCTGCAAAATCAACATTCAAAATGCAATACTGCCAACATTCTTTTCAGATTCTACCATCTTCTGTCAGGATAATATCCAACACAGACTTACCATCAAGCATAGACATTTGGAATGCTTGTCTCTCTTCACTCTTGTTTTGGTCTACTGTAGAAGAGCATTAATAGATGTGCCTTTTTGTGACATGCATGATTTTGTTTAATTGAAAGTCATTTTTGCAGTAAGTCTAAAAGAAATGCGTAAAAATGAATAAACTCAAGTAGATAACAAAACTCAAGGAAGAAAGGACATCCCTGTGTGTTGTCAAACTGTAATCACAGCAAATAAAAACGTTTTGTGTATCAGCGTCTTGTGTGGTATGGAGAGACATATCAAGAGTGCATTTCAACTCATGGTCAGTAGGTGACAGTGTTGAATAGTTTATCTTTTGTGAACTCAAAGCAGGCAAGCAGCACTTACTGACAAAACAGCAAGTAGATCTCACATTTTTACTACAATGAGGAATTAGCAGTGATCAGCGTTTAGGTTGATATAAATATATCACAGAGTTCTTGTGTAGAATAGTGATTAACAGAAATGCAGATGCAAATTATGTCAATTGCATTTAAATCCACAGTAAAGGTCCCAAATCAAAGATGATACAAAAGAATATAACTTGTCCATTTCCATCAGCCCTTTATTTTAAAGAATTGACATTTCATATAAAATACTACCCATAATATGTTAATTTGCACAAATAGCTCTGATACAAAAACATGTTTTAATTTTTTTTTCCAATAAGTTTTATCTCTGCAGCTGATGTATTTATCTGAAGTGACCAAAATATCCACTATGCATTTACTTTTTTAGCTGTAAAGAAAATACTGAATAGACTTTGAGTGTCCAAAAGTGTTGCTATTCTAAATAAGAAGCAGTATGAAGATCTACAATTTGATTTTAACACTGCAGAAATTATGCAAAACCAGAACAACAGCCTTTTGTAGATGCATTTTATTAATATTTTACACAACAAAAAAAGTACAAGAAACCTTATGTTTAGAGAAAATCAGCATAACCACAGTCCTTTCAGATGTTACTTCAGAGGTCAGTTTATTCCTTTACTGGATTTAAAAATAGCTTTTTATGTGTCCCCCCTTTCTCTCCCCTGCCTGCTTCCTGTTTTACTTGGAGAGTTTAGTAATGACACGGATTAAAGCCCCATTCTCATCCTTCAGCCTTTGGTTCTCTAGCTTCAGCTCAGCTTTCACCTGAAGACAAAAAGCACAGAAAAGCCTAAACAAGCATGAAGTTCAGATTTAAGCTAATTGGAAGACTGGTTACATTTCCAGAGTGTCTTCTCTAATGACTGCTGAAGACTGGAACCAGCTCTCTCCATGACCCTGCAAGGTTAAATGGGTCTACTTGATGGATGAGTATTTGCAGAAGCTATGATGAGGTTTATGTTAAGATAGCTTTGTACAGTGGTCTTCACACATAACATATTTGAGCTTCTTTAAATGGACCAGAGTTTGCTTCCTCTATTGATCCGGACCTTTCATGGAGGTTTGAATACACTCAAGTGAACCCTAGTGTGGAACAAACGACCTCAGACTCACATTTTGAGGTGGTCTCTTCCAATCAAATTCTGATACGGTTTGCTTCTGGTGTGAATACAGACTGATCCAAACCAACTACAGGAAATAAACATCTATTTGAACCTCATGAGTCACAACTCCTTAGCATTATAGTTAAAATGAGTCCTTCAGTATTGCTTGTGCTACTTCTGCATGTATTGAAATTGTAACTAATTTGCTGTTTTCTGCTTAGCAATGCTGCTTTCAGCATGTTGTGGGTCAGGAGGTGCAAAGCATCTGGTCTCATTCAGTTTGCAGCAGTACTTGCTGATGCCGTTCCAAAGTTAGAAAATCACATTGTGGAACCTTTGTTGTATGAGCTGCTCTTGACATTCAAAGCAGTATTATATTTTCAACAACAGCACAAATATGCACAACAGAAATGCAGCACAAAGCACTTCCAAAGTTTATTTTTTCGGGGGCTGTGCTTTGTCCTGCCTTCTATCCTTTCTATCCAATGGAAATAGTGATCATCACACACATGGTTTTACTTACGAAGTAAACTCCATTTACAGAAAAAAACACAATGTGAAATGAACAGCACAAAACAAAAAAAGTCAATTTTTGGTGAGCACCAAACAAGTGGACCAACAGACTTGTGTAAATAAACCCTAAATTACTTTTTAAAGCAGTTTCATCAAAACAAATTTTTCGTGGCTTTAATGATGACTAAAAAAAGTTGGTCCTCCAATTTAGTATTCTTGATTTAGTTAAACTCCACATACACATAATCAATAGTTTTAACTGCTTAAATTAATTTAAAAATAAATGCATGTTAAGTGAAATCATACATGAAATAGTTAATAGTCACTATAGTTAACATATCAATATCTATGACTCAACACCAAATGGATTAGTAATTATCACAATGCCGCAAACTTGATTTCGTCTCTATTCTGTCAGAGCTGGTCAAATTGAGTCAGTCAAACAAACATCCATGTACACACAGAAACACACACCAATCCACACTCACAGTGTCTTTTGTGTCAGGGTTTATTTTCAGACTAGTATCCCATGTTTGTTAAGGCAATTTATTGACAGAAAACAAAAAGCTCTTGTTGGAATCTTCTTGGGCAGCACAGAGCAGACTATTGTCATTTGACAGTGAACAATTGTTGTTCACTGTGGCTGTGGTGTTGATGTACTCACAGCTTCCAAAGCCAACAACAGAATGGTGACAAGTGATACCAGCTAAAACCATCAGCAACACAATGTCTCACAAACATTCACACAGTTTGTGTGTGCTTAGTAACACTCAGGGTAGGAATATTAACACGCTTATCAAAACATACAAAACTTATTAATATTCGCTTTCAGTCAATCATTTGAATTTCTTTCTTAGACCGCAACCCACTTCCTCTATTATTATTATTATTATTATTATTATTATTATTATTATCACCGTTGGGACAGTTCTGATTACGGATGATCTCAGTGAATAAAAATTACCTTTAATTGTTCTTCCATATCTGATATTCTCTTTTTAAGGCTCCAACTTTCCTGTAATGATAATTTATTAAACATGAACAGAGCAGTTTGATTAAAACATACAAAATCAGATTGATGAGTGTGTACCTTTTTCTCTGCTTCAAGCATTTTTGAAGTACAATCATCTGGTTTTCCCTTCTGTTCAAGTGAAATTATTATTATTATTGTTAAATTGTCCAAAATTAAATTAATTTGCATACCTGCACAGTCTGTAGCTGGTCCTGAACTGTAGCCAGGTCTTGTTTGCTGGTCTCTAGTCGGGACTTGAGCCTTTGATTTGTTGCCAGTGCCTTTTCATACATCTGTAAAATTCATATGTTTGGATCTCCACACATTCATTTTCATAGCGCAGGAAATTTAAACAAATAAAACAAAATGGAGTAAGGTTAAATAAATGCATACAATGACAAGATTATATAAACAACAATTAAATACATATAGATCAATGATATAAATGAAATAAGAAAACAACAAAATTAAATGTAGTCTGTGGTAGCTTAATTTTTCCATGTGTAGATAGTATATTTAATTACATAATCATTAAATGTAGCATAATTAATGATTATGCAATGCATTGAAATGGCAATGCATTCAAATGGCAAAGCATTGAAATTGTACTTCAATGCAATTATGTACTGTACTTCAATACATTTTTGTAATGAAGTACAACTGTGTGTTCAGCTTAGATTGACTTATTTAAAAGTATGTAACATGATAGAATTTAGTGGAAAATTACTAAGAAATGCTTCGCTACTGGCATTACTGCATTAGTTTGTAATTTCCCCTTTCAACTGTAACCTGTTGGGAAAGAATATTTGCAGTGTGTTTGGGTAAACCTGGATGAAAGCCAATTTTGTTTTGCTGAGTAGGCACCCTATATCACATACTAAATCTCACCTACAGGTAAGAATTTTGGGAACAATGAACTGGTGGTATCTATAATATGAGGTTTTGAGCTGGCAAAGGTCAAATATTTACATAAGCTTAATATATCATGTAATTATATATATTATAATATAGATTACCTGTGTTAACACAAGAGAATTGATACAGGTTTTACTTTTTTCACTATTACTGTAGAACAACTCCAAGTGAGAAGTTCAACAATCAAATCACATCATTTGCCTTTTTATAGTCACTGTTCATCTTCTCTTCTTCTGCCTTCTTCTTTGCAGACAGTCTGTTCTCCCTTCGTAGAAAGTAGGACTCTGCATGGTTTGTTGATGCGTCATTGGAGACGTCACATGAGCTAGATGACCCCAATCTAAAGACATAACTTCTCATTATGAGTTACCCTCAAACTTTAGCAAGCATTCAAACATAGACTTTATTTGTGTTTCAATATCCAAAGTCATGGAAAACTTACCTAGACAGCCTTTCATTCTGGAAGAGAGAAAGTAGGTTTTAGAATATATTTAGCTTTTATTTAAACAAAATACATGCATTCTTATTGTAGTGAGGGTCAACCTAGCCTCACCCTTTTTAACCAAAGTAACATTTTTAATTTTATCAATAAATTAACATGTACTTCATTTCTGCTTACATTTTAACTTTTGGCAATGTCATTTTACCCATGATGTGAGCCATTTTAATGTGTTCCATGAAACAGTTTATGGCAGTCAGACATACCAAAGCAAGTTAAAGGAGGAGAGAGGAAATGATCCCTTGAACAAGCTCACAAGCAGAGATAGCTAAACATATCCAAAAAAGGTAATAACTCTGGCAGGGACGCTCACATTTTGTTCACTTTTGCCTGCTTAGTAAGGGAAGGTTGTGTGGTCTATGTCTTCAGGAAATTTCAAGCAAAAACCTTTGTCAGAGAAGGACAACACTTAAATTGGTTAAAATGCCAATAATTAAAGAGGTAGTGGGCTTCATACAAACATTCTAAAGAAGAAAAGAAGAAGAAAAACAAAAGGGAAAAAAGTCCATTGTGCTGGTTTTATTGTAATCCAGAGACATAAATGCATGGAACATATAAAAAAATGTAGTGCACACAATATTTATTACATAAATTCAAAGGGTTATACAAAAAGAAACTAATAAATGTGTCAGTAAACTTTAACAACTATCTCCAGCTAACCCAAGTGAGTAATCTCCATCTCATTTCTCATGTGGTGATGTACAAGTCTAACACATTTTTTCTTGTAAGGGTGAGCTTAGAAATAAAAGACTGGCAATGTTTTTGTTTTTTTTTTGTCATTTACCTGATCATTTTTGTTGTATGTTCAGTAATTTTCATTGTTTGTACATTATTGTCATACTAGTGAATAACAGCTACCATAAGTCATAAGTGCTCCACTGTCAGCCCATGGTTAAGATAACCTTTTGCTCAATTGCACAGCTTAAAGTAATAATTGAATGACCGTCAGCATCAGAATTCACTGTTAGGTTGATGACATAAGGATTCAACTATTGTAGAGGTGTTACTTTACAAGCATAAAAAACTCTTAATCCTTGAATGCCCCGTCATGTTAGTTATTGTATCAGAAACATAATCTGATATACTTTACTTAGGTTTTTACAGACACATACAGATGTCATTTTGAATTACAAAATCTAACATTTAAGTTATGTTCTCATGTGAAGACGTAATATCAAAAAAGATAACGTCTGACAGTTTACTTATGCACTCTTCTCTTTTAAAGTACACCAAATACCTCAACATAAAAGCAGACCATAGATTCGTGCTCAAACAGATTTATGTCAAACACAATTAACTGCAAGTCTAAAATAGAAAGAAGAGCCAAGACTTTGTGTTACAGACACTTTGTGTAAACACTGCAGTGCCTTTGTTCAGACATTTAAAGAACCTCTGGATCTTCACCAGACCCTGAAATCAACCCTGCAAAGGATATCTCACAACATGTGACTTAACTTGGTAAAAAGTTATTAATCATAGACTCAAGCACATTGGTTTAAACAATGTGACATCATGTAAACAGATACTATCAAATTTGTCCAAATAATTATTCAATTATTCATGCTCAAAAGTGTTTTTCCTGTCTCTGAGTCTTCCTCCAGTCCTCCCAAATCCCTTGAGAGTTTTTTATTCCTGCTGACAAGTGGAAAATATTAGCTTCCCTTAGGATTAGCTGAGACATAAACATCTATAAATACTTTGAGTTCCCACCATCACAATCTTCTAAACCAAAATGTTGTTCTTTTTCTTATGATTGTGGTCTTTGAACAAGTCATATTATTTTACACTTTTCTTTACAGTCTACATTTCACCACTCTAGCTTTTCTTCACATGCTCGTATTTTCTGCATCCCTACCTCATGCCATAAGTAAGTTTTAAACAAATATATAAGGTCAAATATATAAGCTTAGTCACACCAAAGCTGTCTACCAAAATGTTCTCAAGGGTATCAACATAAAGAATTATATAACATTGTGACGTTTAAAGTTTGTAAAAAAAATATATAAATAAAGACCATACTTTAAAGTTCATTTTTGATATTTAAAGGTTTTATAGACATGTTAAATGTATTTGTCAGTTCCATCTCTATACAATCAAAAACATAGTGCCGGTCTTACATAATACACCATGATCTAATGCAGAAACAGAAATGTTTGATTCTCATAGGAAAATATACATATTTCACTTTTTTTGTTCAATTGAAAAAACACCATACAGGATTAGTGTATTACACTTAAACTGAATGAGCCCATAGCTCACGATTTGGAACACATATACTTTTTATGGTAACATCACTGGGATTATCTTATTTGAAGCAAAATATACTAGAACAGTCATCTCTATTTACGCTCAAATATAATATTTCAATAATTATTTTCCAAAATATATGGCTTAATTTTTACTTTTAAAGTAGTAAACATATTATTGCGTTCAAAGTTACTCAGGAACTATCATAACATTTCATTATGGTATCTCTTTTGGCATGAAATCTATTTAGGCATATTCTCTAACAACACAATAACAACAAGATAAAGGAAAATCAGGCCTTACCCTCAGGCTTCTGGTGTTGGCAGTAGATGAAGCTGGACAAGAGTCAGACAGCGATTTTCTGATGAACGGCTCATCTTTGTTTTGAGAAAGTAGAGATGACATTGTTCTTCTGGGACCACTGCATACAGTTGTACTCTGGTACAAAATACCAAAACAAAGAAAAAAATATTTATATTACAAGTTATAAAAAGCACTCTGCCCGAGATGGGGTTCAGGTGAGATTGTCTCAGTTTGAAGAATGCCAGTGTGATCTTCATCAGATGGAAACACATATTAGATGTGAGTGAAAGAACACAAGTTTGAGAATGTGGGGGAGTGGTAGGAGTAGGCGGGCTGTGGACTGTAGGGTGTGTTTATGTGTGTGTACGCAAGGATTTAAATTAAGTTGCTTGTAACATTTCTGATATGAAGTCACATTTTACTGAAGTAAGTGATTCAAAAGTTTACTATGTTTATGAATAATAATAATAATAATAATAATAATAATAATAATAATAATAAAAGACTGTTGAGTGTTAACAGCTTTAGAGGAATGGATAAAGCAGTTAAGGTCATGTCATAAATATTTAAAACAAAAAAAATAAAATAAACAATGTCAACAGATCTAAAACACTTGAAATGTGGCATGTTTTTCAGCCACCTTGTTCAGCCCAACTGGCATGTCTTTGTAGATCTGCAATATTCTAGTTTGAACTGCAGTGTCTTCATTTGATTTCCAGATCATGGATTGAGTAGCGCTCTGTGAGATTTTAAATGCTTGTTGAGATATTGTTTTATAAATAACCCTATTTTAAGCATGTCCACAGTTTCTTCGCTGACCTCTCTTGCTGTGTTCCTTGATCTTAATTATGCTATTTGTTTACTAATGTTCTCTAAAAACATCTGAGACCTTCAATGGTCAAGTGGATTTATAATGAGATTAAATTACACACAGACAGACTCTAATTAGGTGACTTTTGAAGGCAACTAGATGCAATGAATTTGTTTACGTGGATCAGAAAGAAAATGTTATTTAAAAATCCATAGAACCATTTCCAGGTATTTATCCGTAAGCCATGTCTCACATAACCTGTATTTCACTGCTATAGTTAAGTATACTACCATTATTCTCAGTTTTTTTTTTTTTACCTAACATCTGTATAATGCATTATACTTTGGAATTATAATGTGAAAAAGTGCCTCTCTGTCTTTCCCTTCTAAAATTCTCAAGTTGTCTTTCATATTTCTGTAGTGTTCTTCATTTTTACAGCTCAGCAAGCAAGCACCATCTGCTGGTTTCAAAAGTACTTACAACAAAAATAAAAAAGGCAATTTAAAAGTATGCTTACAAGTTCTGTGGGGTGAACACCTCTCCCTGCCCCGCTACACACACACACACGCACACACACACACCGACTTAGAGAAAACTTCTATCTCCTATTAAAATAGCAATTACAAAATTAAATGTTAAGGTTTGACTTTCTTTACACACATTACACCTATTAAAGAATTTCAGTTTGTATTGTTCAAAACATAGATGGCGAGTTCTGTTCATCAACTTGAACAGAACTCTTTAATAAACTGCTTAAAATCTGCAACTTTCAATGGGTTTTGCGGTAGTTTATGTTCAGTGGCTGAACAGGGAGAAAAACAGAGATCCTGTTAATGGCCCGGGAAACGAACCTCTGTGTTGAGGACTGATCTGCTCAACCACTTGGCCACATGACGACCCTAAATGTATAGAATTTTTATCTAACAAAAATACGTTACCTATAGCCTTCATATTCGACATTCTTCGTTAGAATAAACGTGGCCAGCAGGGGATCAGGACATTAATCTGCTCACCTTTAATCACCGCCACCTGCTGGAAGTTTGTAAGCTAACGCTCTTTACTGCAATCAGGAAGTCGATGTTTATACACAAGACTAACTTGTTTTAAAACAGATGTATGGAATACGTTGCTGATGCTGGAAAATTGACGAGAACTTAAGCAACACTTGTGTTTCTGAAAAGTTAGATACCTTTTCTTGAATTAACGTCTGGTGGAAGTAATGACTGGAGCAGAGCAGCGTGGCTTCCTTTAGCAACCGTCGGTGGCGAAAAGGTCGGTTTCCCTTGTGTTTGTCCTTCTTCTCTTGACATTAAGACCATTGAATGTCCAGCAGTACACATGGAAAAAGTGAAGTGTACTAAATACACATTAATCAAACGACCAACATATATATATATATTTTTTGTAAATAACATGCATGCATTCTTGTTTAGGTAGGCTATATAGTGTGTACATCCTAGTAACATGTAGCCTATTTGTCTTTAGCATGCAGCCTACTTTTCTTAACGTAGTTGTGCAATATACTTCACAAGGTATAACGTCTTTGAATTGATATTTCCTGAATTTATTAATTTTAAGCTTGTCCTTACATGGTCTTGTAAATGTCAGTTAGCTGAAAGCGAAATGATGGCAATCTAAAACATTTATTTACTCAAATAATTATTTTGCCAACATCTACCTAATTAAAAACATATTTTCCCTTAAGAGCTTTTTATTATTAGAGAAACATTAGTTATGTGTTAATATTCTTTGATTTTGCAGAGATCAAGCAAAAATATTAGCAGTATAGTCTAACATATTATTAAGTTTGTACTCAAGATAATTACCATTTCACTAAGTAAGGACTTATTTGGCTATGATTTTAGAGTTTAAAGCAGGTACACAACATGGCCAAAAAAGTCATCATCTGGATTTAATTTAGCCAACAGATAAGAGCCTTCTATTGCGAAATTACCATATGGTCAGATCTTTCACTCAGCAACAAGTTTCAGCCACCCATCCATTTTCTTACACCCTTATCCCATTGAGGTTGAGAGGTGATGCCCATGTCCAGGGGTGAACGGGCAAGAGGCGGGGTACAACCTAGACAGGTCGCAGATGGTAACAAGGTATTTAACCCCAATGAGCCACTGAGTAGCGTCATTTCTTAACCATGGAAAAAAAAAAAAAACACATGGAAAATGTTAGTCTGTTTAGAAAAAGATCAAATCATTGAAATATCAAGAAGAAAAAATATCAAGCATAGGGGTATATTAATATTGAAAGTAAGGGCATTTTCACAAACATTTTGTGAAAAAAGCTCACATAATTCATTTTTTAGCAATGAAAAACAAATTAGTGAGGCTAAATTGATAAAAAATTCTTCAGGTTGCAAGGAAGAATATAGATTGAACTCTGGAGCAATGGAAGGGGGGCATGCATTTAGAGTATTACAGATTTTCTGTTTCAGAGTGATTGGCATGTCAGGGTAAGAAACGATACACTACTTATTCTTAGTGCCTTGTTGGTCAGGTCCACATTAAGCAACATTATGAAGTCATTTGACTACTGAGTGGCCATGTTGTTCTATGAATGTTTTTTTTATCCTTCCCTGATGGAGGATATTTCAAGATGACAATGCCAGGGTTCATCGTGCTCGAACTGGAAGAGTGGTTCAGGGAGTGTGAAACATAATCTTCACACATGGATTGGCTGCCACAGCGATGTTCAACCCCATTGAGAATTGTTGGGATCTGCTGGCGAAGGCTTTGTGCAGTATTCAAACTCTACCATCATCAATATGATCTTGGTGAAAAATAAATGCCACACTGGATGGAAAATGAATCTTGTGACATTGGAGAATCTTATGGAAACAATGCCACGGTGACTGTGTGCTGTAATCAAAGCTAAAGGTGATCCATCTAAATGTTAGTGTGACCTTTTTTGGGGGTGGCAACTTTTTCTGTGTTGTTAGAATCCAGTGTGCACACAGGATTCTAACAACACAGAAAACAGATGTACAAATGATCTTCAACTACCCATTTTGTGAAATTTATATTATAATGTTTTCCCCATTTATTATGATTTCTATGTAGGTGCTTCACAATGACTTCTATGAAACTGAATTTAACATAATGAGCTCTGGTTGAGGGAATATATTAGAATAGTAAAGGTACATTTTATATGGAGACATGATTTATTTCTGAACTGTAAGGTCTTTAATGGTACCTTAACAAATTATTTAAAGCTGAGTCACAATTGCTTAATTATATATCACACTTAAGAGTTGCCAGATATGCTTACAAGTGCTAAAACAATTTTAGTGTGGTGAATGTATTGTAGAGTAGCATATATTGATGATATTGATATTATACACTGCTGATATTATTAATGCTAATGGGTCACTTTCAGTAACATCTAAAACAACTTTTGCATGACTGAACCCTTAAAACATATTATATATATATATATATATATATATATATATATATATATATATATATATGCCCCTTCATGCATATATATCCATATATATGCATGAAGGGGCAGGTTGCAAATATACCATGGTAACATTAATGTGTTTGACAAAATAAGGAACAAATGCAACTTTTTTATTACAATTTTCAAATCTTTGACAAACAAAAAGATTCATATGAATTTGGTGGATCACTTTATTGAAAAGGGTGCCAGTTTAAAATCAATACAAGTTTCCACCATTGATTTGAAATGCAGTGAGGAATCTCATGGATCTGGCTGATTCTTGATATTACTAGTCCACTTTATTCTGTAAAGAAACACATTTTCATCTTCATTATGCTTCATTTGCAGCACACACTCAAATGTTTCAACCTGACATCTTGGTGGATTTCTCCATTTCATGAATCTTAAACAATTTTTAATAGCTTACCTTTAACATTTAGTATCATTGAGGACTCTGCGTTCCCTAGTTTGTTCTCAATGAGAACTTTGTATTCCCCAATGTCTTTGGGTCCCACTCGAAGTATTAGCAATGAGCAGACTCCACATACATTTGTTATGTGGTAGTTTGTGTTTGTGTTGAGGCTGATGTTGTTGTGGTACCAAGTTACATGTGGCGCTGGGTCACCTTTTACTGCACAGCTCATGTAGCATTCATATCCTTCAGGAGCTGTGCGTCTCTTTAAGGGGATAATGAATGATGGAGGTGACTCAAAATACAGTGGTTTCATCTGAGGCATGTCAACTTTGAACTTTCCTGAAAGATAAATTCATTAATGTTACTGCAAGAAAACATAATATATTGGTAACACCAAAGTAAAAATCAGGACCCCACATGTTTTTCTCAGTGATGTTTATGACTAGAACTATATGGTGAATGTTTAGATGATTTCAGTAAGTTATTTAAGTTATTTCCGATATGCCTACATAAATATTTGTCATCACTGCTGTAACAGTATTCTGTTTCATATAAGGCCATGTATGTTGAGTCCTTTCTGTTACTTTTTGTTTGCACCACATTTAGTGAACCAGTTGTGAAAATCATGCTTTGCTTCAAAAGCAAATATATTTTATAAATAACCAACACAGCTTACTAAAAGATAACTGCCATTACTAGAATTCTTGTCCCTTTTAAATTGTATCAAAATTCACACAAACCTTTTTCCTTTTTTAAAGCAAACACAGGGGACTCAGATGGTGGTGACAGGCCCATGTCGTTTTTCGCAAACACTCTGAAGTAGTACTCCCGCCCAGGCATAATGTTGACAACTGTGAACTTGTTGTTAAAAAGGTTGTCAGCTGCTGTCCTCCAAGTGCGTTTGAAGGAGTCCCTCTTGGACACCATGTAGTGTAGTCTGTCATCTCTTTTCTCATCTGGAGATGGGCCCCAGCACAGAGTCACTGTTCCTGGTATGTTCTCATTCAGCTCTACAGGGCCTGGAGGCTTGGGGTCATCTATAAGAAAATTAGGACACGGATATATAGACTGGCTGATGAATCCCCCTTTAAATTTTTAATTTGTTTCTTCAAATTAGTTACCAATGTGAAAGGTTTTTGAAAAGTTTATTCCCTGATCATTTTTTTTTCTTGTCATAAATGTCCTGTGGTTTAAAGTTTGGTTAATAAGATGCCAAAAAAATGCTGCAGTGACTGATTTTATATATTTTTTTCCCTTGAATGTATAGAGTATGTGTTAAGCTCACACTGTTTTTAAAACTACAGTTAGCAAGTTAAATATAGCTTGTCTGTAACCCAAGATGGCTAAACTAGTACATAGCCTTCATCAGGCTTGTGCTGATGTATAAAAACATAGAAAATAAAAAGTGTAATATTTGGCACAAAAAGCAGAAAATCTAAATTTTGTGGATGTTTTACCAAAGTCTAGATCAAAATGAAAAATACAAAACATCCTAGAAATAACATAGTCTAAATGTAATAATGCATGTAATATTACCTTAGCATCAGAAGGAATAATTGTTCCTCTTCTGTTTTAAATTAAAGCAATCACATCATGTTATGATGCCCTGAAATTATGGTTTTGAGCTTATTACTGAATGACAGTCATATGGGCAGGTATGATGCATCTGAAACTAATGCTTACTATATTCCTTTAGTTATGTAATTTGAATAGTTCAATAATTCTAAAACTACATATGAGTCCTCTGAAATCCTACTTGTAACTACACACAACTGATTTGACAACAAAACTCCAAACTTTACGTTCTAATGTGTGGACAAAATTGTTAGAAGTGTCTTGTGGTTTCTGCAGTTCTTTGCAGCTGGATGGGATCTTTTTTATGCATTTAATTGGCTTTAAAGACTTGATCTGCATTTTTATTCCTATGTAGGACCAATATTTTTGAACAAATCCATATATTGATAAGACATTTTAAATCAATGTTTTTTCACTTCAACAGAGAGCATTTAATCTTATGGTTTGTTTCTTTGTAAGGTTTGCTCTGTTCATTGAGATGTACAGCCAAAGCTGAATGCTGGCCTTTTACCTGTAACTCTGATTTCTACACTGAAGCTTTCCTGACCAACAATGTTCTTGACAGTGATCGTGTAGATGCCACTATCTGATCTCTCAGATGTGGGAATTAACAACTGAGATCCTCTATCTGAATTGGTTATAGTCACATGTTTGAGCAAAGGAATTCCATCCTTAACCCAAGAAATGTCAGGCATCGGAGAAGCCTGTAGATGATACAAACAAAATAATGACCAAAAATATTGGATAAGGCACATTTTCACACAAGCATGGTAGAAAGTTTTATACCTCAAAGTTGATGTTGACTCGAATAGTGTTTCCAGATTTCACCACCATCAAGGTCTTCATGTTGCGGTTCTTGAACCTTGGTCTCACTGTATGTTAAATTTAAAAATCCAAGTTTAATTAAACATTTTTTTGACAATGTTGCTACATTATTTATTTTGTACTGTTGGGGCAGTATGACAGGGAAAAATAGTGTGTGCAAAACGCATTCATAATTTTCATTGGTCTAATGTGCTTCCTGGTGAATCATCCTGAATTCAGAAAAAACTGAAGCCTCAGCACAAAGCTTCTCTCTGTGTGTTGCATAGAAATTTATTTTTGTTGCTAGAACTCAACCTAAACAGATTACTTTAATAGTTGTAAAATGCTATGTTGGTTCTAATTAAGTCTTTGCAAATTTTGTTTTGGACAATCATAATTTTATTCTTGACAATATATTTCGTTGTTAATTGCCACTATTCACTATTCCAACTTTGAAACTGCAAAATTGCACTACATAAAGACCAGAAAAACTGATTTGGTGACTACATGTTACATAATTATCTAATAATTAGAAGAAAAACTAATAGGCTTTTAAAGAATTTTTCTGAGACACTTTTGTGAGTTCTGAATACATAGTTTGATGAAGACATTCCATAATGCCAGAAATACTACTAAATAATAATAATAATAATAACAATAATGTTAATCTTGTAGCGTTGATAGACTTGAACTGAATTTCTTACCAGGAGGTGGCATGGCAATGATGTAATTGTCAAAGCCTTGAGGATCTCCATTTCCACCATAATTTGTGGCAATTACTCTCACCCAGTATGCAGCCATTGCCTTGAGGCCCAGCACAGTGTAGGAAGTTAAGCTAATTGGAGTGGCATTGCAGCAGGTCCATTCAAGGCTCTCTATTGGTCTGATTTCCACATAGTAGCCCTGGGCTTCATCTTCTATGCCTTTCACTTCCTTTGGTTTAGTCCAAGCCAATGACAATGTAGTGTAACTTGAAGATGTTATCTTAAGGTCTATCACTTTGCCTGGAGGTTCTGAAAGCACACCAAAGCAAATAAAAGTATAACTATATTCCCTTTTAAGATTTTATTTTTTTTAATTTTCTGTGTGTAAAAACAAACAAAAAAACTTTAACACAATTCAGGAGTAATTTGTGACTGGCTTACTCTTGGGATCTCTTGCAATAACTGCCTCACATGGAATACTGGGTTCTCCAGCACCAGATAGGTTGATGGCAGACACTCTAAATCGATATTCTGCACCCTCAAAAACATCTTTCACTGCATACTTTGTATCTGAGAAGGAACAAAAAAGCTGCTATTATGCTACTCACTGTCTTTATTCGAGTCGGCATATGCCACTTACTGCTAAATACCATCACTCTTTAAACTGTTGTAGCTTGCGTCATACCTGTAATTGGCCCATTTTGATTCACAAGGCTCCAGTAATTTGTGCCTGTCTTGTTCTTTTCCAAGTTGTATCCCAAAATTTTGGTTCCCCCTGTGTCACAGGGTGGACACCATGACAGGTTGATACAGTCTTTGAAGGCACTCACCACTTTGGGTGCTGTTGGTGATCCAGGGTAACCTGTTGCAAAAATAATAGATTTTTATATTTAGTTTATTTTTTGTGGAAGTCTGGGTATGAGCATAGCAAGTGATTTCCATGACTATGCATTTGAACTTAAGATAATTTGCAAGGGAGGAAATCCCATTTCATTATTGGGGGGGACAATACGTTCAGTGAAATATAATGGAAAATGTGGTTTAAAATTTTTTTAATGTGTTCATGCTGCACTAGTCACTTATTAAAAATGACTAGTGAGTGGCTATGCACGTCTTTTTCAGTAAATTGTTGAGACTCAGAAGTTTAGATATGAGTTTGGTTCATTGTCACTAATTCAACTTTACAAAAAGTTGAATCAGTACAAGTTATGTGTTATTTAAATTACAATTTGGGTTAGGGATAAGGATGGGGTTAGGGTGAGCCTGTGCCCTTTGCAGCACTTTTGTTGCTCCTCCCACACTTTGGACTGAACCATTGTTCTGACAGTGGTGGGACTGGACTTAAAAATTAATTCTTATTTAGATGAATGGCAAATTTGTTTTGTTCTTTGTTTCTTTTTCCTTTTCATATTGATATTGTTTAATACAAAGGTTTCTTTTGTAATATTTTGAGGGGTGGCGGGGGAGACAATTCCGTGGTCATGGAAGAAAATTTTCTTCCATGACCATTTGTAATCTTTTATCATTTCACACTTGACTTGTTACTATGGCTTAAGTCTTATCGATGTGTCAAAGGTTGAGCGCCTTGCACTTTTAGCCACAATACATCACTCTTTTTCATAAATATAAATTTGGCTCTGTTGGAAGACTTACGTAATACACCAGCTGGTATGTCCCCTGTCTGCAGGTAATCACTGATGCCTTCAGCATTCTTGGCTCTAATCCTGTAACAATATCTTCTGCCAGGGTCCACATCAGTGTCCTTGAAGCTAGGGATACAAGGGATCTCTCCCAGATTTGACCATTTATTTCGTCCCACTTGTTGCCGTTCTATGATATAATTGGTAACTGGACAACCACCGCTATCTTTTGGTGGTTTCCATTTGAATTCAACAGAAGTAACTGCACTTTCTGTTATCTCAACAGGGCCTTGTGGGGGTGTTGGTTTGTCTGTTGGGAAAATGGGTGGAGTTTATGGTTTGTTCAGATTACAGGTTGATCTATTCTTTTGTCAATGTAAACCTACCAAGTACTATAAGCCTTGACACAGCTTCTATGATTCCAAACTCATTTTTTAGTTTGATTTTGACTTCTCCAGTATCTTTTCTTTGACATTTGGTAAGGCGCAGTTGACTCTCAGTATCTGAAGTGTCAATTTTCACATTGACCGCAGGCAGAAGCTCGTCATCATTCTTGTACCAGTGTATGTTCATTGGTGCTCCACCTGAGAAAGGCAGCTTCCACTCGGCATTGTCACCTACCCTAACAATCACTGGATTTGAAAATTCACCTAGAGCATCAGGGTCGAGTCTTGGTGGGTCTGTAGTGTGGAAGGAAAAACAAGCATTTTTTGACAAAGTTGCCATTAAAATCTTATTTCAAAATTTTTATTATTCTGACCTTGGACATTCAGTGTTGCCTCTGATTTGCGTCCTTCAGCTTCAAAGCGATACACAGCAGTGTCGTCTTTTTTACAGCATTCAATCTTTAATATGTGACAGGCTCCATCTTTGATTATCTTTACGCCATCTTCCTCTGTCAGCTTATCAGACAAAAATCATACCAAGAATTGGAAAAATCTTAAGACATTTTTGTGTAAATGATTAAAAAGTTTAATTGTAGCTGTACTGTACAATTATTTTAATGATTTACCAGCTTTCCATTTTTATACCAGCGTCCTTCAGAGGTTTCACTGTTTAGTTTGCAGGACAGCTCTGCTTGGTCACCAACTTTGGCATTCATATCTGACAGACCTCTGACAAACTGAGCTCCTCGGTCTGCATTTTGAAAATAGGACAATGACAGGAAAAAAGTGTTTAGACAACTTCTTCTCTCTTTAACCTCATATGAAAACTGATTACTCACCATCTTAACATTTTCAGACCTAACTATTTAGGCCAATTTTTCAAGGTTCTTTGCAGAGAGGCACACTTTTCTTATCGGTTAAAGCCAGAGCATTTTCTTACAAATCACTTTTTTGCTAACTTGGTAGATTTCTGACTAAGTAAAACACTTAATCTTACAGATATGTATTATTATGGATAAGTAGATGGATTCTGGAACTGAAATAGTGTATACCCTGAACCTATTAAAGTATTGTAACTTTTGTAAAATAATGCATAAGGGATTTTTTTGGCCAAAAGCTTAAATTAAACAGAAAAATCACTTTTGGAAAAAAGACTTAGCCCATCATTTTAAGAGGATGGTGATATTTATCCTAACAGTTTTTGTTACAGTTAAAACTGTTTATCATTATTCCACATAACTGGTTCCTTTTTGACAATAGCTGTGATAATTACACATGTATTTCTGTCAATATATTTTGGAGCTAGCACATTTGTATAAACTTGCAAACTAATTTTCATTATTTGATCAAAGTTTTACCTGTGGCAGAGTCAGAAACCAGAAGAGCAGCTCTGGATTGCTTCTTTATCTTGTCATTGCCATCACCTGTTTTGCTTTCATCATCTCCTAGTAGGTTTTTATTCTTGTCATCTTCATCATTCTCGTCTCCATCGTTCCCTTTTCCTGTTCCATCACATGTACCTTCACCATTACCATCTCCACCTTCCCCTCCTACTCTTCCTTCTTTGCCATCTTCTACTTTTTCCTGTGTATTTTTGTCTGCACCATCATTTTCAGCTTTTGTTTGCTTTGCAGTGTCCATTTCAGTGTTTTCTTTTGGAAACTTCTCCTGCTCTTCTGAGATTGGCTTAGATTTATCACTGGCATTGGTGCCCTTACGTCCACTTGAATCAGCTGAATGACAGTTGGCACAAATGCAAGATAAGAAAAAAAAATCAGAAATGACAAGATGAAGCAATTTTTGGATATATATTTATTATATATATATATATATATATGCAAAATATTATTATTATTATTATTGATAATATAGACATAATACCAATACTTTTTAGTGACAAAGGACAATATACCTTGGATTGTGAGTGAGGCACTGCTGGAGGTTATTCCAGCAATGGCATAATATGCTCCCTTATCTGCCATTTGGCAATTTTTTATTCTCAGGGTGTGAGTAAGTTTGTCCTCTGAGATGGTGATCTCATATTTACCACCATGTTCCAGTGATGCATCCTCTTTAGACCAAGTTATTTTGTTGAGAGGTGTCGACAACACGCACTGAAAGATTGCATCTTCATTCTCAGTGACTTTACTGTCCTTGATTTTTGCTACAAAGTCCACATCTGGGACTAGGAGAGGTAAAAAAGGTAAAATGCTTCATTTCTAATGAATTCCCAGTATAGCTGTATTGATTTTAAGTGTAATAATTGGGGCTTACCTTGAAAGTCTGTTGTAAGAACATTCGTCTCTTCAACATCAACTTGATAAAATCCAGCGTCCTCTTGCTGTGGGTCTTTGATGCTGAAAAGGTAGTTTATTCCAGTTTTCTGAAGGCTGTGCTTTGAGTTTTTGTCATCATCATATGGAATCAAGGTCCCATCCTTGTCAAAAATAAGAATTTTATTTTGTTAATTGAAGGTTTTTTGATCATTCCAATGTTGTTTTCAATATTTTTTTTATTTTATTTATTTTATTTAACCAGGTAAACCCCGTTGAGATCTGGATCTCATTTTCAAGAGGGACCTGGGCAGAAGTCTGCAATACACAGCAACCTGGTTACAAAATATGACATTTTAATTCACCTTGTATAAATTAATTTCACTGTTGGGATCTCGTAGCTTCATATCGAAGCTAAATTCAGCTCTTCCAGACGGTTTCACTTCAATTTGTTTCATATTGTCCAGATTTTCTACAACCTATGATGTAAAGATGAAAAAAAAAAATACATTAATACTGCTCCAGATTTGATTACTATTGGCAACACAAAGTTCTGAACGTATGCCTTTTAATATGTAATATATAATTATACCCTGTTTTAGCTGCAGGCCATAAAAGCCTCATGCAAAAAAGAAATTACTAAACTCAAGCAAATGTGTCTTAATTTTCTGACAAAGATGCGACTCAAAATACAAATTGATTTCCGTCAGAAAAAATTAATTTTGCTGGTTGAAAATGTATTCTCACTATTTGTACATTTGTTCATTAATACTATCAGTTAGCACCTTTGATTGCTCATCTTCCCTCTCCTTTTTTATCTGTTTGAGTTTCTTCAGTAACCAGCGGAAGTCAGTAATGCCAAACTCCAAACAGATTCTTTCATAGTCTTTCTTTGGCGCACTCAGAAGCAGTTCCAAGAGTTTAGGATCAATTTCTCCCTCTTTTTGTTGAGGGAGTTGTTTTTTTCTGGTGACTACAGTACTGAAAAGAGATAAAAGTAAGTATCTTCCTTTAGGTTTTATAATTTTAAATGACTGATCATTCTTAAACTAAAGGTGAACTTACGTTTTCTTAAGCATAGATCTGAAATCTTGTGTGGCCTGCCCATTTGATCCAGTTGCTAAAAAGCAAAAAAAAAAACAAAAAAAACCAAAAACAATATATATTATTTTATGGGAAAAAAGTGGATTAAAGTCAATAAGTGAAAGATGCATCATTCAGTAATTATTGTTTGACAGACAAAAAAGATGCATCTTCTTATTTAGTATTTACATTTCGTACCATTCTGTGGCTTCTTCTTGAAGGCTGTTTAAGAAACACAAGCAACAAAAAGGACAAATAACTAGCTGTGGTGTAGTAAAATTATTTTGTCTTATGAAAATATGAACTCATACCTTCAACAACATTCAGGGTGACTGCACAGACTGCTTGTCCATATTCATTTGTTGCAAAGCACTTGTAAATGTCCGCTTGCTCAAGTTTAATATTTACGATCTGACAAAGTGAGAATAAAGATAACATTTCAGTAGAAATGCCCTCAAAACAATAACACTTTATAGCTGTATCACATGTTCTTGGGCAAAGTCTTAACTGTTTTTCTCTAAGCAATGAATTTCAAAGTAAATCTGTATTTTTAAGAAAATACTATGTAATTTTAATTTTCCTATTGATAATGGGATTATATGTCTGAGCAATTCAGTCACCACATGTTGCCCTAGGTTGGAAAATACGAGCATTTCAGATTTGCAAGGGAATTTCTTCTCCAAGGAAAAACTATAGCCATTCTTCTTTTTTCTTAACTTTTACTTCAAGCTATATCTTGGAAATTGAATGTTCAGACTTTTTGAATATTGCCTTTTGTTTGTTTTGCTAAAAGCTCAGATCATGACACATTTTGGATTTGATGCATTAACAAAAGCAGAAATAGGATTTATTTATTTATTTTTTTTGTATTTACCTCAAGTACATGTTCGTGAGCTCGTTCATCATATCTGGTGCTGTACTTTTCTTGATCATCCATTTCACCCTTGTTGCGAGCCCATGTAACAGTTGGTGGTGGCTCTCCACTTACCATAGCTTTAAAAAAGGCTTTTTTCCCTGAAGAAAGTTAAAACAATGACACATGGGACAGTGCAAAAGTGGCATTTGACCATTTAATTTTTTTTTAGTATATCATGCAGTATTTTACGTTACCCTCTTGAGCAGTTGTAGTCATTGGTTTCCTGGTAAAATCTGGTGTAGATTTTCCTGCAGGAAGTCGCTCTACAAACTGAGTAATCATAACCCCTGGGACTCTGGACCTTTTCGTTATGGCCACTGTTGGGATTTAAAGAAAATATATTTAATATGGAAGAATCACGGTTGTATATTTGGATGTAAGTGAAACAACATGCAGGTGAAACAACTGAAAGCAGCATGTAGATATCTCCTACACTACCCAGCGTGAGGTAAAGGATGATTTTGGGTTATCTACAATATGTGTAAATCTAAATGTTTAATTGAAATTTGATTAAATTTGATTGAAATTAGGCTGAATGTAAGATTAACTTAAAAATTCTAATATTAACCATAAACCAAAGCCTCATTTTCATCTATTTTTTAAGCAGCAACATTAATCTCCAAATAATCTGGCGTAAACTCCACAGTGAGAATTTCATTTCACAATTTTTCCCAGGCCCAGTTAAGCACTATTATGTGCTTATCTATCAAATGTTAGGCCAATAAAACACATTGACATTTGTAGTTGTTACTAGATAAAATGTACAGAAAATCGACTGATACCACTACTTTTGCATATGTGCTGGCTGCAGCTTAACATCAGAATAACACCAGGGGTCACTGTTGGCTTTCCTTTTTTTCCCAATACCTATAGTTGTCTACATTGTGACAAATCATGTTTATTTGATGTATTAAGATACTATTTTATTTGTCAGTTCTTAAAATATTTGTTTTATCTCTGAATCAGCCCAAAATTTACAAATGTATAAATTTTTGCCCAAATAAAGTATATTGTAATTTTTCCAGTCTTGTTTTAAATATGTGTGATAGCTTAGTAGACATAAGATTCAACCAAAAGCTACTGCAAACACAAACACCAGCAGGCCATCTGTTTCAGTGCATCACCTCTGAACTGCTCCTGTTACCCTCTATCTTGCACATTAAGTGCATCTTTACAGCTGCTTTACATGAATAGATCAATGATCTACTTACCATATAGCCCTGCTGTGTGAAGTGTCAAACTTGGCAACAAACTTCTGCTGACTACGACTTATTTGACACTAAAAGTTCTCACACTTGTTTTATTTAAAAGTCTTATACAAACTTGCTGGGAGCTTACTTAGGGAAAAAAAGACATTGTGAACATGATTTTATGGGAAATCAGTGAAGTTAGTATAAGCAACTGATTATTTTTTTTTTATAAATATACAGTTTAGTCCAGCTTATTTATTATTGCACTTTGTCCTCTGAGTCATTTTAGACTATGCATTTGGCATAATTATTTCCCCAGCTGGCGTACTACAGCTTTAGGACATGCATTGAATATTCATCAAATTGTGTGTCATCTCTCCAGGGGGGATGGTTTATGTTCTTATATCATCTGAATGCAGGGAGGATTCTTGTAGCCTTGTTCCTTAAGCATAGATTCTCTCAAAATCCACGTCTGTTCTGATAGCAGTCTTTCGTTTTCTTCTGCATACCAATTGCTCCCAGAAGAACTGTTGGGTTTAGGCGGCAGCAAACCTGAGGATATCTTCCGTAAGAAAATGTGTTGGCTGTTCTTGCAGATATTCCTGTCATAAACCATTCCGAGCCACCTCTTTTTGCCTTGAGAATTACTGTGAGTTGCTTTAAGAGACTTTGAAGTAGTCTTTTGTGAAAATAGAAAATCGAATGGTACATTGCATTTCCTACATAAAATGTATACCGTCACATCTTTTCTTTTTAACTTAACTACATAAAGAATTTATTTCTGGTTATAGTTCTGTTTTTCCAGAAAAAGAATTACTAATTTTGTCATTTTTGCTAGTACCTTTTAAGGAATATATAAGTCTTTACTGTTATATAGTCTTGTTTTATACGTCTTAAGTTTAGATATGTAAAACACAGCAATATATAAGTTAGGTTGAGCATTTCAGAATTATATTAGAATTGATGGATTAGCTTCTATGTATTGCATACTTGTTTTCATTGTTTCATTTACTATTTGGAATCAATAAAAATGAAAATGTTTTGAATGATAAAGTTGTGTCAAAAGTGTTTATTTTAACCTTAATTGCTTCAATTCCTGAAGTGTGAGGATTGCTTTTATCATGTACATAAAAATTGTGCGTTATTTCAGATAATATTCTAAGCATATTTGCCCATTTAATTTTTTAGCAGTAACATGTGCCAAAATGAGAGTGAAGGCCATGTATATCATTATCTCTTTCCACACAACAGTTCCTTCGTATCAGCTAATAAAAACATGTCCTTGTGAAGTAGCTGATGTTCCACTTTCATATTTACACAGTCACTGATGCAGGTCATTGCGGTCATAAAATTACATGTGGGATAAGCCAGAAAAGAACAACATTGTGTCGAGAAGAGGATTACTTTCGCTGCTCATCTATTCTGCTCATGCATGCCAGTTCAGATTCGTGACTTCCTCCATGGTTTGGGCAGGGCAGAGGTGTAATTCTAATGGATTTTCTTCAAAGTCTTCCATTTCATCTTTGTTTTTTCCAAGTATGCTACCAATGGAGTGAGATGGTTCTCAGGGTTGTCTTCAGAGTGAAGTAGTGCGGCTGGTGTTGTATTTATGAGTATTTTTTTAAATGTCTAATGTCTATAATTTAGTGATATTTAGTACATATATAGTTATCTAATAAATATGCTGATTAAAATTCCCAAACTTTGTTTATATGATAAAATTCATATAAACATGTGAATATCCACAATTTGGAAATCTTGTATTGATTGTCTCATAATTGTTCCAAATATTTTGCTAACAATCACCTACACACACATTGATACCAATGAGAACAATTTATCAAAACATTTTAACTTAATAATTAGGACTGGATGTAACGGCTGGAGTACCGAAAAGGAACCCTCTCATGCATTTGGGAGAACATGGAAATTCCATGTAGAAAAACCCTATTAAAAACCCAAGGCCTTTTCCTGCAAGGCACCAATGCTAACTGCTCCAACAAGTAGTAATTAAACTTACCTGAGGATTTTGGTTGCTCTTGGGGAATTTTAGAACTCATCGTAGCTTTTGTTTGTTGGTTGTGACTGAATTCTTGATGTCTTTTGGCTAAAGTAAAAAAAATAAATAAATAACTGAACTGCAGTTGTGACATGTTTTATTGCAGTCTGTATGTATTCATATAGCTATCTTTTTTTTTTTTTTTTACATTATATGTGTTTATAATTAGTAGAGAAAGTCGTAATTCATTTGGTCGTTACAGTTTGTATCACTCTTGAGCGACTTTTCCCTCATGGCTTCAAATAAACCCAGTGTGACACCTAAAAACAGAGCCACTGCACAGGAAAGGTTAAAAACACTGTCTTGAAGCTTCTCATGTGGCAAATGTTGCCTTATGACATCAATCTGTCAATTGGGATGGCTTGAGTTCTACGTGACTTGTGGAGACAGTTGGAGACAAACTGGGAAACTGTAAATGAGGAATGTGAAATCCCACCTAGTGCCTTGCTTGCCAGCAATTTTAACTGCTTTGGGACCAAACATAGCAAGGCATGTTGTAGCAACCAGACAAGTAAGGCATATTTTAAGTTATCATAAACCTCTTCATGCCTTAGGTTATGCTTTGTGCCTTTATTTATTTTTTTGAAAAAGGCATTTAAAACATGTTTTTCATGATTAAAATACTGATTTTGAACCCCACAAAATATTTTAGTAGATTTTTGTCATACAACAGCGATAAACACTTTACGGTTTTGAAGCATAAAAGAAATACATCTATTTTATTGAGTTTTACAATGAAATTTTAACAAACTATAAAATGCCATTCCACAAATTCCAGTAAATCAGAAGAATGAAAGTGTAGGGGGTCAATATTTTCTTAGTTCAACAATTCTGACATAAGCAGCAAATAATTCTATTTAGTCTTTTTAATTAAAAGACTAAATAGAAGGAGTTGAAAAAGAAAATCAATATTTCATGAGGTTTACTTTTTTGTTCTGAATTTTTTGAGATTTCAAAAGACAGTGTAATTTTTCAAAAGGTGCAAATGTCCTTCAACATATATGGCCTTGGAAAAAGTATTAAACCTTTGATGTGTCACACATTCTGTTTGATAAAATGATCACAGACGAAATGATCGTAAAGGTCACATTCCCCTGTCACTTTCTTTTTTGTAATCTTTGATCATAAGTAAGGGTTTTTTCAGGAAGTTCAAACTATGTTATAGACCGGATTGTAGCATGTCAGGCTTTATTTCTTTGGATTTTTTCTCTTTGAATGATCGAATGTATTAAATGTGTGAGAGTACATCATGTCTGCCAGTTATGTTGGCATTTGACATTATGACACCTTCAGTTTTCCATGAACAAAATTCTTTTAGCATAGCATGTTATATTTAAATATGTTCTTCAATAATGTCAATGAAATCTACCTGTATAAGTCTACTGAACGACAAACGCAGTATTTACTTTGACACAAAAAAATCTGAATGGTTAACCCTCTTATCAAATTATGGACATGTCTTGTTTCAATAATTCTGCTAGTTTTATGACGATCTCAGTAAATTATTTAAGAACTAATTAAAACATTGTTTCAGTTTTCTATTTATCAAAAAGTTTATACTTAATTACTGATCATAGAACTTTCTTATGAATTAATAATAAATCACACTTACTTTCAGCTCTCAGTCGGTTTTTCTCAGATAAACGTGTTTTAGCTTCTGCTCCTCTCGCTAGGTGATAGTTCAGATGTGGCTCCCCTTTTTGTTTGGTAATTAAAGTTTGGCATGCTTAATAACTCCTTACATGGACACTTTGTAAATCCCATTTTACTACAGCATGAAATGATATCTCTAAGAAAGCGATCACTCTCCAGTTGGGACTGAACAGTCTTTATAACAGTTCATTCAAACTGATACTACACATATCAAGTAAACATCTTTCTATAATTTAAATTAAGATCATAAAAGAAAATGTCAGCAATATATATTAATATCAGGAATGTAAAACTATGATAAATTGCTATGCATCACTATTCACATTACATTTGTAACGGATATCACAGTACCACACAAAATGTGACATATAACTCTCCATTATATGTGTGTTTTAATTTTCCTCATGCAACATACAACACCATCTACAAGCTTTTCATTGGCAGCATCATACCCTTTTAGTAATGTGACCGCACAAGTAAGGACTTTATTGGTCTATTAAGATCAACATGATATATTTTACTTAGTAAAATGATCCAATTTTTTTTATACTAATGGATCCCCTGTTCCAATAAATATCCATATGCATCAGCTGGAATCTCACAGCAGGCCTGTGGCATTTTATTGGTCACACTGAGCCTGCTGTTGCATTATAAAAAGACAGTTAGTCATTGAGTTTGAGTTGCTCTGGACACTGTGTGCAGAGATTTTTTTTCAGTTTATATTGTCATAGGTTAAATACGCATGAAATTTTCCGTCTGTGTGAAGTAATCCCATGCTTGCTAAAGACACAGCTGAGAAGGAAGCCGATGATATTTGTGCAGATTATCAGAAATGTTACCCCTAACCTGGTGGAGAAAATGAGGTAAACTCTCAGATATAGTGCTGGCAGACATTTTGCTCTTCAAAAGGTCTAAAATTATTACATATAAACTTTCTTCTGCTGACTTAGTGATTTGTGAAACAGATCATACATCGCTCGTCTGCTTGTGCTGGATGTTGGAATATCAACAGAATACTCATCTTAGTTTGTTGAATGAATGGAGTGTTTTCCTATACAATAATTATAATATCTTAGAACTGTTTACCTTAGAAAGAAGTATATATAATCATTTTAAGGTTTACAAACATGTTGGCATGTGAAGTATAAATCCAAGACCAATTTGTACTTTAAACATGAGAATTTAGTAATTCTGCTTGAGAGAACTTTACACTTTACTTCCACTATCTTGTAGTCAAGGTCTTTGCCTTTTCTGCGTCATCCTAACTATGAAATACCCACCAACGAGGTAACATCATTTAGAGTTTGTACATTTGCTACTTGTTCTGGACTTGGATACATCTGAGAAATCTTTCTCTAATATTTTATTATCATTAATTTAAATTTTAAGAAGGCTGATAAATGAGTTGTCTAACACCATCATAAAATCATACCAGAAGTGCTACTGCAGACCTGTGGTCATTAGTGATTTAACATCACTGTCACTATAATGTGGAGTGGGTGGATACCAGACTGAGTTTTTTCATACAGAATATGATTACTAGATTACTGTTTTTTCAACATTGCTTAAGTAAAAGGAAGGTTTGAAATTGTACAAAAGATATTAAACTTGGAATCTGACGCTAGATCTTTAGGAATTTAAGATGCATTAAAAAATACAATAGGTGGGAGTGTATGTGGGGAAAGATATTGTTAATCTCTAACAGTATTTGTTACAGATTTACAACAACTACTGACATCAAAGCTTATGGTGGCAAAAAAAAGAACCTACCCTTGTGGTTAAAAGTTTCTTCCACTCCGAATGAGTTGTGACATTTCAACCTGACTTAAGAAATGTCAACACATAGATCACTGGGCAGATAGTCCTTCATGGGCTACCATAAATCTTTTTGTGGTTAATGTCGCATCTTTATTTTTCACTTGGAGCATCAAATGAAATGTAACAGATTTTCATGGTTTAAAAAGAACATTTTTTGTGTATGTTTAATTACATTTAGTGGGAATAACTACCAAAGCAAACTGACAATTGACCAAATTAAATAGAAGACCCACTGCTTGATGATTGACCAAATGACCTTGTAATTAAACACCTTCCTCTGCTATTTCTTTCTTTCTTCCTCAGTCTTTGTAACTGAAGTATTTTTATCCTCTATCCTTTGTGCATCAGAACATTGCTGTATAGAATTGCTGTGATTTGATAGTCCCCATCACTTGCCTCACAATTATTCTTATTGGTTTTGGGATCATATTTGGTCTGGTTTCTCTAAGCTTAAGAAATATATATTATATATGTTATCATTAACTTTTCAACTCCAATGTGGACTTTGAAGAGATCAGTTTTCCTATTTTAAAAGGAGAAGAAAAGATAAAAGGAATGCACACTTCATAATCCAACTGGGGGTCATGGCCTCCAGTAAATAAATCTTAATTTTTGTTTGACAAAGTTTTTCAGTACTTGCTGGAACATTGAGATAATCTGAGGTGGGAGTCTTCAGAATCCAATCCCTGGTTTCTAACCAGCTTTACTGTCATAGAAAATGTTTGTGAAGTTGATGAAATTAATATGTTACTTTAGTTCAAAATTGTCTTTAAGTGTAAATACACAATACACAACTTAGAAATTTACATTTTAGCAACATCTTTTCGTAAAATGTTGTTGTTGCTATTAAAGATGGCAGGTGGGAGATTAATAGTAATTTGTGCCATAATTTGTTTTACCCTACAGCTTGTAGTTCCTCATACTGTCTTTGCTCAGTGTTGCCACCATTCTCCAAAGACATGCAATACTCTAGGGTTTCAACAGTATGGGGTTGCGAGAAGATGAGTTAACCAGCCACATGATAGGTCACATGCTGTGTAAAACTCTGAACCTCTCACCCTAAGCATCTTAATATGCCTGTAAATCACAGTTGGCAGCATGACATGAAACATGGTGTGCAACAAATTTGAACCTTTCTGTTCACATCTGATATTTTGAGGCAAAACATTTACATAATTGATACTTCAGCTTCAATTCTCAGTGTTTGTTTTTTTTTCAATACAGCAACTTATGTTCTCATTTTTTTTTGTTCTATAAAGCTCATATGTACTACATAATAGGTTTAAGTGTGAATATATACTCATGTTCAAATATACATTTTCCTGACTTACTTCACATGTAATACTGGTCGTGAAGAGCTAAATATATTAAATTTAGAAGCATTTTGAAAACTGAACTTTAAGATAATTTAATCATTTAACATTTGTTTTGACTTCTTGGATTTGATTTTGTTGAAAGTCTATATTGCCATTGCTGTGAGAGGGTTGTGTAATGTTTATTTTTAATCCTAAATAGGTTTATGTGGTTGTTGCTGGCTGCTCATCTTAAGGCAACCAGCTGCTTCTGTGACCAATGCCGCTCCCAGCAGGAGTCCATATCCTCACAGATACTCAAACCAAGCTGAAATCATTTAATGTAAGGCACAGCTGAAGGCAATTTACACAAGTTCATGGGTATCTTTAAAGCTGAGGCTGATTAGAGCAGGAGACGTTAAAGTTGTGAGTTCTGCATAATTTGTAATATTTGGTTAAAATATTGTGTTGATCATTGGGGACTGGAAAAATGGAGAAAGAATAATTACTCCAAGAGAAGCAATTATATTTATATCAGTATTTTGGTTGTGCAAAAAGAAGTAGGAATTAGTCCAAAGATTCACTATCATATATTGTATTATTTTATAACTACTTGTAACAGAAAGTACAAATTAAAGTATGATTAGTATTCCTCAAACACAATGGATTGCATTGGAATTTAAATTTATCTTAAATCTTTAAGGCATTAATTGATATTAAAAATAAAGCAAAATTTTAATGAATTGTGCCTGGAAGTAAAATTTAGAAAACTGAGTAGACATGTACACATTAAAACTCAATCTAGTGTTAATGACCATTCATGTACACTTTCTATTTGGGTGTTATTTTGGGGATGAATGTCAATAGCAAATCACATGCCATCATTTTCTCATTTTCAGCGATGTAAACTTTTTTTTTAATATTTTGATATAGTATCCATCTCTCAATATTTAACCCATCTATAAAAGGGTTTAGCTGATAGTTGGATGAATGCTGTATTCTACTTGGCTCTTCTGTGATTTTCCTCCATGGATCTTTTTTCCTTGTCTGATATCTGAGAGTTGTCTGCTCTAAAAGCTATTAAATCCTTACAGGAATACCGTACGCTCTCTGACAAAGTCCCACATTGCCAGTCCTCATGTTTGCCAAGAAAGGGGATTCACTTTTATATTTTCATTATAAATCAAAAATTTTTGACAGCACAAAGTAAATGAAATCCAAAGAAAACTGCAGTTTTCCAGAGTGGAAAAAATTAAACGAATTTTATTTTGAAAATTAAATATGACTGTGTTAAATCATTAAAAATCATTTGCTTACTGATTCACTTTTTAATCTAACTTTAATAGATGTATATATTTTTTTGTTTCTACAATGTAAAGTAAATCACTGAACACAGATTTGTGGTTTCTCTAGTGAAATAAACCAAGGGAAATATTGTTTGTTGCTTTCAGAGATTTTTCCATTAAATGACTTGAAACATCCTATAAAGGGAAAGTACTTATTTTCTTTGCCCTCTCCTATGGCCACTCCCACTGCTTTCAGACAAGTGTAATTTCTTCTAAAACTAAGAACATGACATCACACGATTGAAATATAGCAGCGTATTCATTTGTTGTGAAATTTGCATCATTTTTATTAGATTCCTCCAGTAGCCAATTTCCCACCCATTGGTTTTGTTTTAACAGCTATTGCTCTGTAATACCTTCACAAGTTCTGACTCCTGGTACATTCTTAGCACTTTTAAAAGGATTACCAGAAAATTAATATTGGTAGTTTTGTTATTGCCATGTAGCCTTTATTTCTATGGACAGTTCATCTGCTCTATTACTGATTTTTTAGTTTTGGATTGTTCTGTTCTGTCTTTTTAAACCCCTGGATTGTATCATAGAAAAGTGGTTTCTGCTTGGTTCTAATGAAAAAATGGAAACATTCCTTTCCACTCCTCTGTTCTCATTTTGAGGAGTTGATGGAGTTTTAAACCAGAAAAAAAATTAGACAAGAGGATACTTATTTATACTCATCTACCAACCCTTAATAGGAGTACCTAGTTTATTTACTTTGGATCTTTATTAACTTTTTCTTCTTTTGCTGTTTCCTTTGCTTTTTTATTTTGTTTGTATTTTCTTTTAATTCCTGTAAAGCACTTTGTATTGCCTTGTTGCTGAAAATGTGCTACATAAATAAAGATTACCTTTACTTTTCACCTTGATATTTCTATATTTTTAAACACAGTATTTTTGTCTTGCTGCAAAGCTTAGACTGTTGCCAGATGGCAGTTTATATTGCTAATATCATTACATGTTGGTGAGGGTGATTGTCAAATATTCTTTTGTCTTTGTCTTCAGGTCCACTCCAAGTAGAATTTCTTGAATTTAACACTACTTGTTTTATGTGATTTTAATCTTTATTTTTCAGTGCTACAATTTTATTTTATCAGACTTGATTTAATTAAATTACATTGTTCCACACTTAAAATAGAATCAACAATGTTGAGAGACTTCAAGCTGATGAATTTTCTCCATTGATTTTGATGCAGCGGGACTCTATCGAAGGTCAGAACTGCTCCAGCATGTTAATCTACTGGAGTAAAAGAAGAGAACAAAGATTTATGTTTTTCATTGGTGTTAAATTTTCCATGTAACATTTTATATTTAGGTTTTTTTTACCTTTCACGTCAAGTTTTGTTGAGCACTCTACTCTCCCCAGAGAATTTTCTGCAACAACAGTGTAATCCCCACTGTCTTTGGGTCCAACATTGAGTACTAGCAAGGAGCAGACTCCACAGGTGTTGGTGATGTAGTAGTTGGTGTTGGTGTTGAGGCTTATGTTATTTTTGTACCAGGTAATTTGGGGCCTGGGGTTCCCTGTCACAGCACAACTCATGTGGCACTCATATCTTTGAGGACTTTGGTGCATTTTTAGAGGAACAGAAAATGATGGAGATGTGTCAAAGCTGCAGCTCTTGGAGTCTTGAAGTTTCAAAGAGAATTTCTCTGAAAAAACACAAGAAAAATTGTTATTGCACACAATGAGTGTCTATTTGACAACTGAATTATTTTTACTTATCTGGTTGTGAAAATAGCATTAAACATCTGTACTAAAATTAATTATTTTTTGCATTTTTAAATGTATTATTTTGTAAGGGAAAGGACATGCTAATTTGCAGTGCCGAATTTATCTGCATTGCTGATGAACGGTCACATATGTAGCAAAGCACAGTTTTTGCAGCATGTTACTTCATCAGAAAATATCCAAATGTTGTCCTTCAGATATGATTTTACTATGAAATGATTCCTTGTGAATTGTGAGGTGTAAGACAGGTCAATATGCATGTGACTATAAACAGGACACAGCTTTACTTGAGTTAACTAATTCATCCAGTCTTTTGTTGTATCTAAAGCTGTACAAGAAGGATATGAAATGAAATAATTGCCTCTTCATATTAATGAAATACCTCTTCTTAGGTCCCAAATTGTAACAAAGATTTAGAATTATTTTTTATTTGGATTTTTATGTGACATTTCTGTATTTGTAATGTGCAGATCTACAGTTTACAAACAATACTGCATCCACTTTTATTTTTACCTTAAGTACCTAATGTGGTCATTCATAAAGTTTTCATGCACAATTAACGCAATTAACATTAATGTTAACATGCATGGCATGACAAGTACAAGCTTTTGCACTAAGACGTGGCAGATTTCTAGAGAGGTCAATCTAAATATTTTATACTGACATAAAAATGTGTTTATTAATGAAAACTACAATACGTCAGTTTCTGACAATACGTCAAAAATTTGAAAATACCTTATAATTTCCCTTTTATTTTTGACTTAGTTTCTACATAGTTCATTAAAAAGAATTTACTTTTAACAAATACGTTCTTAAAGCACAGATTTGCTTCAAAGCTGTTAAAACTTGCCTTTCTTTTTGTTTACTTCCCAGATTGGTGACTCAGACGCTGCAGAAACTCCCATGTCATTCTTGGCATAGATCCTGAACTTGTACTGCCTTCCGGGCATAATATTGACAGCAGTGAACCTGTTGTTGAAGAGATGGTCAGCCACAGTATGCCAAGTGTGTTTAACAGAATCATGCTTGTCGACCACATAGTGCAGTCTGTCATCTTTCTTCTCATCTGGAGACGCAGTCCATGAAATGGTCACTGTTCCCAACACATTTTCCTCAAGTTCTACAGGGCCTGGAGGCTTAGGATCATCTACAGACAGGTAAGAAATCATTCTGATATTTACTATGAAATAGAGCAAAATGAAAAATGGCCAATACTCAACACTAGATATTATTTCTGATCACAGAAATGATCATTTTATAAAAGAAAAAAGGAAAAATTAAACTGAATAATTTCTTAGTTTCTTTTCATTTAAACATTAACTTTCTTTTTCTGTACCTGTGACTCTTATTTCAATACTGGAAGTTTCCTGACCAACAAGGTTCTTGACAACAATTGTATAGATTCCAGTGTCATGGCGCTCCGATGAGGGTATGATTAGCTGTGATGATGTGTCTGTGTTGCTCACTGTTATGTATTTGGGTAAAGGCAAGCCATCCTTGAGCCATGTGATCACTGGCATTGGAGAAGCCTGCCAAAAAAGCAGGAAATGCAGTTAAGGATGGGAATTCGAATTTTTGTAAAGTAGCAAAGCAATGCTGTAATACACCACTTCATCTTAGATCAGGTTCCAGTGTTGATAAAACTCATTCACTCAAGCAAAAGCATATAAATGGTAGAGGTTCACATTTTAGTAACACCTTATGGTTTAATTTGAATGCCTGGGCTTCAAACAAGATGCAAAAGACAGAGAATGCATCCATGTCCAATGACGTGTTATTAATTGCTATTGTCTGTGCAATACACCGTTGTTTGTTGTAAAGAAAAATGTGTTGATACTAATTTGATTTTGGTACTAAAAAACAATTAACATTGCAGTATGCAAAGAAAATTATGAAATGTACTCCCAATGCAATCATTTTGCGGCAGTGTTAACCAGCAGATCATCTTTATAGGTTCGAAAAGTTACTACTTGGTAAGTTCAGTATAAATAGTGAATATGTTTTGTCTTAGCACTGGTATTAGGAGAAACACATAAGACAACGAATCATAAATAGGTTTTTGATTTTAACAATATGCTAGATTGATGTGCATTTTATCAAGAAAACAGTACCTTAAAGTTGAAGTTGATTCGAACTGAGTTTCCTGCCCTCACAACCATAAAGTTCTTCATTTTTTTGTCAGTGAAATGTGGTCTAACTGTGAAGATGAGAAAATATTTTAGACACTGATTCTGTAAAATTTTGAAGCTGTTTTGTAATATTCAGTGATTCACCTGGTGGCGGCATTGCAATGATGTAGTTGTCTAACTCCTGAGGCTCACCATCTCCACCTTCATTGGTGGCCATAACTCTTGCCCAGTACATCGCCATTGACTTAAGACCCACAATAGTGAATGTGGTCATAACGATGGGGCTGGTGTTGCACCGACCCCATTCAGGGTTTTCAGCTGGTCGTAATTCCACAAAGTATCCCTTAGCCTCATCTTGGACACCTTCTTCTTCTACTGGTTTGGTCCAGCTCAGCGATAAGGTGGTGTAGGTAGAGTCTGTCACCTTCAGGTCACTAACTTTACCAGGCGGTTCTGTAGGTGTCATCAGTTTCACAGTTAAACATTGAGATGTTTGTGATCTCAGAAATCTTAAAATTATTTTTTTTAAGTTATTACTTACTTTTTGGATCTCTGGCAATCACAAATTCTGAGGGTTGACTTGGATCTCCAACTCCAGACATATTGATAGCTGACACTCTGAACTCATACTCTATACCTTCAACAACATCCTTTACTGCATATTGTTTTGCTGTTGAGATGAAACACTTTTGTGTGTTAAATGGAATTTATTTGTTTTTTAAGACTTCTAAAAACAAAATTAGTAATATTAGAACAGCTTGACCTTTAATGGGCTCATCTGGTGGGTTGACCATGCCCCAAAGATTACTCCCATTCTTGCGTTTCTCTACATTGTAACCCAAAATGTTTGCTCCCCCTGTATTTGCTGGTGCAGTCCAAGCGAGATTTATACAGTCCTTGAAAGCACTGACAATTCTTGGTGTTGATGGAGGTCCAGGGTATGCTAAAGAAGTCATAAAGTGTGCAACAAAGCATGCCACAAATGTCAATGTTTTCACCCAACCACACTGTATTTTCAGTCTTGAGAAAACTCACCCTTTGTTCCGGCCTGGATATCATCAGTTTCTATCATGTCACTAATTCCTTGTTCAGTTTCAGCTCTGATGTGGTAGCAGTATTTTCTTCCATGGTCTACATCTGTGTCCCTGTACTTGGGCTCCTGACCAATCTTACCCAACTTTTGCCAGCTGTTGCGTCCAATTTGCTGGCGCTCCATAATGTAGTTGGTGATGGGGCAACCACCACTATCTTTGGGAGGTCTCCATTTGAACTCGATGCAAGTTGAAGAACTTTCAATGACATCCACAGGACTTTGTGGTGGTGTTGGCTTATCTGTATTAAAAAATTGACCATATGGATCTCATATTTGTACTGTGAAGTATTTACAACATACATTATTTTTAGAATGTGATGGCAAACCTTACCTAGGACAATGAGCTTTGTGATGGCCTCAATCGTTCCACATTCATTTTTAATTTTGATTTTAATTTCTCCAGTTGTTCTGCGTTGGCACTTGGTTAGCAATAGGCGGGTATGGGAGGAAGACTTCTCAATCTTAATATTGCTCTCCTCCATCAGCTCTTCCCCATCGTTGTACCATTGGATTTTCATTGGTTCACGTCCAACAAATGTTAGCTTAAAGGATGCATCTTTTCCAGCTTTGATTATTACAGGTTTCATAAACTCAGCAAGGTCATCAGAATTGATTCTTGGAGGATCTATGACAGGGAAAAACCATGTTTATAATTATGGTCTAACAAAATTTACTGAGCTATGCTTTAATTTTGAACTGTGCCATTTTAGTTGAACAACCCTTCAACATAGCTTAAGTAGTGTGGATGACTTCAGAGAAAATATATTACCTTCGACATTCAACATAGCTTCCGTCTTACGCCCGTCAGCTTCACATTTATATTTTCCAGCATCCTCTTCTTTACAGTTTTTAATGAGTAGTTTCCGAAAAATCCCCTCTTTAATAATATTAATGTCCTCTGTTGCTGTTATCTGAAATTGATGCACTGTAAATCTTTTGGCATCACAGATGAAGGTGAAGTTATTCCTTAATGAATTTTAATAATCTTTACCTCTTTTCCATCTTTATACCAAATTGCATCACAGTCCTCGCTGCTTAGCTTACATAGGAGTTCTGCATCATTACCTATAAGTGCAGTTACATCTGAGAGTCCACCAGTGAAATAAACGCCTGGGTCTGGAAAAAAATACATCATAACCTTTTTAAAATGGTATACAATATGGCCAGCAATACTCAGAATAAATATAACTTCTTAATGCACCTCACCAGTTCCAGCTTCAGGGACAAGTGGGCCTGTTCTCACTCTTTGTCTTTTCTCTTGAACAAATTCTTTCTCTTCAACAACAATTTCCTTCTCTTTTGCAGGACCCGGTGCAGGTTCTTCTGTTTTTCCTTCCTTCGTTTTTTCTTCTACACTTTTTCTTCTTGCTTGTTTCTTTGGTTGAGGTTCAGTTTTAGGTGTCGCATCTACCTCTGATATTTCTACAGGTTCTGGTTCTTCAGCTGCTGCTGCTGCCGCCGCCACCTCCTCTTCCTCTGCCTTTTCCCTTGCCTTGGCAATCAGCTCATCTCGTTCTTTTTGTAACTTCGCATGCTGCTCCCGAGCAACTTTAAGAACATCGTCTCCACCTCCTCCTGCACAAGTTGTCTTGCGAGCTTTCTTTTTTCCAACCATATTTGGATCCTTGTTACCTATTAAAGAATAAAAAGTGGAAGGAAAATGTTTGCTTTATCAACTCTTGTTATATTTGTAGGAAGCGCAGTATACTGATAAACATGGATTGTCACTGAAGTATTAATTGTTCTAACAATAAACCGAAATGAAGTGATGAATAATTTTCGAGGAGACACTCTACTCCAACTATGTATGTTTATAAAGTGGCCTGTCCAAGTTGTGCAGATGGGAATAAACATCAGTTATAATAATCATGTTTGTGGAGACCTGTTCTAATTCTAACAGAAATAAATACTGTCAATCAACTAGAAGAAGATATCCTCCATCCCAGATTCATCATTTCTAGGATGAATCTGGGACAAGTGAAATGTGAAAAACCCTGATGTCCCTCTTTCTAACAACAGACTCCAGCTGTTGATGGAACCAGATGATGTAACTTTTCATTGTATCTCCTAGGCTAAAACCAGTCATGGTATAGAGGAGGCTCGTTTCAGGCATGTGTTTGAGATTTTGTTCTCCAATTCTAAACGATATCCCATGACTATTGGTGAGAATTGAAACACAGTCAGAATAAATTGAAAGCAATGTTAAAATGTTAGTTTTTTCTCGACCATGACAGACCGGAGAACTGACTACATCATATAAAAACAGGCACAGTTCAATCTTCAATTTTTTATGCTCCACCAAAAAGACTGAGCCCTGGCCCAGAGGGAATAATCCACTGGTTTCCTGTTGAGACTCATGGCTTCAGACTCAGAGAAGCTGACTCCAAGTCTGAAGTAAATATATATTTATTACTTAATCCACTATTATTATAATTTTGAAATTTTTTTTGACAATCCTTGTCTTATGACAAAACATTTGTTGATTTAAAATAACTTATTACTGACTATTTACTCTTATATGTGATGGAAAGTGTAGATTTTAATGTTTATGGTAAACATTAAAATCTACAAGATAAACCTGCTTAAAACTTCCAATGCACCATTGAACATAATTTGTCCATACCCTCTACTATGAGCCAGGCACTGCAGGATTTAAGTCCAGCCAGAGCTGAATAGATTCCTTTGTCCAGTAGCAGGCAATCTTTCACCACTAAAGTGTGAATCAGCATGTCGTCTGATACGGTGACATCATATTTATCTCCTTGCTCCAATGGGTTGTTTTTCCCAGTCCAACAGATTTTTTTCATTGGATGTGAAAGCACACACTGGAACACAGCATCCTCTCTTTCCTCCGCTTTCACATCTTGAATTTTAACCAAAAAGTCCACATCTGGAACTAGACAAAGCAAAAAAAAGTGTATATATATATATATATATATATATATATATATATATATATATATATATATGTTTGACATGGGAAAAATCCAATATTTTTAGAAATAATTTAATAATTGATAAAAAGCCTTAAGAAATAAATATTCAGTTGTTTATCCTCTTACTTTTTAATTCAGTTGAGAATATCTTGACTCCATCAATTTCCAGTTGATATAATCCTGCATCCTCTGGATTAACTCCATTTATGCTGAACACAAACTTCTTTCCTACTCTTTTAAGTCCATGTTTTATCTCAGTGTCAGCATCAAAAGGAATCATAACTCCGTCCTGTTGTAGCAAGATGGAGAGTAAAGTTGAATTAATATAAAAAATACAATTATTACTTTCAGAAATTTTCATTTTTCTTTTCTACAAAAAAATTGTATTAAAAGAACATTCACCTTGAATAGGAAAATTTTACTATTGGGGTCTTTCAGTGACATCTCAAGTTCAAACTCTGCTGCACCATTAGGTTTCAGTTCAATGGGCTTGAGGTTACAGAGTTTTTCAACGACCTAAACTCATAAATCAAGAAGAAATATATTGACATTTAAACAAAAACATTTTTCTTGAGCTTGAGTTGCATATGTGTTTTCTGCAGATGGTGTGAAAACCAACCTTTTCCTGCTCCTGCTCTCTCTCCAACTTCTTCTCGTTTAGCTTCTTGAGCATCCAGCGAAAATCAGTGATCCCATATTGTGCACAGATGTTCTCATATTCTCTCTTGTCTGCACTCAACAACAGTTCCCAAAATTGTTCATCGATTTCTCGTTTTTTCTCTTCCCTCGACTCCAGGTCCGCCCTCAAAAAGGGGAACAAAAATGTCAATTCAATTCAGTTTATTTATATAGCACCCAGTCACAACACATTACCCCAAGGCACTTTACAAAAAAAAAAAAGTTTATTCAGTCAAGTCTTTCAGACAGATACCCATTGAAGTACATGCATTTCAAATTGAACAGTTACAAAATAGTGCACTCAAGTTTAGTCGGTTATTCAAATTGGTTAAAAAGTTTTCTATCGAAGGAAATCCAGCAGATTGCATCAAGTCAGGGACTTGCAGCGCTCATCCCTCCTCGATGAGCATTTAGTGACTGAACAATTGCTTCCATTTTTAATAAACAAATGGTAAATATATGAAACGTTGGTCAGTTTTGAAAAACAAAAACAAAACATGGCCTCAAGGACAAAATATTTAGTTAGAAATTTGTTTTCCACTTACGTGCTCCTCAAGTTCCTTTTGAAATCTTCTGGTAACTCTCGAATTGCTAAAACAAGAAGCAGCTGAGTGATACTTATTTTTGCTAAAAAAAATAACTTATTTTCAGAAAAGTGGTCTGTATACCTGTTCTGGATTCTTTCATTGCTTTACTCTTCTTGTAGCCAACTAAATTAAGAAAGTTTGAGTTGTATTATAATTTTCTTTCTTTGAGAAAAGACGTAGCATCTTACCTTCAATAACATTAAGAGTAACGGTAACAACTGCTTTTCCAAACTCATTTCTGGCATAACATTTGTAGGTATCTGCTTGATCTGCACATACATCAGGCATCTATCAAGAAATCCAAAGTGTCTGTTTTTTGAAAAGGAAAATTGTACAGTTTATGATCCTTTAAACAATGTAAATGGCAAATACCTGTAGCTGATGTTCACCAGAAATTGAATCAAATGTAAACTTGTATCTCTCCTCATCTATTTCCCCATTGTTTCTCATCCAAGTCACAACTGGTGTTGGATTACCAGTAACTATTGCTCTGAAAAAGGCCATTTTTCCTACAAACATAGTAGAAAGAATGAACAATTTACATAGAAAATCAAAAACAAGGAAACTAAGCAAATTTTACCTTCTTGAATTGTGAGTGCGATAGGTTTCCGAGTGAAATCAGGGGTGCTCATGCCATCTGGTAATACTTCCACATACTGAGTGATCATAACTCCGGGCACCCGTGACTTCTTTTTAATTTTTACTGCCATCAAATAAAAATAAAAAACAAAATAATCTGTACAATTTGATAAAGGAAGAAATTGAGGATAGCATTGATAATTTCCATCCTGTTAAAGTACTGTAGTCTGAACTGTCCTTTTATTGATTTAATCAAGGTTGTTGTTATGGAATTTAGTTGAATAAATTTTTTAAAAATCCACTTGCTTTTTGACTTACCCTGCCCTGGAGCTGTTGGTTGCTCTTCCTTTGCTTTGCAAATTTTTAACATCTTCACACCAACTTCTCTGTTAATGCAGAATAATCACAATGCACTCTTAAATCACTTAATATGTTGTTTTGTGGTTTCCCTGAGTAGTATTTGTAGAGCAATTTGTCTCAATTTTCTGAGTGAATGCCTGTGTTATTTGCTCTGTACATACCATATTACTCAATTTCAGTGACTTCTGAAACTGGTCACTGTCTTTAAAATAATTTATGTGCTCCAGACGGTCTAAATATGTTCTGGGTATCACTTATCATTGTGGAAACTGGAGGTTTATGGTTGGATGTGTTTTTAGAAAATGCAGTGTTTGTGGAAGTGTTGGTATCAATACTCAATAGCATAGATTAAATAGGCAATAGATTAAAATATATAAAATATAAGATGTACCTTATTATTTGAAAATAATATAATGTGTTTAGACTTGTACCATGATGGCCTGCAGTTCACTTAGGCAGTCCTTATTTTACTGTTCAAGAAACAATCAACAGACTTACCTAGTAAGAAGAAAGTCTTGTTTTATTAAACTTAGCTTCTGAATTGAAAAGAAATAGCCTATTAAAAGTTAATTTTTATTATAGATATTTCCATTTATTCATTTTATATTGGCCATTAGGCATCAGAATAAGTCACTGAAATATATGTTAAACTATATTATCAGATATCTGTATCAATCACATTTATCACATTTATTAGATTACATAGCTCAATTTGAAAAATCTTTAAATCATAACATCATACTGACCAATTTATAACTGGAAAAGGTGTATTTTATCATGTCACTTCATGGATATTAGTTTGATGTAGATTGTTTTTCTTATTCAAACAGCTTTGCTATAGCGTTATTTATTTTTTCGTTTTGTTCTTCAGCCCAAAAGGAGCATCTTGCTAAGTCAGTATGGACAATAACCATTCAAAGACACAAAGTTAGATTGAAAGAGCTAAGCAGAGTTCTCATATCACTAAAGTAGATACACATGTTAAAATTTTAGCATTCCACATATATGCATCTACATTAGTATGTAGATGCATATAAAGATAAAAACTTTTACCATTGATTTTATGAGTGCAGTTATTTATGAATGTCAGGTTTCTTTCTTAAATTTCAGAGCCCCCTCTTGAAATAGAACATATATTTTTGCCTATTTTTTATAGTCTTTAAATGTCACCGTCTGGAGGAAAGTGTGAAGAGGATTTTGTCACGAACATATAATTGTTCTGATTGTGAAGTACATTTATAATATGCAGCACCATTTTTATTTTATAGTAATATGAAATTAGAAAATGATATTGTCATTATTCATCACTTAGCATACCTGAAGTATTTTGTATCCCCTAAAAAGTAACATAAGTACACAGCAATCAGACCATTATTGAAATTTCATAGTTTGAGAGATGTTCTTACAAACTGATTTTTTTACTTTAACCATGAAGTTAATTTATGAAAACATGCACAAAAAAAGCTTTATAAATACACAGATCAGATTTGGTTTGATGTAGAAATCTAATAACCTGCTACAAATAACAGATCTTCCCATAAATGTACTTACTTTTTAAAAAAAAACTTTTTATGTTAGCTGCTTTCCTCTGCAGTGTGGTGCCAGCCAAAGTCCAGTGGATTCCTGAGTGTGAGTTCTGCCTTTTAAGAGGCTATAAAGGCAGACGGAGATCCTGAGAGGAACCCAACCCACTGCTTTTTTACAGTGGTACATGGAGATAGGTTTACTTGCATATGCCACCTTTCCATAAAGCGCAATAGGCTACAAGTTCAGAAAGGGTAACATCTGAGAAACAACAGCATAGAATACATACAATCCTTATGTCTCAAAACTGTGAATCATAACTTTAGGATAGCTGCAGGATGCCATAGGACAGTGTAGGAAGATAGTTATTATGGGTAGAAAACACATGAAGCCTCTATGATGCTTTTCCCACATTTCTTAAGAGGTAAGAGGTTTTATTTATTTTGCTCTAACACCTGACTGGATTTTGATGTTAAGAAATGTCAGTATTGAAATAGTTAAGTTGCTGAAAAACTATTATAAAAGCAGAGCTATTATTTTTATTTTCATTATATTTCTTTTATGAAAAGCAAACTACACAAATAAACCAGAGCATGTTCTTGTAGCTTCAACTTGCATTCAGGACTTGCATCCAGAAATAAGTCATGTTTTTAGTTGTTTAGGCTGTTAATCTTTCATTCCTCCATGACACTACGAATGGATGGTGAACAATTCAAAAACATGAACAGAAACAGCATGAGAATGGTAGTCATACATTATTTAGACAAACTTTAATGACGTGCGATGGATTTTGAGGCATGTTATATAAAGATTTGTTACATGCGTCGTGGATGTACTTTTTAGTGAATTAGTTTTAAGAAACACTTCTGCATAATGTATTTGTTTTATGTGTAAAGTACTTCAGTAACACATTGTTCAGTTTTAAAAAGTTGAAAAATGCAACATTCAATTTTTATTAAAACTTTTCACACAAATTGGCATATGAATAGCATACTAATTACTTAAAAATGCAACGTTGCACGCACAAACATGAACATTTTCACGACCTACTAACATCTAGTGTTACCTAATAGTAATGTTTAATTGAAGTTCAGCATACTTTTAAATTCTAAAACAGCACCTGTTTTCACTACTCCCAAGAGGGGTCATTTTCTCCTACTGAGTTCCCACCGTGAAATGTTGATGTTTAGAAATAAGGAGCTCAAAACTTGGCAGCATGAGGGAGCCCCATAAAGCCCAGAGCAGCCTGATATGTTTGCTCAGAACCTATCTCATATGACTAGATTATAGCAAAAGAAAAACACTGCAAAACAAACAGCTTTTTATGTATCAATATATTTTTTGTTTTTCTGTTGCTTTGTCTTTGCACCATATTTCATAACAGTTGACATAATGCTTGGGTAAACTCACAGCAGAAAACAGTCAACAAAAACAAAGTCTGCAGGAGAATAAAATGATGGAAGCCATCTATGTTACAGAACAGGCTAATGGGAAATGGCAGAAAATTATATTACCTTGATGTTAAAGTCATTAATTCAGTCATTCACAATAGAATCAAATCAATAAATCCTTCTAGGTTCTCAAGTGGCAAATAGTTAAACTAAATATATAATTTTTATCTTGTATATTCAGCCTTCTAGTTTAACAAAATATAACAGGTTAAATAAATAAAACTAGATCTAACAAGAATATGTGGCAACCAGAGGTCACGTTAAAGGAATATTTTCTGTATTTGTTGTTTTCTTAAACGACAGGAAAATTTGAAGCCCATCAGTCATTTGACAGGTTATAGAAAACACCCTTGACTGGTGCACATGCACAGACATTATAGATTTTATGCAAAGTTAATCGCAGAGGTAACTAAAACAATTAATAAAAAAAAAAATCCTTTCTGAATATCATCTCGTGGACATTGAACTAAATGCGTCTTTCTGATGGGGAGTTGACAGCACATTGAAGAGTTATGGACCAGATGCTTTGGAGCGTCTGCTTCAGAAGCGCATTCCAAACTTCGGTTGAAATGGCGCATTTAATTCCATACAGAACAGAGAAAACTAAAGAGATGGTGTGTTAATTAATTTGTAGTCTAAAAAGAGGAGCCGGCAGTTTATTTTGAGGAAATAAATAAAGATGCCAAAGTTAATTAGACCGTAAAATGCACAGACCGCACAACCAATGTGAACGGAGTTCTGCCCTGCGAGGAATTAAACCTAACGTTTTCAGCATTACCCTGCTGGACTACGCACAGAGTGAAAAGCTTGCAGAGTTCAATTGATTGGTTTGGATCAGACAGATCTAACTGACTGATGAACTAGCACAGATTTCTCTGCAGATGAGACCAAGAGGAATTTGTGAGGCGCTGCGTGTTCAGACCCCAGCAGGTTAAGTACTTGTGATTTAAGTGGAGTCGTTTCATTTAATTTATTATAAGTTACCGGGGTCACAGTCAGTGGTTTTTGTCACTACGGAGAAAAAGTTAGTTCATCTACTTTATGTGTGATGGGATCTGTATTCATGGTTCAACTTGGTGAATATTAACTAAACTGCATGAGACTGTGCTAAATAGCCAATATTAATATAATTATAATAATGGTACATGACCAATTTTATTTATTTATTTATTTTTTATGCTGTCTGGCAAATTGACAGAGAGCAAAAAAGTCTAGCGCGACCTCTGGTGGCAACATATATTTATTTTTTTTATTTTACTTTGCACAGTAAGATTTTGCCGATCAACTTTTCGAGATAAGGCTTCATCTGTGACACTGAATGTACATTTTACACATGTCTTGGATTTGCTTGATTGTTAAACGCATGTCAATTTCCAACTACATGGCTTATGTGGCATCTTCTGTAGATTCCTTTATTCTGCAAAGAAAGCAAATGGAGATCGTTAGCCATTTTAGTTTTATTTACTGGTAAATTACAATATCCTCAAAAAGTAAATGTATTTCAGTAATTCAATTCATAACTCACTCATATTTAACATGCACAGTGTTTTATATTTTATATTTTTCTTGGTGTTATGATTAATTTTCCTTACAGCTATTAAAAACTTAAAATTTTGTTTCTCTGAAAATGTTAATATTGCATAGGACTAATAAATCGCATATGTCTAACACAGACACTGTCCTTTTTGGAAGGTCACTGTCCTTTCAACATTGATTGAATCAATGAATGTTTCAATGTGGTGAAACATTGATTGTTTTACCACAGTTCTGGTGGCCATGAACTGTATGACATGCTCTCGATTCTTGGAAGAGGGGTCATTTGCCATGAATTACTGTATTTATAACATAACTTGGGATGACTAAAGGAACTGGTAAGTTATTTTCTTCACATTCTTTCAGCTTATTATCTTGGCACTGGTTTAAAAACATCTCATGTCGTCTCAGTTTCTTAACTGGCTTCAGAAAAAGAATGTGTCTTGGAGACTGCCGTTACCCTTGTTGTTAAGTGCAGCTATTTTTTTTACCACACATTTCCATCTACTTAACTTTATATGAATGTGCTTGAATGCAGACACACTGTGAAAAGTGGATTCTTTTGCATTTCATTTTGTCTTGCTCTCCTTGAGAAGGGGCCCAATGACTGTTGGCTGTACACTATAAAGTTAACAGTCCTCCCTAGATTACATAAGCCATAATTGAACATTTTTGTGTTTACATGTTTGGTATTTTATAGCTGTGAGAAATAATCTTTCAGGAATAAAAATAAAATTAAAATGTTTTCCTTCAGTTTGTTTCTGTCACTTTTAAACTTAAATTACTAAAATAAATACAATTTTGGATCATATGCTAATTTATTGAGACGCATGTGTAATCTTTCCACTTGTGCAAAGCATTCTGTTAAGGACTTACCTCTGACTGTGAGTTTAGTTGAACTCTCTGCTCTTCCTAAAGCATTTTCTGCAACAATTTTGTATTCCCCTGTATCCTTGGATCCCACCCTTAATATTAGCATAGAGCAGACCCCACAGGTGTTGGAGATGAAGTAATTGGTGTTGGTATTCAGACTGATGTTGTTGCGGAGCCATGTCACATGAGGTGTTGGATCTCCTTTTACGGCACAGCTCATGTAGCATTCATAGCCTTGTGGAGCAGTGTGCATTTTCAGTGGGACAAGGAACTTAGGAGGACATTGCAGGTCACAGGCTTTGGACTCTGGCATCTTCACTGTGAATTTTTCTGCAGAGTATCAATATAAAAAAATTATTAGAATATAACTATTTACTGAAAAAAATAAAGAAGCAATTCTTCACACTTTAGTACAAAAATGCCTCTTACGACAAGCTTCTTATGTGGAAAAGGGCTAAAATCTGCCTTTTTAAGTGACATATTTGGGAAGCTTTAGGACTATTTGAGCAACAAAATAAAACTTAAAATTGTTAAAATATTGCCTTTACTTTAGGATTTGTGACGGTTAGTGGCACAGTGTTGCAAAATATGTTTCTAAACCTGAAAAGCAGATTCGGTCACCTTTTTTGGCAGGAATTAGCCACTTTGGAGATTCAGATGGTTTAGAGGAGCCCATGTCATTCTTGGCATAGACTCTAAACTGGTATTCTCGACCCGGCATGATGTTGCAGGCCGTAAATTTGTTGTTGAAGATTCGATCTGCAATGGTGTTCCAAGACCTCTTGACTGAATCTCTCTTTGTCACCATGTAGTGCAGCCTGTCATCCCGCTTCTCGTCTGGAGACGCGGCCCATGAGATGGTCACTGTGCCAGGCACATTTTCATCGAGATCCACAGGACCTGGTGGCTTTGGCTCATCTGGAGTTCAACATTTTTGTTATTCACTCTACTGATTTATACATCAAAGGAGAAAGAAGACCACTATTTTAAACCTACCTGTGACTCTAATTTCAATGCTAAATGTTTCCTGTCCTACAATGTTTTTGACAATGATGGTATAGATGCCGGTATCTGAACGTTGCGCTGAAGGAATCAAAAGCTGGGATGTGCCCTCAGCATTGCTGATGGTGACCTTTTTAGACACTGGTACGCCATCCTTTAGCCAGGTTACCTCTGGCCATGGTGAAGCCTACAACACAATATGAAAACATTACTTACAGGAGTTTATAGATATGAATTAACTTCTGTAAGTCAACTGATAAAATACCTCAAAGTTAATGGTGAATCTTGCAGAATTTCCTGCTCTCACAATCATGAAACTCTGGATTTTGGTATCTGAGAATCGTGGTCTCACTATTTAAAGAATAAAAATAATTTTGTTTTTATTAAAATTGAAAAAAGACAAACACATTTCACTCCAAAAATTCTAGATGAATTTTAGTTACTTAGTATTATTGTCTTGCACTGATATAGACGATTCTGAATAACCTGTAATAGTGCACATCTGTAAAATCATATCATGATTCACCCCATATTTTTTATTTTTGAGATATCCGGGAAATAAGCTACTTAATATAAGTTATGTTAAAGTATCTATTAAAAGATTAATAAAAATGAATAAGTTCTGCAGAGTTACATCCAAGCAATCTGTAATGTAGCATTTTTGTTCTAGACGGTACATCAATTTCTATGTTTATCACTTTCACTGCAACAAAGTTTAATATTAATATGATCAAAACAAAGCTGTCCATACTCGCTGAAATTACAAACTAATCCATTTAGAAATGGATGAAGTTAAGTTTTTCAAATCTTTATTTTGGAAAAGGCTTACAGGCTTTCGACCATTTTACTACCCATGTGGAAATAACTAACCAATGCACAGTTCAGTTTTAACTGTCTCTGTCTTTTTAGCTTATTTGGAAAATAAGCCTTCACATGATTAGACTTTTGGCTGAAATTGAATTAAATTTCTAATAATTATTGTAACTTTAACGTACCCCCAAGTGATGGAGGATAAACTGACAGTGCATGGTTTTGCATGCTGTTTCTTTAAATGTATTTTTAGAGATTGACTAAGGTGCAAATGTACTTACCAGGAGGAGGCATAGCGAGAATGTAATTGTCCAGCTCCTGAGGCACTCCCTCACCTCCATCATTAGTAGCAATAACTCTCACCCAGTACATGGCCAATGACTTCATGCCCTTTACCGTATATGTAGTCATGGTTATTGCATTAGAATTACATCGATCCCAGTCTGTGTTTTCTGCAGGCCTGATTTCCACAAAATATCCCTTTGCTTCATCCTCCTCTCCCTTTATGTCTTTGGGCTTGTTCCAAGATAGGGACAGGGTTGTGTAGGTGGAATCTGTCACTTTCAAATCAAGCACTTTACCAGGAGGCTCTGAAACACATGATTTGGTGCCACTTTTAATGTCACACAAATATTTTATGTAGATTAACAATGACAGCTCTGTCACAACATTTGTAAACATCCACCTACTTTTAGGGTCTCTGGCAAAAACAAACTCAGATGGAGTGCTGAATTCGCCAGCTCCAGAGCCATTGATTGCAGACACACGGAACTCGTACTCCATACCCTCAACCACATCTTTTACAGCAAATCCTTTACCTGAATAGGAACATTAATGACTACTCTTGATTAGTTTATCCTTAAAAATAACATTATACAAAGAATTAACAGAAATCATAGATAAATTATGAAGTAACCTTTAATAATCTCATTTGGGGGATTAACTTGGCCCCAGAGGTTGCTGCCCTTCTTGCGTTTTTCCAGGTTGTATCCCAGAATGCTGGTTCCTCCAGTGTCAGCAGGAGGGGACCAGGTGAGGTTGATGCAGTCCTTAAAAGCACTGGCAACCTTTGGTGCTGATGGAGGTGCAGGATATGCTGTATGCACAAAAAACAAAAATTTGTTTCGAGTTGTTTTTAAACGAGTCAGCATGCATTTGTTATAATGTTTTTAATTCCTTGATTTACGTAAATGTCAGGTGTCAAATTTAACATTCTGTTATCACTGAATAAAACTGAAGAGTTGTGAGAAGAAGGAAATCTACACAATTTGAATATCTTCGCGTGCAAACTAAATTTAAATTAGTTTCAATTATCAAGTTTAAGTGTCAAGTTTTCCATTTTGTTTTTTGGTTTCATAAATGATTATATGGAGGAATCTTTGGTGTGTAGTTTTGACTATTTGGGTAAGATTTCAAAAATGTTGGAATTTGGTAAAGCACAGATCATTTACCATTTAAAATAATAATTTTGACACAGGAGACATATTCATTTTAACACTATTTTCTTATTGAGTATATCAAACCTGCTGAGAACATACATTAAAGTCAGGATGGTTACATATGTGTAATAAGCCTACTTCTAAGGCACAGAACACATCTTCTGTGAACAACATTGATTGTTTCAGTTATATTGCTCTTCACTACAGAGTGGTTATTTCAGGTTGCTAAAGAAAAAAAAAAAACCCTGACAACTTCAGCTCACCTTTTGTTCCAGCCTGAATATCTTCCGTTTCCATCATTTCACTGGTTCCTATTTCAGTCTCCACTCTGATACGATAGCAGTATTTCCTACCATGATCCACGTCGGAGTCTCTATACTTGGCCTCAGGACCAATTGGTCCGACCTTCTTCCAGGTGTTCCGTCCAACTTGTTGTCGTTCAAGGATGTAGTTTTGTATCTTGCATCCACCACTGTCCTTTGGGGGTCTCCACTTGAAATCAATTACAGAGGAGGAGGCTTCAACAATCTCCAGAGGTCCCATTGGAGGTCCAGGTTTATCTGTCGGAATATAACACGGTATGGTAATATAGTATTTTAGTTCATCAGAATGTATTATGCTTAAATGCCACTTTTGTCAAATACATACCAAGTACATTCAGCTGGCTTACAGCCTCTATTGTCCCAAAGACATTTTTCAGTTTTATCTTGATTTCGCCGCTGTCTTTGCGCTGCAGCTTCATCAGCAGCAAACGACTGGTTCCATCTGAAGTCTCAATATTTATATTGCCTTCACTTGAAAGTTCTTCACCCTCAAGGTACCATTGGACTTTTATTGGCTCCCGGCCAATGTAAGACAACTTATAAGTAGCTTTGTGTCCTTTCTTTACCGTCACAGGAGCTTTAAATGCTTCTAGCTCCTCTTTATCAAATCGAGGGGGATCTGAAACCAAGAAAATGCACAAAACCTGTTTTTTAAATTCAGTTTAAAGACTTGCATTCACACTCTGGTAAATTATGGAAATGTTTTTACCTTCGACAGCAATTTCAGCCTCGGTTTTTCGGCCATCGGCTTCAAATTTATATTTTCCAGCATTTTCCTCAGTGACTTTGTGGATTTTAAGCCTGTGGAAACATCCTTCTTTTGAAATTGTTAAACTCTCAGATGACTGAATCTGGAGGAAAAAATACAAACATCACAACACTCCTTTATTGCTTCAGCGTCATCCAGGTATATTTGCTGATAATGACTGCTTTAGGGGTCTGAACTCACCTCAGCTCCATCTTTGTACCAGATTCCTACACACTCTTCACTGCTTACTTTACACTCCAACTCTGCTGCTTCTCCAATAATGGCTTTGCAGTCAGAAAGTCCAGCGTGAAAGTGAACGCCTGGGTCTGAGAAGCAAGTAAGTTAATAAATGCTTGCATTACCCTCCTTTTACAATCATGTTTTCTTTTCTGTTTTTCTTCTTTCTAAACATGAATACAACTAAAACCAGAAAAAAATATCTAACCTTATTTTCTCACTGTCTGACATAAAATACATATTCTCCATTCTAGGAGAGTTATTTTTTGTTGTTGTTGCTGTCTTTAAATCCAAGAATTCCTATATCCTACCATCACTATGCATATATGTAACTTTGACCAAATCAGGAGAAAATGTGAGGGAGTAAGGTGGCCTCCAACCCTTTCTAAGTTTCACCACATCTGTCAGAAAATATTTAACCCCAGTCATTCACTTTAAAATCAAATGCTAAGATGTTGTCAGCTTCTGAATTTGAAGAAAGTACAAAAACTGTTTTCACATTTTGTAAGCGGAAATAATTTTGGTCAACCTACATGATCTTAATCAGGAAAAATATGACTTCATGCCAGACAGTAACGGGGGAAAATGTTGTATTAAAGCAGTCTTTGTGAATATCTGGATTGAACTTTAAATGCATATCGACTTACCTGCAAAATATTACATCTCAAGTAATGTTTTAAATTTAATAGAATTCATGTATGAAGTCAGGAAAAAAGTGTCTTTTTCCTTCATTTGAACTGAAGACATCTTCATGAACATGAAACTAAAATGGCTTATTTTCTCGAGGCTTTCTTCAGTTTAACAAGTTGAGTTCTTAAAGGTTAAGAAAATCTTCTGTGCCTTTGAGAAAGGAAATCATCCTTTCAGTACGGAAAGTTTCTTCATTTGAAGAATTTTTTATTTCTCTGATGGGAAGTCAGTCTTTAGTAAATGTCCAAAAAATAGAAAAAAAATATTTCTGGGCATTACCATCCTCCAAGGTCAGCTCATCTTTGTCTTGATTTTTTTTCTGTTATGTTAAAATCTCATGTACACAATGACGATTTCAGTTGTCCTAAGCAGTGTGTCTGTTACTCTGTGTTAAAATCATTTGCCTGAGTGCACCAACTCATCCTGAATTATTTGAAACACCAAGCAGGAATGTTAAGAGATACATTCAAAGCACGAAAGCTTTCAAATTGTCCACAAAAGACAAACATTGAGACAAACAAAATGATTTTCTGCTGATGTCCAACCTGCAGGTCAAAGAAACACAGTTAATGACTAATCTGTCTCTGATATTCACAGACTGACATATAGCCAATACTCCACAAACATTACAAAACATAAATTGGCACAGTCATGATTTAATTAAGTCTATTGTATTTTAAGTTTATGTAAATTTATGATGATAAACAGCTTTTTGCCCAGTGGTTGCGAATTTATTCTGTTAACCCACATACCGTATCTGTAAATGTTATCAATGCATTAAATAATTTTTGCAATGATGATACCTCCCATGCAGCAAATAATGCAGTTCTCTGCAATCTTACCGCTAACTCTCTGCTCGATCAATGGGATGTGCCATGCACTGCCTGAACATTTGCCAGCTGTTGCTGGCTCACCTTCATCTGCTCCCTCATCATCACAGCTTGCTGCTCGCCCATGCAACTCTCACCTCGGGCATATCTTCTTCCAACGTTATTGGCTTTTCATTTTAGTTGATTTCATTTTAAATAGCATCGTCAATATTTTTTTCATTTGCTGTAGAATTATCCTGACAAATAACATTAATAAAAACAACAACAAAAAAACATTAAAGATTGAAAATCATCATAGTGAGAAGGTAAATTGCAACAGAAAAAACTAAAATGGAGAACAGGGTCATGGAGAAAATCAACCATTGGATGCATTTTGTATGTGTGAAGTTTGCTTTTATATACTCAAAAGCAGGTATGCATAAAAGTATTGATTTCTACCATTTCTATTTAAATCCTGCCAATTTGTTCACAATTTTTATAAATCAGACGAGGTTTACAACACAAAGAAGACAAACATGTTTACAGACATATAAGTACATTAATTACACAGAAACCCAAATATATCAAATACACTGCCTGGCCAAAACAAGTTGCTGCTTGATTTTCACCAGCTAATTTGTGAATTGTGAGCCAATTGTTTCTGTAGCTGAGGAGAAAAAACCTAATGGAATAACTTTAACTTTTTTAGATAATTCCTCTTCTGTTCTGGATCTATTTTGTCCCATCCTTTATGTTCTATCAGTAATGATCGACAATTTTGTACAAAATTATTGTTATCCAACATAAAACATAATAAACATTGTTTTGTCTACAAAACTTTTGTAATAATTTAAAAATACTTGTAAATGAAGTAGATGGTTGTAGAGTAATGTTAGGTGTTTATAGACTCATAAAATCTGCAATCTTTGTTGGAAAACGTAAAGTATTTCCAAAACTCAGCATTAAAAAATGACATTATCTACATTTACACATTTTTTGTTGGGTCAAGGTGAAGCTAAAGGAAAATTTAATTTGATGGTAGTGAAAATGGAAATGATATTCAGTTTATGATTTAGTTTCTTACCTATAACTGTATCAGGAACCAGTGGGCCAGCTCTTACTCGTTTTCTCCGCTCCCCTCCTTTTTCTCCTCCTTCTCCTTTCTCTCCTCCCTCTTCTCCTTCTCCTTCCTTTAGTCCTTCCCTTCCTTTTCCTCCCACTCCCTCTCTCTCAATGTCCTCATCTGAATCTTCAAAGGAATCCTCATCGCTTTCGAACTCAGAACCTCCTTCCACATCCCCACCCTCAATGCCTCCAGCCCCACCTGCAGCTCCACTTCCATCTTTCCCTCCAACTCCTGCAGCACCTCCTGCACCTCCAACTCCTGCAGCACCTCCTGCACCTGCACCTCCTGCACCTGCACCTCCTGCACCCCCACCTGCAACACCTCCTGCACCTCCACCTGCAGCACCAACTTGACTACCTGCTGCACCGCCTCCGCCTGTAGCTCCAGCAGCACCAACAACACCCCCTGTTGCCCCACTGGCCCCATTGGCGGCAGCTCCTTCCCCAGCACCAGCTACTTTTTTCTTAGTTTTCTTAACAGCTCCATCTTTGCCTGCGGCCGCTCTCTTTGCCTTTGCTGCAGCTTTAGCTGCTGCCTTTGCTGCAGCTTTGGCCTCAGCCTCTGTCTTTTGCTTTGCTCGGGCAGCTGCATCCGCCAATTCCTTCTCTTCTTGTGCTTTTTTGGCAAGTTGTGCTTTTTCTTCCATTTCTTTCTGATATCTTTCTTGCTGTTCCTTTGCTATTCTCAGCAGTTCTTCATCATTGCCGGCTCCAGCCATGGTGGTTTTCCGTGCTGCCTTTTTGGCCTTTTTGGCTGGATCTTTCTCCACTGTAAAAAAAAAGTAAAACAGAATTGTGCTCTTGTAACTGTATTGTCTTCAGATTCGTGGTTTCTTCAATTGGTCAGAAGCTTATTCCCAAACATTGAAAGTGGGCAATAAAAGTTTTCTCACCCTCAATCACAAGCCAGGCATTGCAAGACTTGATTCCTGCCACAGCAGCATAAATACCACCATCCAGAGGCAGGCAGTCCCGCACAATCAACTTATGGATGAGTTTATCTTCAGATACAATGATTTCATGCTTCTCATTATTTGTCAGCAGAGCGCTTTTTCCATACCATTTGATCTCATTCATTGGTGCAGTGAGTACACACTGAAAGAGAGCGTCCTCTCGTTCTTCTGCCTTGACCTCTTGAATTTTGACAGCAAAGTCAACTTCAGGCACTGCAGAGTTGGAAGAGGGAGATAAATGCCTTTCATTACTTCTACACATTTAATTCAATGCCAACTTAGCGAAGTCTCATTGACGGACACTTTCTTTGTGTAGGTTTGATTTTAGCAAACATCAGTTTGACATTGAGTGAGATATTTGACATTTTAAAAGCAAAGCATTTCCCAGCAGATGTTTGATTTTAATTTCATATAAGTTAAATGTCTGTTTCTGTGTTAAGCAATCAGCGACTATGTTTCTGTGTATGTTAATGACTATGTCTTTGCATGTTTAGTTCAGTTTGTCTGCTTGGAAAAGCAATAAAGGAGACATTGCTGCCACTGAATTTTACTTTGGTTTTTATTTTGGATATTTTACCATTGGCTAAGAGTTTATATATTTTGAATTGTTCCTGTCCTATATGTTGGCATTAGAAAATTTACTGCTGTCAATAACGTTTTACATTTTTTCTTTCACAAAGTAGGTATTCTTGAGCCAGTTCTGTTTTTGGAGTCAGATGGCATTTCTTCTAAACTATCACTATATAATTACAGAAAAAAAGTGGGACTAATCTTATTTTGCCAGTACATCTTAAAGTTTCACTTATGTTGTGAATTGTAAAAAAGGAACAAACACAAATATTTCAAATTGCGTTAAACCTAATCTGCTCTTACCTTTAAAATCTGTGGAAAATACATTGACTCCCTCAACATCCACAGAGTAGAGCCCGGCATCATTCTTACTTAGATTTTTGATTGTGAACACATATTTTTTGCCAACTTGTTTTAAATTATGCTTCATTCCTTCTCCATCGTCCTTTGAGAATGGCACCATGACACCATCCTGCAGAGATTTTCAATTATATGATAGTTTATGCTTATCAAAATTCCTCAAAGTAAACAAGGGTTGTCTGTGTGCTTCACCTTGTACAGAAATATTTTGCTGCCAGAATCTAAGAGGTCCATATCCAGCTCAATTGTTGCACAGTCATCATCTTTGACCTCTACAGGTTTAAGAGTCCTGATATGTGAGATGAACTATAGCAAAAATAAGCAGATGAACGTAAATCATGAACATGATTAGAAAAAATAAATTATACATGAATACTTTTTTGCTTTTGGGGAACATCATAACTCATCAAAACTGTACCTGTGCAATCTCCTCTTCGCGCTCTTTTTTCATTTCAGTAAGTTTCTTCAACATGCCACGGAAGTCTGTGATGCCGTACTCAATACAGATTTGCTCATAATCTTTCTTTTCTGCACTAAGCAGGATTTCCCAGACCTTCTCATTTGCATCCATTGTCTTTTCCTCACGTGTCCCATCGGGATTACTGCAAAGTGGCACATTATTTGTGTGGAGCTCGACTAAAACATTAGTTTTTATGATTGAAAAGGTCCTAGGCTACCATAAAAGATATAACATTTTACTCACCGTGTTTTGAGTCTTTTTCTGAACTCCGTTGCATCTAGGGAAGGCGTGGGACAGTTTATGTAGACAGACATTTTATTTTGACAATTCACTGACCCAAAACAAAACAAAAAAATAGGATGTCTTTTTATCTTTGCTGAATTGTAACGGTTTCCCTGATCTAGTTAAATATAATTATGGATTACTAAATTAAAGTGTCTAGACAAAGTAAAAAATGGAAAAGTTTTCACATTTATTTTACATGATTCAAAAGACATGTCAGTAAATGTGGCACTAATTATAAAAAGAAAAACATATTTTTAAAAGCAGAATTTTCCCTGAATAAAATTACCCAAGTAATTACAGTGATAAAATTATGATTTTGTCAAAAATTGTGGTAATGTACTGCTGCAATGAAATATTAATGTAAGGCCTTTTCAAAGCCTGGAATGTTTTGTTTAGTATATCAGCATACTAACAAAAAATGCTAATGAAAGGACAGTTATGATTTTATATGCGTAAAGATTAGTTGTGTGAGGTTTACCTTCTCCTTGAATCTTTTGAAGTTCCTTGGTCTTGGAGAATCCCACTGTGAACAAACAATTCAAAACTTTAATTCTGCTTCACAATGTGCCGGCATGATCTAAAGATACCTTTAGCAGAATAAAACAACTTTAGTTTTACACAGTTAATCATACCTTCAATAACATTCAGAATAACGGTGCAAACAGCTCTCCCATATTCATTGGTTGCAAAACACTTGTAGGTGTCAGCATCTTCTGGAGCTACCTTAGGGAACTAGTGCAACGGTAAATAGAGGACACATCAGATTATTTTTTTAGTCATACTGTCAATGTTTCTTTGTTACTTATTAAAGTTTTATATTTATTGTCAATGAAAGCAATTTGTATTTTTTGCTTTATTAAAACTTACCTCGAGGGTATGTTCATTTGATGCCGGATCATAGTTTTGTTGACATACATCAGGGTGAAAAATGATTTCTCCATTTGCTCTGCTCCATGTTACAGTAGGTGTTGGATCTCCCACCACAATGGCTTTAAAGTATGCAAATTTGCCTGCAAATATCACTCTTACAGTCAAGTTATAAAGAAATGAACACAAAAAAACTTCAAAATATTCCATCCATGAACCAAATGGATGGAATATTATTAATATTATTATTCAAATGAGTAAATATAGATTGTTTTAATTGAACAATTTAGGATTTTTAAAAAATATATATTTTTAATTATTTATTTACAAAAATGAATTGGGTAACAGTTTGTTTTGACTGGCTGACATCAGATCCCGTCTCTAACAAAATTATGTGTATTTATGGATATAGTGGTAGTTAAGTAGATAGTTAATATAATTGTGACACAAATTGTTCCTGGAACTTGATAATATTTCAGCTCAAGGTTCTTGTTTAATAGGACATACTTTCTGTAATGTTTAGGATGTTGGTGCGTGAGATGGTAAGCTCTCTAAGAGACCTAAGTGAGGGTAACCATAATGATCTCTTAAAATATAAAACTGTTAATTGTGGCAAGGTTGCAATTTGACAGAAAAAAATGGTTGTATTGGTTCTTATACCTGGACCTTCCCCAACCATTCTGCTCCTTTCCAGGTAATCTTAAAAACACAGTTCATATTTGCAGAGAGAAAAATCTTACCCTCTTGGATAGTAAGGCCTATGGGTTTCCGTGTGAAATCTGGAGTTGTTTTTCCTTCAGGAAGTTCCTCCATAAACTGTGTAATCATGACACCAGGCACTTTTGATTTTTTCTTGATGCCTAAAAGAACCAAATAAGGAACAGTCAATAAGGTTACAAACAGAATGTTGCAAAACCAAGTAAAGTGCAAAAATAAGCACACATTCATTTAAATGTGTATTTGAAATTGTTATTTTCTTTGCGTCATCAGGTACATAACATAAAAAAGAGAGTTGGCTAGCACTGAAATTAATTTCATAATGAAAACAAAACAAAAATTAGCAGGATGTATGATTGTCTTTTTAAAGCCCACTCGCACCAGGCTACAACTGCTGTGTGGTCTGAAAGAGCTCCACGAGTGTCCAAACATCTATGGATTGCAGAAAATTTGGAAAATCTTCTTTTAGCTTGAAGTTAGTCAGAATGCGGCTATGTTATCTGTCCTGATCTAATTTATTTTTGTCTTCTGCTTCCTACCACAGTACATGAGAATCACTTCTCTAGAAAAAATGAACAATTCTTGTCACAAACTGTCCAATTTCCCTGTAAAGATTGGAGGTTTCCACTGCCAGATTCAACCTTACTGTAAAGAATGAAAACATTTAGTGTTTTCAGCATGTTAAAAGCAGTCTAAACAGACTGCAGTTCACTAATAAGTGTGCCATCTGGAGCACATACTGTAATCTACAAGACTCCATTAGGATACTTGTGAATCAGTCAAGCCAAGCCGCTAAAGCCTTAGGTTGTGATTTGAGTTCAACTGAGTGTTGTAAAATTAGACTGTAAAACTTCAAAATGATGCATTTAAAGTGCAGCCTGAAATACTAAATTATTTTTTCAGTCGTTCAATAATCACAGCCTGGGGAGAATTTAGAGGTGTGTAATCCTCTCCCTAACTGGGTATCCTTCTCCAGCAATGAACCAAACACTTACTAATTTATTTGTCCAAGGGGGTTTCAACACACTTCTATAGCACTGACAAAGAAAACACAAATTGTTCATTACAGCTGCCTGCTTATGTCCTGTTGACTGAAGCCAGAGCAGTGGCTTGATGCACATAACAGCCATACTGCCAAGAGAATTATATTAGCCTTAGCAAGAGGTCAGCATGGCCCGACCAGCTTCAACTTCTCAGAGGAACAAGCCTCACAGCTGTGCTTGCTCCACTTCTCCACTGCTACTGGTGCCATTACACTCTCTCATGCCTCTTCAAGGACTTCTATGCTGGAATTACAATTAGAAACCACAACAACTTGTTTCCTTACATAAGTTGCCAAAGTTCAAAACAGTCAGGGGACTCTCTCGTGTGAATAATGAGAAGCTTACTGCGCTTTTAATATTTAACAGATGAACTCTCCTAGACCCCACAAGGTTTTTATGCCATTGTGCAGCTTTAATCTGGTGTGAGAGGGCCCTAGATATCAGGCATGTATATTTACCCAAAAAGAGTGTGATCCTGTTGGGAAAATGCCACTAAAGCGGAACACATTATGACCCAAACATGCTGTTATACAAACCCACAAAAGATTTTCACTATATTTTGTTCCATTTTAGTAACCTGGTGGTTTTATTTTTGCTAGCTCAGTCGTGAAGTGAATGGATATTTGGTAAGTTGCCATTGTTTGACCCAGTCAATATTTTTTTTTATTATCTCGCTCTCCTGGTTTTTACCAATCCAACAACTATTCTCACTGGGATAAAATATAACTTGTTCAATTTCCATTCCCACCTACTTTGCTTCTTTTTGCATTTGCTTTACTCTGACCTCTCACCAACACATGTAGCACTGAGCAGAGTTAATAGAAATGCTTACTGTGAAAGAGCAAGACAAACTGTTAAATCTTACTTTTTTTTCCAACAAGAACATAATCTATATTCATACTTGGGTTAACAGAGGTAGTTTTTAAGAACTACCTCTGTTTTACAACATTCACAGCTCATGCAGGAACTAGAATATATTTAAAGAATTGTTTTATTGTTTTTCTTTTTACCCTGAAATGTATAATGAATTACATGGTCTTGAAACTTCCAATGTAATATGCTATTAATGTATATTCAAAATTCTCCAACTCTCCTTTGCTTAGTGGTATGAGGAAAGGAGTCACTTTCCCAAATTTACCGAAAGAAAAGAACAAAGCGAAATCTTTAATAAGAGTGAGTCTTTGTGAAGTTTCTCTGCCACTAACTTCCTGTTTCAGGAAACAGAACTTATTAAAAATGTTTAGATCCTTAACCCTGAGTTCAGGACAAACTTAATATACATTGGGTTTTTGCTCTACCTCACCTGCTATTGTCTTTTCATTTCTTCATCCATCCAAACAGTGGATGTCAAAATGCAAAACAAAGTGCATTTTTGTGCTGAAGCTTTTTCTGGAGAAAAATGTGAAATTCTTTTTTTGTTGTTGTTTTATTATCCCCAGAGACAAACATAAATGAGGAATAATCCTAGTTTGATACCAATATTCCTAAATTTATCCGTAATCTGTTTACAAAGAAAGCAGGCCTCCGAGACACATCTGGTTTTAAAACCAATGAGAGGAAAACAACGTAAAAGATGAGATCACATTTATCCTGTTTTAGCTTCTTTCCATTTGCTCTCTGTTAAATTCAGAATATAATTTAAACATCTTTTTATAGATCAAAGATTTGATTGTTCCATATGTTAGTAATGGGGTATTTGGCTTTCAAATTGTAGGTTTATGGAACATTTTCACCCTCCAGTTACAGAAAGCGACAGATGGAGCAGGAAGATAATAAAAACTAAAGATGGGAAAAGTTGCTCTATGCAAGTAGAAGAGCAAAATCAGAGGTCTGGTAGCATTTTAAAATGATACGTTGGGGTACTTTGGGTACTGTCCTCTATTTAGTTGGGTTGGATCAGGCTCGGACACAATGTTTATGGGATCCAGCTGGGCCGGGTTGTATTTTTAGGCCCAATCTAAACTCAAAATGTTTTATTTTAGCAAATCTCTAACAAAGTCCTGAAAGTTGTAATTATGCTATAGCTACATTGCAAATGACAGTATGTTCCTTTATTATGTGACTTTTTAAAGTAATTACTTGGACTGTATGTTATTTAGCAGTATAAGAGTAAAATTGATTTTCAAATGGTATTTTCCACTTTTCAGATTTTTATTAGAAATAATTTGTGAAAACCATGTGATCATCCATATAAATTACATTACAGGTTGCAAACTGTGAAAACATTCAAGACTATCAGTTATTTTACAAGACTTGTCTATGTCAAGGGTGTCCGTTAAGCTGCTTATCAGAAGCCTTCAATGTTGGGGTTAAAAAATGATTACACGTTTTATAGTTTTTGTGTCTGACCAACTTCATTAGAGCTATGTCAGAAAATATAAAAAGGTCAAATGTCTCGGAAGAATTTTTTTTTCAGGTTGCTCTTTTTATCTTTTCTCTGAGAAACAATCATTTATAATTTTGGATTGCTGTGGGTAAACAATCCAAAATTTGACTCATTTTGAGCTTAATGACAATGACAATAGCTTATTGTATCAGTCACTTTCTCTGGATTGTCATGTTATGTGATGTTTCCTGCAATATAGTTTCCTGTGTTAAGCTTGAAGGTCACATTTGTATAGGACACATCTGGATTCAAGGTTCAGTAAAAAGTGGCATTTTCCCATCGACTCTCAAGCTAAAGAAGAGACATCACAATCATTCAGAGTGCCTTCTTGTAACAGCTTGTCACAAGTTTTCACATGGAATGAAGGTTGTCACAACGAAATGCATCCATTGTGCCACAGAAAGGTTTGTCATCCTTTTTTGGAAAGCACCTTTCAAAGTTGAGGACAGAGAAGATGAGGATGATGAAGATGTAATTTTTCATGCAACAAAAACCAGCATGGCGTCATGCGTGCAGAAAATTATTAATTTGTATTTTGATCATCTTTTTTTCTTGCATACCTTTGTCGTCCTGGTGTACTCCCTCAGAACCGTCGATTTAACACGCAACATGACAGAAGGAGAAGGCACAGGACAGGTAAATATAAATCCTGACAGAAGAACCATGGCAGGTTGGAACTTTGACAGGATTAAGAACACAGAAGAAACACAAGGGACCACATAATATATACAGTTTGTAACCCAAGGTTGGGTGGACAAATACAACACAGAATATCTGCAGTTCAAATATGCAGAGACTGACACCACAACAAAAACTATTAGTAATAGACAAAAGATAATGCAGCATGTTATCATATGGCGTGGAAGAGTTGTGCCGTGCAACTGTTAAGACTCAACACGAAGCTTTCTTACATATTTCCACATTGCAGACTTCTCAGAATGATTTCTGCTTGGTGCTTGAGATTAATTCAGTTAATACTTGGAGAAAAGCAGGTTGTAAAAAAATCCATTTTTGAAAGATAATGTTTCAATTCTGTGACTATTTGAAAGCATCCCTAATGTGGTGCATTGCCTCCCATGTTGCCATCAGGTCATGTGTTGGACATTCAGTAACCTTTTGTTACCACATTTCATCAGGAGCACAGAGGTTTTCTGTGATGATTTTCTTTGGTGGTTACAGCTTGGTTTAATTCAATCTTCTTTGACTAAATTTTTGTGATTCTGTTCTTGGGAAAGAGAAAAGCACCTTAACCAGAAAGCAGTTCTCACCGGTGTAACTTGATAGTTGTTTCTTGACTTTGTGATGGATAAATTGGGTAATCTCATCACTGTTTCTGTCCATATCTTCTTTGGTGAGATATATTGGCATTAAAGGCTAAAGAGCAAATGAATTGTCACTGACAGTTGGAGTTCCTCCACTTGATTTTATTTCCTCTGCAATTATTTTCTGTTCACGTCATTAGCCAAAAATGTTGGGTTCCACCTCTTCAAAGATCTTTCAAGATGAGACGACATTGGTACTGTCTTCTTTGTCGTTGCTGTTTTGTTGGGTATGTCTTGTCCATATTTGATTCTTGGTTGCAATCTTAAATGTCTACAAAGTTTACTTATAGTGTAGTCAAGTTGAATCATGTTGATGGTCTCTGGATTAAAAGAAAATGTAGGGAGAGCCAGTTGGAATACCAACCTTTGGCTGACTTCTGCACTTACCTGCCTGCCCAGTGGCAGTTTCATCGGCCACCTTTGTCTTCTTCAACATCTTTATTTCCTCTTCAGATCAGCAGATTCAGAGGACTCTGAACAAAAGACAGAGAGATAAAACAAAAACCCTTAGCATCTCATACATACATATCTCATATTTTCCCCAGACTTTGAGGAGACAACCTTAACTTAGAGATGGCTTATATCTTATTATTAATGAATTCTCTTTGAAAATATAAGCACAGACCACTCAAAGATTCTTACAGAAATGGCTGCCATTTTTGGATTTTTTATTTTTTACCTCAAGTTCAAAAGGCTTTTTAGTTATACCACACCTATCTACTGATTGCAGTTACCTAAACCTGACAGTAAGAGGCAGCAGCTGGTGTTATTTACAGTAACTGTTGGTCATAACATGATCTGAGTTCCTGTCTCATGAGGTCTTTACAGGCAGCTGTAAATTAAGCACAGATTTAAGTGAAGCCTTAAAGATGCCTGAAGAAGAAGTGAATATCTAAAACTACATAAAGTGGCAGCGTTTGGGCATTTAAAATGAATTTCCATATTTTTAGAACAAAAAAGCTACAAGAGAAGCTACTTTCAGGTATAAAAGACAACATTTGTTGGTACAATGCCCTCGGAAATGTGCACAACTTGGCAAAGCTTTGCGTACTGAAGTCATCTGTAGCTTCATGACATGAACTGACTAAAAGGGTAATTCTTCCCATCACATGAATTTTGACAAAAGCTATCAGTGTGGTTCTTTTGTTCTGGAAATTGAGGCTCGGATTAGCTTTATGTGATGTATGCAAGTGCTAATTTATAAATCTTTTTTAATACTAATAATGGGTAGCTATCTGGGCAGCAGGTATTACAATCAAAATGCCTCTCTAAACACCTATTCTTTTTATGTTTGGAATGACGCCATATTAATTGGTTTGGAATTTACACTCTATCCATTTTAGTCTCATCTGTCCAGATTGAAGTTATTTTTTAGTCTTTGTATGTTTTTCTGCTGTATAATTACCATGTTAAATAAAAATGCAGGGAAACTCAATGTTTACATCCAAAAATACATATAAGTAAGAGATACAGGGTCTATCTGCATCTCTTCTAACCATCTCTTTGGTCATGGATTGTTGTATAAAGACCTGACAAAGTGCATATGCTGTGCTGTGATTTTTTTTTCAGTGACAGTCCTTTTGATGCATAGATGAACAAATGGTAGGTAGTGCTGGTGTTGAATTTAAATTTTCAGGAACTCTGTTTTAGTTTTTCTCTGTTATGTAAGCTTCTTTCTGGCCAATCACATCAGCAGATTACACACTCAAGATTATATGTAGAAACTAATCTTAACACTACCTCCTTTGCCCAAAATCATTTTCACCCATGACAGATTCAAGTATATGTTTTAATCAAAAATTACTTTCTCCTGAAAAGTCTGTTTCTGATAGGAAATGAGACAGACATCTGTGAAAAGAAAACAACGTGAAATAAAAATAATTTGATTTTAATCGCAAAACAGCTGCTCAAAAACATGCAATTCTCAATAAGTAGTGAAAACATCATTTTTGACATTACACTCATTGACTTTGAATGTGCCTCTATTGTTTGATGGAAATTGTTAAATTGTTCTGTATAATCACATATTTTAGTGAAGCCTTAAAGATGCATGAAAACCTTCTGGCATTCATTATCAATTGGCATTGAATAAATGAATGAATTGAAATGAATTCAATTATTTGAATTAATTTCAAATAATTTGATTATTATTTAAAATTATAATTCAAATGAATAAATTTCAAATGATAAACTTTACAGTTTTGACTGTGAAGCTGACACCAAGCAATATTGGACTTGCATTCGATTTGCTGTGGACATATTCAAAACTTTATAATTTTGTATGCACTTTAGTGGCATGTTTTAAAGTAAACACACATCTAAAAACATTAATATGTACATAAATATCATTGGATAATCTTAATATTTTCCTGCCTATACGCTTTACCAATTCATGTGAAAAGAACAAACATCTTAAAAGAAAAGTTTTTTGAAAAGTCTCTGAAGTCATTGCACAACACAGTCAGAACATACTTAATATAATAGCAGTACGTGACATCCAGCTTCCACCCACTTCAGCTGACTGCACCACTGACCACATACTCTGAAAATGGCATCTAGTAGCTTCTCAAATGTCGCTCCCTTCCTTTTTTCTCCAACATGTTAGTGATCGCAGCAGAGTGAACCAGACAGAAAGTGGCTAGAGCAATGTAACTCACAAAACTCAGCTTAGTGGTAAGACCTTTGGTGACAAATGAGTGCTAATGGTGCTACATGAACCTCCCTTTGGATTTGCTCATGTGTTCGAAAATAACATGTCAAATTGAAAAAAATACAATGTTTTATATTTTCTCCCTTTTAGAATTTTTCATTTACTTTATTTAATTGCATTGAAGACATTTATGTTTCTAATGATGATCTTGATTATGCATACATTTAATGGGTACCATCTAAAAATGCATGGAGAAGACGACTTGAACCACAGTTCTGCAGATTTTTCAATGTCAAAAGAAATTGATCACTTGCCAAACTACAGTCCACTTCTTGCTTCTTGGTCCCTGAAGCTCAGGTTACAATTGAATTAATACATTCATCTAAACTTAGTCATCCAACAGCTTCACATCGTTGACCACTGATCCAACCTCTTTAAAAGTGTTAAATTTAAGCTCAGTAACCAGCAAAAGGTGATTTCAAGCATCAGAAGTAAATATGCAACATTTAATCTACAGCCTAATGAATGATGTTTTAAAATACTTTGCACTGTAAAGCCAGGTGTGGAAAGTACTGAGTTTAAAACATGAAGCTTGATTCTTGGACAAGGATTTTTTTTTTTTTTATACAGTTCCACTGCAACTGCCTAGACTAGTGCATTTATATTTTCTATCCCATCATCATTTAACATGAAGCATTAATCTGGATATTAGCATGTGGAAACATGCAAAAATATATATCTTTTTTACTCCCCTGCTCTGTAAAATTTCTGATCAAGCCTTCTTTTTGTGGACCACCTACCTGTTCCCTTCTCTTTCAGACAGCACTCTGGTCACACTGTGCCTTCCCCTATTTTTTTTTGACTGTAATGGATCCTTCCTGAAGCTTGCAAAGCAGTGCTTGATGCTTTACTTCAGCTCAGACCCTGTGACTGCCAAAAGCCATTTAGGCTTTTTTCATGTCAGTGATGACTCCAGAGGCATTAGAGGTCAAGTGGGCGGTGAAGCAGGGTGGGTTAAATACTTAGTAAAGGTTTTTTTGAATTTCAGTCTTGATATGCAAGTTTGGCTCTAGATTGGAGGTGAAAACATGCCCTGCAGCTTAGAAGCCATGAATGTTTAAGGCGTGGCATCCTTAAATTGTTATTCTCTTATTAGAGGTGCAATGCTGAACTGCAGAAGTTTTTTATGGGGATAAGTCTCTAAGTGCACAAACATAAAAATCTGTGCAGTCTTATAAGTCTATTCTCATACACTTATAATTTCAGACTGATTTAGACAGTCACCTCCAGTAATTTATTCTTGAAGATAGCAATTACTTTCCCGACAACATTAATTAACAAAATAAGCTGTCTTGAAATGGCTGATATTGATTTGAAAAACTGGGGTGGAAATAATGACAATAATGTCTATTGGATGAAGGTTAATACTTCATCCAATAGATAATAAACTGTCATCTTTGACAATTTTTGCTGCAGACACTTTAGAACTAAAAGCCTTAATCCATATTGTCTTTATAATTAGAAGTGGTCAGACAACAATACTACTTAAAATACCTTATGACGTGAAGAAAGCGTACTTAAAGTTAACGATTATAGCGGGAAACATGTTTGTCTATTAAAGCCTCTGATGCTACATTTAGTCATTTAGTCATTGTGAGTAGATGTATTATTTAAAGAGAAGGGAGAAGTTGCCAGTCACTGTCCAGAAACACTTAAATAAAGAGGCACATTATTCCATTGCATGTTCAGCCTTTACTGGAGCCAGGAAGGCTATGTTGTTTCTATTCCCAACCGAAATTTGATCTAAAGCATCCACAATCATAATTTACTCAAATAAACATTCACCTTCACAAATGCACATACAGTGGGAGACTATTAAAAGCACCTTTAGATAAACATTGCAATTTGATCCTTAGCATCCAACTTCCAGTGACCAAGTAATATCCATTTCTATTTGTACTCTTCCTGCAGTATCTGTTTTTATTTACTCAGTATTTAAATTGTACTTTCCCAGTAGTACCAGCATGTTCATAGCTATCATTTGAAAATGTTCTGTTTTATTCTTCATATAGAAAATGGTGAAGGCACCCACAAATGTTACCAAATATTTTTAAAGAGACATAGTCTACTATTCCTCTTTAAATGTGTTTCTTTAGCCACATGCCGGTCTTGCAGCATTCCCCAAATCTTTATGGTGTCAGCAGTAAAGTTTGACTTCAGCACACAACAACTATAAATCTGAAACACTGTACGCAAAGAATTCTACTTCCAAGTGTCATCTTCCAAGGGATGGTTGATCTGTCTTTTAAGGCTTAGAAATAGTAAGAGTAAATTTGTAGCTGATGGTACATTAACACATACAAACTTCATGCAAATTTTGATTTGCTTTATATATTGAATAAACTGACTCAGTCAAGTTTCTCTGGTTACGTTTAAGAATACATGATTTGTTGTTTGGAAATGTAATGTTTGCTGTTTTCTCAATTGTTGACTGTGTGATGTCTTTGACTTTGCATTTCTGTGTTTTTATGATTGAAATCTCTTTGAACTGCCTTGTTGCTGAAGTATGCTGTAAAAATATACTTGATAATTGATTACCAGGAAGTAGTAACTGATCTGAAATGTATAAGCATTGTAATTATTCACATAGAAATGTGAAAATGTAACAGTTTTAATATAAACATAAATTAGTTATGATTTATAACTCACCAAATTTTAGCTGATGTCCTTTCTCAGAATTCTCACCTCCAATCCACCATCATGCTCTAAAACTACATTAAGTGTAACACATCCCATTCCTTGTTTTAAGTCTGCTTCCTTATTTGTGTATTTTGCATCTTTTGGTTGGATAATGTTTGAAATTTAGAGAATATTGAGATCTTTCATAGTTAAAATCAGTCTGACATGAAACCAGTTTTCCTCCAGCCAGTGGTGCAGGTCACTAGCTTTCCTCCTCTGGGTGGCTGCCCCATATTTTTTTGTCTAGATAATTTTAATAGGCTCATAATCGGAGAGACATTTTTATCAGCTTCTCGTAATGTTTTAAAGCTTCGGGAAATGCACCATACGATCAGGAAATTGATGCATCCAGGCCTCGTAAGAGGCAAGGGGCTGATGAGGTCCCAACATGAGCTTGATTTACTGCTCTGCTAACTTTACAATGCTAACACACACAGATGAATAAATCTGGAAGCATTTTCTATTCCTTAGAATGTAAAAAAAAGATGTACCCGAGTTAATACAGTTTTTTTTTTTTTTACAGAACAAGTCTAATGCTACATGTATGCTACATGTATAAGATGGAAATGTGTTGGTGTAAAATAGGTTCCTGTGGGTTTTTTTTAAAAAAAGAAAACGTTCAATGGCAGAAAGGCAAAATGTCTGGCTGTAGTTGACCTCCATCTGACCCCTGAACTCATATTTCAAGCAGTCACATATTTATACATTGAGCAATAAAAAGTTGCTAAACTTCTTACTTTATATCCACAATAATGTAATGTTTGCTCCTCACAGTTCTCTGATCTTAAAGTGGTGCCCATCATGTTTCTGTCACAGACTCAAGAGCATGGAAAACTCAAATTGAGATGAATCACACTTTTAAAATATTGCTTTACCACATCACCAGAAGCCACTGATCAAAGAAAACTTTGACTAACGTAGCTATCAGATTCAAATAACCTTTGATTATCTTTCTGTGAAGTATGTTGTGTTAACTCGACTTAATGTTAAATAAATATACTTACAAAGTCATTCTAAAACTATTCTCAGAACGAAAGAAGCACCAGTGATGTTTGTATTACATACCTTTCAATTGCAGTCTTGCCCAGCATCAAGCACAGTGCGATGTTTAGCAAGCTGTGTGCTGTCTGTGGTTAAAATGTATTTCAATTTGAAAGTGGTGCACAGTGAATCATAGTCAGCAGCAAGTTCACACACAATCTCTGTCAAATTGGTTTTGCGGTCAATGTGAAAACGGAGAATCTTTACGAGGCCCTGACCGACTAATGGATCATACCCTCTCAATTTCCGTTCCTTTGTTGCTTCTCCTTCTAGCAGTTCCATTTACATGATGAAGTTCTTTTGGTAGTGTTAGCAAACAGTGGCATTGTCAATGATAACACTGCAACTGTGCACATGGGAGATACCCATTATGTGGTTATTAATTTGAAAATCCCCACTTGTTTTGACTGTGACTTGTTTTGTCTCTACTGGCTGCTGCAGTAGACTCCACGTATTCTACTTCTGGCATGAAAGTTAGACAAGTGTAGTTATTAACATCTTGTAAATGAGACAAGAACCCAATATCATAAAACTGAGTAAACAGCTTGAATGACTGTTTTCTCCACAGTAATGGAGAAAACATTATTTACTAACCTAAAGTATGTAACTTTAGGTTAGGGTTTTCTGATTTATGCTGTCTGGTAAAAATGTGTATATAACTGGCAGACATTTTGAAATGGAAAAAAATAAGGTTTGTGTAGAATTTATCTGACTCAATTCATAATCAGAAGTTGTTTTAGCTTCAAGGCCCCCTGAGGTCAAGGATAGCATGGTTTGCCTGGAATTTAATTACAGAGTAGGAGTCATTTGGAATGACTGTTTCCAACAAAGAAGCAACATGGTTGTTATGCCTTAAAATTATTTAGAAATAAACACTAAACACAAATACTTCTTTTAACATTATGTTTCCAATACTCTGCACAATCCGAATAGAGAAAATCTTCCTGTTTGTGCTATTTGCTTATCTTTCACCTGCTTTAGCCTTCTCTTCCCTCCTACTTTCCTATCATGGCAGTAAACCCAGTGCTGTTTATGTCATGCAGCACTTGGAGCACTCATAACGGTGCCACCTGTTCCGGGTGCATGCCGCAACACTTAACTTAGGATACTGCAAACTTGGCACTATAATGCACTCCTCCCACAACAGTATCTTTTTACTGGTGACATGAGTCCAATTACTTCTACTAGATCTACTGCAAACATAAGGAAGACTTAACTGAAGAAACTGAAACATATTGGATAATTGCCTCAATGTGTATCTTTTATTTCATCTATTTTTTTTCCATCATGTACTTTTGAAATGTTTTATGAAAATTTTATGATATAACATGTTTATTATTTCAATAAAATACTTTATTCTAAAACCTGGTAGGTGTTTATTTAACCTTCTGAGAACTGTAGAAGTGTTAGATTTTGTGATAATATAGTGTTAATTTATGGTTAGAGGATGGAAGGCTATCACAACTTATTTCTTCTAATGAAAACTGTATGTATTATACAGTTTTCATTAGAAGAACCTTCTGGTGTTAACAATGACAGCACAGCTGAATAACAGAACAGTCTTTTAATAACACTAGAGACACTCAACATGACACACTTGTGACAGGATCCAAAATGCTGCAAAGTACACTATTAAATATAGTGGGGGGGGGCATGTTATGTTCTTGTAACAAGAACATAACCAGAGCACAACAATTTCTCTTTACATAGAAACTACAAAATCTTAAGTCTTTGACTGGTGTGAGGAGTCTCGCCTATGTCAACCTGTGGGGAGATACCTCCATTGAAGAAATGAGCACTGTGTCTTAATCTGAAGGCATACTTGTCTGGTATGGGACTTGGCAGTCACAGTGAAGAACCACACACAGAGGGTCTGGCCTGCTGGCTGGTCAGCGTTAGGACAGTCAGTTATTCGACAAGAAGGTCATCCAGGTAGACAACACAGCAGCTTCACAGGACATGGGCCAGTACAGTACCCTTCCCATTAGCCACTGCAGAGGTGAGTGGTACTGAACCAACTGTACCTAGCAAATACTTAAATGTGTCATCAATGCCTGCGAGGAGGTATGCATTTGTATTTTCACAGCTGCCCGAAGTCGATACAGACCTGCCAGTCTTTTTCTTTCCCACAAGGACCACCCATCAGGGGGTGTTTGAAGAGTGTACAATGTTAGCCTCTTTTTCAATCTTATGTTCCACAGTAGCCTGCCTTCAAAAAGGTATACAATGATGCTGTAGTCTTGTCTCACTAGTGTTGATCTTGTGCTGGACCAGATTGATGCAGGAACACTTCTCCTCTTTGGAATGAAAAATATCATCATTGGTCTCCAGGAAGTCTTGTAACTTCTCACCCTTTACCCGACTCAGCTCAATTGCGGCCTTTCAATTGTGGCTGTTCTCACTGTTGAGCACCCACTAGTCACTCACCTGTGGCTGTGGTAGTGCATTTCTTGGTTGGGACCTTTTTTTTTAGTGCTAGGCAATATGCCTGCTTGGACCATGGAGAAGGTGGAGCCAGTGTTCGTCAGGGATCTGAAGGGAATGCCAAGGAGCCTGATGTTGTTTTATAATCCATGCAATCTGCCTTGCCAGTCCAACCACAATTCAGTTTCAGTAACTGGAGTGTCTTCTAGTTGTTGTAGGCCCTCCTCAGCATTACCCCCACTCAGCTGAAAGGGGACAGTAAGTTTTTCTTACATGGGGCTAGAGCTGGACAGCCACGAATGTTGAATGCATCCACATTCATAGCTGTTGAATGTGGATGCATTCAACAGCTATTCACATCGGAAGCAATCCATTTCTCTTTGTTGCCTCTGAGGTGTTTGCAGAGGGGCAGTCCTCCTTCTCATCACTCTCACTACTGATTTGGGCTGAATCAAAACTTGCAACTGGGCTGTCATTTCTGACATTCAGCATGGACGCCATGCTTTCTGCTGCTGAAAGGTCCACAAATCAGTCCCCAGCTAACTGAGGACTGCACACAAATATGTTCATGGATTCTGGCTAGCCAGAACTCCTTGGCCAGCCAGAACCTAATGGAAGTTTGCAAGGCAAGTTTTTTTTTCTTCTTTCTGTTCCATCACCAAATCAGAATAACCTTGTCATGTCTGTAGCAGAGTAGGGTTTTAACCCTCAGGCACCAGCAGTGGATTATATGTTGAGGATAAAGCACCAATGATGAATTGTAGCATTACCCTGGTTTTATGTCAGACAGTATGTGGAGGGCACCCATGTCTAAGCCCAGGACAACCTGCAGTGGTGTCTCCTCAAGGGACCAGTTACACAGTTTAGCAGCCAAGTCAACCTCGATAATGTAACTCTGAAATGCAGCTCCATGGCAGAGATCCTTTCTTCAGGCTGTTGCATCACCATGGTAGACTGAGAAGCTAGAATTCGGGCACCTACTAGCGTTGTCAAATGGTGCCTTCAGATGGCACTGACTCCATTAGGTCAAATGCTGCCGGCTTGTTTCCTTCCCATTCTCTGTTCCTCAGTCTGGCTTGAAACAGGCAGCTTGCTTCCCTTTTCTAGTCAGTGGTGGCTATGTTATGGAGACAGGGGTCAGTGTTCATCGGAGAGCTGACCTCAAGGTACTTGCTCCTCCTCTGTCTAATTACCAAAAGCTGCTCAATTTCTCTTAATGATGTAATTTTCAAGCTTCACTTCTGACACTCATATAGCCATCTGTGGATTGGAATCTATAATTAGGGAGGTCAACGTAACACACTTCCATCCATGCTGCTAAGCGCCCTAGGAAATATGGTCAGTAGACCCTGCAACTGCTTCAACATCATAAAAATTTTGGAAGCTGTAGCATTGATAGCAATTAAATAATATAGCTGAAAACAAATCTCCAAATCCTTTCTGTTCATGTTCAGCTAATAACTATTTTGATTATCTATTTTTCAGCACTTCAATATTTGTTTCTGAAGATGCAGCTTTAACATTGTACATTAATAACAATTGTAACAAATATTTTTCTAGGAATCAGACATTGCCAGTGATTGAATTTCAATTCTTGTAAAAGCTGAAGCAATGGCTTCCTCTCCCTTTGCTGCCAAGACTTACCCCTAGTGAGTAAATAATGGTAGTTTTCAACATGGAATGCATCTATTCATAACTCACCTAGTTCTCTGTTTGGAATTTAAAGAATCCAGAGAAAAACCCAATTATTGATGCATTACATTAGTGTTGTATGTACAGTAACATCAGGGGCATTTCAGTGTGTTACTAAGAGTAAAAATATGCTTACATAAGAGCATGTGTGTTATAATTCCTACCCATTTTAAATATGTTTTTAAAGTATTTAATTGCTTTTATCTAAATATCTATATCTTTGTGTTGTGATGTTTTTTTCGTTTTGCATATTACTTTCCTGGAATTTCTAAACATGTTGTAGGGTGATTAATCTTTCAGCATCTTGTTAATTTTTATCATTAGCTTAAATGACCTTAGTGTCACTAGTTTCCCCTTGTCCTACTCTCCCCTGAAGATGATGGATGATACTCTGCTCCAGAGCTTCTGACCCATTTCAACTTAATTCTTGTGTAACAGTAAACAGAGGCGCCTTTGACATTTGAGCTGCTTGCACACACACTCACATTGCCAGCTTTTTCCAATTTCTATAGTTCCAGTATTTTTTGTAACAATTTTAACGGATTATATATTTTTGAGTTAAATTAAACAGCAATAATATGTGATGTGGTGTATATGAATTTCTGAAAAGAATTTATTTGAACAGGACACATGTATAATTCTATCTAGATTAAAAATAAGTCAAAAAGAGATGGCAGCATAATCAGATCACTGATAATCTTTAAAGAAAATATACATTTTTTATTACACATGCAGACCCATGACATATACTGTATATGTATACATGTTTGGGTAAAAACAGCACAAGAGACGGAGACTTCACATAGTCAAGATGAATATTGTTCCAAACTTTCAAATAATTGATTTATTTAAATTAAACATGCCTTGTGTCTTGAACCTTTAAGGTAGCAAACTGTAACAGTGAAATGAAGGGGGGTTCTCATGTAAGTTGTCTGTGTCTGACCAGCAAGGTTTAAAATAGTTCTCTGAAAACTGATAGTGGGTGCTGAGCAGCAGCAAAAACACGGATCCAATTTCCTCAGAGTGCATAAATGAGGATAAGTCACACAGGACCTTGTCTGCGTTATGGAAATGGATTATGGATCAGGGATTGAAAGACTAGTTTGAACTGTTCAAGTTTTGTTAATTTTAAATATGTTTTAGTGTTTAGAAGAACACAGTTTTGTTGTTTTATTTGGGTAAGCTTCTTTTGCTATGGGTATTACCACTAGATGGCATTGTTACACTTTAGTGTAATATATTACCCTCCAGTGACAGGCCTCCTACTAAGCAAGAAATTACTTCTATAGAAGAAATCTTGGGTTGAAAGGTCTTCTGAAAATATAGCCCAGAATTTATTGAGTCTGAATTTTTTACAACTGTCTCAACCACCTTTGTTATATTACTGTGGAGCACAGTTGTTGAAATGAGGTATATTATATATCCACCCATTTCTATTCCAACTGGATCCTGTTCAGGGTTGTTGGGGTGACGGGGTGGACTTCTGTCCATCTTCAGCAGTCAACAGGGTACAACTGGAAAGGTGTCTAGGCTTTAAAGGGATTTTATAACGCAAAGAAGAATAGAATACAAAATAGTTTTAAATGACCTGTATCTTCGAAAATGAAAATGCCTTAAACTTTCCTTATTGATCATCCATTTCTTATGAGGTGTTGAACAGTGTGGTGAAGAGAGAGGCAACGGCCTTATTATATTATCTGGGGTATTTTGGTAAACAAACATTTTCCCTGTTTAGCAACATATTATTTTACTAAACAGAAAACTAAATTTCAGTAACACAAAAAAAAAATAAATGATTTTGAAAGATTTTATGCAAGTGAATTATATATCTTGAAATGTTAACATAGGGGACCACTATTGACATGCCCGTCATAGCTTTCTATGCAAAAATCCACAGCAATAAATTGGAACTGTTTTTATAAGTTGGAAAACATGTTTCGCTTTGTCTTGGCTTAACCTCAACTATAAGTAAGTGAAGTGAGTGACTGAGAGGAAACGGAAAAAGGTGCCAAAAAACACCAACTCGCACTGTCTGGGAACAATGTTTAGGTCATAAATGCTATAATGAGGTGATGGAGCTTTTGAATTGTATGTTGTTAATGTAATACAACAGCAAGTTGCTGTTGGAATAGCATGTATGGTAATGTGTTAAACTGTGTCAGGTCTTTGTTGCACTGGAACATCATGTATCATTTAATCATTATAATTGCATAGAAAGAGCTCACCTAGACCTGAAGATTTGTGTAGCATTAAGAACCTACATGGCATTGTGCAGCAATGAGTCTTGCTTTACTATAAACACCTTTAAATAATTTATTAGTGCAAATATTAATAAAATAAGTGATTAAGATCAGAATTACTAAGTCAGAGCACTACTTGGTCATCAAGAAAGTTCTCAAATCGCTTAATATTAGTTTTTGAGACAACTTCTCTCAAATATACAAATCAGACATCACTTTTAACACATTTTTCTACAATCGTTGTCCTAGTCCTATGTTTTTGTCCAGGGTTATAGGGTGGTTATTGTGTTACATGATCTCCTTCCTGAAAATCCTCCTCTTACTCTTCCCGAAACCAGAGTAGGTCAAGGCAGTTCATTTATCAGCGTATCAATATTTATACCATGCTCCTGCATTCAGTCCTTGATGGTTGGAAATCCAGCAATGTTTAAATGGATTGAGAAATGAATGGATGGATTTGTGAAATGGGATTAGTGAAAAAAAGAACATGTCTGAAATGTTCATTGTGAATACGCAAGAATTCACTTTTCAGGTTTGGTAGATTGTTGTAGATGGGAACATTCTATTTTTTCTACTTTTATACTGTTTTCTGTTTTTTTTTCTTTTCTGTTTGACCCCAACATTGTTTAGACATTATTTTAAAAAATTACAGAATATTTGGCTTCTTTCATTCTTGAAGCATCTTTTCACAGCAAGAAGCAGAGCATGTCAAGGACATTATAAGGCAACTTTGTAAAGATGAATTTTAAAATGGCTCTGCTGAATTCATGTCTTCACCTTAATGTGTAATCTAACAAAAGGCTGCATTGTGAATTACCCCACATTGCACTTTTAAGATAATTTGCATACTATTATTTTTGAGAAAAATAATTTCAAACCCCTGAGAGAGAAATGGCTTCTTTTCAACACCAGTGACTGAATAGGCTTATTCATGAAATACCTTTCCTCACCTTATACCTTTTCATGTGTATTTTAAAATCCAAAAAATAAATTCTTGCTTTTGGTCTGACTATCCACAACATTCTTATTCACTAGCACAAGTAAATGTGACTGAGTGTTAACAAATCTCTTGATAAATGCATATAAAAAAAAATAACTAAACAATACATTTTAAATAAGTTTAACACATTCTGCTGCAAATATGGCCAATAAAAATGAAAACATCACAACAGAAGAGTTACAGTATCAGGCTTCAATTAAATGCCAAAGAATTTAGTAGCATTTAGCAGACTAAAAGATGACAATTAGCTGGAGTCTAGATGTGACAGTAACTGTTTCCTTTGTTGCACTAACCATTGCTACAGATGGCAAATGTCATGCATGAGATTTTCTTTTTAAATAAAGGACTAACTATGTAAATAAAAAAACTTTGTACTTGCAGAGATGAAGCTTGTGTGGGAAGACAGTGAACCTTTTTGCCAGAGGACCAACAAATTGTAATTTAATCTATGTGATAACCCCCTATCCTATGGCGGTAAAACAAAAGATCAAATTTAACTCTAAAAAAATCACAAGAAATAAATGTCTACATTATGCATTTCCCAGTACAACCTTCTTACTCTTTGAGTTCATTGGCCTGAATGTTAACTGACCTGATAGACAATCCACCTTTGTACTGGGCCACAGCTTTTGGTATATATCACAACCCGCCCTAAGTACCAACAAAATAAACCCAGGCAAAGAGGTGATCCATCATGTGATGCCTGGTTGTAATATATCTCTCTGTCTTGGTCACCATAACTCATCCTTATAGGAGCTGTTGAGTACTGCAGTGTTAGCAGGGACAGGAACAATAACTCTTGTACAATAATGGACCCCTGCACAGCCATGATGGCAGACTAGCCTTTGTTGTAGGAATATATTTCTAATATAAAAATATTTCTCTAGTAAAGGACCTTTCTCTTGGAAGTCCCATGTGAAAAGGAACTCAGGGGAGCGAATGCTCCACACTCCTGTGAATATCTGAAAATACCAGTGTAGAAGCCAGTGTAAAATATGGAGGAATTTCATTCACCAGAAGTACACACATCTGAGCCCAACTGTAACATCCAGGTGTGATGTTGTTACACGTAGTAAACATTAGTAAAGTTCAAATAAGTTCAAATTTATGTAGCAATAAACCCGGCATTAATGGAAATTGGGTTTTAATTAATATTTTTATGAAGATGGCATGCAGCCATACTCCTTCAAAGATTCTGTAATCCTCAAACATTGATCTTCTTGACTACATAAGAAAATGACAAATTGGTTAGGTAAACTCTGAGTGCCTGATTATTGCCCCAGAGAGATTCTTCTGATCGGGCAACAAATTAGGCATTTCTACTTGAGAATTTAAGCCAAATTTAAAGGAATAGTGATGCAAAACAGCTTGTGCTGACCCTTTTTAGTATTTGAAAAATATTTCCCATCTAAGAAGGTTGCATAAAAACAGCATTTTGAATTTTTTTTTTTCATGTTTGTACTTCCTACAGTTTACCCTACTGTGATTAACTTTTCACATGGATGAACAAAGAAATGTTTGATTGCCTTCAGTTAACCCAAAACTGTGCAGCAAGACTCTTAAGTGTAACAAACAAAAGACTTAACATCACTCCAGCTTTATTTTTTTTTTTTTTTTGATCTGGTTTAAGGTGTTTCTGCATAGAGTTTGCTTGTTCTTCCTGTGCATGTGGGGATTATCTTCGAGTACTCCGATTTCCTCCCATAGTCCAAAAATATGACTTACAGGTCATATGTGCTCTCCAAGTTGCTCTTGGGCACGAGTAGGTGTCTGTGATTGTTTGTCCTGTGTCTCTGTGTTGCTCTGTGACAAATTTTTTATTTAAATTTTTTTATTTTTTTAAATTTAAAAACAAACAAAAAAAAGAGTGAACAATATTTGCACAAAGAGCAACTATCTGTTTTGTAACTAAAGCTGGAGTTACATGTTTAAGATGAGATTTAAAATAAATCAATGTTTTAGTGAAAATGACAACATTTAAACCTACTCTAGAAGATGCAGTTTTGCCATATAGCGCAACACATTTTTTTAAGTACTGGTGGAGTTCACAGCTGAAAGAAGTTATCTACTTGTGAAAAATTGCTGCTGTTGTACATACTGTTATTTATTATTACTTTGGACCTTACTTTTGTTTAGTAGCTTTGTCTGTTTCCATTTAAATTGAGAGACAAAAAAAAATTTTAACTTTATATTTCAGGCCCTGGTCACACTGAATGATTCACATCCATTCTTTAGCTGAGAAGCCTGAAAGGCCATGAATTAGTTTCTGTTATAGGGATTTTTCTGCATCTGTCTGCAGTACATGAGTTGAAGAAAACAGCAATATGAATCTGAATAAGAACTCAAATGATCTTTTGTTACTCTTGTCTTGGTCTCTTTGAACATATCAAAAATTGAAGATGAAAGGCGTCTTAGTAGTTTTGTCTAACAGTATGCTATAATATTTAGTAAGTATGTAGAGTTCAGCTAACCAAACAGTATTTTTTGTCTTGGGAAGACAAAAAACTTCCTACCGCACTCAATCTCTACACAGAAACCATTTTTCTTTCATATGATGAATCACCAGGGAACAGAAGAAAAACAGAGGTAGAATTAGAAGGGAAGGAAAACTCGTACAGTACCTTAAAATTTCAGTAGCAATATACTATTAAAACATAACCATGGTTCATTGCATGGCTGTGAGATTTGCTGAAAAGTTTAGATCAACTAGTAAAAGGTTAAACCACCTTTGTGTTGACGACTCACCAAGATTATTACTCTGCAGTAAATTAGAGGACGATTAGGATTATTTTGTTTGCAGGTATCATGGTTTTTTGAGAAAATTTTACTCATGATTTTTACTCTAATTAATGAAAAAAACTACATATAAAAACCAGAATTTTAACATCAACATATGAAGTTTCATGGAGCATTTTTTTGTAAACGTGTGCATAAAATGTGTCTTTGCAGTACAGAGCCCGCATAAGTATTGCACAGACAATAAAATCCGACTGACATTATCAAACTATTAATAACGTAATCCTAAAGTGATTTTGATTTCCCATATTTCATGAGTCCTAAATATTTTAAAGTTAATTTTTCCTCATAAATCGAAAAACCTTTTTGAAGCATGAATAGTTCTCAAATTCTAGTTAGGTCAAGTTCAACAGATTATGTAAAAATGTTCAAACTTAATTGCAATGTACTCTTTCTTGACCTTGGATTTCTTTTTTATTGACTAGAATTAGTTGATATTTAAAGTTTTGAATTTAATAAAAAAAAAAAAAAACCCAGCTATGGCCCTGAAAGGGCAGATTGTTTACATTCTTCTTTCCCTTTTCTCTGAAGAAAATCAGTCTCTCTGTTTGACTGTAGAGGCTTTCATGTCAATGTCTTCTTCAGAGGCTCTGCCTGCACAGCGCTGAAAGAGTTGTTTTGATTCATCAGAGAGAACCACAACTGACTGACTGTTTTACTTGACCAGGCTGATGAACTTGTCAGATTAAGTTACAGTCCATGTTTTTATTTTATTTTATTCCTTTCCTTTATTTTTACTTGCATCTCTCCATTTAGTATGTCTGGAATTTTTGTGTGCGGTTTGGTTTTGATTTTCCACCATGCTTAGGATCACCCAGTAAATAACTCTATAAGTTATTCTTAAACTTAAGTTCCCATTTAGACCCAGGATTCTTATTGTTTGTCCACATGCACTTATAACTATCTGACTTTCTTTATTTTTTATTTATATATTTTAAAGGCAATGTTTTAAAATATTTTGTCAATGGAGATGTGGCTTTCTTTCAGAAAAGAAGATACAATTTATTCATTCATCTTTTCAATCATGTGCAAAGCTAAGCATCATGGGAAAGTCTGGTTATCATACTGTTTAGGAAGGAGATGGGTTCTGTATTCCAGAGATAAACATGCTTTGGTGTGAAATGTGTGACCCCTCTTGTAAAAATCTTGGCAGAAGTTGGCAAGAGAGTGTCTTTATCTATCGGAAAGTGAGTCTGCAACTCTAAAGGGAATAAGTCATTTCTCCATGAACCAGGATTTTGTTTGAAAATGCACAGACTGATTAAGATTTTAATTCTGGCGGGAAGAAGGTGAAAGTTTCAAAACCCGAAAACACAATCCCAACTGTGAAGTAAGAGGGTGGCAACATCATGCTGTGTATGTTTTGATGGATTAGGGATTGTTGCAATTATCAAAACAGATTACTTGGGTGGAACAAATGTTGTCTGAAAATAGAGAAGCATCATCTCAAGACATTGGCTGGAAAGATACAGCCTTTCAACTGGACAACGACGACATACTGCCGAAAAGGTAGCAAAGTGGCTTACAGGCAATGTTTTATAGGCACCATTTAAAAGTCTTGCTGTCAGCCCTTGTAAAAAGTGTGTGCGCAGACCTGAAATGCTAGTACAAGCAAAGAGGTTTACAAATGTCACTCACTCATATTGGCTCTGTGTGGAGAAAAGTGTCAAAATTCAAGCCGCCTTTTATGACAAGCCTAGCCAGAGCCTTGCCAAAACTTAATTGTTCAATATTTTTCAAAAATGTTTTAATTGCCCTAGTTGCTTTACATCGGTTATATCTAGTTTTTATCTGATTGAACAAATGACAAGAGTATAAAAATATAAAAAATTCTTATTACATATTTATTCATTTTTTTGACTCAGCTCTGGTCGGATTTCTATACACTACCAAACCAAACGTTGATGTAGTCCTTCTTTTCCCTCTTCTGTCCTTCTTATACATATCATCCTGTTATCAGTTTACAAGCTTGTTTGGAAGTATGCTAGTGTTTAGAGTGTATCGCCATGGATAAAATAACTAAATAAGGTTTTATTTCTGTCATTTATAGCTGTGTTTGTTGTGACTTGAGTCATGCAACTCCGACTGTGAATGATGTATTTAAACACAGTTAGTGTTAGAATCAAATGAAGGGGGACTGGTTCAGTATTGTATAAAAGCAAACTGAGAAAATTGTAGCTTTGCATGCTTTTAAGTCTAACCATGGGGGAAGTATGCCTTTTGTTAAATATTTAAGGTTATGTTATAATACTGAAAGAGATGTACATGACATGCCAGAGGACTGCAGTCCTTTTTACCTGGCCTGTCAACAAAGAATAAAATTAAAGCTTCATGACACACAGACTTATGAGTCAAGTATGCCATTGAAGATGAGCAACAGTGAAGTGAAGACGCTGCTTAAAGTGATATGACTTTTTAAACTAGGATGGAACCACATAACAGAACAACAGAAAAGTGTCTTCCTTCTTCCTAAGAGTTTGTGCTGACCAGTTGCCTTCTGCTTTCAGTCATATCACTCAGACTCTGGAACTGTGTGGTGTTCCTGCTTCAAACACTCCACCTTCACTCTGATCCTCAGGGAAACCTACTGCTGTAAAGTAAATAAATAAAAATGCAAATCAAATAGCAATAGGAAAATAGACTGGGTTTGTGACCTAAACCTTTGTATAATCACATTAACTATTTGAATATACATATGGTGCGATCCTGCTAAATGAAGTCAAATATTCTTAGAATTATATTTGGAATGGATTTATTAAATTGGATGTTTCTTGTTTCTCCTCATCATTACTAGCTGTGTAATAACTGTTTATGCCACAGCCCTGTTTTTTTTTAACACTAAACTTGTTATGCTCAGCACAACTAATTACCACATGGATACCGAGAATTTTTTGCTGACACTCAACTGTTAACTTCATTCAGCAAATAAAACCTTTCCAGGTATCTCACCTCTTATCGGTTGTGTACAGAGCCACTGCTGCACAAACCAAGTTTCTCAGTCTTCATCGAGTCAGTATTTTTTCTTTTTGTTTATCTGCCCATGTCAACTTATTGGGGCACTGCCATAGCAATGCATAAGGAGAGCAGTTACTGCTTGCGAAGCAAGCAGTAACTGCCTCCATGCATTGCATGGCAGGCAACACCCAATAGAATGTCTCTTTATTTATTTATTTATTTATTTTTCTTCCGTCAACCGGAATGCGGCTCGTACCGCTGCGAGCCCACCCACAAAAGTGGTATCAAAACGTCCGGCTCGGCGCCGGGAGGGGTGCTATTACTTGTGGTGGGATTCGGAGTTACGATGAAAAAGTAAAAAGCGAAAAACGATCAAAAATTTTGGTCAGTTGGAAACTGCCCAAACTAGAGTGTAACTGACGATTCGTTAGAGTGTGGGAAGCAGTACGATTCTGACCCCAAATAAATTTTGAAATCGCCGTCACGCCCACAAATATCGCCTGATCGGTATGAAACTCGGTCATGACATTGATACGCATGCCTGCTCCGGTAAAATGTTTTCGAAATTTTCCTAGGGCTTACGGTTTTCTGTCAAGGTGCTTCAGAGCGAAGTCATGCGACAGGATTTTCAAACGCTATGCCAGGATCACTTCCATGTATTTCTGAAAAATGTCAGACCCCAGCGCACACCATTTTTATCTCGTCGCTGTTAATACTGTGAGCGATGTAGAGATATGAATCTCGGGATTATCGGAGACGAAAGATAGGGCTCTCATATGCTTCAAACGGTTTTCCAATACGTATCACGGTTTCCGAATGGGAAGGAGCTGTTCGGACTGCTTTTTTCATTCAAACTGACTGAGGTGTCTCACAAAGATAGAATTCTTTCTCCACCATTATGTCTCACACTCCACAGCTGGCAGAGAATCCATGACCATAGCAACGGAACACACCAGGGCCGAGCAGCTAATTAGAACTACGAAAACGCATCACTGTAGTTTTTACTGTGGGAGAGCTCTGAGGAAGTCGTTGGCCTTTAGAACTACTTGTGTTTTGGGCATTTTATAACTAATTTTAACCAACCATTGTTACAAATGGAATTAGTATGTCAATTTTAAATTAACCTTAATGAAAATTTCAAAATAAAAACTTGAATGTTTCAGGCCTTTCAGAAAAACTAACTGATTCAAGCATTTAAGTCTCTCCTTGTGTGGAGAGACTTAAGGGAGAGACTTGTGACACACAAGGACCTCCTCTTTAGAACTACAATTACTGATTGTCAGATATACAACATGGCAGAACACTCAGTGCCTACAAAAGAGGTAAGAGCTGATTGTAAGAACTACAACATGGCGGAACTCAGTTACTACTGAGGAGGAAGGAGCTGGCCTTTAGAATTACATTGTGATTGGGCATTTTATAACTGATTTTAACAAACCATTGTTACACACATGATTAATGTGACAATTTTAAATTAAGCTTGATCAAAATTTCAAAATAAAAGCTTGAATATTTCTCTCAGGCCTTTCAGAAAAACTCACTGATTTAAGCATTTAATTAAGTCTCTCCTTGTGTGTGAAACTGACATAACAGTTGACTTCCTCTTTAGAACTACAATTACTGAAGGTTAAGAATACAACATGGCGGAACACTCAGTGCCTACAAAAGAGGTCAGAGCTGATTCTCAGAACTACAACATGGCGGAACTGTCAGTTACTACTGAGTAGGAATGAGCTGGCCTTTAAAACTACTTGTGTTTTGGGCATTTTATAACTAATTTTAACCAACCGTTGTTAAACATGGAATTAGTATGTCAATTTTTAAATTAACCTTAATGAAAATTTCAAAATAAAAGCCTGAATATTTCTCTGAGGCCTTTCAGAAAAATTGATTCAGGCATGTAATTAAGTCTCTCCTTGTGTGTCACACTGACATGACAGTTGACCTCCTCTTTAGAACTACAATGACTGCAGGTTAGGACTACAACATGGCGGAAGACTCAGTGCCTACAAAAGAGGTCAGAGCTGATTCTCAGAACTACAACATGGCGGAACTGTCAGTTACTACAGAGGAGGAAGGAGCTGGCCTTTAGAATTACATTGTGTTTGGGCATTTTATGACTGATTTTAACCAAGCATTGTTACACACATGATTAATGTGAGAATTATAAATGAAGCTTAATGAAAATTTCAAAATAAAAGCCCTGACATTCTTTTATATGACGTAATTGCCTTCTTTGGTATTATGTGACTTTTTCAACAAATCCAATGTTACACTTGGGATAAGTTTGGCAATTTAAAATGAAGTTGACTGAAAATTTCAAAATAAAAGCCCTAAAAATCTTTAGATCAGGTTATTGCTTTTTTGAGCATTAAATAACTGATTTAATCAAATCAATGTTAATCATGGTATTAGTTTAGACATTTGAAATGAAGCTTATTGAAAATTTAAAAATAAAAGCCTTAAGATCAGTCTGCGGCTAATGCAGGGTCTTGCATAGCAAGACAGTGCGTTAGCTTTAGCCTTTTACCTTAAATGAGGTATTAGCTATTTGTCTGACTTATTACACATGTTTGGTATAGTGAACAGAGTAAGTCAATTACAGACAACATGCTAGTGATGTGCCACATGCTACTGATAGTATTCATGCTAAAATTAGCATTTTGGCTAATTTTAGCTTATACACTTATTTCAACATACTGAATAGTGCAAGTCCATGTTAGGGAACATTCTTGTGATTCTCCACATGGTACATTTGTCACTTTTGTCAGCCAAGGTTATCATTTAGCATCAGAACGCTGGCTCCAAACCGACGGGCACACTTTGGCAGGGCCCCGGTTAAATTTCTTCAGGAATTTTCTAGTTGGGGCCCTGCCCATAGCAATGCATAAGGAGGCAGTTACTGCTTGCGAAGCAAGCAGTAACTGCCTCCCATGCGACTGCATGGCGAGCACCTATTAATCTACACCCAATAGAACGTTTCTTTATTATTATTATTATAACTTCTTCTTCCGTGACCGTTAATGCGGCTCGTACCGCTGCGAGCCCACCCACAAAAGTGGTATCAAAACGTCCGGCTCGGCGCCGGCATTGGAGCTATTACTTGTGGTGGGATTCGGAGTTACGATGAAAAAGTAAAAAGCGAAAAACCATCAAAAATTTTTCGGCAGTTAGAAACTGCCCAAACTAGAGTGTAACTGACGTTTCGTTAGAGTGTGGGAAGCACTGCGATTCTGACCCCAAATTAATTTTGAAATCGCCGTCACGCCCACAAATATCGCCCGATCGGTATGAAACTCGGTCATGACATCGATACGCATGCCTGCTCCGGTAAAATGTTTTCAAAATTTTCCTAGGCCTTACGGTTTTCTGTCAAGGTGCTTCAGAGCGAAGTCATGCGACAGGATTTTCACACGCTCTGCCAGGATCACTTCCATGTATTTCTGAAAAATGTCAGACCCCAGCGCACACCATTTTTATCTCGTCGCTGTTAATACTGTGAGTGATGTACAGATATGAATCTCAGGATTATCGGAGACGAAAGATAGGCCTCTCATACGCTTCAAACGGTTTTCCAATACGTATCACGGTTTCCGAATGGGAAGGAGCTGTTCGGACTGCTTTTTTCATTCAAACTGACTGAGGTGTCTCACAAAGATAGAATTCTTTCTCCACCATTATGTCTCACACTCCACAGCTGGCAGAGAATCCATGACCATAGCAACGGAGCACACCAGGTCCGAGCAGCTAATTAGAACTACGAAAACGCATCACTGTAGTTTTTACTGTGGCAGAGCTCTGAGGAAGTCGTTGGCCTTTAGAACTACTTGTGTTTTGGGCATTTTATAACTGATTTTAACCAACCATTGATACAAATGGAATTAGTATGTCAATTTTACATTAAGCTTGATGTAAATTTAAAAATAAAAGCTTGAATATTTCTCTGAGGACTTTCAGAAAAACTGATTCAAGCATTTAATCAACTCTCTCCTTGTGTGTCACACTGGCATGACAGTTGACCTCCTCCTTGGAACTACAATGACTGCAGGTTAGAACTACAACATGGCAGAACACTCAGTGCCTACAAAAGAGGTCAGAGCTGATTGTCAGAACTACAACATGGCGGAACTGTCAGTTATTACTGAGGAGGAATGAGCTGGCCTTTAGAATTACATTGTGTTTGGGCATTTTATAACTGATTTTAACCAACCATTGTTACACACATGATTAATGTGACAATTTTAAATTAAGCTTGATCAAAATTTCAAAATAAAAGCTTGAATATTTCTCTCAGGCCTTTCAGAAAAACTAACTGATTCAAGCATTTAATTAAGTCTCTCCTTGTGTGTCACAGTGACATAACAGTTGACTTCCTCTTTAGAACTACAATTACTGAAGGTTAGGACTTCAGTAATGGCAGAACACTCAGTGCCTACAAAAGAGGTCAGAGCTGATTCTCAGAACTACAACATGGCGGAACTGTCAGTTACTACAGAGTAGGAATGAGCTGGCCTTTAAAACTACTTGTGTTTTGGGCATTTTATAACTGATTTTTAACCAACCGTTGTTAAACATGGAATTAGTATGTCAATTTTAAATTAACCTTAATGAAAATTTCAAAATAAAAGCCTGAATATTTCTCTGAGGCCTTTCAGAAAAATTGATTCAGGCATGTAATTAAGTCTCTCCTGGTGTGTGACACTGACATGATAGTTGACCTCCTCTTTAGAACTACAATGACTGCAGGTCAGGACTACAACATGGCAGAACACTCAGTGCCTACAAAAGAGGTCAGAGCTGATTCTCAGAACTACAACATGGCGGAACTGTCAGTTACTACAGAGGAGGAATGAGCTGGCCATTAGAATTACATTGTGATTGGGCATTTTATGACTGATTTTAGTCAAGCATTGTTACACACATGATTAATGTGAGAATTATAAATTAAGCTTAATTAAGCTTAATGAAAATTTCAAAATAAAAGCCCTGACATTCTTTTATATGACGTAATTGCCTTTTTTGGCATTATGTGACTTTTTTTAACAAAACCACTGTTACACATGTAATTAGATTGGCCATTTAAAATCAAGCTTTTGAAAAATTTCAAAATAAAAGCCTTGATAGATTTTATATCATGTACTTGCTCTCATTGGTATTATGTGACTTTTTCAACAAAACCAATGTTACACTTGGGATCAGTTTGGCAATTTAAAATGAAGCTGACTGAAAATTTCAAAATAAAAGTCCTGAAAATCTTTAGATCTGTTTATTGCTTTTTTGAGCACTAAATAACTGATTTAATCCAATCAATGTTAATCATGGTATTAGTTTAGACATTTGAAATGAAGCTTACTGAAAATTTGAAAATAAAAGCCTTAAGATCAGTCTGTGGCTAATGCAGCATCTTGCATAGCAAGACAATGCATTAGCTTTAGCCTTTTACCTTAAATGAGGTATTAGCTATTTTTCTGACTTATTACACATGTTTGGTATAGTGAACAGAGTAAGTCAATTACAGACAACATGCTAGTGATGCGCCACATGCTACTGATAGTATTCATGCTAAAATTAGCATTTTGGCTAATTTTAGCTTATAGACTTAATTTAACATACTGAATAGTGCAAGTCCATGTTAGGGAACATTCTTGTGATTCTCCACATGGTACGTTTGTCACTTTTGTCAGCCAAGGTTATCATTTAGCATCAGAACGCTGGCTCCAAACCGACGGGCACACTTTGGCAGGGCCCGGTTAAATTTCTTCAGGAATTTTCTAGTTTATTTATTTATTTTTCTTCCGTCAACCGGAATGCGGCTCGTACCGCTGCGAGCCCACCCACAAAAGTGGTATCAAAACGTCCGGCTCGGCGCCGGGAGGGGTGCTATTACTTGTGGTGGGATTCGGAGTTACGATGAAAAAGTAAAAAGCGAAAAACGATCAAAAATTTTGGTCAGTTGGAAACTGCCCAAACTAGAGTGTAACTGACGATTCGTTAGAGTGTGGGAAGCGGTGCGATTCTGACCCCAAATAAATTTTTAAATCGCCGTCACGCCCACAAATATCGCCCGATCGGTATCAAACTTCGGTCATGACATTGATACGCATGCCTGCTCCGGTAAAATGTTTTCAAAAATTTTCCTAGGGCTTATGGTTTTTCTGTCAAGGTGCTTCAGAGCAGAAGTCATGCGACAGGATTTTCACACGCTCTGCCAGGATCATTTCCATGTATTTCTGAAAAATGTCAGACCCCCAGCGCACACCATTTTTTATCTCGTCGCTGTTAATACTGTGAGTGATGTACAGATCTGAATCTCGGGATTATCGGAGACGAAAGATAGGCCTCTCAAACGCTTCAAACGGTTTTCCGATACGTATCACGGTTTCCGAATGGGAAGGAGCTGTTCGGACTGCTTTTTTCATTCAAACTGACTGAGGTGTCTCACAAAGATAGAATTCTTTCTCCACCATTATGTCTCACACTCCACAGCTGGCAGAGAATCCATGACCATAGCAACGGAACACACCAGGGCCCAGCAGCTAATTAGAACTACAGAAACGCATCACTGTAGTTTTTACTGTGGCAGAGCTCTGAGGAAGTCGTTGGCCTTTAGAACTACTTGTGTTTTGGGCATTTTATAACTGATTTTAACCAACCATTGTTAAAAATGGAATTAGTATGTCAATTTTAAATTAACCTTAATGAAAATTTCAAAATAAAAACTTGAATGTTTCAGGCCTTTCAGAAAAACTAACTGATTCAAGCATTTAAGTCTCTCCTTGTGTGTCACAAGGAGAGACTTATGTTTACCTAAAGGACCTCCTCTTTAGAACTACAATTACTGATTGTCAGATATACAACATGGCAGAACACTCAGTGCCTACAAAAGAGGTCAGAGCTGATTGTAAGAACTACAACATGGCGGACCTGTCAGTTATTACTGAGGAGGAATGAGCTGGCCTTTAGAATTACATTGTGATTTGGCATTTTATAACTGATTTTAACCAACCATTGTTACACACATGATTAATGTGACAATTTTAAATTAAGCTTGATGAACATTTCAAAATAAAAGATTGAATATTTCTCTCAGGTCTTTCAGAAAAACTAACTGATTCAAGCATTTAATTAAGTCTCTCCTTGTGTGTCACACTGACATGACAGTTGACTTCCTCTTTAGAACTACAATTACTGAAGGTTAGGACTACAACATGGTGGAACACTCAGTGCCTACAAAAGAGGTCAGAGCTGATTCTCAGAACTACAACATGGCGGAACTGTCAGTTACTACTGAGGAGGAATGAGCTGGCCTTTAAAACTACTTGTGTTTTGGGCATTTTATAACAGATTTTAACCAACCGTTGTTAAACATGGAATTAGTATGTCAATTTTAAATTAACCTTAATGAAAATTTCAAAATAAAAGCCTGAATATTTCTCTGAGGCCTTTCAGAAAAATTGATTCAGGCATGTAATTAAGTCTCTCCTTGTGTGTCACACTGACATCACAGTTGACCTCCTCTTTAGAACTACAATGACTGAAGGTTAGGACTACAACATGGCGGAACACTCAGTGCCTACAAAAGAGGTCAGAGCTGATTGTAAGAACTACAACATGGCGGAACTGTCAGTTACTACTGAGGAGGAAGGAGCTGGCCTTTAAAATAACATTGTGTTTGGGCATTTTATGACTGATTTTAACCAAGCATTGTTACACACATGATTAATGTGAGAATTATAAATTAAGCTTAATGAAAATTTCAAAATAAAAGCCCTGACATTCTTTTATATGACGTAATTGCCTTCTTTGGTATTATGTGACTTTTTCAACAAAACCAATGTTACACTTGGGATTAGATTGGCCATTTAAAATCAAGCTTTCGGAAAATTTCAAAATAAAAGCCCTGAAAATCTTTAGATCATGTTATTGCTTTTTTGAGCATTAAATAACTGATTTAATCCAATCAATGTTAATCATGGTATTAGTTTAGACATTTGAAATGAAGCTTACTGAAAATTTCAAAATAAAAGCCTTAAGACCAGTCTGTGGCTAATGCAGCATCTTGCATAGCAAGACAGTGCATTAGCTTTAGCCTTTTACCTTAAATGAGGTATTAGCTATTTGTCTGACTTATTACACATGTTTGGTATAGTGAACAGAGTAAGTGAATTACAGACAACATGCTAGTGATGCGCCACATGCTACTGATAGTATTCATGCTAAAATTAGCATTTTGGCTAATTTTGGCTTATACACTTATTTTAACATATTGAATAGTGCAAGTCCATGTTAGGGAACATTCTTGTGATTCTCCACATGGTACGTTTGTCACTTTTGTCAGCCAAGGTTATCATTTAGCATCAGAACGCTGGCTCCAAACCGACGGGCACACTTTGGCAGGGCCCCGGTTAAATTTCTTCAGGAATTTTCTAGTTTTGATTCTGGAGTCCATCTGCTGACATTAATTTCTTTTATGGGTCACACACAAAGAACGTGTGCCTTCTTCTTGTGTTTACTCCTTGTCAGTGCCTTCAGTCATTACAGCAAGATGAAAGCAGTTAGTCAGCTTCGAGGACTTGTGATTGCACTAAAATACAAGCAGCAGGGAGGCTCTCTAAACAGCTGACAGACTCACACACTCTGCACTGATTCATCCGAGCACCTGCAAGCTATAGAACAAATCCAGTTCTTTCAAAGTCTATGTTCTTTCTGTCATTCAACATTTTAAGTTATTATGATATAAAAGTGCATATGTGAAAAAAAAGTTTGTTGAAATAACTTAGATAGGAAACAACATACATCCAATTATGCACATTTGTCTCATCGAAAGCAGTTTTGTAGACTGTGTGGCTCGATCTTATATTCAAGAGGCTTTATTTCATGTTATATTTTGTCTGTTTCTTTTGAAAAAAAAAACAAACCCAAAAACAAAACACAAGAACTACTCATCAGTTTTATGTTATAAGCCTTTCTAAAATATTGACTGGGGTTTACAAATTAGGCAGGCTGGAGATTTTTCACATTACTTTCTTAGATTAAAGGTGCAACAAACAACTGTTTCTCACAGACTTTCTGGCTTGAAGCAAAAAAGTCATACCAATAGGGAACATTAATAACAATACAGTAGGATTACAGAGTTAAAGGTTCTTTATTTGTTACAACTCAGCTCACAAGTACTTTTGCCTCAGCAGGTAAAGTTGACTGGTTTCTTTTCATCATAGAAGTCTGTCTTTTTTAAAAACTTACTTTCTGCCTTGATTCATCATGCACAACATTCCTCTCCTTTTGAGCAAGCAGCAAATTTTCCCACTAAAGGGTTGCTATGAACTGTGCACAGAGCGAACACAGAAGGAAATGTGGTGTAATGTTGTAGCTCTGCTTTCATAGATATTGAGCTAGCACTTCTGCTTCATATTACTCCTTATGCATCTTACGCCTAAGTGTTTTGTAAGGAAAGTTCTCCATGCTGATGTTTTATTTGCACTGTTTGTCCTCATTCTTTATTCCCCGGTGGTCACTGTTCTAAGTTTTCAAGAGTTTTAAATTTAGCAGTATATTCTCATTTTGCAAACTTTAGCTCAGGTAATTTTCCATAGTTTTGTCAGTAAAGATACTTTTGGAATTTATTGCCTTAAAAGTAAACTGATTAATACTTTAAATGACTGCAACATTGACAAATATATAATAAAGTTGAGATGTCAACTTTACTTGTTCCGTGTACTATTAGCACACAGAATGCGTATAGACAGCTGTGTACTACGCTGCGGTCAGTCTATACACATTTATTGTAAGAATTTTGATTTAATGTGACGTGGCAAAAATATATTCCAGTTTATAGTCTTTGCAAACTACAAAAAATATTGTATTGCTTGAATGATTATTTTCATGATTTTGTTCCATTTGCACAAGAATAAAAAACTAAACATTTAAAAGCTATTGGTGAATGCGCTTATTGTATGCAGCACACATTTATGTCACTGGTGTCCTGAAGAGGCCTATGTTTAGAGCAGCATTTGTGTTTATGTTGTGATGATTGCTGTACCATGTCATTAATAAAAATAGTACTATAAAGTATTGCGATATTTCACTTCAAGAACTCTTAACAGCAGAAACATGGATTTTCTTTAAACCTTAAGATCGGTTCATTTACTTTTGTAATGAAATAAAATCACGTGGTGCCACTAACTGTGTTGAAGTTTAGACAAAGACCCAGTTGTGCCAGCCTGAATTGTGAGTCACAGCAGTACGCTGTAACGCTCTTAGATAATCTTGTTGTGACAGAAGGGATCATCACAAAGTTGTGTAATACAGTTCACTTACACACAAACATGGGGATATCTACTTTTTCCAGTCATTCAGGCCCTGCATTATGTGTCTGAATGGCCCATAATGCAGTTATTACAAAATGCTCACCTTCTTACTTAGTAATCAACTTTGTTCACATAATATCCATCCCTTCAGTGGATTTTCTATTCCAATGCAAATTTCCATCTGCTGTTTTCTGTACCCAAATAAAATTGAAATTGTAGTGAGACGATGCATATTTCTTGTCACACAAATAGTTGTTTTTTCTTTTGGAGCGGGGAATGACCGGGCAACCTGCTTATGGTGCATAGGTAATATACCTGGCAGTCAGATCCATGTACTCTACTTCTGCCCACCTGTTTAGATGTTCTGGGGATGGATGTGTGAAAACCTATCAAAGTGGCTGAAATGTAGCATTCCGCCATTTTTACTTATTGGACAACTTTGATGATTCAGTTGAAATTCAGTTCACATTGTTCTCACTGACTTATGTGTTGCTAAGAAAACTGAACTCCGAAAGTGGAAAAACAAAATACTCTGTTTTAACCAATATAGAGGCCTTTTGCTTGACCATATTAGTCTTGAGACAGCCTCTGCTTCTACATCAGATCAATCTCTCTGGGCTCCTATGATTGGTTCCATCACCTAAAGAACCTAGGTTCACCTAATGAGATGGGGGAGCCTTTGGTTTCATCCTTTGGGGTATTGTTGCTGGTGGAGGGTGTATCTGTAAGGGATGACTTGGAATAGCTGCATGCAATGCCTTTAGAGATTTTGTTAGCAGACATACTGCTTTGGTACCTGTGGGATTGGTGTTTTAAGGAACGTCGGGCTTGAGTCATGGCTGGTACATCCTGGTTGTTTTGAGGTCCGGGGAACCCCTAGTCACATTTGATGCATCAGTGGGGGTTAGAAGCCAGCAGGGAAGTTATCGTCTCATTGCTGGTGCTTTCTAACTAATGTTCTATTTGCTCCAAGGGTTGACCAAATGTTGGGGTGGCTGTACCTTATCTGTGCTGGGGCTTGGTGGACACCCTGGGGTGGAGCTGCCGAGGCCTTCCTCTCTTGATGGATCTTGGTAAATGGATGACCACCAGTGTCTTGTGGTCTTCGGGGTCATTTCTGTGGTCCCCCAACCCTATCTGTTTAAATTTATTAATAACATTAATATATGTTAACAGATCAACAGTACATTTCAGTAGAAGCAGACTGTTTTTTTTTCTTGTATTCCCTTTATCCTTCTCCCTCTCTTCTATTCTTATCCTCCTCTTTAGCTTGTAACTTTTTGCCCCATCTTTGTTTGTTTCTTAGCTCTCTTTTTCCCTTTCTTTTCCAGAGCATTATAGAGAAAGCTATAATGCTTGACTTGTGGAAGTAAATCTGTTGGGCTTCTCTAATTCCGAGTTCTACACTGCCAGATAGGATACCATGCAAAAGCATTCCTGGACAAAACATTTTACATTTACATCTGTGATGACCCATTCACAGAAGAAATTAGATGAACATTTTAAATGTTGGATTATTCTTCACTCCCAACATCATTAGGTCAGTATGTTGTATCAGGTCATCACCATGTTAGTGTATCAGAGGTGTCACATCCCAACAAGTCACATTGGAGAAAAAGAGGTACTTGTAGCCTCCTCGGATACTTTAAGCTTTCTCAACAGTATTCCCTGAATTGACTCCATGGGAGGTAATATCCATCAACGCAAAAATTTCCAGATAAAAAGCCAGGAAAACATGTTGGCACTCACAGCTTATGTGACTGAGACTCATTAGGTTTTATGCTGTCTGAACTTTTTCGCACACATGCAGAGCAGCTCCCTGTAGTCATTTCTTGGAGTGTTTTCAACAATTTTGTGAGACTCATTTGGCTTTTAGAATACTTGCTTTGAAATGCTCCACTTTCTAGACTCCTTGGTATTGCTTAGGGAATACTTTTGAAAGGATGATGATTGGCAATGTGGACATATGCTTGGGACATTTTTTTTTTCTTTTTTTTTTTTTTCTTTCATATCTTAAATATGTACACTTAGTTTTGTGTATGAAACTGTATGTGGTGGGACCAAGTCCCACGTCTTTCCACACTGGTCTTGAATTGGTGCCTATCTTTTGAAGAAAATATTAAGTTCATGTAATGGAAACATTGCTTATATTGCCATGTAATTTTACTATTTGTTAATTTTGAAATGGTACTTTTGACTGTATGGTTATTAGGCATGTCTGTTGCCTTTCTGTCGTAGTTCTGAGGCCACATATGCCATGTGCAGGTTAATTTCTTTGATAATTTTGTCATCTGTGCAAATATATTTTATGATACATACATTCTGTGTGATTGTAGGCCTGGGTATACATCCTGTAAGTTGATCATTTTATATGCTATATTCATTTATTCATGTAATTTAACTAATAAAAGTTTTATTTGTGAGGAATGTGAACCTACTTATGTCTGCTCTATCTATTCTACCCATCTGTACATTTACTTGAATGTGAAGTCTGTAGGTTAAACTGAAACCTAAAATTATTAATCATGATAAATGTACATGAGTTTGTTACATTTCACAAGCACATTTGTAAGACGCTGCTGTCTGAGGAAGTGTTAGTCTTGCAGGATCAAACATTCCAGCAAGCTATCTTGCCAGCATGAATAAAGTCTGTTTTCCAGAGGAGAAATATTGTCTTTGATCCTTTAATGTGTACAGTACATGTTCAAGCAGACTTGAATAATATTTGTTCTCTCTAAATCTGTGAATAAATTACTGCAAAGCTTAGTTCAGTTGCCCTCAAGATGAACAGTATACATTTCACTGATTCTCTGACTTCCTGCTCAGTCCTATTTTTTTTGCATTTTTCTGTATTCCATGCGGTTTATATTTCATGCTTTTTAGTAAACATTGCCATATTTAAAAGCAAAGCTATGGCAGTATTTGAGTTGAACTTGTCTCTATTAATAGACTGCTTCAAACAAAGACATTCATATAACTTGCCAATATAGGACATATACTCCTGGTTTTTTTGTTTGGCACAGTTTGCTTCGGAGCTTAACTTTTAGGATTCCTGTGATGCAGATGGTGGTGGGTAATTAGGAAGCTGAAATATTTCAGTTTTATGAGTGTAGATTCTGGCTGCGCTTACCACAGAAAGCAGACTGCCCCCTGTTATTCCTCACGCCTAATTGACCATCAGTGAGGACTGGTGTGCTTAAGTTGTTGACAAAAGATGCTATGTGCTTTCCATAAATGTGCCAATTTTCTTTGCAGCAGATTTCTGATTTTGGCTCGGCACCTCAGCTTATGGCCTAATAAGCAGTTTGTATTGCCTTTTGATTTGTGCTATATCGACGCTAACACAAACCATTATCCTTCATATGCCAACGCTTTTGTTTTTAGAATATATTTTCTATCTTGAAATGAAAACACTGTAGTTTCTCATCTTTTTTGTGTTTTTCGTTTTTGTGATTGCATGAACTATGGCCTTAAGGGGACAAATAAAGCATCGACAGAGCCATTTTGTGTATTTGAATCTGGAGGCAATATAGTTTTTAAAACTTGATGAAACACCTCACCAATTTCTCTGTCAATAGGATTTTCAGAGAAAAGGCATTTTAATACATTCCACATATCTGAAGTGAGGTTGTAAACACCAGGCAGCCAAAGCTGCTGAATACTGGTGGAATATTAGGAAAGATAAACTGAAGAAGTTATTACATGATTTACATATTTTAAGTTTAGTTAGGATCACATACTAAATAAACTAATGACTGCAAAAACACAAAGAATTTTAATTAAAACGTGCATAATTGCATCTGAAAGGACTTTTGATTTGTCCCTGCGTATTGCGAGGTGTTGTTAGTTTAAGAGAGAATTTGAGTCCTGGACAATAACTATAATTAATTCTGGTTTGATATGTGAATCTGTGATTAATTCTTTCCACTCCCTGCACAGGCAGTGTGTGTTTCTAAAACACAAACTCTCACCATTTTTTGAATTGACAGCTTGTCCTGTTGTAGAGTGAATAAAAAAGCTTATTTCCAAGATCTCCCAAGTATGATTATTTTTCACAGTCAGTTATTTTTTATATGTGTATCAGTTTAACTAAACTCTATATTAAATGTACCATAAAAACTGATGCCACTGCATTAGACACATCAACCCTGTACATCTGGGAGAGAATTCACGAACATAAAACATTGGGGGTTTTTTTCTAGTTCATGTTGTGGCTGTCCATCTCATCCTTAAATTTTGTATATTTCTCTTCCTGGTCACCTGGACAAACATAATACACCTTTTAAAAACAAGGTGTACATTCTACAAATCATTTATTACTTATTTTATTCAGAGACATATTTGGTCAAATCTGCAACATTTTGGTTTGATTATAAATATAAATGACTGCTTATGGAAATTAACAAAACAAGCAATTTAAATAAAAATTGTCAAAACTGGCACCAAGTGATTATTTGGAAAATGATAACCAAATACTTCAGCTTCAGTTATCATCTATAAATTTTTCCCAGATAAGGCTTAGGTTTTAAAATTAACAATAAATGAAGATACTTTTTGAAACAATGCCGTCCTCACAGATGAGTGTAGAAAGAGGCAGTTTCATCAGAAGCTCTCTTTTGTTCACATGATTTCATATTCATGATATGAAACTCCTATTTCTGCTGAAAGTGAACGCATAATCATGTAGTGCATTGTGGGATTTTTAGTTTTTACATCAGCCTCTGATGTAAAAACAGAACAGGACAAATGTCTTACTTTTCGTCAAATAACTAAATATTTAAAGTTTAAGTTTTAGACTTGACTCTGGACTTACTGTGCATGTCTTTACTTCAGTATTGACCTGAGACTTAAACTTGAGACTTATGTGTGACTTCTGAAAAAGTGACTTGGTTAAACCTCTGCTGTTTGCCCACTGACCTTTTTATTATCACTGGAGAGGCTCTTCCTTTTGTACAACAGCCTTTTTTTACTTTAATAGCTTACTGACAATGAGCTTCAGTGATGGGTTGCAGCTGTTTGCAAAATATTGAATCTCTACAGGATAACATACAGGAATATATGCTAAACTCAAATGCTTTTTGTTATGAAAAATTGTATCTTTTATTTGGAGAAATAATGGCTATATACAACCCTGGTGGATGAGTGAAGACAAAATTAGGTAATGTGAAAGACAGACACAAGTATGTCTTTCATTTTTCAGAATCACTGAAAAATGATTCTGCAAAACATTAGTTCATCAGTATGCAGTTTCAGTATTAATCTTAATTGTGGTCTGTGCAGCCAAATCAATCCTGTTGAATGATAGTGTGGTACAAAAGTAAATCTCAGGGAGATGAAGATTCCCTTGTTCCTCATATTAGTTGAGTTCCAACCTGCCTCAATGACAAAAGACAGAATATCCTGATCATTAATTCTAGTAGTTGGTAAGAACAAAAACTTTTAAACATAATCAAAGCAAGTGTTGCTCAGAGTGTAGCTCATATTGACTGTGAGTGGTTCCATCAAAAGGCCTAGGTCTCTAGTCGGAAGGAGGAAATCCAGTATATTAAAAATAAGGAGCCATTTCCTTCTTTGTCCTCTCTTATTTGTCTTGCAGTATGAACTTCTATCCTCTCTGTGACCAGACACTCTCTACTTATAAAACAAGAATGCTCTTTTAGCCTATATATCTGATTTACCTACAGTGTCATCTACTGTGTCACTGCAGAGAGAGGCTTTGAATGACTCGCAATAAATCATGATTTTCAGCAGCTTCAGGGAGCTCACCTCTATCTAGACATGACCTACTTCTTAGCAAAGTCCTAACAACCTTCTTGTTGAGTTCCCTTGTGGGATAAAGGATAAATGTGGATCTTCCCTCTGTGCTCATTGTCCACTCTGTCACTTCATTAGTTATTCACAGATGACGTCGCTCCAGTCCTGGTCACATGACTTGTGTACTGTGTTAACTTGCATTCTACTTCATTATTCTTCCGTGCAACAAATTAGTGTGTTTGCTAAGGCAGCTCTGCTTATGCAACAACATAGTTATTGTACTTGATAAGTGGTAGTCCTAATTTACATAAGTCAAACATTTGCTGGAATAGAATAATTATGCTGATTTGGAAGATGAAAAACATGTTGATGCAAATGCATAAATTCTTAGTAGATCTTCTGTCCACGATGAGTTTAGTGCACAATTTCAATGTTCAAGTGAAGTCAAAAATTACTTTAAAATAGTAAAGTATCCTTTTACAATGAAAACCAGAATGCATTTTATAATGGACTAAGATAAGATGCATTTGCCACTTTTGGCTATTTTCTTTATTACCACCTATTGATAATAGGGTTGTTTGTATGCTACTCAAACAAAAAATAAGCAGGAACAATTTATTTTTTTTCAAAAACAAGACTTCAATAAAAAGCTGCATTTGTAATTCACCTCAGATTTAACAATGGTCAAACTGTAAAGATATAACTTATCAAACAGATGAAAGTTAATTTTACATCATGTATGCTATGCTACGTATAGTTAACTATTTTCTCAGAACAAGAAAATGTCTACCTCTCAACATGGCTGAAGAAGTGCCTGTATTCTAACACAGCCCCAATTAATCTATCATTCAGCTCCATCCTAACAGGACACTCACATACTTGAACTTTTTCGCTTGAGGCAGACTGGCCCAAAACCTGGAGGTAGCAGTTCACATTTTTTCCGGTTGAATACATTGGCGTAAGACCTCAAGGAACTGATTTTTATAAACATGGTACATCTTGATAAATTGGAGGAATTGTATCAAATTTGTAGGCATATTTTATGTATCAAAAGATTTTGAATGTAGGAAGATTGAATCTACTGTTAAAGAATGTTCCTCTCAAGATTTATTGGTGCATTAAATATTGAAAGAATATTATGTTAGTCCTTACACGTGACAGTCTTTTATTCAGAAGAAACAAGTTGACCTTCTTGTCATATTATGTGCCTTGCTTCTTGTGTATAGTTAAGCAGCTTCTGAAAGAGCACCGAAAGTAATGAATTGTTTTTACTATACGACATAATTCTCTGAAGGTCAACAGAGCCTAAAACAGAGGGTGAAATGGTGCATAGCAAATGAAGGAAACGTTGATGGTAAATATAAGAGCTGGCTGTCGTTTACAAGACTGGATTCTTCTGTCACAGCCGTTCCCTGTCCTTGTTAGGATGGCCTAGTTTCATCGCAGAGGCTTTGCCCACCTCCTCACACTTTTTTTTTTTTTCCTTCTTCGTCTTTCCCTCCCGGAGGAAAATAAGTGTCTCTCTTAGACCTCAGGATCTCTACATAAAGCATTTGTCTGGCTTCTCATCTTCCCCTGGGCTCAATTAGAAACATTTTTCTGTATTTGAGATGATCACTTGCTGTGTGTTGCAGACAACTGTAATCTCTAAAGTCTTAATTTTACAGTTAACTTCTTAAGGACATCTTTATATGCTGTGCATAGTGATTACATACATTTACATCAAAATATACATAAAGCTACTTCTCTTCTGTAGTTCAATGATATGGATGTAACTCAAGATAATTTAGTATTAATCCACTAAATGTGATGCACTAGTAAAATGCAGAATTAGTTATTTGTAAAGAAAACACATTTTTGACTTTGAACATACACATGACACATAGAAAATGTAATTGTATTTCTAATAATAAGCCTCTTCTGAGTTTTTTTTTTACATAAGTGAGAAACAATTGTTTATGTCTGTAATCATTGAGGTGGCCATTATGGCTCAAAAAAAAAAAAAAATCTCAGTTTTCATACCAAATCTGATTTCTGATTTTCTCCCTTTAAAAAAAAAAAAAGCAGAAATTTACAAATGACAGAAAATATTTTTAAAAACATTTTTATTTCAGCCATTCCTTCTGGGAGTAGACCTGAATTGAAAGTCCAAATAAATACCATCTGGAAAAAATGCTTGTAAAATGACATGGTAGGTCCTGGGCTGGCTGCCATCAGTTTGAACCTTGGAAATAAAAGGAGTGCATTGAAACAAAATCTGATTTTCAAAATATTTAGTCTTTATAAAGAGAAAATTGCATTAATTAATAAAATCAATTTTATGCCCTCCCATATCTGATCATGTGTGATAAACACTGAAAGTTGTGAAAAGTTCAACTGTAACAAAAAATGTGGAAGGATTAGTGATTAATTTTATCATTTATTTAAACTCTTTGCACTTAAATTTTTTAAAAATATTATTCATTTGGACTGTTTTCTTATTGTGATCATATCATACAAGAAGTAAAACAATAAACTTAGTATATTCTGAAGCTTTGTAAAGGCTAGTAACTTTTGTTGAAACTATGTACCGTTGGTTAGAACTTTAATCAGCATATAACATGGGCAATCAGTCATCGACTGCATAAAGTTTGCTTTCTTAGCACGTAGGTTGCAGTTCCAGGACGGCCAAGATGGTAATTAAAATTTTGAGCTTATGTGCCAAATTCACTTTAACTGTTCTGAGACTTGAGCTTAACTTTTCAGAGGTCATGTTGCAAACTTTTGAAGGCATTCCAGAATACAAACCGTTTACAGATGAAAAAATCAAACAAAAAATCCCATTATATCCTTTTATGATGATGTAGGTCTCAGATTAACTGGTGTGATGTGTCTATATGCATCAAACATGCCTTGATGAGCTTGTATGAGCAGAATGGAATAATGTAAAGTCTGAGTTAGTGAATCTTACCCACTTAATGGGGAGATACACAACAAAAGGTCACTACTCGTCATAAGTTCCTCTGAGATGTCTGAAAATGCGGGGCAGCTCCAGCGTGAGTTAGGATTAAGTTAGCACTGCTGAAAAGTGCATCTGTGCAGAATTTTGCTTTCACACACTTACTTAGCCATCAGAGCCCTACCCCTTTGATTGTGCAATAACAGCAGGATATTCATGAGACACTGTTTCCTAGCAACATACCGTATGCACTGTGTTTTAGCTACAGTAGCATGTCTTCTGGGATCAGTCACTACCAGGACAAAAGATTAATGAAACGTCGGCCAACTGTTTATAAGTGGGATGCGGACTTCCAAAGCTTTCAGAAAATGTTCTTTTTTTAGTTTAACATCACACCAAAACTGTGGACACATACATTTTCAGCGTCTTCTTTCAGCATTAAATTGGCCAACTGGGTCTCTGATGCAGCCTCCAGATCTTTGCTTTTTTACAGCATAGCAGCCCCTGTTTGTCGTAGTACACAATGGCATCAGAACACAGCAGAGAGAGCCCACTCACAGGAGCCCAGAGAGAAAACACCACCGCCGCGCTTCTCTCAATCCCGCTGTAAATTGATGCTCGATTCCAGACAAATGCACTCCTGCGTTCATTCTGTCACCTGAGGGTACTTGTATTGTTCTGTGTTCAGGTGCTTATGAGAAAAGGTCTGTGCCTAGTGGATAAACATTTCATCTGTTCAACCTCTTATATTTGCACAAGGACTGCCTCAGCATCGGCACTCCAGCTTACTTCCAGAGTAGTCAGATACCGCTTAAATGATCAATAGAATCAGTTGGCTTTCATGACTCAAGCTAAATGAAATGACCATTTGTGGGTTTTTACTCAACACAAGGAATAACATTCACAAATGTACTTGCGATTTATAGAAATGTTAGAAGTTGCACCTCAAACCATTTTTGTGTTTGTATGTACTTTCTGAAAACAGATTTATTTTTTTTCTAATTTTCATTTTTATCGCATAGTGATACAATTACGTGTGAGAAAACCTTTTTTATTCTGAGGGAGAAAAGTTTCCTGAGATAAACTTTTGTTCCCTCAGAAGGAGAATTTGTATCCATTAATTTGCACAAAAAAACCCCAAAACAGTTAGACAGCTTGCACTGACCCCTTCAGTTGACATGTCATTATGGATGTCTTGAGTTTTTTCAACACAGAACTTTTTCTTAAAAATATTTAAAAAAAATATATTACACATGTTCTAAAATTTAAATTAGCTGCCTTCCAGACTCAAACAGGCTCATCGAAGCACAGAGACAGCAGCTGTTAGATACTCAGCTGTCAATTCCACATTTACAAGAAAACCCTTTACATTCTGAGCCTGAAATCACAAAGGAGCTCAGAAATTAACTCAGACTTATATGTTTAGTAGTTTGCATATAATAAACAATACAAATATAGAACAAAAAACAAACAAGAAAAAAATGTATTTGCTGTTTCTAATTTCTCTTTAAAATGTACTTTGAACTTAAATGCAGAGCAGAGCTATAACTAATTATTCAGATATAAAGCCTAATGGAGTAAGACTCCAACCTGCTTTTATCTGCTCACAGAATGGAAATCCACTTACAACAAAGTAATGTTGGGTGTTTCAATTTCTTCTTCAGTTTTGACCAGTATGTCTACTGTGATGTTCATGGGCTTGTACCATCACCTTCCTCTAAACAGCTGTCACCAGAACATCCTAGTTTATATAACAGTCATTCAGCCATTGTGTGTCTTACTTTTTGCACATGATCATCTCTGGCTTGACTGGTAGGATTATTTGCACTGCACTACCTATAATAGCTCATGATTCCATCTGCCACACCACTCAAGCTTTAGAAGTCTGTGCAGTTTCCTCGTCATTATTTCTTATTTGGCACCAAAAACTTCTTTTGAGTTGATACTGCAATAGACATTGTGATTAAAACTGAAGTTAAATACTGATGTACAATAAGATGGCTGGTGTAGAAAAACGTTTTATCCTTCATTTGGCTCAGCCAGAGTAGAAAGCAATTGATTTGCTGGTGCCACTTCCTATCCAAAGAAGATGTGGAAAGAATATCTTGAGAGAACAGACATTGATTTATTTAACAATGCAATGTTTCGACATCAACATTTTGTGTTTGACAGAAGTAATTTAAAATGCACTTTGGACATGCATTTAAGGATAAGAAAAAATCTACAATATTTTCCTATCTGCTGAGTTTTTCTACTTTATCTTTGGTGGTTCTTATGTTCGCTTCCTGTTTGAATTATTTGATTTAGTCGTCACAAGAACTGTGTGGTATTACCACCCTGGAGATTTGGGTTATTTTTTGGCCCTTAAATGCAAGATTCATATTATTTCATAATCTTAGGGCAAAATGTTTTTTTCTGAATAAAGATATTATTTGGAAGTTGGACGAGATCCAACTTCTTTACTGGTTACTGTAGCTTCTGTAGAGTTCACTCACATCTCCTGCATCCATTTTCTGTGTTGCCTTTGGACACATTCCTGTTTGAAAATAATTGTGCCAAGAAAAATCTGTTGTGTAAAAATAACTATAGATATTGACATGCTTCTGGACAGATCAGTAATGTATGTTTAGTAATCATTCACTTATCAATGTATGCATCTGGTTTTGACAGTGTCTTAAAAGGCTCTGTAAAAGGTCAAGTTTGATTTATTTATGTTTCATATTTTCTTTGTGTATTTTCTGACACTAATTAGTTTTTTTGAAGACTGACTAATATTTTGACTTTATCAGGACAGATTATCTAGATCTATAGATTTTATGCAGAATAGATTGGTGGTGTCAATTTTGTTAAAACACATTGTTGAAAACATGCATAAAACAGGAGTCGTGATGTTGTATTATGCAAAACCCTGCAATCTCATGAGGTTACCCTCCACTGTCTCTCCATTGTGCTGTGGGAGGATAATGTACACTCCCCCATGTATATTGTTGTAATTGTGCACTTTGGACATGCATTTAGCACACTTGCTATGTAACAACTGTTATTTTCAATTCTTTTGTAAGGAAAGGCAGGAAAATGATGACGCCGGCAAGCATGCTGCCTTCAAAGACGTCAGATTTAAGCACGGCTAAGCCTTGATTTAAAATAATTTTATGTTTCCTTCCTCTGAGTCACCATTTTCTAGTGCCATTATCAGAGCTCCTGCTATAAACAATATTTTTCAGGCAATTGCTGACATTATTTTTCTATTTTTTTTGTCTCGCAAAATGAAGACTTATTTCACCCAACTGATCAAATAAACAGAAACGCAAACCAGCTTTTCATAGACAAAATCCTAAAATTGGACACAGATGTTTTAAAACATTTTTAATAGAAATAATAAATTTTGTATAAAAAAAACTAAACATGCTTCACACACTTCTTAAGTTCTCTTGAGGTTTTACAAATACATAGTCATATAGCCAGGCACTGCATCTTTTTGTAAATTTTCCTCAATTTTAGGATATGTCAGGACATAAAGCAGACATCATCAATCTATTTAATAACATACATTAACTTGCCATTTAATTTGGTCAGCACTCACATTTTATTCCGTAACACAAATGGTGTTGAAAGTAATAAAGAGGGAGGCATGAGAAGCAGCACTGAACTCACAACACAAATGACCCCACAACATTTTCCCCAAGACATCAGAGGGCTTTTAAACTGCACAAAGCCAAATATGAATCTATTCAGCGAGCTGGGGGTGGGTGGTTAGAGATATAGCATATCTTTTGCAATTTGATTTTCATTTGTTGAAAAGCTTTACAACTTTCTTACCCCTCCCTCTTATCATGAGAGTGCCAGAAGAGGACATGTACAGTAATGAATTTTCTCTGTAGCCGGCCCATTATGAATATCATCCTCAGGGCAAGCTGTACGATCTCCTCAAGGGCATACTTCATCTTAATTCCCTTGCTAATGGATCTGTACAGCTAAGCTTCAGCCTTACGTTTTCTCATGTGACCGGGAGGATAACTGATGGCAGTGATGGAAGGGTCATCCTGGATGACGGCTCACAGTGAGATCCCCACGGCTAAAACACAGACCGTGGTCCACCGTTTCAAAGTACATACAGGTATGAGGAGGGCAGTGGCAGCCTTTTAGGCTAGCTGTTAATACAAATCATGATCTCACTTAAGCACAGATAAACAATCACTCACTAGACCTTTTCACCAATTGAGAACAGATTTTTGAACGTACAGTAGGCTTGTGCCTAAACAATTTTAACAACGCTGCAACAAAGTTTAAAAGCATTCCAAAGATATTGTATTTTTTTCATCTTCTTCATTTTTTCCTTATTTTATTTGGTAAACAACACAATACAGGATGTTGAAACTGGCATGCTCAAAAACGGCAAATATCCTCTTATATAAGTGTGGTCCTTCTTAACTCAGTTGGACCCTGAAAGAGGACAGAAAAACACATGTAGTCTGGTACAGATCTGCTGCATTGTTGAGATGATCCCCGTTCCCAGTCATCTGAGTCATAAGACTGGAATGTATTATGAATAAAAACAAACAGAAGCCCGTTTTAGAAGTCAATGGATCATGTCTTCATGCCTTTTTGGTGTTGATTAATCCCTTGTGATGCCTTTAAAGTACTTGGAGATAACACTAAGAACATTTGGATTCAGTTCCACTCAGCAGTGCGTTAGATGACAGGAGTCTCTAAAAGACGGCATAACTGAAATGTAAACACTAAAGAAAAACTCCATGGAGACTGAAAAACTCCATGGAGACTGAAAGAAAAACTCAATTTTTCAGTCTCCAGGCCTCTGTCCTGTTAGTATTTTTCTTTTTTTTGTCGCCGTGTGTGTACTCTTGGTTGACAGAAGATGGAACCTTAAAATTGTACAGTTATCTGTCCCCTTCGTCTCTTTTGTCCATCTCCGCCCTCTTTGTGGATTCTCCTCAGCGTGTCATGTCTTTGGGCAATGCTTGTGTGATCTCCCACTACACAATGACACTTCTTTTTTTTTTTTTTCTGCTGTGAAATTCCACTGCGTGTATTTTTTTTCTCCGCCGGGGTGGAAATCTTGAATTGAGATAAGAACCTTTGTCCCTTAGATTGCATGGTTGCTGTAGCTGATGTAGGTTTGCTTTGTAGAGAAGGCTGGAAAAAAAAGAAATAAGAAATGGAACTGAGACTCAAATACAGGGAAAGAGGAATATCTACCATGTGAAGGTTTTTCTTTTGGCTGTTTTTCTGATGTAACAACTATTACATGAAATGTAAAAAAAAATTTAAAAAAATGGATAATAATAAAAGCTGAATAGTTTTCAGCCACCACACGACAGTAATTAAATAATGTCGGTAATTCCTAATATTTTTCTTTTATTATTTTATTTATGCGGTACTATATGCATGCGTTGCCAACAGCGACTTTGCCACCTTCTTTTCTTGCAACTGTCAAAAGTCAGCTATCCAGTTGTGTCCCCGTACCGTGTTAGCTGATTCACTGAGGTGGAGCAGATAAATCCTGACACATTGCAACCAGATCCTGGCTGTTGTGGGAGCTTCCCTAGACAGGAATTTTTCAATTTCATCCGCACCAGCGTTGACAATGACAAATGGTTCTTATTGAAATAGCCAAGCACTGTACAGCCTCTGGAAACTGAAATCCCATCTGGATAAATTGTATCCAGCTATCAATTCTGTGTCTTTTGCCTTCACACCACTTATGTTAACAAAAGGCCCAATTAAACCCAATAGGAACCTTGAATCTTGAACAGAAATGATGGTGGTGTGTCTGTTTACATGTACACTTTCTACTGCAAACTGAGCATTGTGCTTTTGTTCTTGTTGAATTGTCATACAGTTTTTATAAATTTTATTTTTTTAAGGTTGGAAAAAAAAAAGTCAGCTGTTTTTCTGTATGCACAAGAAAACACTTGCATTCTTGGTGTTAAAATAATGGAGGGAACTGAAGCTTTAATATGTACAACAACAGCCCTGATTCCATCTTCAGGCCAGGTTCAGACCAGACTGAGTGAATTGATTTCTGTTGACAGAGAAAACTGATTAAAATTGCTTCCTGCCCAAGGCAAGTAGAAGAAGAGTGCTTTGAACGCAACATAAGTATTTTTGCTCCCTCAGTTGTCATTATGTACCAAGAGTGACCTGCTTCAAATATACATACAGTATTTGGAAAATTAAGCTTATTAAAAAATGGAAATGTGAGGTAAATGTAGCTGGTGTATTAAATGGTATTTTCTTACATAAAGTTAGATGACTATAGACCAGGTCAAACATTTATTGAAAAAGAGGTTTCAGTGATAGAGCAATCCTTCTGTGGAAAACCAACTGAGCAAAGAACTGGCTCTACCATGAGCTCTGGTTAGCCTTGGATCTGCATTTGTGGAAAAATCTCCTTTAAGAAGCAGTTGAAGACTTCAACAAGTAGCAAGTTGTCCTCTGACTATTCCTCATACCAATAAAAGTGACCTGCGGTATCAGTGACTCAACCAGGATTTATTCAAGAAAGGAACCCTTCTGTCTTGTGAGATCTAAATAAGAGTAAACTAAAGAACATACTGTGGTACAAGAACTTTTTATGTTTTTTAATTACCAGGTGATACTGAAAAACCACAAATAGGTGCAATATCTCAGATAAAAATAAAAAAAAAAAAAAAACAGTTTTTGAGCCCATCTCCATGTTAGTTCTTAAGATGGTCAAGAGAAAGTTGGCTTGTTTGTTTTGGATTAATGTGGAAGACACTTGATAAATGGTAATGAAACTGAATTGAAAACTAAACGTTTGATTTAAATGAACATAAAATGAGAAGCTTCTCCTTTTTCCTAGTTGACTAAAAGTGCAAACCAAGGCGACCTAGCTGCTGTGTTCACAGATATTCAGAATTTATGCTTGTCTCAATTCCTTTGAGATGTGTTTGGAAACTTGGAAGGAGGCCGTGCATGTAGGAAAATTACTAAAGGTTGTTACCAAAGAACAATAATTACATCGCTGATTAATGGTTTTGTTTGCTCTTCAAAAAAAGTTTAATGGCAATTTAATGGGAGTGGGCTGATAGATTTGTAGGCTTATTAAAGCATTCAGTCTTATTTTAATTTTTGGAGAAAAAAAAAAGCAGTTTTTGGTTGTTATTATGCTGTATATGCTTAACTATTTTGATGTGGCAGCATTTGTAATCCAACCATTGATGACTTCATTCAAAAAACAAGTCTTGTACAAGTTAAACTGTATCCCGCTGGGAAAGTGGACAAAAGAAACCGGCAGCAGCAGCTGCATTCAAAGACAACAGATGATTGTAAAGCCAGTTCAGGTGTTAGTTTTCAGGAAATCTCATCCAGAAAGGTTAGGTGGTTTCTTTGCAACCAGTCTATAGCCGATCTTACAAGCTCAGACAATACTCAAAAATAATTATTGAGAAGAATAATAATGTGAGAAATATAAATGAATTAACTGCACTGAGTTAGTCTACAATTTTGTTTTGAAAAGAGTGACATGCAAGGACTCTTTTCAACGGTAATGCAATAGTGTTGACGGTGATGCCGCGCAATACCTGGTATCATCCTAAACTGCCTCACTGCTTTTTTAAATTATAAAGTGCAGGGTGAGGCCATATATCATGATTTATGAACGAGCAGGGTTAGTTTTTTTGGAAGATGTCTGTGGTTAAAAAAGGCATATTAAAGCCATCTCTCATTTTATTAACTGAAAACATCATTTGTTACTAATATGTACAAAAATAGCTTTAATGATAGATTTGTGTTGTTTTTCTAAACATCTAAATGTGTAGTTTAGCAATATGCTCTGTACACACTGAGCATTTACAATTAGACACTAAATCAATGCAACGACAAAATTAAAAATTTTGGAAAAAATTACTCGTGTGGAGGCGAAACAAATTAATTGTTACAAAATGGGAAAAACAAGTGTTTCCCATCACTCATCAGGTAGACGGTGGAAAGCAACTGAAAGATGAGACTGGGTTAGGGTGCAAACAGGACTGGTGTATTTAACTGGTAATCAATCAGCATCATGTTAATAAAGGGAATAATTCATTATTTAGGCATGAACACAAACAGTATAAACAGAGATGTATGAAAAGATGCTTTTGGAAGTGAAATGTTAAATGGTATAAGATGTAGTTTAGTAAAACGGTAAGAGACGTGAGATGTACAGACATCAGAAAACACCATATTTCTTATTGGTAATATAGCAATAGCAAAACACACCTTAAACTCCCAAAGTTATTTCTTAACACCAATACCCTCTTGGCCTCTGCATCAAAACAGCAAGAGTGACACATTTACTGGATTCAGTGAAGTTTCAAGTATCTTGCTTCTCATTTTTTTAAAAGTAATCTTTTTTTTCTTTCTGATCTATGTCATAGCATAAATTGATTTTGATTTGCATACAAAAGGACAGAACACTTCTGGAAAACAAACCATTGTGGGTTTTCAGTGAAAGGGTATCTGATTTGCATTTGTGTTCTTACATTGTGTTTCCAGGCTTTCGCATAGTTCAGTCTTGGCCTCTCCATTGGGTCTGAGTCCAGCCTTGGGGTTGAACTTGTTGGACATGGTGGCGGCGGTAACCACTGCCTTCAGGCTGCGAGTGCGCTTTGGCACATTCTGCTCTGGGTGTAAAAGAATCACATAGACCTTGGGCATGTAGAGCAACCCGAGGGACACCGAAGCACTCAGGCTCACTGAGATGGTTAGTGTAGTTGTTTGGATGTACATCTGCAGAAGACAAACACCAGAAAAACAGCTAAAAAAACAGATCTGTCTAAATCGTCACCATAAAGAACAAGTGACATCTGCTTTAAGTCATTAGAATGAAAGCATCCAATGAACCATGGGTAAGCCAGGCTGCTATTTTCTTCTTTGTCCAGTCGAAAATTCTGTAATACAACCAATGTGATAAACCCTGCTTTAAATCAGCATCTCTTCTTTTTATGAAGTCTATGGTGAACAACTCAAGGCCAGCATATTTGCTAAATTTCCTGCAAAGATGTTTTTAATATGACCATCACGTAAAGCTGGAAACTGATTTCATAACTTCAAGTGAATTGGACACTGCTATTATTCATAACAAGCAGACTCATAAAAAGAAACAAGCTCATGAAAATTTTACGCATGGTCAAATCCTGCGAACCAGGAGGGAGGATAACTCTGAATATCAGCCTCACTCATTCCATTTTAATCGTCTGCAAAGCTGCAGCAAATTAATGAGTCATGTTAATGGAAGACTCGAGGAAGAGGAAAAGATTGTCATTTCTATACATCAGCTGCACCATGAGGAATTGATTCAGTTTTGGAGTAATTCACTTTTAACTTATGAGTTCCAACTGTTTATTGACTGTTTATGGCAGGAACATAAGTCACAATTGAGCCATTAAAAGCAGATATGTTACCTTGGGAAAGTTGCATTTTAGCCTCGACAGACTTGTAATACTGTGGCTATCAGGACTAACGACAAAAGAACACTATATGCAACATAACCATGGACGTTACGGACGGATAGAAAAATAATAAATTTATATCAAAATTCTCACGACTGGTTTAAACCATAGGGTCAGGTCAGATAGATAGGTGCCCTTAAAGGAATAGCTTACATAATTTATGAAAAAAAGTTATTTATTTTTTAATATATTTGTGAATAAGGTGAAAAAACTTTGGAAAAGCACATGAACTCCTGGCTTTCAGTTAAAGCAGATTTCTGCAAACTACTCCAGTCACTAAATTTTATTCAAACATTATTTTAGAAATCCCAGAACTTTTGTTTATGTCGATGTTATTCACATCGACCCTTCAACAACCCAGTCAACTGAAAAGTAAAGGTTTAGAGTCTTGTCCTGTTGGACATCTATTTTGTTAAAATCAAGTTATTTCTCTCTAATGCCTTCTGCTGTTAGTACTTAAGACTATGGATTGAACTGAGAGGTTTTTGATATATTTCTCATCACTGTTTTATAAACAAGGATATTTTTGTAGTCTCTTAAGTGACCATTTTTGGGTTAAATTCATGTATGGTGTGGAAAAAGAAAAAAAAAATCAAACAACTCAGACTCCATAGCTTTGTCTTTAAGGAAACGTAATAATTTATTTAAATTGCGTAGTTAATGCTAATTATGTGATAGTTGTTATGATATATATTGTAATGTTGCAAAAAAAGGTGGTGGTCGGTTTGGGTTGTTTACTTCATCTTGTTTATTTATTCAGTGACTTTGCAAACTAGCTAATTTGCAGATGCCATATTTGAATAATCTCAACAAGATCAAAGAAGCATCATACAATGACCTGGCCTCGAAAATAAACCCTCACACCTAAGGTGACTGTAAATCTTAGCTGAGGGCAAAAGCTAAGGATTGATCTCGAATCTCAAATGATGTCATTTGAGTTATAATATTGAGAGAATAAAACCATTAGGATTTCCTAAGTGTTGTGTTCAGTGCCCAGCTTACCTGCTATTAGCAGAGAAAGTCAATAAAATACATATCTATTTATTTCCAGCATTTAACCTCACAGATATAGATATGTTGGGCTGTTGGCGCCTCTGGTTTAATGAGCTACAAACTGTCAGAAGTGCAAATAAACAATTTATTCCAACACATTTTAACTACTCTTCAGATATGCGGCTATATTGAACCAGAACCTAGGGATAATTAGAGATGTCTGACTTTCATCGTCATTTACATTTCAAGAGGTTTTGTTTGATTTTCTAAATGTGTAACTTGGAAATTACAACTTCCAAATTCAAAGAAAAGTAAAATTGGTACATAATAAGAATCACACAGCTCTCACATTACTAATGCTGATTGTTTTAGAAAATCACTCAGCAGCACTGAATATTATGTAATCAACCTCTTTGTATGACACAAGTAACTGTTCTGATTTTTGTTGATCTACTCATTTGTAGAATTATTTTGTAAACTTAGAATTACATTTTCTAGTTTAGCTACCTGAGTGTGCTTTACATATATACTTTTTTAATTGCATATACTAAATGTTATGGTGGAATTACAGATGTTCAAAAAAAAAAAAAAAAACATTTAACAAACTGTACAATGAGTTCAGTTCCAACTAAAGTTAAGTTTACTGTTTCATCTCTGGTTTTGGTTCAGTCACATTAACAAATGCTGCAGTAAAATCTTAATAAATCTCTCTGGCAAGTGCTCTGATAAGCAAGGTTAATGCTAATGCTAAACTGGGATTTTTTAAGTGGTTGAAGATAGGTTCAACTGCCTGACAGCAGACAAGAAGTACAACCACTGATGCAGCTAATGAGCCCCAGGATTACAGGCATGAACTTTAAAACTAAACTTATGAAAACTACAGTGACTTTTTAACTGAGGTACTGACATCTGAAAGACCTCCTAAAATTATTTCCAACTGAAAAACAGTCTCATACTGGGATGGTAATGTACTTCTGTTTCCTTTTCAAAATCAAATCCATAAAACCAACAGAACTAAACTGTTTGTGTATGTGTATAAGATGGAGTCCAATTTAAAACTTGTAAATAGATAACAAGAAAAAGATCTTTGAAATTTTTTGCTATTAGTTTTATTTCTCTGTGTTGCTTTTATACATGAATTTCAATTCATCAGAAGTGTTAATTTATTACAGTAAATTGGTTTAATTATTGATATCTTAATTTATCCAAATGCATCTGTGTCAGATCCAATCATTTAGCTGTGTAAATGTCCACTGTATTTTGTCCTAGTGATTGTGTGAAATAGTTTGGAAATTGTTCCTATATATCAAGTTTAAGTTTAGAAGTGGTAAGTTATAGATTCTTTCTGTTTACATGAGGCATTTTGGGATTACAACACAATTTTCAATCTTGAGCTACATCGCCGGGCCGATCAATGGAGCAGTAGTTAGCTCTGTCACCTCAGAACACTTCTCTGCAGGTCTGACTCAGCACTGAGCTGTACTACAAAGCAAAAAGAATACAATCTGACATTCTCCATGTTGGCTTTCTTGACAAAAGCCAAAATGGCACACAGAGATGGTTATCAGAACAGCCATTAAAAGGTTTTCTTGCAAACCCATATTTCATTCACTGTGTCCGATGCATATTCTCATTGGGGACAACATGATGCATAATTGGACCCCTGAGCTTTAAAGACATCAGTTACACCAGTGGAGAGGGAAAGCTAAAAAAAGACGGCAGCTGAAAGTTATGGACAAAGATGCTGGCAATCAGAAAGAAAATGTAATGTTATTCATCCTGTCAATTTGTAAGTTGGATGATTCAATTTACCCACCTGCCAGGCAATGTCTTGTAATGAAGACATTAGCTAAATCACTTTTTTTGCTCTAACACCATCTTTATTTGTTTAATATCAGCAATATATTTTCATTTACACTTGTGTTACCAGTTTATTTACAGGTCAGATGCGGATCGGTTCATTTATAAACAAATTCACGGGGTATTCACTGTATTTTCCCATGCAAGTTTATAATCAAGCACTGACAAGTGGGCTTTTCACTTTAAGATATGGATTTTTGTTTTTTGTATAATCAGGGTTGTTAATTTAAAAGTAAAATAAATAAATAAATAAATCCTTGTGTTCATTTTGTTTCTAAATAATCCAGGAGCAGTTTTGCTTCATGTAGCTCTCCTGAAGGAAAATGTGATGTGAATCTCAGCTTGAGCAGCTGATACTGTTCTTAGGTTACCATGAAAACTGATTTAAAACTAATTAAAGCACGGCTGGCTGAAATAGTCATATAAATGATTTGAGCACACCAGCAAGTCAGAATCAGTAATTTCCATGTTGCATGAAATTAGAATCAGCTAATAAAATCCTTCATGCACAGAATTTAATTGTTTTGTTCCTATGACGTTACATTTATTCAGAGCTCCTTCTAGTAACTGGATGGAGAGTAGCATTTCGTCTCCCAGATGTGACCTTGGCCTGAATATTTAGTTTGTTTTTACTATTATTTGTAAGTCTCCAGGGCACTCTCCCTCCAGACCAACTGCATCTCATCAGACACCAACCAAGGTACTTTGTGAGTCTGTTGGCTGAAGAGCAGACTGGAAGAATGGTGGCAGTATGAAAGAAAGAACAGCTGCAGTGGTCCCCTCCCAGCTGCAGAGAGTATTAACCAGTGAACTGCTCAACGCTTGGTTTTCTTAAGGATTGACCATTCAAACCAATCTCCTACTCACATTAACAAATATAAAGGACACAAGAAACACACACTGAATTCTGTTGCTTTAGTCACCGGTTATCTGATAGGTTGAAAGTGAACACTGAAACATGGACAGTATGGTTAGAGTAAATTAAAAAGGAGCCGACAAATAAATCTGAAGTAAGTCTCAAAACCATTAGAACATCTCTTAAAAATATGTTTTGTGAGATATAGATTTTATAATGTGCAGATTATTTTCTCTTCCTAGCTCTATCATTCAAAGTGTAAGATTATGTAAGAGCTGTTCTGTTCAGTTCCCATGTCTGCAAAATAACAGGGACATTGCTATAAATCTGCACAAAGGGCTGCAAGATTCTACCTTTGAGAAGGTTTCACATGAAGCAAGACAGCAATGAAACAGAGTGGACAATACAAACAGGATCAAACACCGGCACGATTGTTAAAGCCTGCCGTGTATAAACATTGATTCTCTATGAGACTGAGATCAGGGCCATCCTAAACATTGTCCTTTTGATCCCTAAGCTACAATGTTATTAATCTGACCGTATGTTTAGGGTTGCTGTTCGTTTGGAAGATCCACTTGTGCGCCAAGTATGACTTTGTGACTGATGTCTTGCCATGATGTGTCAATGTGACAAAATGAGGTTCTTTGCTTATTAGGCCATCCATTTAAAATAATAAAATACACCAGACCTTCATGCAACATAACCCCCCAGAAAACCTAATTTTATATTGTCATTGCATGATTTGTGTCAGTTAAATTACTGCAAAGGTGTTTGAGTCAGTATATTTCTGTCTGGTATTTCATCAGGTGTGGTAAATGTGCCATTAGAAGAGAAACGTCCATCCTCAGTCTGCCTCATGAGGCTGCATTTGCACAAAGTCCTGTTTTTACTGTCAGGCTAAATTTTATACTCAATCCATTAATTTGTTTCCCCGGATTGCAGTGCACCTGAGCATTCACTGAGTGGAGATCGTAAACGAGGGCTGCTGTATATCTTCCATTTCTGTCATCATACCACCATCAGCACATCATGCTCGAAGCAAAACACGACAGAGACGAAGCAACTCATAGCATCATTAATCTCTGAAGTGCATGCAAGAAAAACAACACAAGTCCATCACAACTTGTGGTGGAGGTGACTGTTTAGAGAAAGAGCAATACAACTGGTATTTTAAAAAGTACTAACTCTCAGTGGAGTATGTTTTCAATCAGTGACCCAGGGAGAACCTTTGCTTCACAGTTTACATTATAAGATTAATTTAAACTATGTAATCTCACTCTGCATGTTAGCTTTGTGATTTTTCTCATAATGCTATGGAAATGTTCAACAGAAGGGCTTGCTGCATGAGAAGTCACTATAATTGCGCTCTAATTAAGCCAATAAACAAATAGAAGCCTAAGGGGACACAATAATGTGTGCTTCACGGGAGAGTGTCATTTATAAAGATCACAATTCTTTGGCCTTGATTAGCTTCACGGCCTGTTCACGTTATTGGATTGCCCAGAGGTCAGCAGTTGAGGCCCAGAGGGTGTTGCACTGTAGGCCTAATGAATGCAAAAACTGCTGTGTGAAGTCCAGGATGTCACTCAGCTCCTTCTGCTCCATTGCATTAATCTTTATTATTCATTATTAGGCCTGTGGGACTTTAGTGTGAATAATGCTGTTATTGTTACAGATGAGAAGAGTGAACTGGATTTTCTTCACTGCAAGAAGCTTCATGGTTCACAAACTTGATTTTCAGTTGTTTTGCCTTTGAGTCCAGATGCTGAAGCCTTCAACTTAGATGAATCAGCTGAATTTCTACCAAGTTAAAATGCTGTGATTGAAGAATACAATTTTTTCTCTTATGTTTTAAGTGGAAATTGAATTAAGAAATTTTACAGCAATATCTGATCGAAGATTGCCATATTAGCCTATATGGAAGCTACTGATGTTTCTGTGCTCTCATGACAATTCACAACCTGGTGTTACCTATCTACATCTATATAGACAGATTTCTGATATTTGCAAATATATTTCTCCAGAGAACAAGTTCAGTGCAGTAGTTCAAGTTGCTAGAGAGACTTTGTAACATCAACATGTGATGAATCTCAGTGGTCTGCAGTGTTTCAAAATCGCTGTCTAGTATCAGCTTAGCTTGCTTGAAACGTCAACCCAAGTACAAAGTACTATCTCTAGAGGACAAACAAAGAAAAGAGAGTCAAGTTGAGCTCTACCATGCAGAGACACTGAAAGCACTGGGAATTGGGGGAGTAGTAGCAGGTAGCAGAAATCCACACTGAGTAACACACACATAGCACAAGCACACTCCTGTTTGACTTTTTTTAGTCTTGCTGAACTCACTGTAACTCCCACTCTTTGTCTGCCTGGTGTGCTAACAGCATTTTTGTTGATAGTGCCAATAGTGTGGCGGAGGCTTCATGAGGGAAATAAATAACACCACTCAATTAATCAGGCCATTCATGCACTGTAATGGCAGGACCTGTTTGTGTGGGCTGATTGAATTTGAACTGAGCCCATTGTGCTGGAGTCTCATTCCAATGCATGGCCATTGTCTGACGCCCCTCCTTTTGCCTCAGTGTTACAGACAGCCACTGATTTAGACTGTTTCTCCAGGTAAGCAGGTGTCACATCTATTCCTGAAGGTAGTATAAAGCCTGATGATGAACCCCCATAGGTAGACCAGATGTCCTCATTTGAATGACAGAGAAAGCCTCCTATGCCACTCGTTATATCAATCCCTACACCAGATGACACAGAAATGATAGTGCTTGTAGTGCTGCTGCAGAGAAGCATTACAAACTGGTGATTAGAACAGTGAGGCGGTAAGATAAGGTAAATTAGGAAGATGTGAATCATTTTATTGTTTAGACACGTTGATGTGGGCTGTGAGGCTTTATGGAGCCTGTCATTTATAATGTGACAAAGATAAAGTGTGTTTGCTTTGACATGTTCCATCCTTACAACTAGAGATGCACAAATCTCTAGTAATTGAAATTAAGCAGTATTCCTTTGATTGCTTTGTATAAGCAGTTCAAATAACAGTAAAAAAAAACAACAAAAAAAAACGTATATTTTGTCCAATTTCATGATACAACATGCTCCAAATAAAATATTATGTGGCTATATTTATTTATAGCCAATGATTGTATAAATTTTAGATTTCTAGAAAGTAATACAATAATACAATTTTGTAATTGCTGTTTGTATAATTTATATTGGATAGCAGATAAATTGATTATGGTTTGTGTTTAAAATTAAGTGTAATTTAGAATAAGAAAACAAAAGAAATATGTGTTTGTACTTCTATTCATTCCTTTTCAACTGCTTCATTTTGTCATTGTGTTGCTTCAGTTTTGATGTGCGTCATATCAACTGATGAGCATTCAGCTATTTTATAAAATTATTATTGTTACGCTACCTAGAGGGTATTGTTGCAAGCGAGTTGTTTTGCACAAAGGAAGTATGTTGTCACAATTTCATCCATCTTATTTAAAATGTTTCTCAAATGCTGAGTGAATGCTCTCCATACTAGTCAAGCAGCAATCTTATTTCACCTTTTTTTTTATTTTACTACTTATTTTGTATTTTGCAGAGAAGAATGGGCAAAAAATTTAGTCACTTGTTGTGCAAAGCTGGTAGAGATAAAACAAATAAATACATTTTTAAAAATTGCCCTGATTTTCCCCTTATGACAATCTTAGAACGGCACAAGTTCTAAGATTGTCCACTCACTTGCGATAATTTAACCAATCATCGTGCCTTGTGTATATAAAATATATAAAATCGGGGATATTCAACAAGTTGGATCGTCTTGACCCAATTATTGCAGTGTGTGTAAAGCAGCCTCTTGAATGTGAAAAGTAGCCAATTAGAAAGCACTGTGACGTAAGCATGGAGGGGGAATTCCAAACAGCTGACATGGCGCAACCCTGGGACATTAGAGATGATATGTGAAATAGGGCTGTTGTAAACGAATATTTTAGTAATCAAGTAATCTGTTGATTATTCTTACAATTAATCAAGTAATCAGATAAAAAAAAAAGTAAAACGTGTAAATCTAACATAACAGCACTATTACGATTACATATCAACATCAGTCCAATGTTTCACAGTTGAGCTTCCCTAACAATAACTTTTCTGTAGTTTAGAAAATTAATTCGTAACAATAATAGCTCACTTTCCAAGTTAACCTGAAGAAAGAAAAGTTATGTAAATATCTGAAATTATGTTCAATTCAATAATAAAGATGCAAGCTCACAAATATGCTTATAAAGAATGTCTATGCTCCAGTTTTTGGTTTATGTATTCATCTTGAGCCAATTTAATAATCTCACTTTGCCCAGACATTTATAACAACTGGATTTGACACCTTTGTTTGTCACACACAGAAACATCTACCAGCTACATGCCGCCACGATGAGCTCCACCACCCGTTTGTTGAGACCAGGATGACGTGAAATAAATTTTCCGGTTCGTCAGTAAAGCTACACTTAGGTTAATTTTGTGATATGCAGCCGCCCACAGTGTACAATCTTCACCTGCAGAGCTCTTCACTGCAGGAGAACTGGCCATCAGGCAACAGCTCTGGGAGGGAAAAGACTTTCATACTCCAGGCATTGCGCCAGCCATTTTAAGGATTCTTATTGGTCCCCCAAAAAACGACAAAGACCCAGACATTATCATCAATCAATAAAATTCTCCCAGGCCACACTTGAAAACTGGACGTTATGCTGCTAACACTTAGCTTTCGTCAACAACTCAGGCGGAAATGAGAGCACTGCGCAGTGCAAGTAATAACCCAGCTGGAACACGGTGTGCTAAATAATAAAATATAATTTAATGAAGCTTTGAGGCAAATACATTTTCCTTCAGGAGTTTTAATAATCTAAAATCACTTGAAGAATCATTTCAGCCCTAATGTGGAAACAACATCACTGTTTATTCCATATTTTGTACAGGGAATATCAACAGTAAAAATAAGGAGAGGAGCTGGAGTGAAATTGGTTCTGCGGTTGTTAAATCCGGTAACATTCCAGCTATCATTGACCTGCACAGTTACAATACAAATAAATTCTTTTGAAAGCCACTGTATATAGTATTAAAAAAAAATGTGAGCTAAAAGTGATTTATTCAGACATTTTTGTGGTCTAATATATTTGTATTAATTGATTTTCTTTTTTTTTTTTGTTGTTGTTGTTCATGCCATATTTATTTTTTTGGTCGAATTTGAACTGATACCCTTGATGATGTTAAACATAAGATGTTAAGAAGTTTCTGATGTAAAATGTGGAACCTTCTTAAAGCTGTCACCGGACCTAGGCTTTAGTAAGCATAGTTTGACAAGCAGCCAATTACTGAGCAAGTTCAATTGAGTTTTTTGGTCTTGACACTTAAAATTTGTTGGAATCTGGTTAGATATTGCACATGTTTATTTTCTCTCCAAAGAGGACAGAATAAGGGGGAAAAAAACCTTCCCCTAAAGCTAAACTTCCATTTTGTGTTCCATTATGGGTCTTACCTTAAGATCGCTCAGGGCAATGTCAGAACTTTTCGAAAATGATAAAAGTAAAACTATCTTCTTGCCGTTGTGTACAGTTGTCTACAGAAGCTAATAGGTGACAAGCATCTTATATAATTTGGAGCAAGAAAGGGAGAGGAATTTAAATTAGCCTGTACCTAGAAGAGTTTTTCAGGGTTTGGAAATAACTTTCATCTGATGGATAGTGCTTTTAACAAAATATAAGACTTCATTAACCCTTCAAAGATTTTGCCTTCATATTCTGTTTATCAATTCAAAGCCATGCTGGCTAATGGATTACCTCATCCTCAAAAAAGCTGTTCAGTCTCTCTGTGACTGTATAATTCTCTTTCATCTTCAGAGAGACTTGATGGAACGATTAAACAAAGAACTCGCTGATATCCATAGCTCCTGTTGACATGCGACTTAAGATGTGCATCACTCGCATTAAAAAATAATGTGGGGCTTAGCACTTGGACTGCTTCCCCTCCGCTCTGTATGCCACTTCTGTTATCATAAAAAATGAGAAGTGATGCTGACTCTTTTAGCGTATTTATCCAAGATGTATTCTGAACATGTAACAAAACAAAACAAGACTGTAATCAGCTTGCTAATTTTAAACTTTGCCTTTTTTTTTTTTTTTTTTACAAATTATTTTCAACATTTTGCTCAAAAATGGACAGCATGTTTCAGGTAGATTTACCTCTAAAGTATTCATCCCTCATGAAGTTGGTCACATTATCCACATTACAAATACTTACTATGATATGGTATAGATTCACAGAAAGTAGGGGATCATTTTACAATAAAAGGCAATCATAACAAATGGTGTTCATTTTCATAAATACAAATCTGAAGTGTTAAATTCCAGTATTCAAAAATAACCTAACTTGTGGACAGAGCCCAAATGTGTTTAATTTGATTTCATTGTGAATAGATCATCATTAAAACCAAAGAACACAATAGATAAGACAGGGATAAAGTTGTGAAGAAGTTTAAATCAGGGTTAGATTATAAAATATTATCCCAAGCTTTGAACTTTTCACAGTTCAATCCCAGCAAAGAACTGCAAACCTATAAAAAAATTGGCTGTCTACTTAGCCGAATGTTGTAGAAGGACATTATTCAAACAAGCAGCCTTGGTCCACAATAATTAATGAAAACTGCAAAGATCCTCAGCTTAGAAAAGAACATTTGTTGACAAGTAAATTATTCATGCCCTTGAGAATGCCAAATTGAAAAAAAAAAAAGTCATAAGAAGTACCCTCCTAAGTTTGCCAAAAGCCATGTCGAAGACACAGTAAACATTTGTGTCTCCAACATTTGCTGTGCCAACAATAACAGAAGTGGCGTTCTTCTATAAAGGACAGGGAAACTGACCAGAGTAGATGGGAAGATGTATAGAGCTAAACATGAAGTTATAAAAACTACAATCATTATCACTCCACTTATCAATTATGCAAAGATTTGTGATGGCTTATCACATAATACATAAAAATTTGAAGTCAAAAGGCTTAAGAGAGATTTATACTTTTGCAAGTCATTATATGCTGACTAAAAATGAAATTTCTGATTGCTACATTTAGCTTTAATAATTGGCTGAAATTACATACAGACTTTATGCAATGCTTCACATTTTAGAATTTGTTTTTGGTGTTTTTTGAGAAAAGATTGCTTACTCTATGTCTCTCAAGAATGTTTTTCCCAAAGCTAAGTGTCAGAGCCAGTTTTCCAAATCAGCTTTTTGAGGCATTGTTTTGTTAAATCCCAAGAGGGAGGAGGTAAGGATTCATTTGTTGCATCTGTCAGTGTTCATGCCAGTATGAGTCTTTCCATCACCGCCGTCCTCTGTTGTAACCACCGAGACCCTTTTGTTACTCTGCCAAAACAACCCTTTCAACTGGATTGACACATTTCTTCTTTGTCATTGTTGTACCTCTCTTGGCTTTCTACCCGGACTGTCTCCTCTGAGTGTGAGGTCTAGACTCGGGCTTGAGTTTCCCGGGCCTTTTTGAATCCCTTTTGACCTACGGACTTCCAGAGCTTCCACTGGATTTGATCCAGACTCATAGTTCATGAGGCTGGGCACATTGATTTGACATGGGAATATGAGAGTGAGCTTGTGTTTGTGAAAACAGCTCATGGCTCTCTAATGCAATGTGGCATACAGCCGTCACATATATATGAGTCACAGGCTTTCGTGCAGCCTTCAGTCATTAGAGAATGATTTTGTTTATTACTCTGTTTTCATTTAGTAGCTTCTACAAATGAAGTCTAAAAATTCCAGATGACATCCCCTCAAAGTTTTGTTTTAAGATAATTTAGGATTAATTTATAAAGTTCTTGTTACCATAAAATAAACTGTAACCTTAACAACATATTTGATTGGTAAGATCTCAAAAAAAATATAAATAAATAAATAAATAAATAAATAAATAAATATCCCATGTTGTCTGTACTTTTTTATTTATTTTGTTACAATTCTGATAGTGTAATTTGTTTTAAGATGCCAGATACAAGCATAATGTGAACGGTGATCACAGGTTGACAAGGTTTGGTTTTATTTTGTCCAAAACCTTCAAAGCTTATATATTTAGTATTCTTCTTTTCAGGCTATTTTTAGATTATTTAATGAATGTCTAAGATTTTCATCACAGTATTGTCTGTTACCAAAAACCTTGACAGAAAATAAGTTGGACTCAAGCTTACCTTTTCTGTTGATTGTGAAGTGCCAAAGAAGATTGGGATGAATGCAAGCCAAATAATGCAGGTTGTGTACATTGTGAAACCAATGGGTTTGGCCTCATTGAATGTCTCGGGTACTCCTCTTGTTTTGATGGCGTAGACAGTACAGGTAACCATGAGCAACATGCTGTAGCCTAGCAAGCAGATAAGGGATAGGTCAGAGATGTCACACTTGAGCACACCACGAGCCAGCACAGGGTTGGATGTCCTCTGGTCTTCATAGTCTATTATGGCCTTGGAGGGATCCACACCAAACCAGATGCACACCCCGAGCAGCTGCACTGAAGCCAGTGTGAACGTGATGACAAGCTGAGAGGCTGGAGAAATGAACCTGGGTGCACTTACAGACATGGTGCCCTGCTCAAAGATCCGGTAAATACGGTTGGTTTTGGTGAGCAGAGCGGCATAGCTAATGCTCATCCCCAGGCCCAAGAAGATCCGACGGAGGGAGCAAATTCCTACGTCAGGGGTAGAAATCATCAGGAATGTTGTGGCATAACAGAGAAAGATTCCAGTTAGCAGCACATAGCTCAGCTCTCTCCCCGATGCCTTCACAATTGGAGTATCATTGTAGCGGACGAACGTGACCACCACAAACAAAGTGGCCATGATGCCAAGGACTGCAATGAGCACAGGGATGACAGCCCAGGGGGAGCTCCACTCCAGCTTAACAATGGGGATTGGAACGCAACCTGTGTGATTCTCATTGGGACGCAAATCGAAGCGACACATTTTACATGTGTAGGTGTCTGCCTGATACTGATATCCATCACAACGCTCGCAATGCCAGCAGCAAGGAATGCCCTTCACAATCTTCTTGCGCTCGCCTGGCTGACAGGGCTGACTGCAGATTGAGGTTGGAACCTGACGAACTCCTCCTGGCCACTGCATTGAACTCACCTGCATAGAAGAGAGGAACACAAAAGGGGATGGTTGGAAACAGTGCGAGATAAAAGCTGAGAAGAGTTTCTTACATTGGAGAAGGTGGATTGTTTCTGTCCTATAATTAGAGGCATGGAGGTTGTGAGGTTTTATTGATCCAGAAAGACCCTGAGAACTTTGCAGACCAAGGAGAATCTAGAAGGCAGTTACTTAATGTTCGAGTGTTTGACCTTTGGCTGCTGTAAACTTTGTTGTGAGTATTTATTTTAGTGGTAAGTGGAAAAGGTCAGACTAGGCATCACATCAGCATTCGCTCTAGATTCAGCAAAATGTTCAGTGGAAGGTGAGATTATCTGAAGGACAAAATGTTAGATGAAAAAGGAAACCTGTTGTTTTCTCCACAGGGATTTGACAGCAGTCCTTCTCTCTTTTTTGAGGTTTATAGAGAAAATAACTGTGTAGAAAATCAATCAGAGAAATAAAACACAAATTTCATTTCCAGATATTGCTCTCTTTTGTGCATTTCCTCTTACAAAAAAGAGGAAATTCTTCTTTTTTTGATGAAAAAGAAGAATTAAATCCCTGATTTCAGACGGGGTCTTTCCTCTTTACTGTTATCAGTTTTATTCAATTGTGGCTGTTTGTTCAAAGCTGGTAAATTTCTCTTTAAATGTGCATTTAATTAAGACCTCAAAGAACACTAATTAAATACTGCCTTAAGAATCAGTACAGCCAAGTAGCACAGCAGGTACCAGCTTCAAACCTCAAAATATTTCTTTTCACTACGTGTCAGCAAGTAAGAAATAAAAAAAATCCTCTTAAGCTGCTGTTCAGTTTCCCTCCTGCTTGTTACAGTCCTTTTCTTTTGCTTTTAAAAAACATTAACATTTCCATTTCTATTTGTAAATCACTGTTATTTTATGACAATGTTGCCCCACAATGTTCTGTTTTTTAAGTCACTGACTGCGTCTGGAGCGATTTTATTAAATATGTCTGTCCTTAAGCCCTTATGGCTTTCTTTTCATCACTGTCTGCCCTGTTAATCATTCAAAGCCCCCTCTGGATATTTATACCTTTGAAGATGGGACTTAGCAGTATGAAATGATTTGGGAGCCGTTCTAACAGGCTCTTTCAGTGCTGAAAAAATATGTTTTTTTATAGATTTTCATTAGAAATACTGACACAAACATTCTGCAGAGTGTAAGTGAAGAATAAATTGAAGTGGAAAGGAAAGTACTTACATTCAGATGTAGCTGGTCTGTCCAGTGACCAATGACTTTGTATTCAGGTGTTCGGTTTCTGATCTGGTATTGGTAGATCTCGTAGCGTCCTGGGGCATCTCCATTTTCATTGAAGAGCACTGGGTTGCCAGCTATGCCTAGATGAGAGAAAGACAATTATAATTTTTAACACATTTGTTGGTTTGTTGGTAATATGTAGTGATCTGTGAAAGGAAGCTGAATCGTTGCTCTTGTTACACCAGTTGTCATTCTGCTACATTAGAACTTAATCTGAATCTGAAAGGTTTTCCAACAAGTGTGAATGGACTATTGAGCACTCTAGGTGCAAAAACGTCTTTCCTTTTAAGACTATAAACACAATCCTGACTTTCATTTTTACCTTATTTATGTTGGAAAGCAGAATGTGATTGTGTGTAGGAGATGGCACATTAACTGTTGGAAACCAAAAACTTTTACTGGCTTTTACTTTATTTCAGCCACAATTTATCTAATCTAGCCCTATATTTCTGTATCACAGGCCATATCTCCAATCAGTGCAGTGACTGAAAGGTCTGTTCCATTGTGCAAACTGATATGTAGCTGTTTCTGTCAACTGAAAGGTCACTCCGAAAATGTCTTTGGGGTTTAGATAGAACTGTGAAAGGAGACAAAAACTGCTGAAAATGAAGAAACGTCAGAAAACTGACACGATGTTTATGATCAAATATAATAAACAGTGTTTTCATAATTTTGTAGATTATATGATCAAGGCCTAGTCAGTGGAAAAAAATTCTTTATTTTAACAGTGATCTTAATTTCTTATTTTAAGAGTGTCAAATTGTCTTATGTATAGCTTTGACATTCTGAAAGCTATACATTACAAAATATTTTACCACATTTAAGTCACAATAAACAATAACCAAGTTCTCTACCTGAATCTGGAGGAGAACTTTATAGTTCTCAGAGGAAAAACACAGAAACTTCTTCTCACTTCTGCTTTTAACAACAACCTGACTTCAAGCACCCCTCCTTCTGTTTTACGCCACTGTTGTGTCATTATTAAGTGTCCCAAACACAATGCACGTCGTGTTTAAGACCCGGCGGATAAACATGTTCACTTGCAGCCAAAGTATTTCTGCTGATGAGCATTGTTTTTCCTGCTCTTTGTTTCGACTCTGGAGGATAGTGCCCTAATCCATATCTCGATGAGTCAGCCCTACTGGATTACAAGCATTACTGTTTTACTCAGCTTCTGTCTATGTGACAATACTGCCCACACTAAAGCATTGAGTGATCTCTGCAGGATTACAGTGACTTTATCAAGCTGAGGGGAAACATGTCTGTATAAACACATTAAGCTATTACCCCACTTCTAAACAGTCACTTATTTTGTCCAAGATTTTAATAGTGATGTGCTTTTTCTCTCAAACATCCATGGTTACAAATGGATTTTATGGTTTATCTTCAGATTTCAAACTAGGAAATTGAAGTTTTTGAGTTAACTCATTTCCTCAAGTCTTTCTGGACACAACTTCTCCAAAAGAGGAAAACAGATCTTAGAAATTCAGCTGTCTTCTTCTTCAACTACAACTTTAAGCTAACGAATATATGTACATAATTTGCAAACATTAAATATGTAAAGGCTTTAAAGTAACAGAGAAGCAGATATTTTCTAAAATGTATGTTTTTTTTCATGTGCAAAAATAAATTTCCATTTATGTCAAAAAAATACTTTACAATTCTGTAATCATCGGCATAGAAGAAAAAACAAACAAAAGGGAAAATATTTGTCTAATTTCCTCTGCTTTTTGTTGTAGAATAAGCACTTAAAAGAAGTCAGAAGAAAGAGAAACACTGTTTGAAACAGCATGGTCAGTGTTTGAGTTAATGATGAGAAATTAAGGCTGTCATTTTTCATAAAGTGCTTGTCTAAACAGTCCACTCAAAAATTAGAGGCATAATGAGTTCCACTGAGGCCCCTGCCACTACTGCGCTCTCCTGTGCATAACCTGGGGTCACACATGTGTACTATGGGCCACTCATCTGCTCTTTTATTTTGTGCTCTTAAAGAAACAGCTGGGGTTAATGAAGTGCATGTAATTATATGTAATATTTAATGGTGGTGGCCCTCTCTCGTCTTCACTACTGTATACATACACTCTCTAATTATTACTGGGGGAAATAATTAATCCAATGTGTGCTATTTCTGCATCATTAAACAACCAAAATAATTTGGTGACTGACAAATACATGACAGCTAATCATTAAGCTCTAATGACCCATATGCAGAATTTGCGCAGACCCCACTTCACATTTTAAAAGTATATAATGTTTCTTCGCTTCATCTGCCTTCTACAATTTTGTGGTAAGTTGTGAATATGATGTTGATGTAAAGATTTTTTTTCTCCCCTACCTCCTAAAAAAAAAAGTAGAGTCTAAAAAGAATATGAGAGCCTTGCAAAACATTCACAGTTATTAAATTTTCATATTTTGTTACAATATAATTAGTGTTCAAAGAGTAACTATCCTCTGTCTGAAATGGGAAAACGCTTTTGAAACTTTTGAATAATTCAAACAAAGTAGGTGGCGCCAGCTGAGAGTGTGGGGCACAGCCAAGTTCAGGAATAAGCGGAGGGGGTGTAGCAGTGGTCAGGATGAAAGAAACTCTGCTGCCTGCTTGGCACTTTATCAATCTATTTTTAGGCCCCTCTAGCAACTTTTCAAAAAAGCGACGAGTAGCAACTGTATTACTTTATTTTCTGTGTTTTTGGAGATTCTTATGTAAACATGTGAAGCACCAACTGATCTGCAACTCTGCTGCAGTCCCACTCTGTTTTGAGCGAGCGTGCCAACGTGGGCCTCTCCCTGTCCGTTATACATCAAACCACCAGCAGTCAGAGCAGAGGAGATTCCTTCCACTCCATGTCCAATGGTGCAAAAAAATCACACATGTGCGACACCGAGAAACGGCATCAATCAACACTTCCCTCACAAAGCTATGTCTCTGAGTGAGATGGTTTATACTCCAAGGCGGGGGTTGTGACACTGACATCGACCAAGCAGTACTTTGTGATATGAATCTGCACAGTTGAAAGCAAACATTAATTTTCAACTGCAGTAGCTACCGCTCACCCACAGCAGTACTGAGATATTTTCTAGGCAGTGTTTTGCAGAACTAAACAAATTTACACAAAAATGTCAAACTTGCACATAAATATAAAGAAAACACCTTAAGAACCAATTTAGACAGTTTATTGGCAAAAAGTTGGTTTGGGTTTTAGTTACTCTTTAAAGTAATTAATTTTGTAATAAATTAGGTGATACTGAGTAAAACAAAGTAGTAAGGAAATAATTCATTGTTTTCAAATTTGTTTACCAATAAAAAAATATTTCAATTTGACTTCCATTTGTATTTAGCCCATTTGTGCTTTATTACCTCTAAGGAAAAGCAATCAAAATTAAGCCAACCCATTGCTTTCAGAAGGGACCTCCTTAATAGAGTAGTGGTGTGTAATTTAATTTACCTATAAATATAGTTGTTCTGGGAAGGCTTCAGAGGTTTGTTAGAGAATAAATAAATGATTAATTTACTTTATTAATCCAAGAGGGAAATTCACATTTTAGCGCATCCTGTCCAAAGAATAACACAAACCTTGGACATAACATAATAGACTGGTGCCAAAGGCTGCAGCCCTGGGAAGGGGGCTGCAGCCTTTGGCCTTTTGTTAGATGAAAATGGAAACATTAGGTAGGATGAGGGGGCAAAAACCATCATAAAAAATCTGACCTAAGATTTGAAAATCTCATTCTGGAAAAACAGAGGCAGTAGTGCAAAACTGGAAACCTAACAAGAAATAGCTCTCTAGCTAAACTGACAGGCTGGGAAAGTACAGCATTGATGAGAAAAGCAGCCAATAAGAAGCCCGTCTCTCACGTCTCCAGTGAGAGAATCTGTCGACAGGAGAACTATTGGTTGTCTTCTTCAAAAATGTTGCTTTTAAGAGTCACAAAAAGAAAGCCATTGTTGAAAAAAAGACAAATGAAGTCCTTTTTATAGTTTGCCAAAAGCAATGTAGGCAACACAACCGACACAGGAGGCATAATATTCTGGATGGATGGTCTTCACTGAGGTCTTCAGTGACGTAAGACCGTCCTTACCTCAGTGAATGTCTGGTGGTTGTTCAAATTTTATTTAAGCAGTAACACCATCTCTTCACTGGTGGTTCTGTTGTTTTGTGTGGCCACGGCTTAGGTTGTTCCAAAGAAAAGCTGCATCTCAGGACAGAAAAATTTCTCCACAATTTCAGGTACATATGTGACAATGCTGTACAATCACAGTTGGGGGAAAAAAGTATGATTTCTGCTTTTTTCTTAATGGTTTTAGTATGAGCCAGTTGATCCTGGCAGATATTATTTAAATGTCTATTTGTTTCTTCATCCAACCAGCTGTTTATGTAGTTTCAATAGATGCAGTCTAAACAAATCTTTTTCCAGTTGTCAGCTAAAAACTGTGACATAGAACATAACAATACATCACTTTCCTTGCTTGTAAATTATTCATCACAACAAAGGAGAAAAAAAAAACTGACCTACTTCTGTAAGCATTCTTTTCGATTGCTGATTTGAGAGAAAAAAGGCAGAACAACTGTTTTTTTCCTGAAGTGTCACATACAATTTACACAACACAAAGATAAATATCATCTTTGAAAATGTGACACGTAGCAAATCTACTCTCAGCAGTTTGCTGGTTTATGGATTCGCGCCAGATCGATATACAGCTGTGAGCTGATGCAATTAGATGGAGTGTCGTGTAACCTCAAGGCAACCCTCCTGGACAGTGTGTGTGAGTAGTCTCTACCTGGTAGAAACAAAAATCAACCAAAAAGTGCTTACTGCACAGGAGCTTCATGTTGCTGCTTGCAGGCATCTTAAAAAATAAAAAAAACCTGTAGGAAATACAACAACACCTCTTGGTCTCCAAACTGTACAAACTGCTGTGAATGGACCTACATGTCATGCAACACCTGTGTTCTTAAATAAAACAATAAAATTTTCCATTCAGTTACTTTTATTTGTGTCAAAATGTTTCACAACTCTTGTGATTGGATCTGAACGTGCAGGCTCACAGGAGTGCTTTAGATAAAAATCAAGTATACACCACTAATCTAAACACCTACTTATCAAAATGCTTGTCAAGGATTAACATAACACAGAAGCTGTTGTATGGCAGAGCAAGAAACCCATTAATACAATAATAAGGCAGGTTGTGAACAGCCCATCTCCAGTTTTTTCAGAAATACAACAATTACCATACAAATTGACAAATATAAAATGCTTTACGATTCACAAAATGAATTTATTTCATGCGTTAGTATGATATTTCCATTGTGATAATGCAAGTAACTGTCATAACTTTTATTCAAAATAGGTCTGTGGTGAAATCATTGCTCAATAGGCTTGAAAATAAAACTTAAACATCTAAATGAATTTCTGCTTGTGAAAACAGGATCACATTGGAAGACGTCTCTAATTGGCAGTAATCTGTGTTTTGCTTGAGCAGCAGCAGCTGGACGAGTCCAGGAGACATCAAGTATTATTATTTTAAACACCAAAAATTACATGAAAATTTCTGATCTATGAAAGCATTTATTACCATAATAAAGTGTGCCTGATCTTTTGTAATGCGAAAGACAGCACAATGACTCACTCAGTTATTTGAAGGAAAATGTTTCCCTTCACCTCTCAAATGTGAATTAAACATTGAACTGACATTCTGTAATAAGTAGATATTAGAATGACAAATTAGCTTGAAGAGCAGGAGTTCAAATGAATAATTTATCTGTATAAACAGTGCATACTCAAGTCTCTGTAAGGAATTTTAATTGTCTTGAGTCCCGTAGCATTACAAAACAGTGTCTACATAATGGAACTCTGGATCAGTGTGTTTTGTGTGAAAGCAGTCAATTATTAACATGCCAGTCATGAAAGTGAACTTGACTGATAAGTGGGTATAATGTAATGCTGCAGGAAGGGAGGGAAATTAGGCCAAAAAATAATGGGAATGAAGTCAGTGGAGTTGTACATTGGTACTTGAATCTGCTGGAGGAGAAGGTTAGTAAACCGTGTGTTTGTGAAAGGACAAGCACACAGTTTATTTGTGTTCTATAAAAATTGAGTTGTAAAATTGAGTTTGAAAAAATGTTTGAGTTTGCCAACATCATCCCATTTTCCATTATCTCGGAGGTAATGAATGAATAAAAACAGCTTGACAGCAATTCAGAGGAAAATATCCAAAGTTGATTAATGTATTTGTCCTAAGAACACCCAAATAAAGATTTTCATTTTCTGTTTGTGACAGTTTTAAAAGTTGTACAATATTAACTTGTTACAGAAATTAGTGAGGACTGGTTATTAAAGTAAAATAGAAAACTGCAATGTCAATGTCAAGGTAAAGAATGTCATATGAAGCACTTTAAACAGCTGAAATAATATATATTTTTTCAACTGGTTTCAAACCACGTACAGACTCAAGGCCTTGTTTTTCAGGAAGCTATGATAAATTATATTACTTCTAAACTTTACTGTCAAGCACAGGACAGTCTAAAACTTGTGATGGAAATCTGCTTGTGAATTTTTATGAATAAGGTCAAGCAAAATATTCAGTTATGTGGCATCTTTTATCCATTGACTGAAAGGGTTTTGAACATGGATTTTCTTTTCATCACCAATAGCCTTTATGAAGTTACAACTAAGGAAATTTGTATTTGACCCAGTTTTGATAGTCTTTGGTTGCAAACATTCATTTCAATTTAAGTTTGCAGTTTGTGAATTTAATATTAGAAGTTTGATTTATTTTTTTTCCAGCTATATGAGGCCAGTGGGCTATAAACGATGTTCTTTGATCCATCAAGCATCTTAACAATTGCCTTTGGAGCTAAACATAAAATGTTTGCCAGAGGTTGAATCTTAATCCAAATTAGTTGACTTTTTCATCCACAATGCATCAAGGGTGACATTTTAAAATGGATAATCATGAAATTCAGCCATGACTTTCATGGTGGCCGACTGAGTAACTCCTGGCAATTCTTTATACAGAGCGATTTCATCTAACACTTTCATCATGTCAAGGTTAACCTAATAAAACCTCCGTGGCTTAATATGTGTGTTCTGCAATTCTTATCCAGTCGCGAGTCTTGGCTATATTTGGGTTTATAGGGTAAGATACAGAGTTATCACAAACAGCATCTCTTTTTATTTTTTTCTTTTATCTGAAATTAGAACATCTTTATGGAAACACAGTGATATCGATCAAAACGTGTAAAAACTAGGTCTACTCTGGGACAGTGATTGTTCTAAATGTAATTGCTTAAATTTAGGCTGAATATATCATTAATATTAAAATACTACTTAATTCAATGTGATAACCCTTGCCAGAGACTTTGAGGATTTTTCTTTTCATGTAAACAGTCATCGACGCAAGTGCTTAAATTTAAGCAACGAGAAAATCCTGTTAGGTCATAAATGCACCAGCTGGTTCACTTTACACTAAAACTGGCTTAACCCCTGGGCTGTGTTTTCTAGGAAATGTGATAATACACTAACTTGTTTTCTTAAAATTTTTACATTTGAGACAGTGGCAGCTTTTACACCAAGAGGCTCTGACTAATTAATATGAAAACTAATAGACAGCCTTGAAATTCTTTTCGCAGTGGTATTTTGTTTTACATCATGACACATATTTGTCAGTCATAGTGTCAGTGTGTACAGCATTATCAAAGAAACTCTGAATAAGAGGAAAAAAAAGCTGTGAAGAAACCAGAAAAAAAACACTAAAATTGTTATTACTCGCTGGAGAAAGTTCAGAAAAAACAGGTTGCAAGGCACATGGTGACTTAACCTCGTTTCCATCAGAGTAGTAAATAACAGCTTGCTTTCTCTGGATTTGCGTTTCTTGGGTTTTGTTGCATTCCCAAACGTCTCTGATCAGACAATCATGATAGTCTTGAGATAATTTCACCTACTTGTTTCAAATCAAGGAAGTTTTTGAGCAAGCAGGATATTAATTTGTGTGGATCAGTAGGTTGGAGATCATAGACAGAAATTTACACAAATATTTGACTGTATAGCACTGCTGCTTCAGTTTTTTGCACAAATAACTGCAAAATTGTACTCCAAGCAATTTTTAAAACCTTCAGCAGTTTCGTTTCAGCTTACAATATTGCAATATGTTTTTCCTAAATGTTACAAAATATGTATTGGTTTCACTCATTTACTACTTTCATGTTAATTGAAAAAAGGTATTTTAGGTGATTATTTAGGTATGTGATTGTTTGCCAATATGTGCCAATATACAAAATAAACATGTTTATGAGTTTGGCTTTAAAGTGCAGAATTAAGATATGAAAAAGCATTTTGGCAAATTTTGTTAGAATTGGTCATAGAACAAAATGAAAAAAAAAAAAAAAAGTTTTCTTTTTCATTGTTTTTGTTGAGCAGAGAAAGACTTTTTTTTTTTTTTTAAGGAACATACCTGAGAAGTTTAGCCGGCGAATATGCTTGAGGAGATGGGTACCATTGATGGGATCCATTTTTGCGCAGAGACCCACCTTCCCAGGGCAGAGTTCTTTGTGCATGTTGTGCAAGCCATGAGCCATCGAATATACAGCATCTATAACAAACTGAACCTTTCCTTCTTGCTCAAAATCCGAGTCCTTTCCTATTCGCTCCTGATCTGTAAGACACAAGGACATTTACAAATTCAAACCTGATTTTCCACAACATTTGCAACTATAGTCATGTTTGATTCATTTTGGATTAGTTCTTAATGACTTATTTGAAGTATTTTTCTTCTTGGGGTTGTTTTTCTAGGGAGGACTGACAGCACAAAATATAATTTTGATCATATTTAAACATATTGTGGAGTTTCTCCTGTCCCCTGGAGCCAAAAGCATACATCCAGTTTTACATCTATGCATAAGAATCTCTCTCAGGCAAAATAAAAAAAAAATTAAAATGACATAAAACATAAAAGGTTGTATAGCACTGAGAGACTGTAAAGCCATGAGAGATTGTGAAGGATTTTAAAATTGGAAGTGAAATACACAGTCACAAAATAAAAAAGAGACCTCATGAAATCTGAAATGAACTCTGTTTCAAGATGCGAATTTTGTGCAGTAATAGGAAGGAAAATGTTCATCTTGAGACTTGTTCACTCAGCAACTTAAAAATTGTCTTCAAGGGTGCCAACATGTGGTAAAAATGATCTTTTCTCTTTGTAGAGCAGCTCAAGTTGGACTAATCTGGGCAAGCTATTTGGAATGAACACCTATATGAAGGATGTGGCTGTAATCCAAAAGGCATAGAAGAAAATGCACTGCTCCTCTGTGAGTCCTATTCTTTCACCACTGAATGGGTTCTGCTTCTTGCAATTAGCTAGAAGGTAAACATTGGGATCACAGCAGAGGAGCAAATCAATTTTAATATCTGGAGGGGAAGTTTTTCCTCTTCTGGGCAATCTCATCAGTTAAAAAAACTTGATGCAATTCCCTCTTAGCTTCTCTGTAACCATTGAATATTAGGCTGACATTCTTTTGCCATTAGCTATTAACATCATGTCCTGTGGCATCAGCAGGTCAAATAATCTCATGTTAGTTCAAATTTGAGTGAATTTTGACCTGGCAGTTCCAATTAAGTACAGACTAAAAGTAGGAATGGAGACATACATTCTTAGGACATGGATAATCCCCTTATAGTCTCAATGTAATAACTGGTGATTAGGAGTTGATGAATGTTTTGGCCAAGTTGTTCCATAGTTTTTGTGACTGTTAATTGCTGTAAGAAGGTACTGTCAGTGAAGAAGACACAATATGTCAATCCTAACTCACCCTTTCTCTCCCTAAGCCTCAAATCATGAAGCTTTCACATTGTAAGTCTGCTGTGCATGAGAGATTATAAATAAACAGAAAAAATAATAAATCAGGTATGTTCAATTTAGATTAACAATAGACTAATTACTGTGGATGAGCTAATGATAGAGCAGCATAAAACTGCTAAATGAAATCCAATTAGGCTTTGCAAGTTAATAAGACTCTAACAAGGGATATGCTGCTAAAATACCTGCAATTATGATTGTAATGTTCAGCAAAAAAGGACAACTGTTTAATGCTGTGCAACTGAATTGTCATTGCAATATTTACAAAATCCGTTAAGTGAAACCAACAGTGATTACAATTTTGAACGTGTGAATGTGTTAAATGACATAATTTAAAATAAAGTACTGTACCTTGATAAAATGTTAACATCTCAAAGAAGAAGCTTATATCATATAGACAACTATATAATAAAAGCTTATAACTATTTTCTGATGTAATTAGCAATAAACGTATATTGCTTGATCAATGAATTCATTTGACAAACATTGCATCCATCAATCAGAAAATAAGAACTCTTGCATTGTATTCGATTATATAGTGTAACATAAATTAATATATGTTTATTATTTCAAACAGTAGGCCAGGGGAGGTGGAGCCTGATGGGCAGCTTCTCTCCTAATGGTTAACATCAAGATCCAAACTCTGTGTCCTTAGCCTGAGAAAGGCAGGCGTTCAGAACTGATTCCGAAGTTTGCAAAGCAGGCATTAACACAGCACAGCTGTCTGATTTGAGAGAGGCTGCCCGTAGATTGTAAGAGTCAGAGGAATGTACAAATGTATCCCTCAGACAAGCTCAGAAAAATTTTACACTGTATATATTAAAACAACATTTTGATTTATAGTAATCATAAAGACAGACTGGCTCATGGTATAAATAATATCATCTCGCAACAAAGCATTTTGTTGCGGATTTTTTATTATCATTCAACAGATCCTTTCCTATGGTTCTATTGAATCTTTAATCTGAGAGAGTCCTGGACCCTGAATCTGAGGAGGTCGCTTTCTGTCAGCTGTCTTTCATTCCCAGTGTCTCCAGCTCCTCGCTTCACACCAGAAGGGCTTTAATGTCCCTTATTATCTCATGAGCTTTTGAAATGCATGAATTATTGTTGGAGGTTACGACTCGGTAATTAGGAGCCACAGGCCCCTGATTGGACAGAGATTGCCACAGTTTTGGCCGCCACATTGATGCCATGGGGAATCCTGTGAGCCACAGTGGGTGTGAGAGTGATATTTCCCTTGGAGGCTTGGCAAGCCACCCACACTAACTTTCTGTTGTGTATTTTCCATAAGACCATTTTCCTTTTTTCCCCACTGTCTCTCTCTTTAGCTCCCTCTCATCAGCATTTTGGCTCTCTTGCACACATTTCCCCGGCTGGCATTTCAGAGAAAGCCTTTTAGATTACATAAAGCGCAGGCAAAGTGTGGGTGTTCTCCACTGAGAAGTCACACGAGACTTCATGTGACAGAGAGTGTGGGCTAAAGACTTTTGACCTTTTTATTCAGCTTGTGATGAGCCAGAGGCAAGCCAGTCTTTTCCTGCCAAGTCAGTTGTGTATCCTCTCTAATAAATCTGACACAACTGCTATCTGTCCCAAATGTACCTTTTTAAAATCCTATATTTTTTTCTTTAAATCTTCTATGTGGAAATTTATATTTGATGTGGAAAATAATATCAATCTATCTATATAAATCATTTGTGTTGCTGAGCAGCCTAAGCCTCACTTTGATGAAATGCTAGCTAAAATTGTCCCTGAGTTGCAGCCTGCTATTTGTCTGATGAGCTGAATTTAGCATACAGCTTGATCCCTCTGAATTAGCAGCTGATAAAAATGGTCTGACTTACTGAATTGTCATGGTGATAGTTTTGAATCAGATGCCAACTTTGCCTTTGTTTTTCCACCTGAAAGAGTAGCATGCTCTTTTTAGGACAGGCTTTTGGTTTACTAAGTGGAGGGTTGTCTAACAGTATTTCAAATGTCGTACATGTCTTAATTTTAATCACATTTTTGTTCCATTTGTTCCAACAAAAACCTACAGCCTCTTCAATTTGAAGGTTTTACTATTTAGCACAAACTTGTTAGACTAATTATATATGTTGGTGTATAGATTATGTACTGACACAAATACATCTTCTTAAAAAAAAAAAAAAAAAATCTACTGAACAATATAAATCTGGGAGGGGAGTATCATTTGAATAGAATTTAATTTTCTGTTTCAAAATGGGATATGACTTAAGTCAATTACCAATATGTTCAGAAGCCAGTACATGTGTATGAATATAATGAGACAAAATCCTGTAAAATATCCTTTGTATTAATGCTTAATTTAAAACAATAACAAAGACATAGTCTTGTAACTTACTTCACCCCTCAGAGATCATGGAGGGATCCAACAGTCACACTAACTGGATGTCCCTACTGGCTAATGTGCAGTCTTTAGAAACAAGCTGGACTACACAAAATAAGTTTTGAAAAAAAGATCAATAGCTAAATCCTATCCAGCCTGATTAGCTATTCCACTATGAAGCACATAACGTCATGTACAGGCAGAGTTTATGTAATAATGCCTGCTGCTATTGTGTTGCGTGCGACAGACTGGCGACCTGTCCAGGGTGTACCCCGCCTCTCGCCCGGAATGCAGCTGGAGATAGGCACCAGCAACTCCCGACCCCGTTAGGGAGAAGGGTGACCGGAAAATGGATGGATGGATGGGCTATGTTGTTGTGTTCTGCCCCCCTTACTGCTGAAGTTTATTATTATCAAGTGTCTGCCTTTCTGTTTACACAGAAAATTTGGGGATTCCTTCTATCCTTTCTCATGGTGTCTTCTGTCTGTTGCCATCTGGAAAAAGACTTCAGAGTTTATGGACCAGAACCAGCATTCTTAGCAACAGCTTTATCCACAAGTCTGTCAGAAATCTCAGCTCTCTCCTTCCCATCTTGTCCTACTGCCCTACACATTCGAACTTTGGTCTCTTACTCCTTTGCTCATCTCTCTGTTTCCCCCTGAACAACAAGCCCCTGGCTTTCACAGGAGTCATGCAGTAATATGCATGACTCCTTTGGGTACACAAACTGAACTCAGAGACCACACTTTCTACTTTATGCATCATTGGACTCTCTTCTGCTCCTCTTGCACTCTTCATCACTTTAAACTGACGGATGCCTTAAGTTATTGGTATGTTATACTTGAATCTTGTGGTCTTCTGTAGATCTCAGAACCGCTGTGTAATGATCCCGAGCCAAGTTTTCAAATGAAAGTATATCCTGCATTTCATTTGGAAATTAAGATCCCAGTGTGTTAAGGAAGAGTGGAAAAGAACAGAATCCGTGCTGCTAGAAGTCCAGTGTAAAGTTTGTACAGTCTGATGTTTTTGGGTGTCACATCATCTGCTGCTGTTGGTCCACTGAGTTTTCTGACATCTAGAGTCAACACAGCCATCTGGCAGGAAATTCTAGAGCACTTCATGCTTCCTTCTGCTGACAAGCTGTTTGGAGATGCTGTTTTTATTTTTCAGCAGGACTTGGCATCTGCCCACACTGCCAAAGATTCCAAAACCTGGTTCAATGACATTGCTGTTCCTGATCAGCCAGCAAACTTCCCTGACCTGAACCCCATAGAAAATCCATTGTCAAGAGGAAGATGAGCGATACCAGATGCAATGAGGCAGATGACCTGAAAACCAATCTAGGCTTCCATTACACCTACACGATGCCCAGGGTGATTGCCTCTATGTTGCAGAGCTGGGTGCAACATACTGATAATTTAATGATTTACAGAAGTTAATATTAGGACATGCTTGCAAAAAACACCAAGTGCATTTTACTACCCTGATTTGGTGCAAAAACTTACATTTCAGTATCTCTGTTAAATAGATAAACCATGTTCTGAGCTGAATTTCAATTTTACAATACAAAAGAAAATCCTCCTGTTACAAATCCGACAAGCTTTCCAAAATATTTTCTATCTCTTGCCCAGTGCATTCTGGGAAACATTCCAGCCACCCTGCAAGGCTCTTCAGGATAAGCGGTTTAAAAAATAGATGGTTGGATGGAAAAGCACATGTTCGCTTTGTCTGTATTGCTTTGTTTTCTGCAGCTCTCCCACATCATTAATGGGCAGGCAAAGCAGGGTCCACAGTTTGACTGGTTTCAGTTCTACCTTATCTCTACTCTGCATTAATCAATATCAGTTTTACCTCTTCATCACATAGGGAAAGGAAGAGCTTTCCCTTCTTTCCGTAGTGAGTCATGCACATCTACATACTTTGATCATGCTAAGAAGCAGTTACCTCCTCTGGACACAGATAATTCGGCAGGACAGCGCATGTGGCTCTTGTGCAGCTGCCTCAGACACTACAGCGCTCTTCATCTGAGCAGAAACAATGCATATGCTACAAAAGAAATCTGACTCATTCTCGGCATTAGAAGATCTATATTGTGTGGGGTGAGCATTTGGCATTTCTAAAGAACTTTCTCACCAAACAACTTGATAAAGTGAAAATACCTAGATTACTGCTTTGCATAATTTACAACCCTCTTCACTCTTAATGGAACTTTTAATAATAAAGAAGTGCAAATAGCCTTAAAATAAGATCTTTTTTTTTTTTTTTTTTTTACAACATTAGCCAATAATGTTTTGAAAAACAAAAATATAATCCAGTAGGGGCAAAGTTCAAATAATACTTATTTTTGTCGAATTGCTAAACTTTTGGCATCTCTTCTTTGAAAAGTTTTTTGTAAAGGGGACAATGTTTCTCAAGGCTTTTGGTGCCTTAGTCCTTTATATTTCTTTCTCTTTGGCTCATCTCACAAGTTTTCTCTGAGGTTGAAGTGCAAGAACTGAAATGGTCATGGAGAGAAGCTGGTATAGTCTGTTGAGCTATTTAATTTGATATTTTCCAGATATTTAGAATTTTCCTGAAGACAACCTTCCATTCTTCTGGCAAAAGTCACATTTATATTTTAAATATGTTGCTACTTTCAAAAGTTCATGATGCTATACAGAATAAGAAGGTTCCCAGAGCCTTTATAAAAGAGTCAGGCCCACAGAGAGTTCATTACAGTCTGATATGCAGACCTTTTTAGACCTTGCAGACTTTCTTACACTGGAGTGATATTCTTCTCAGTTGACAACCAAGTGTAAAAAATATGTTTCATCCATATTTATTTTAATATAATTTGTTAACAGAAACACTCAGTGTACTAAAAACTATTATTTCCCAAAGTGGGAATTTTTATCCACTAAATAAAATGCTGGACTGCTCTACACTTTTCAATGGAGGTATCCTACTGCCATAAAAAATGTATTCATTTTCTGGCCCTTCACATATTTTTACCACAGGGCATTGTTTGTCTCCTAAATATTTAGTCTCTTGCAGGTTATCCCTGTGGGGCTACATTTTATACTTTGTTCCTCTTTTATGGTTATATTTAACTTGTAATACAACAAGCTATCAGAAGACTGAAAATGTTGCAGATGCTCCACAGTGTAGAATCCAAATTTTAGTTAACATATTTTTAGACACAAGATGAGAGTACTGATCTATTGTTTTATTGGGAAAACTATTTTTGGATATGCTTAACATGTATAAGTTTGTTCCTCATAAACAGTAATAAGGAAATGGTTGAAGGGGAAATTACCTGCGGCCCTACAACAACTAACATGAGTCAGAGTAATGTACATTTTCACAGCACAGATTCCATTAGCTAGTGTCGTGTAACACTCACCACTCTGCTGCTGAGTGTGTTTTGTTTTTTTTTTTTCATTTTAGTGAAACAAATATCATAGGCTATTGTGTTTTGGCAAAACCCAGATGACAAACTTATGTAAAGCAATCATATTATGATGTTTAGTTTAGTCACGTGATTTTTTTTACACAGCAAAGAGTACCTGGGAGGTTTGGGTTTGTACTGAAAAGAAGAATCACAAGAGATGGATGTTTAATTTATTCCTACTAATATAAACAAGACAGGACAGTTTGTGATTGACGTTTTTGATCTAAAATTGAATTAGTTCCTGATCTTCTGTATATATTTACTTGAGACTTATTACAAATGAGAAAAAAAATGCACATTTTCACAAATGCAGAGATCTGGGAAAGCTTCATCAAAGATTTATCCTATGTTTTATTCCTTTTCATGTTGTTCTGTGGGATGAAAAACTGATCTCAGTTTCTATGCTATAATTCCTATATGCCATGTTCCAAATTATTATGCTAATTGGATTTAAGTATCATAAAGATTACATATTTTGTTATGCTATTAAATTTATAGATGGTGTTGTGCGTCAGGGCTCTTTGGATTACTATAATTCATTTCAGAGAGCTGGTTGATTAGTTTATCTGGTGAACTCAATTAAATGAAATCTACTTAAGAAGGATGTTCCACATTATTGAGCAGGCCACTGGTTTCAAGCAATATGGGAAAGAGAAAGGATCTCTCTGCTGAAGAAAATCACCAATGTAGTGCTGTATGACAAGGTATGAAAACATTACTTAACGAAAACTGAAGCGTTGTTTACTGTGAAGAGATTTGTGGCTGATTCAGAACAAAGATGGGTTTGTACAGACAAAGGCATAATGAGGAAGCTTCTGTTAGACAAATTCATCAGATTAAGAGAGCAGCTGTTAAAATGCCCTTACAAAGCAGCAAAAGGTTATTTGAAGCTGCTGGTACCTCTGGAACCTCAAGGTGGAGGATCTTCCAGAGGCTTGCGTTGCATGAACCTACTATTGGGCCACCCCAGAAACGGTCGCAGTGGGCCCAGCCATACATGAAGATTAATTTTCAATCTCTCTGTCCCGCTGCTGATAAAGAAGTCTGGGATGATGTCTTGTTTTTTGTTCTGATAATTCTGCATAATTCACCATGTCAATATTTGCCTGAATATATAAAACCTGTTGCTGTTAAGCATTTTTGTTTACGTGTCTATTACGTCCCCGTGACAACTTTTTGTAGACTGCTATCATGTTGATGTCAACTTTGAAACAATATGAACTCATAAAACCCTTATTCTCAAACTTATCAGCCTGGTGTCACATGGAAACCAGTTCAATGTGAACACTGTTTCCACCAGGTAGTTTAATGTGTGACGAGTATGCGGTCATAAAAATCTATCCTTGCGCGGAAATGTCCGGTGGACGTCTGCTTCAAGTCCGCACGGAATCCGCAGACTGAAGTGCGCCCAAGTATGTTGGGGCCTTTAGAGAAGCTTTTACATCATCGGTTATTGCCCAATTTCTTGGATATATAGTATACCCATATGCTGCATGTCATGTAACCATTATTAAGCCTACAGACATTTCTTTATCCTTGTTGAAGGTAGGAAATTATACATTTTCTTATACATAATACTGTTTTTATTAACAAAATATTTTTGTTAATGCAAAGTGCGTACTTCAATAATGTGGACCTAAAAATAAATCTACATTATTAAGGGGTATAAAATCTGTACCCCTTAAATCACAGAAACATTCACAATACTGGTTTGGGGTTGAAAATGAATTGGAAGAATTCCAATGAGATTTAGTTATAGTCTCCTCTAAATCATCCACGCACCGCTATTCTCTGGGTGTGTTTCATTTTCATGACTTTCTTAGCTGATCTAGAATATTGGTGATTAGGATTTTTTTCTACATTCAGAAGTTGAAAATACTGGTGAATAAAAAAGCCAGCACAGGATCTTTGATATAATTTTATTTTTGATAAAATTATATCATCTTCTCACAACTGTTATTTCATCAGAGCTGAATCTTTTTAAGATTGAATTGCTATTCTAACACATCTAAAGCAGCCATGTTGTTTCTAAGTGGGAGACTAAATACGTTTGGACCTCAGTCTCCTACCCACAATCACAGCTTCTTTTCCGTTGGGAACAATTCTCATTCCAAGCTGCTCTGAAAAGCTGGCAGCCTTAGTTTTGTGTTTTCCAGTCCATATTGTGCTCTCCCTCAAAAGCATTTGCAGTGCTACTCAATTCCCTCCCTCCCCCTACTTTTAAAATAATATTTTGAAATGAACATGTTTATTGTTAAATGAAGTTTTTTAATGTTTTTAATTCTTGTGTAGACTTTAGTTGAATAATGTCAGCAAACAGATTGCATATTGGTATGATTGATACAAATCAAAGCCTCTGACACAATTCTATACCACTAGATTGATAAGTGGTTTGGATTCCATAGATAAAGAAGATCCTTGTGTGCTGTTATATTATCAATAAATAAGCTTATATTATCATTAATGATAATAGTAAAAAATAAATTTACATTTTTAGCTTTAACATTCCAAAGGGGAGAATACATTGTGGTTTATGAACTCGTTCATTGTATGTAGAAGGACATGTTTAATTCTTTATTTTTAACTGTTATATTTTAACCATAGACATTTGAGTCATTATTGTTGGTGGTGGTGGTTGAAGATATGTTGTTACAATGTCATTTTGTTTCTATTTTTATAAGAATTTTGTGTTTTATCCTCCTTCAGGACTGCAGGTGGAACTTAGCCCATGGCTAACTCCGATGCAGTGCATATGCTTTATAGTGGGATTAATGTTCCTATACAAACTCCCAAATGAATAAGCTCAACCTCAAAATAGTCAGAGTAGCATCAGAATTGTCCTTTTTTTCTTATGCTATGCACAGTTCAAAGCTTTCTTGCATCACAACTTCCTCTCTACAGATTTTGTTGCACTGTGGGCTTCCACCTTTCCCCCCAGCACTATGTTCTCTGCTCTGCTAATGCTGCAGGCATAATATGAGGAAATAGATGCAACCCCAGGAAAAGAGTGTAATAATGGCATTACTCCAGTTGGAAGCACTAAGGTGTGCCTTTACCAATGTTTGATGGAGACTCAAAAATCTACTATGTAAGAATTGAAGAAGGTCGGCTGGCTTTTTCTAGGAAAAAATAATGCCATATATATATATATATATATATATATATATATATATATATATATATATATATACTATTAGTGCATAGTTAATACAGCACTAATATACAGGCTAATCTGCACTGCAGAAACACTAGCCAAATGGACCATTTTTGTGAAAGTAACGAGATCCACAACAAATTAAATGTGTCGGCTATAGAACTAATTTAACTTCTTTTTTGTACCACCATCATTGGTGTATAAAAAAGTTTTCTAAAATAAATAGACGTCACAAAGCCTGTCCCTGCTGAATATACCATTCCCTCAGTATGCCATTGTCACTACCTTGTTTTAGTGCGAGGATGATGTATTCAGGGGATATGATGACATTTTGCATGCAAGGCAGAAAATCTAAATTTGGTCTCACCCTGTCTCCTTCTCCCCATGCTCTCTTATGGCTCGAGACAAACTGGTAATGGTTCTTTCAATGGCTTTGTCTCAGTAATAGCTTTCTTTTTGCCATTCTTTTACAGTACAATGCCCAGATTAATAGTTGTCTTGACAACACTCTCCAACCTGAGCTATAAATACATTGAGGTTGGCTTGTAGATGAGCCAGTTTGTTTGGCTAACCTAACAACTTCAAAAGAACATATGTATTCATGCTGAGATTAAATCATAACCAAATGGATTCTACTTACTTTATTTAGGTGGCCTTTAAAGGCATGTTGCAGCACTGTAGTGTATTCAGGGGCGATATCAAATGTTTGCGCGTTACTATCACATTTTTTTTTATTTGTAAGGGAAACTGCAAAGCATGCACATATTTCCTTCCACTTCTCTGAACTATACTACTTCATGTTTGTTCTGTAGGTAGTTAAAAATCTCAATGTAGCAAAATATTTCAATGAGGGGGTTTGAAAAGTTTCTCTGTGAGGTGGAAGGGATGACACTAAATTTAACATCTGAATTGCAGCTTTAAATTTGGCAATTTGGTGGTGAAGGGCTACTTTGCTACAGTCAAAGAATCTGGAAAACCTTTAATCAGCTCTTGTTCAAAACCTAAAATAGATAGACTGCTTTACCCACCATTCATTTTCTACAATGTCTTAAAATAGCATTTTACTCAAGTGCCAAATTGGAAGCCGAGATAAAAAATTGAATGCAGTGTCATGGAATCGGAGTGATTTTTCATAGTGAAGTTTTTTTAAAGGGTTAATTTTATCACAACTAAATATAGACAAGGTAATGTTGAACTGACGATGGTATGATATCATATCAGTGACAACTTATGGCCCAGACTGACTGGTCTTATTAGACAGAAAGGTCTGGATAGTATCCTTAATTTTTGCAACTCAAATTACTACTGAGCAATTATTATGCTTTATTAGGAAAACCCCACATCTTTTCAAATTTACCAGAGAAAAAAAAGATCTAAATAAAAGCGTTTTTTAATTTGTTTTTTTCCAGGAGTTCCCTCCAACAGATAACCTTATGGAAGTGGAGTTTTGTAAATTACTTTGAGACGAATTGAATATTAGAAATAAGTATACATAATAGAAAAGTATTAATTTATTTTTCCTTCTGTATTAGTGCTTAAATTACTTTCAATTAGCCAGATGCCTCTGATTAGCAACTGCTTAGACTGCTGTATAGCAAAACTGTACAGTCACTCTGTTGAAGAACAACAACAGAATATCTGTAATATTGAATATGTTGTTATTTATATGAGGTTGTTTATATTTTATTTTAGTTTTGGTAAATGTCTGCACAGCATACTTTAGAGTGGAACTTGCATTTTTCTATCTCTCTATATTGTCCCTCTAAATAGAGTTCTAAATTATGCAATGCTTTTCCTTTTCCACGCAGTGAGATTGTACTAAAAAGCCGTAAAAAGAATGGCACAGAGCCGGCTTTTTTCATGCAGCCCATCTAAGCCTTTCACTCATTATGGCCATATGGGTAAACAAACATGAGTCAGCAAAAGTACAGAGCAGCAATAAAACAAACTGCCAGATGAACTGTGGGTTTGAATTGAGAATATATAGCACTTCAACTTTTTATAGGTGGGCAATGCTTTGCAAAACATTTTCACGATGAGCCGAATGTGTCACAGATGTAGACAGAATATTTTGGAGACGGGTAAATGTTTAAACAAACACATATGAGATAGCTTTTCCCTGAACAAGAGAAGAACTTACTTGTGCACTTTTTGAGACCGGACCCTTTCTTCACGGCGTGACGGCTGAGTTTGCATTTGAAGTTGTTCTCCCAGAACTCAGCAAACCAGATATTTCTTCTGTTGTTTTCCAGTGTGCGGCTAATAAAGTACCTATCAAACCCTGTAAACATCAATGGGTTCTCTGTCATAAGTTCAGCCAATGTAATCAATACAGGTGATACAATCTCAGAGCAATGGCTAGGTGATAATCTGTAATATAACTGAGTGTGTTTTACTATCCATTTTACAGAATATGTGCATATTTCAAATTTATTTACTACTTGTAATTAAGTTTTGTTAAACATGTTTCGATTAAAGCTGCAGCATGTAACTTTTATAAAATTTTCAACAAATATTAAATATTATGTTGTGACAGTATAGTATGAGACAGATAATCTGTGAAAACGTTCAGCTCCTCTTTCTTCTCCCAGTGCTCCCAGAAACAACCAATGCGAGCCAGGAAATGGGTCTTTGCGCTGTCAATCACTTCTTCAGACAGCACTGCTCATTCCCCCTTGAGCTCCTCCTTTGTTGCCTGGTAAGGTGCTGCTGCAGCGTACCAACTTGTCCTGTGCTAGAATTACTACCCAGACTAACTAGTTCAAGCTAGTTAGTGTAGCCACTGGTGACAGCAGATAAACTGTTTTTCTGTTATGATAAGTTATTTTGCTGCCATTAGTACATTCAACAGCAAGAAATGTGGTTGATTGACAGTGCTAAGACATTCTTCTTTGCTTTGATTTGTGTTTTTTTTTTTTAGGATAAATTGGGACCGGGACTGCCTTAGTGAGGAGGTGGAGGAGATTGATCTTGTCACAGGTTATCTGTCTCATAACAAAATGTCGTGATATGGTGATAGTTTTAACAAATGTGTAAAGAAAAATAAATAATATTTTGTTATATACTGCATATGTAAAGCATTAAAAGAAACAGAAACAACCTTGGTTCACATGAGGTGAATATTCCACTGACACGTGCACATAGCTTTAAAAAGACAAGGACACATGATGCCTGCGCAGTGCTCATTTTACCTTTGATGGACTGGCGCTTCGGCAAGATGGTGACGGCTCCCTCTGCCATCTCCTCCTGGTTCTCAACTGGAGCGCTCTTTGAGCCCCAGCTGTCTGAACCCACCCAGATAAAATGACCCGTCTGGTTGGCCTTTTTTGCTGCATGGAGTAGTCGCCTGCAAAGGAGAGGAAACAGATGTTGCCATGGATAAGGTCAGCATCCCAACCTGCTCCGCTTTGATTTTGATTCACAATCCATTACACAGTGGGCCGATAGACAGGTAGAAACTCCTGTGTCTACTGTAGTCCTGGCTTTTCTTATCTTCAAAGCACTATTACAGTATGTAGCTAATCCAGGCTTTACCTGATATCGTCTTCGTTGGCAAAAAGTATGACGACTCTTGCATTTGGATTTTCTCCGAGTCTTCGCATAATCTTGTCAAACTCTCCCTGCTTTGGTTCTCGGGGAATCTTAACTGACTGTGAGATGCACACACCACCTGAAACAAGAAAAGAACATTTAGTGACATTATATTACTAAATATATCTAAAATGAAAATCACAGAAAAATAAACATTCAGTTGTCAGGAAAAAGACAGTTTGCTATCTTTAGAATTTTGTTTCCTTCAACCACATGTGATATATCTTGTGTAACAAAAAACCCAGGAAAACAGAAGGGACTCGGTCAAAGTAATTTTTAACAACATGGATATTGAGGCACTGACTCTCAGAGCAAAACATGTTTGAAATGATACTTTGTGTTTACTCTGTTCAGCCAATTGTAATTATAAATTAATTTCAATAACATAAATCAATTGTTAATGTATGTATGTGTAAACTTAAGAAATTTTCAATAAGACAAATAAACATCAAGTTTTTTTTTTGCACAGCCTTTGTATTTTAAACTTGGCGATGTGCACAGACATTTTCTTAAATTCAGGGATGAAATGCAGATATGGGTAACATATTTTCTTTATGTGGATACTTTGGTTCTTGAATAGAGCAGGAGATTGTTACTGTTCCCAAATGTGAGACTTTGCACAATATAACTAAAAGAGTAGCTTTGTAATGCAAACTTAAAAAACTGCATGTTCAGACGACAATAGAACACTCCAATTTCCCTGCAAAAGCAAAACTCTTCAAAAACAACCACCTGAAATTACAGTACTCTTGTGCTTATTATCATTTTAGGCAGGCACTACTTCATTGCCATGACAGCAGTCACAGGAACTGACCGGTGTGATTCAAAGGACACGACGTAATCAATGGACAACAAATTAATTAGTCGCACTTTTCTCACGCTTGGCTCTGTCTGGTGTTTATACACCACCTACATACATGTCTAGATGCAAGACTCCCACACAGAAATAAATAGAGTTGATTAAACTGAAAACCACTTGTCTCAGTTTTGCTTTAAAGGGTCAAAAGGTTACTTATTTTTAGATTATATGGACACCAAAAACATTTTGCTATAAAAATGGTATTCAAAATTTCATTTGCAGAGAAATAAACATCACTCAAAAATAAAAAAAAATATATACTTAATATGTAATATTTGACCATTTATAATCATGATGAAGAAATTATCTCAATAAAATTGATTCCTTGTAAAAAGGTTAATCAAATCAATCTTAGGTTCTTTGATGTAGGTGTGTCAAAATCTACTATTCATTTTTAGTGATGTTAAACATCATGTTGTCAGTGAAATTTAATACAAACTAATTTTGTATCGTAATTTTATCAATAATGGCAAACCAGTACAGTTCTCTAAAAGGCTGAAAACAGAACAGAGCTGAACTTCTGTATCTGAGGTTTGTTTAAACATTTCTAACAGTTGCTCTCAACATGTTCAATTCAGTTCATCGTGTAGCCTGAAGGCCTTCTTTTAAGTTGCATAAATTAGTGCACATGTAACTGCAGATGTTCATTTTGTTTCCTTTTATAATAATTTGGGACAAAATTGCTGTAAAGACAAGAAAAGCAAGAACAGTGTCTTTTTGGTTCTCAATAACCCAAAAGCTTTTTTTTTTTGTTTTATCGGTGAGGCAGATTTTCATTTCAACCGCCAAAGAAGAGAAAAGCTGGGAAAGAAGAGAAAACTTAATAGTCAAGACAGCAGTGTGTTCACACTAAGTTTTAGAAGTTTTTTAGGATGCTTACTTTTTTAGAAAAACTCCACAGGTACAATAAAAGAGGACTTTTATGTCATTCTGAAATTTGAGCAGTAAATTCTAGCTTTGCACCAAACAAAAAAAAAAACAAAACAAAACAAAAACTCTGAGCCCTATAGTTATATATTGTATGTACATCTTGTGGTACAATAGTACATACTGTAAGTCAAGAATTTTTTACAAGTGTACTACCTGTTATACAAACTGTCAAAAATCACTAAACTTAAGAAATTTGAATCACATTCTCATTTTTAAGTTTCATAAAAAGGATGCACAATCTGTAATAATAAAAGTTACTTTCTATAAGCTTGAGCTCATTATTTAGGTTCCACTTGGGTTCTGCTGAGTGATGTTTGTGTGTCCTGACTGCAGTCATGAGAACCTTTCATCCTTGGGGATGTACCTGTGATGATCCACTTGTTCTGTTGACTCAAATAGTCTCTATTATCAGCCATTTTAGGTATTTTCTTAAATGGGTGGGTTTCGATAAGTGGAATCATTCAAAGCAAGCATCAACCTCCAGTTCCTCACATGTCAACACAGATGGCTATCCTGACTTTATCTCTACCATGTCCTTCTCTTCCTTGGAATTAATGGAAACCAATAGACAAATACCTGCAGCAGTGTGAGCCTCGGCACAGTGAGGGTGTCTGTCTTTGTGAGAAAGGATGAGCCATCTTATCTCTAACCTCTTTGTTTTTACACATCTATCCAACATGCTGCCTTCCAGAAAGAATAAAACATGCACATAAATGAGCTGAATTTCAGAATACCAGCAAACAGCAAATGTTTCATTTCTGCCCATTTGAAGTATGTGAATAGAAACAGAAATTATATATTTACAACTAAAGAGGAGGCAATTCATCTACAAACTGATCCAACAGAAAATATCTGAAAAGGTATACATTTCACATCATTTAATGACAGATCAACTGTTTAAAAATGTTCCCAAATCTACAAAAACTGAAGTCACACATTTTAGCCTTAAGCAACATTGCCAATACTTTTCTACATTATGAGACATGTTTCTTATCGCCTTTTCTCTCAGCTTTTATACCCCCAATCACATAAACTTGAGTAAAGCGTTGCAATCAAAGCCAGCAATATAATAATATATTTAGGCCTTTCCAACATAATGTAATTGAAAATGCTTTGGTTAAGTTTGCTCCCTAATTTGCATTACTTGTATCTCTTCTGAGCAATCTTTTTGTTGGAAATTGTTTTTCTATTTTCAAGGCCTCTTGGTCACAATTACATTGCAGCTGCTCTACAAAAATTGTAAAATACCTTTTAACTGCTTATACACAACAAAAAGCCACATTTAGGGCAATTATGTGGGAAACACCAGCAAAAAAGTACAACAGAGTGTCTTTTTTGAGGGTTTGATTTGTTTGATCAGATTTTTTGCTGTACATTTAATGCCTTGTGTTTCCTCCAATTTGAACGATATCAGATCAGCAGTCATGCAGTTGACCTACAAATCGACTGTAATGTACTACAGCAGTACGTTATGTCTTACACTGCAACTTAAATAAATGTAAAAATTAAGGCCGTTTTAAACAAATGTTTTAGTAATTGAATAAATAAGTTAGCTGGACCCCCTTTTGCATGAATTACTATCAGTAAGGTGTGACATGTAAGTGACCAGCTTGTAGCAATGCAAGGCCAGATTGCGTCAGTGACCTTCAGGTCATGTGTAGAGTTGGGTCTGGTGGGTCTCATCTTTTGCTTGACAGTATTTCATAGATCCTCAAAGTGGGAGTTTAGTGAGCCACTAAACTTGGGCAAGTTTAGTGACTTATCAAGCACAGTAACACTGTGGTCACTAAAACAACTTTTGGTACTTTTGGCAGTGTAAGCAGGTGTCATGTTCTGCTGGAAAATAAAATCAGTATCCCATAAAATATGTTAAAAGAATAAGGAAGCATGGAAGACATAATTTATAAAAATCAGCTACAGTCTGGCTAATCTCAAACAGCTTTTTAATTCCTTCGCTGTAGCTCTCTTGTTAAGTGCTCTGTTGAGACCTCTTTGTCTGTAAGTTAAGTTATTCCACGAAAAAACAAGAAAGTCACGGATGTTCTCAGAGTGAATATAAATAGTCCTAAATTACCTGTAATAATCAGCTATTGCTGGATAATTGAGGATAACAGAGTGATTTAATGGAGGTCACCACTGGATAGGATCACGATGTGTGCAGACTTATGATCTAGCAGTTGTGAGTTTGACATTTAAAAGGAAATGTTTGAACTATTCACTATCATAATGTTCCCAGGAGATGTACTTTGCTTTTACAAATGAAATGTGAAAAGCTGAAAAGTCACCAAAGTTCATAGGTGGCTCTACGTTCACAATTAAAAGAACTTAGAGGTCCAAAGTCATAATTTTTAAGTTTTTTTTTTGTTAGTTTTTTTTTTTTTTTTTCAAAAAAATTTAGAATTTCAAGTTTTCTGTTTGGTGGCTGGAAAGATTTTTTATTATATAAATAAACTTATTTAAAATTCTACCTTTGCATCCATGTTTCAATAATAGAATATCTATAGTTCTGTTTGAGTCTCAGAAATCACGAAAATAAGAAGTAAAAATGTTTATATTATACAGGTATAACATTATTTATTGTAATTGGACATTGTTTTATATAGTGATATGTTATAATTTGGCAATTCTCAGTTCATGTTCAGTTAAACCAACAGAATACAAAAGTATTAGGCCTGAGAACACAATTTGTTGTTTTTTTTCTGCTCCACCAACTTTCCTAATTGTACATTTTCCCTCTGTTATTAGTTCACCACTCATGTCTTATTGTGAGTTGAAAGTGTGGAACCACTCAAGTAAATAATTAACATGTGCCACATGCCATCTTGATTTCCTTTTTTTTGCTTTGGATTCCAAAAGGCTGCTTCTTTTTTTGCTGTTCTGAAGTATGTAAGGGAGAGCTTATCTTCAACTTCGTATTAACACATTCTCATGAATTCAGTGGGAAAGAATGAGTCAAGTATCAGTCAGCCAACACAAATTGAAATTAATTCTGACTGTTGGATTCACTCCTCCCGTTCCATTAGTTCTTTACGTTGGTGCGTGAAGGGACGTTGGAAGAAGAAACTGACGGCAGACAAGCGTTGCTAGGGAGATCGCCGTTAGCCGTAGCTAACGGTCATATCGAGCAAAAAAGCTTATTTATTACCGTTCACGAGTGTTGCCCAACGTGGTAAGATATATTAATGCTGTAATCTGATTAGTTTCTTGTTAAGTTTATTTGCGGGCTTGGTGTTTGCTAAGCGTATTTAGCCGTAAGCTGACTGATTTGCGGCACTTTGATGTTGAATTCCGATTGTTAATATGTTACGAAGTGTTCTAAGAGTAAGCGTAGCCTTATAACCGGTTCGGTAACCAAGTGATGGTTAATATAAATTTATGTTTAAGGCTGTTTTATTGAAGATTACAGTACTAAGTACTGATGTTTTGTTTTTATGTTTATTTACAGTTTAACCGGCATGTCCGCGTAAAGCACGAGGCAATAAAACAATAACAACAATAACAACGACTACCTTATGTTCTTTGTAACACTGACTTTTGAGTAATATGCAATCTACAAAACCAAAATCAGAGCAAGAAAAAAATAATTTTTATGAAATCTATAAAAATGTGGCTCGTAATCTGCATACAGCAATAAATATTTTAAATAAAAAATATACCAAAGGCAAAGCAATAAGTAGTTAATTCCCAATGAGACTCTGGATTCAAACCAATTGTGCCAAATACACCAAATCTATATTATTGTCACATTTTTTTTAGAAGAAATAATGGGCATTTGCAAGCTTACGTTGAACCTTATAAATAAACTGTACAGGATATAATACGAATATGTTATTGTTTAAAAACATGGATTGTTCAAAAACTAAAACATAGATTTATGTTTTTGGTTATTCAAGATGGTGTGTCATTTTCATAATCAGATTTTATTTTGATGTAAAAGATAGATGGCATGTCATAATCCACAATAATCCTGTTTTGTTTGCATGAAAACTGAGGTTGTGTATTTGTTGGGATATTTGTTTCTATTTTCATTTAGTGACTTATTCACTAAATAAATGTGTATGTATGTAATAATGTATTTAATCAACATTCCTTGCACTGGAGAACAGTTATACAACTTAACGTTCTTCTAAGAATGATGTTTAATTTTAAACTCTGTGATTAATAGCAGTGTTCTGATTTTATCAAAATCAGCAACATCCCTGGTTCAGGTACAGTTATCCCTGCCCCTTGGTCTATCCTTTTATTTTATTTCTTTTTTTGTTTTTTGTGGTTATGCTGACATATAGGTGAATAAGAGTCATTATATTCACTTTAAATTGTTTAATATCAATTGTGGTCTCAATTCTAAGACGTATGTTGAAACCTCAACCATCATTGCCAGCATATTCCATTCCTCCAGGAACAACTGGCTTAAATCACTCACTCTCCAAACCCTGATCAGTTCATTTAAAAGAGGCACATTTTGAACGGTCACTGCTCTGCTGTATATTGGAAGTGCTATATTTCTATTATGTTCTGCTGTCATCTGCAGTGAGGTGTTGAGAGAGGACTGTTGATTTGTTTTGCTTCCTTTCCATTTTAGTTTAACGGTACAATGGCAAACAGTAAAACGGATGAATAAATAATCATTCTATGAATCTTAAATTTTGAAAGAAATTTGGTCAGAATCCCAATTGTGACACTGAATATGTTCTAAAAAATATATCTAAGCAAATCTATGCTTTGTTTGCACTAATAACAGTCAAAATGTAAAAGAAGCCTTCATAAAAGCTTCATGTTAAGGGTGGACAACAACATTGCAGATGTCAAAACTTGTCTGCTTAAAAGGCTGACCTTTAATTTGCATCAAACTAATCATTGTGGTTTTAAACACCAAATCACTGTGTCACAATGAATCTCCTTTTAAAGGGTGAGCAAAACAGGAAGGAGGTAGGGTATGCCATATCAAATTTACATAAAAGAAAGTGAATTTAATTAGAGCCCTCCTCCAGGTCAACCATAAGACACCTTTCAAATATACTATATCATCCCAGACATCCCACTACAAAATGGACTGACACAGGCATGTCACTGTAATCACTCACTGAAAGTGCATGACATTAAAATGCTACATGGCAGCGTAATAGCTTCCATGTTATTTTCACCTTTAAAGCTGAAGCCCCAGCTTCAATCAAAACAATTGACTTCTGCCTGACCTCCCTTCTCTAACTACAAACCACAGGCGCCTTAGGCACCGCTTAGTCCACACACAGTGTACCCTTACAATAGGAGTCCAGCAGACTGGAGCGTACCTAATTGACTCTGTAATAGTGCCATAGTTCACTGCCACCAAACTGACTGAATTTTCAAGCATAGTTTGCCAATGCTGATACTCTGAAAAATTACAAAAGAGCCTTCCAGGGCAACACTACATCTATCATTGAGATTGCAATTCTGGAAGAAGTAAACATTTGATCATCTGATTTTCTGTAGAATTGATTGTTTAGAACAAATGATATCATCCTGTTTTAATCAGACTTCTCTCAGCAATGCCTGTTCTTGTGTAACTGCAGGTGGTTGTTTGATTTGAAGAAATAAAAATAAAACTATTTGTCCCAAAATAATATACAGAATGCCATTAGCCATTTTCCCTTAGAACTGACATCACCAGGTTTAACCCAATCAGCTCAAATAGACAGGCTTTGTGCTCAGCTTGGGGAAAGACGATAATCATCAACTCTGAGGCAAAATCTACTGCTATTTTCTCATGGGTCTGACCAGCCGATCCTTATGGCCTTGGTTATTACAAATGGCTACATTGGCACCCAAACTAAAGGAGAGGTTAGACAGGTGACAGGAAGCTGCTAAATGAGATTCACGGTCTTGTGATTTAAAGTGGTTCTCTGTGATGAAACGAAATGAAATGAAGCAGCTTTTCTTACTGGTATGATCTGATAGTTTAATGGAATAGACAAATGATTGTGCAAATATACATGGCTCCCTTTTTAACCTGATACCTCTTAAGAAACAAGAACACCCAATTGCATCACAAATCACCAGATTAGTAAATGGACTTCACCGGCAAAGCCTTCATAAAAGAAGCAACCAAGAGGCCTATGATAACCTTAACTGGAAGAACTGCAGAGGTTCACAACTTAAAGGTAGTTTTTTCACCCTTCACATCTGAGCTATGCAGAATGGTGGAGGAAAAAAAAATTGAAGTTCAAAGGTGATGCAGTTTGCAGCAAATGATGTTCACTATGCCAGACCAAAAGTCATGCAGGGGACAAATTAAACAACATGAACTTCTCCAATAAGGTGCTACCGGCCAAATGAGACCAAATTTGAACCTCTTTGGTCAATGTGCAACATTTAGTTTCTAGCAGAAACCTAATGCTTCATATAACTATTAAGCACATCAATTCCCATTAAGAAGCATGATGGTAACATCATCACCTTGTGGGGGGCGGATGTTTTTCAGAAATAAGAAGTTTGGTCAAAGTAATTAGGAAGATGTACCAAGAAATACAAAAGTCTGAATGTAAGGACTGTTTAAAGGTTGCAAAAACAACATGAAACAGTGGCAGATTTTCCAATGATACCAAATTTGCAAAGTGTATTAATACAGTAGCCTATCCTGGTCAGAGTCCAGAGTTAAATATAAGTAAAAATCTATGGTAAGAACATTTTTGTTGGCTAACTGAAAGTTTGTGTGTTCAAAGACACACAAACCTTTGCGAGGTACTCTAAATTAAATTGATTTATTAGCAAAGATTGTATTATTTTCTGTGTGTAAGCAAAATCTCTGATTAAATTTTATTTCAGGGGTATTTAATGGCTTATTAAATATTTAATGACATTTTGGATTTCAAAGAACCTCACTTGGTAGTGTAATGATTTTCTTTAAGAGGGAAAGAGCAGTCATTAATACAATTATGCAGTTTTTATGCTGTTAAAGTCTGTATGTTTTGGGTTAAGTATATAGAAGGAAAAATTAAGGTATGAAGACTTAAATATCAGGAATAAAGGATTATATGTTTTAACTTTTACTTATTGTTGAATATAACCCCCTGTCTGCATGAGCATAAAGGAAAAATATATTCATTAAAATCATCACTTCTCACAATGTGAACAATTACTTTATTCCACACAGCGTTTTCTTTTTCTGTCAAACTCACCCTGATTATCTGAACGGTCTCAACCTCCTCCAGAGACTGGTTTTTCCACACTTTTGTTCTGCCCTCTGCAAAAAGCAGGGTGCTGCTTACCTTCAAAAGGTGTTAATTAAAAAGAAAAATAAAGTTGAGGCACCATATGGAGGACGCAGTGGAGGAGGCAGCCCCACACTGTTTTGGAATTTCACTTTAATGCTCCTTTCTGTGTTTCTGTGGAGAGGAGGTCATCTGGAAGTGACAGCCTGACAATGATTAGGTAATGGGTCTTCACAGGCTGCCAAGACTTCATAAATTTACCCTGTTGGATCACAAAAGACTCATTCACAAATTTGGCTAGACTGGTTAGTTTTTCTTTTTTAGCACAGAGGAACAATTAGATGTTTTATCGACCACTAGCTTGCATAAAGTGCTTCGATGTATGTGATAGATTTTTGTACTTCATAGAGAGAGAAAATTAAACAATAGAAGAAGCACTCATGAGAAATAATTCAAAGCAGCTTTTGAGGATTCTCACATTGTTGCTGAGCATCATATTCTATCAATACAAGGACTTATTGCTCAGGAGCTCTGAGGTTTTCAAAGAGAAGAATCTAACCCTTAGACTGTGAGGCCTTGTTGCAAGAGCTGTTAAGTCACAATTTTAGACATTTAAATAAATACAGTTTTTTTTTTCCTCTTCATTATACTGGATGGTAGGAATCAAGCTCAAGTTTTATTTGTGCAAAATGAATCCAACACAGAAGGAGAAGTAAAAGAAATCTCTGCATAACAGTAAAAGTCTAATTCAATTTCAGAGTTGATGTGGGAAATACAAGTGTTTTCAAAGTGACTAAATAAAATACCCACCCGCTTCTTTTAAAACCTCCTTAGTCTGCAGTTGTCTGCTTTCTGCCCTTGAGACGCAGGGCCTTAGATTGCTTCTGTCCTAAAGAGAGCTTTGACCGGAGGATGAATGTCCTCTGTCCAATTTCCATTATCACCTACCCACCAATTAAAAAGCCCATGAAACACTACAGTGGAAGCAGCTGCTGCTTTCATTTTCCCACTGACTGATTGATGTGTCAGTTTTCCCATCAGCTTATGAGAGGATTTCATGTTGAGGGTGGTTTGTTTGATTTATACAAAATGACACAAGTGGACACAGTTGAGTAAGAACTTAAGAGAAAAATAATTTCCGAATTAAAATTGTGCTAAAGCCCTGTCTGCTGGGCACACAAAGCAAAATCAGTAAAGGAAACTGTTTTGGTAATTTGTCGTTTCTGTTTTGCTCAGCAAGAATGAACATGAGTCTGGGCAGAAACGACACAAAGAAATTGAACACATTTGCATCATATTCACAAATCTTAAAATATGGAGCAGCAGAGGACTAACTGTCAAGTGTGGGAGTTGTTTACAAGATTTTGTTGTTTATGCTGCCTGGTTCATCTATTGAGAGCCATCCAGCCCTGGGGATGAGCTATTTTGGAGGAATGTTCCATTCATCAGAGATCTCATCCACTCTGCAGGATTAGCTAAACTTAATAAAACATATTTACTCAAATGATTTTTTTTAAATCATTCTTGTCTAGCATATTTCTGGACTGCAGAAAGCATGTTGTTTCTAATGGGATTTTTAAAACTACTGTTATTTTAAGATTACTGCATCCAGTGATCAATATTTGATTGCACTCAACTTTTTCAGCAAAAAAAATATAAAGTTCAGGTTTCAGTTTATTTGATCCATTAGGTGATACAGACTAATATTTTCATTATACGTTTTTATAAAATAAAAACGTGTGATGTTGGTGATTAAAGTGCAAAATTAGTGACTATATTCATCATTAGGTGATCCACAGCTGATCTATTCATGCGAGTTTATGTGTATATCGGTTTCTCTGTCATTTGGTATTAGTAGCAGAACATGAAACACCAGTCGTGTTTCTTTGCCCTAGAGCACAGACAACTGTGAACTTAGCAAATTGCCAAATGCTCAGCTGCGAAACGAGGCATTTTTAATTAAAAGGGTAATTTTATCTGCATTACTGATAGAAAACAGTACTCTGTAAATGTTCTTTGTTTATTTTGTTATGATGTGTGTTATGGTAATAATCCAGCAAAATAATCAGAATAATGATGATTATGTGAAAAAGGATTTTACTGCCATTATCAGTTTACGTGTGTTTTAGTGATTCTTGTACGTGATGCTGATTTTAGTCCTTTTATCCATTTGTCTCCTTGTATGTTGTCTGAATTTTATTGCCTCAGTATATTCAATGAATGCATTTTTACCTCTTTCATTATTGTATTTTCAGAAATCTACTTTCTTTTTTCAATACTTTATTTATTTCAGATAATACAATAAACAAGATATGCATATTCTATATGACTCTTCTATATCTCAGTTCTATTTTTTTTAATACAGTTATTAAAGAAATTTGATTCATCAGATTTTCACTGAAGAAAAATAAGCCCTCGAGCTTTTAGCGAAGCAAAGCATTTTTAATTGTGATGACAAAACCTTGACATCTTGGAAAAGGACCCTGAAGACAGAGATGTGGAGCAATAATGATATTGTTTTCTACAATTTTATGAAAGAGATACACATACGTTTGACCAGAATTTGTATGAACAGGGACAAAACCCAAACATGTCTTAATGTGGCCGAATCTGTTCCAACTTTAGCTTAAATCTTCTTACTTCTCATCAACTCTGTACCAGTGACAAGAACTTCACATAGTAATGATTTAATGCCAGTGGGTTGTTTTACTTTAACTTTGTCACGATACCCCCTGCAATAAGATTTGGTAAAAAAGTTGCAAATCATAATGATTTTAAGACGCTTCAAAAAAATAAAAAAACAAGTTATCTTGAAAAAAAGGCACTATCTGTCTTTTTCAACTACTAGTATTTTAAGCACAGCAACACTAGCGAAAATATAAATGTTACATATTGAATGAAAAATTATTTAGGAATAATTTTTCTGAGAATTATTTTAGCCCCAATCAAAGAAAACCAGTAACTCATCATAAGGTTTCATGGCTGGTGTTTCCATACTATAGGGCAATGACATCATTGTGCCCTTTTATGTGAAACTGAAAGCATCTTGTCAACTTAATTCACATGATGAGTCATCTGAATTAAACGACATTTCCTTGCTGTTATCATTCTGAACATGTCCTCAATATTTTTATTTTTTTTAATTGGTGACAGTCTACAATCAGTCTTAGTGTTTTTCATTTACAAAATAAACCATTGCCCATATAAATTCTAATTCTGTTTGAGTGACACCATTACAGAAATGTGTGTTATTGCTCACCAGAACAACCCCTGAAGCTGGATTGTGGGATTCTGTGTTCAGTGTGAACCAAAGAAAAATATTGTCAAAAAGCCTGTGATGTTAAGTGCTCAGCTACACCAAACCATTTTTTCTTTATCAAAGAAGCTTATGAGAAGAATGCAAAGCGACAGCGATATATATTTTTACAAACCCTGTGTTTTTAATTTGGGAAAACAACATACTTGATTCAGCATGTTTCTTTTGTCTTACAAAATGTCAACAAAGCTCAACTTTGTGCACAAACAAATGTCTTATTAGATGTCTCTTTCAAAGTCTGACCTTCGGTTCATTGTAATGAATCATTTGTTTAGTGTTTATACTATTCATGCACTGACGTCCTTTTCATTTTTAATTACCAGCCGACACTGTTTTGCATATTTTTAATTTTTCATGCTGAGAAAGTGTTATTTAGAAAGCCTAGAAAACAGGGTGGTGTGCTGGGAAACATGGCCTCTCTGTGTTTAACTATTTGGGTGAGGATAATTATGTTTGTGCTTCTTATGTTGGTTTTAATATTTGATTGAAGGCTTCAAGGAGACTGAACCTCTCAAACAATCCTATTACTGTGAAAACCAACCTGTAAATCTCATGCCTACAGAGAATGTTTCTTTGTGTCTAGTAAATTCATAAACATATTTATTTTTCTACAGGTTTTTTATTCTGATATTTTATATTATTCTTCAATTACTATTGAATTCCAATGCTATTCTAATACAGAAACTCAGAGGGCAATGGCAAGAATGTCATCTACCACTTTTGCATATTGTTGTTTCTGCACATACTGTACATTTTTCCACGCCATTTGTTGAAACTTTCCTCTTTCGAACTGCATTATTTCTCACTGAATAACTTTCTATGATGTGTGCATCTACCTTAGTCTATTTAATTAAGACAATTTTCCTCTGTACCAGTGAAGTGTCCCCTCTGCTGCTGGGTGCACTGGCCTACAACAAGCCTGGTGTGAACTGGAAAGATAATTTCTTAATGCAGTCCAGCTTCTTCCACTTCTTTAGTTGTCTCTTTTCTTATGGGCATGAATTTTGATTTTCAGAAGTCTGTGTAGAACTGCAGAGCCACATCTCAAACTCTAAGTCATTTTGATTACTACATTAATTATTTAACTTTACAGTAACCAAATTCAAGTCATGTTATTTTTTGTTTGTTTTTTTCTAGATACAACTTAGCGTTCATTACCATGCAGGCTACCAGTATGAAACAGATGGAGATGAAACACTTGTTTCTTCTCTATATTTCAAGTCTTCTGAGGAAATCTATGGAGACATTTTTGGTGGAGTGCACTCGTTCATTTTCTATGGATTCTTTTGCAAAGAACCTTTGAAGAAAAAAAGAACAAACAATGACTAGCACTGCTTTGATTCATCTAAAGGACATCTGTCTACTATGAAATATTCACGAATCAAAGATTTGTAGATTTTTTTTTTAATTTGGGGGTTCTACTGTTGTTTTCTTTTTGTAAATGTTATGCAGTGCATAGTATGTGTATAATATATAGTCCGATGGGTTACATAAATAATTTCTAGATGTTGATTTGGTAACTGCTGATTTGGATACTCATTGTTGTAACACTGATTTGTTTCATCCTTTTCTCCAGATAGAATGACTACAAACAAAAGATAGCCCTATTATGTGTTTTATTTTAGTATTTTTGAGTTTTCCTGAACTGTACCCAGGGCTGACCTGTTTAATTTGTTCAGTGAAGGAGACAATGTCAAACAGGACTAAAATTGTATGTAAAACCTGTTTCAATATGCAAATCGCATGACCATGGTGTTGTACCTTTGAATCTAATCTTTTTAAAGGCTTAAGAGTGGGAAGCAATGCTGCAGAACAGTCTGAGTACACTTATGCTCAATGCCCATTATTTGAGTCTCAATGTCACGTTATGTTTTTTTTTTTTTTTCTATGGGTTTAAGCTATCTTCTTTCTCTAATAAATTACAATTACACATTGGCCTTCAGGTCAATAACTGTAAATAGAACTACACTCAGTCCAGACATATTTTAATCATCTGTGTTTCTCCATGTTAATAGCAAACTCAGATACTAATCTCTCAACTATCAAACAGCATATCAGACCACTACGTCTTTCTCTTAATTCATTTCATGTACTCAAGAGTGTTTTTTGACAGTCAGAAAAAGTGGATTTGTTCATTTGTGCTGCACAACCACAATATTTGACTGAAGAGAAATGTTATTCTTCAGAGCTGCCACATCCTGCAGAAACAATTCAAGTGTCTTGAAAGACACTGTGTGTTTTTCACTGCTGTCTTGGGGAGCCGATGACATGTTCTCTGGCTCTGAGTTGGAGAGCTTTTTTACCAAAGGGAAATCTTTTGAATACCATGAGCATAGGCTGCACCTGTTGGTGGAAAACGCTAGCTGCCTTATGGCTGTATCCTGTGTGACTGATGCTGTTGTCAGTCATGAACAGAAAGAAATACCTTTTAAAATTCATGAAAACTCTATTGAGCTGCAGCTCGGAGCCGTGTGAAAGAAAGTGAATTAAACTGAGACTTGCATCGTCACTTTTGGTAGCCCTTAGACTTTGAGCCATTCTGCATCATTTGTATATCTTGGCAGCTTGGCCATATAATTGATGCCATTCATTACATGATTGAGGGAGGTGTTTATGTGTGCTGAGTGAAGGTAGCCAGACCATTGCTGAAAGCAATGTAGACTGTAGTGATTGATAGAAAGCAAGGTCCATAAATGCTAGTGTTTGTTTTTTGTTCTCTTTTTTTGCCTAAATGCAAGTGTTACTCTCTTTGCCAGCTTCAGGCAACATCATTAATAAACTTTGTAAATGATTATAGCAGCTTTATTGATTCCAGTTTGCCCCTACTATCCCAGTTGCCCCTCTTGATCCATTGCATTGCCTCAGTAAACACAGCCATTGAAACTGTGGACCTGCTCCGTCTCTGCCATCGATCACCCCTGCTGATGTTGGAACATCACATTTTCCTTGTTTGTCTGGTAGCTTAATCCATTCACAAAGTGTGCAGAATGTGGAAAACTGGATCAATACAACAGGAAAAAATGTGTGACTTAATTTTGTTAATACATGGGCTGATCGGGATAATGCCAAAAACCATGTGCCACAACTTAACTTGTAAGGTTACATAAAGAAATAAACAGTGAGAGATATCAGTTAAAACAATTTAGGGATCTTGATATGCCACAAATCACTGGTCCGGCAATCCACCTGCCCCACAAAATCCCACATCATGGTAAGTTTTGAAATAGGCAACATGGCTTTCTGTCCAGGGTTTCTGGCCACCCTGGACAGAAAGCCTGTAGGGAAAATAGACCAAGTGACACTATTGTTAATATCTGATCCAAGCTGATATTAAAGTGAAATTTCATTGGTAATTTTTTGTTGTGTTATAAGAAATTGGGTCACATTTAATCATCTCTAGTTTATGATCCAAAATGCTTACATGTATAGTTGAATTATCAAAGAACTATAAGACAAGTATCAAACAGAACAATAGCTTTTTGGATTTTGATATTTTAATAAGGTACACATCTATAAGTTCTTGTTTTTCTATAAGCATGTTCTTTGCATAAAGGGGGCACAAAAAGAAAGAACTCCCCCTCTGTGCTATTAATGCAAAAATGCCACTGATCCAACATATGTGCTCCTAAATAACTGGCTGAAACTCAACTGACTCCAACTATTCTCCACAGAACTAGTGCAATACTTATCTTATTTTCAGATCTTAAAACACACATCATGAGCCATGAAAGACTATCACTCTGACCCAGCAAAAATGCATTTCTGATAACTAAGTTGCCTATGTATCAACTGGCACCAAACCAGCCGATAGAATATGCACAAAAGTGAGAAAAATAAGATACAGCTGGGTACGGTGTGGATGTTGAGGTTTATGTTTCGACTAGGAAACATGGGAAGCAAGATTCCCAGAGAGCATCTGTTTTCTCATAAGGTTTCATCACACAGGATAGACAAAATCCAAGGAAATCCTTACATACTGTGCACTACCATCTGTGCACTGCATTTAGAGGACAAATAGTTTAATACTAATCTAGCTCAAAATAGAAGAGATGACAAACAAAATTTCAGCTTTGTGGCATCTTCCTACCCACTGGCATATTAAACAACTCTCATTTTGCATTCTGTAAACATTTCAGTTTTTTCAACCTTAAAATCTGATTCCATATCATCCCTCCCACTCTTTTCCCCTCCACCTTTCTGTTTTTCAACAGACTGTTAAGCTGGTTGTCATTTCTAATGGAAATGACACACCTTGAGTCAAAGTGACACTGTGTCAAGAACCCATCCTGTGATTCCTGCCAGGCAAATCGCTCATGCTTTATTTCTTATTCAGAATTAAATTAAAAACCCTCTCCTAGGCCCTTATAACTTCATAAGGGTTTCTGTGTAATGTCTTCAATAACAGTTCAATAACAAATCCTTAGAATAACCCAGTGCTTTCCTCATTTGCATTTTTGCAGAGAAGCCTGAAAATGTCCAGACTTCTATCGTGAATTTAAAATATGCCAGGAAAAAAATAGGGGATTATTTTTGATATAACTTAAAATGGCAACACAAAGAAAGTGTGTCTGTTTTCTTTCCTCTCCCTTGAAATTGTCCCCTTTTAATATATTTGGACAAAAGAGATTTTATGATGATACTTTTGTGTTTGATGACTGATGGGCAGTTTACCATTTTTATAAAGCTGTCAAAGGTCTTTTTCTATATTAATATCACTCTTCCCTAACAGCTACATAAACAAAAAACAAAACAAAACCGACAATGAATAGATTATTGTATTTTAATAATTGCGTTGAAGAAGATTTATACCGAGTGGTGTTTACGACTTTGAATTTTTTGTGTTTTTATGATGTAAAGCACTTTGAACTGCCTTGATGCTGGAATGTGCTTTACAAATAAATTTGATAGATTGAAACTTGAAACCCAAAGCACATTCATTCATGGCTAAAGTGTCTCTTTCTAAGCCAATGTCAGAAAATCAAACACATTTGGTCTGGAAAAACTACAAATCTGCTGACATTCCCTCTAGTCCGCTCTCAATGTTTAGCTCAGTCCAAATATTCCGCTTATTTCATTAGGGCTAATGGGACAATTGGAAACCTATTTGTAAGTTCTTGTGTAGCCTATTACTGTATGGAAATTTTGCTCAAAACACACCGTCACCGATTTCTCTTTTTTCCATTACTAGGTCAAATTCAGTTTCCTCTATGAAGGTTATTCCAGCATAGTATGCATGGAGATTGGCTGACACTGACAGTCATTGGTTGGTTTATGCCAATGTTGCCTCATTAGCTACCAAAGTCATTATTTTTGCCCCCTCATGGCAGTGATCACCATGCATCAATAAAACAGGAGTGGTTCTGCCATTTCTTTAGCATAAGCACTTCAAGGTCCTTGGCCAGAAGTAAAATTGCCTCCATACTCCAGTAGAGGACATAGATAGTGCAGAAAAATAGTATTTGTTCACACAAATTCCTCCTGTCTTTATTTCAGGCCAAAATAGCTTTGTAAATAAGAAAAAAACTGTTTTCAGTTGATGTGGTTTATTAAGGCAAGAAAGCTATCCTAAGCAACCTGTCCTGCTGAAGGAAGGTAATTGCATCCCTTGTTAAATCATGAATTAACTGTGATTAACCACATTTTTAAAATGCTGAGCTCAGTTTCTGCTAGAACGGTGAATTTAGGAAATCACTAGAATGGAAACTGTCTAACATAATGCTAGATAAAAGATCCCAAAATAGTATCCATTAAACATATAATAATTATTGCTTTATGAAATTAAAGACAATTATAAAGATGTGAATATATTCTTTTTCAGGGTGACAGACTGTGGTTTTGTCTTCTTCTCATGATCTGCTGTTTTCTTTATACACAGGGTAGTTGGTTCCATTCTTTGGCTGAGTTTGGTGATGTTCCTATCAAATCTAAACTGCACAGAGAGACATCTGGCAAACCCTGGAAGTTGGAGAAAGATGATATCTTAAAACACAACCTGCCAAGCAGATAGTAGAGGGGACTAGGAGGTATGTTTCACTCTGCTTAATTTTAAACAAATCTCTTAAAAAGTTTAATATTCATGTCAATCAATAGAAAATGAATTTGCCATCCTCCTCAAATTAAGTCAGATAAGGATATTTTTGTCTTAAGCTTCTAATCATTTAATATATCCAATCCCACACACAAACTCCTTCATATATGTTCATTTGAGAAGTTTTTTTTTTTTGTTTTTTTTTTTCTTCTTTTACATTGTCTATTGTGTGTCTGCAAACTTATTCCAAGTCATCATGAGCCACACTATAGTAGTTCAAAATGAAAGCAGTCTCTGGTGTTTTTATTTGATTCAGTCTTTATACAACAATACGACATGTAAATCTGCTCTAATGACGATTATGAATTAAGCCATTTAGAAACTCTATGTCAGAAGCTGAGAAAATCTCATCCCTTGGACAAAAGTGACATCGGTATGTAATAATGAAAATAAATTGTACGGATTAGTGGGAGAATTGTAATCCAGATTAGTTGCATGAGCACTCCCATTTAAAATATTCTCTCATGACTTCTAATAAAAAGCCTCCACAGAATAGAGTTAAACAAAAAACAATCTAAATATCATTTAATATAATTTGATCTGATTCATGCAACACTGCCTGTAATTTTGGCTTATTTTTTCTAAAAAATGTCCTCCTGCAAACATTACCTGAAAAAAGTGCACTAATATTTAAAACCCTATTTTCATCTGAGTTTGTGCAATTTTACATCAGAACATCAGGCTACAATTGAATGCAACAGCCCACACAACATCCCTCACAACCTAATCCATTGCCATGGATTTCTTTGTACTTTTGATTTGATCTTCACACACATAATTTGCCCAATTATCTTCCCTGTTTGAATATGTATTATTTCACACTTACATCAGAAAGTACAAGCCCCATGTGGGAAATGTCATTATGTGAATTTACCACACTGCATTCACGGGTGCAGAACAATGTCATGTGAAAATCTGAGCCGGGGAACAGCACATTTCTATTGAGTATGTCTGAAGATCAGAGTTCAAGCAGCAGTGTTTGCTTTGAGAAATTGAGTTTACATTAAGAGCAATATATGACCATCATGCCCGTAACAGAGAGGGAACAGCTACCAAGAGATAATTCTTCAGATGATGGATGATTACTCAACTATTAGCTTTGCCCAATTAGGCAATGACAAGTAACTGTTTAAACAAATTCTAACAGGACATATCTGAGGCACTCAGGGATCGTTTATATGGTGTCACATAATAAATAACGCTATAAGTGGCCGACACACCGCACAGGGTGTGAACCCGAGATTAAAAAGGCCATATGGATAGAAAGAGGAACATTGCTGAGTGTGCTGTGATCTCTTCCCTTGGTGACTGCAGTCATTTAGAGTACAGATGTTCGAAAACCTCCCAGGCTGCTCTGGGTGGAGCAATGTTTTTCTCTCAACCAATTGCTGAGCTTTCAATGTTTTTTTTTTTTTTCCATTAAATCTCCTTGTAGGCTGTTTGGCTTTTAGTGAAGGAAGACTCTGATATTTCATGTTTCTCTGGGACATCAAATTTGAGAACAAATAAAAAAAATATATGTCTGCATGTCCAAAGCCTCCCCTGCAGAAGCATACTCTGGGTTTGCTCAAGTGTTGTAACATCATTCCCATGAGTGTCATATTCATCAGCACAATATAATGAATACATGCCCTGTCTAGCCCTCACACAAAAGCTTGCTCGTGTAAACACCAATGGTCCAAGCATGTTTTAATCTGAATTTTAAAATGGTCCTTAACTCCGCCCTTGCATCAGTGAATGGCATGTCTGATGTTTTGGGAAATGTCTTTTTTTGTCCTCATTAGACAGGCAGAGGGGGATGGGAAACGCATGCAAACATGCATCAGAAAAAGTATTCTGGTATTTTTATCAGCTGTATTATCCAGATAAATACATAATCCCAACACCTAATCAATGGAACAAAATCAGCTTTTAATTAACTCATCAGGATCTGATAAATACAACATAATAATGATTTCGCTCTTCCAACTGAGTTCTTTCTTTTTTTTTTTCTGTTACCAGGAATAACATCAACTCTCTCTATTGTCTGTTTTATGAATCTTCAAATAACAAGCCTCGAGCAATTCATCATTGTTGACGCTCCCTGATTTCTTTTTCTTTGTTTTGCATTTCCCGCATGTGCTTTTCCATGCTGACTCCCATTTCTAATGCTTGTAATCCTTCGCGTCACACAGGGGTGGCAGTTACTCCATTAGCAAGGATTCTCTTGTTAATGTCAGGACGGTCATTGGTTTGTGAGGGAATCTTGTTAGGGCTCTTATCGACATTGAGTTTCATTAACTTGATTAATGATGTCTATTGGGGCAAGCTCCATAGTAATGAACATCTTTGCAAAGATGGTCTGTCTGTAGTCAAAAATGTGCTTCTCCTGCCAACTCTTGCCTGGCCACACAGTTGCTTTTCAGAAAGGTTGCACAAAAAATAATAATAAAAAATCATAAATACTAAAGTAGTAGGAGTGGATGAAGTGGACCCCAGATAAACATTAAGAGCTTTCTGTTTCTGAATCTATGTTGTTTTCAAAAGGCTTTCTTTGAAATTAAACAAATAAACATCCTGTGTCCCTTGCTCTTGAGCAAATATTATGTAAGGATTCTAACTCTTTTGGTGACACAGGACTTTATCGTCCGATGTTAATATTGTTTCTGAGGACATATAGACTACATATATTTTTATATGTTTTTTATAACCACCCTTTGAAAATGACCATTTTGCTGACTTTACCATTGCTTCTCTGCCTTTTCTTTTAACTATCCATAATCCTGCACTGCATCAGTATCATTGTCACATGATCAAACAAATAAAAAAATATCATTTTAGACTTCGCTTTCATAGATTTATTAACTCAAGGATTTAAATGGAAATGAAAGTTGACAGCTCAAATATGGCTGTTTAATTAAAATTTGTTGGATTAATCAAAAGGTTTTTTGTCAGTGATCCAGAACACAATGGAGTGAGTAAGGAAACAGAAGAAATAAGGAGGCTGCTGGAATCTGAAGTGAATGAGGTCAGGAAGACGACGATAATCATCATAATCAATCAAGATTACAGGAAATGCAACCTGAACACGGCTTGTAGCTTTCTTTTGCTACGCAGAATGTATGGATCCTTTCCAAATGTTAGATGCCATTGTGAAAGTAGTAAGAATTTGTCTTAAAGCTCTGAACGAAAATGGATGGATGCGCCCTGCCAACACAAAACAGTGCTAACATTCTCAAGCATAGAAAGAGGTGAAAAACGTTGAGTTCACACAAGACAAAATAACAAAAATATCCATTAAATGAGCTGTGCTTATTTTTCTCTGAGAGAAAGATAAAGATATTTATTGTTATCTGAAAAAAGGAGAAATCCAGTATGCCTAAAGTACAAAGCTATCAAGAAATTAAACTCAGTAATTTTGGTTTGTCAAATTTACATTTCAGTCTTGTATTGATCTGGTAAAATGACTAATCCTGATTTGTCTTTTTCACAAAATTGTATTCTACATATTAACAATTTTCATTATGAAACTGTGTAATTATAATTTTAATCACAAATGACCAGCTGGTAGTTAACTATAAAGCAATAAGAAGCAAAAAGGGTTTTTAGGTGATTTAAATGTTTTATTTTAATATTCACATTGTCTGAACAATGAGATATTACATATTTTATCTTGAACAGACAATTATTTATCTCATGTTTTTAACAAACATTATATGCAAAGTTGTAATCCTATAATTATCTTGCTTAGTAACATTTAATTTACAAATGGACAGTCTTTTTCCATGTGATTTCTTTCTTAGTGCTTGCCTTTGAATTTCACTCTCTTATCCAAGAGAGTGAAACAGGGTGGAAGGCTTCGCATTCAGCAACAACACCTTATAGATGAAATACTGGTCACCTCCAAGAAGAAAGGGAAGACTGAAGGTTACCAATTCACAGCTTTATATTCCTTTTTTTCTCATCGGGAACTGAGGCCAGCAAAGACCAAAACAACCCCACCTGGAATTCATATTTACCTTTCATCATCTGCTTCTTGCTCACAATGTGGACAGATATGTTATTATCTCTCCTTTGAGAGAAAAGTCTGCTGGTACAATGGCAAACAGGTGACTCTGGGCCATATGGGGTCATTGGTATGGAAGATGATCAAATAATTTGCCTCATCAGGTATTACCTTGGTGTATTTAACTCATACTGATCCTGTGTGATTTGGTAAGAGTGAAGCAAGTGCAGCAGTCTTGTTACTATTTACAGACTGTGTAGCATTTTGTGACGGACTGATTAGTTTGCTTATCTATTGAAGCAGAGCGCAGACGAGGATTTCTCTTAAGACCTCAAGCTGTAAGGTAATCATAGGTAGAAAATTATCTATAGGGTCTTCTGGGCCTTTTAGATTGATTTGATTTGTTAAGTGTTGATTTAAGACATTTACCCACTCAGAAAGCAAATCTGATGAATTCTATGGGTTTAGCTTTTTCCAAGTCTGAGGAAATTCTTATTCATATCATAAGAAAAGCTTACAGAATCAGCATATTGTACATGGTCACTGAAAAAGAGAAACTATAAAGGTTTAGGCTGACAACTACTCAGGGTAAAAGAATACTACAGTGGGCCACCTGTATTAATGGATGTTACGAACCTCAACAGATTGCAAATAGCTGAAATCTTCAAATATATGAGACAGCCGTTAAAAATGTTTACGATTTCCTGTTATAATAGTCGAAATACCGAATCAATGATAGTATGCATTTTTTTACACAGTGGAAACCATTGTCTCATTACTTCAGAAGTTAGCCATGGTTTTCTTTAGTTCAGTTCATCAAGAAAAATGAAAAGCACTTCTGGATTGGCTGCTCTGCAAACGCCAGCTTAAGGCGCGTCATGAAGCATCGCAAAATATTTCCTTTTCAAAAGCTATATTTTCTTCTGAATGCTTAATATGAGCTCTACAAAAAAAATCTGCAAAATGGCAATTTTTTTGGTGAATAGATGAATCCATGAATACTGAACTGTGAATAGGCAGGCATCCACTGAACTGTCAGTGCCACAACAAACGGTTATCAAGGCAGAAAAATTGCAATAAGGTTGCTGAATCAGCATTTTTGTTTACTGTATCACATAATATTCCTGTCATAATACTATTTTTTTATTTTTTATTGGATTGTTGTTCTGAGTGTCAATGCTATCTGCTATACTACCAGCAATGCAAGGAAACAACAAATTTATTTGCCATGTGTGTATTCATACATTAGAGGAACTTTCATATCTTCCAGATACAAACAAACAAAAAAAAAATACTGTTCTTACACTGATAAAGGCTTAGATCTATCAATCCACTTTGAGTTATTTGAGCCAGTGCCACAAAGATCTGATAGTATATGCTGGTAATCCTTTGTATCACATTTTGCACTTTGCAGTTCAGAGAAACGAGATTCGAGGTCCAATATATCACCCACAAATGTTTTATTTAACAGTAGGTGGTTTTTGGACCATTTTGCTGTTGTTTTCAACACCTTCCAAATAGGGGTGTAGTGTTATTTGTTAAAATATCACAAGACATCTAAAAATGTTAATGACACTTCCTTTTGTATTCTAGAGTGATGTTTACGCATACTATAAACATCTACAATATCTTAGTATCAACAAGACTTAGTACCACTTCACCTTGCTATTTTGAATCTTTCCAAACTGACAATGGCTATTTCACAAAATGAGCTTAATTTCTTAGTTTTCTCCTCAAGTTTGAATACAATTGGCTGATTTGTTGAGAAAAAAAAAGATCTTTTGCAAATTTGATATTCTTTTAAAAATCTTGTTTATATCTGTGGTGATATTTAAAGGAATGATTTTAAAACAAACAAACACTCAGCTCTGTCTATGCTCACATCTTTGTTGGCTGGAAATCCCAACAAAACTTGTGTTATATCATTTTATCTGCAGCCATGTTAATTTGTGATAGACTGTCACCAATAAAAATCAAGTGCTTAGAAAACATGACATTCTAAGTTTTCTTCATGCTTAGAAAAAATTAAGTTTTCTAAATACAAGATTTGAAGTGCTACTTTTCAGAAAGTCTAATTTACATTTTTTCCCAAGTGAATAAAAAAATATCAGTTTAAAAATATCCATGGTCAGGGCCTCCGAGTGTGGTGCATAAGGCCTCGAATGACTGCCTCCTCCAATTACGGTGTCTGGGCTGGAATAATAAAGCTAATAAAAAGGATGGAACCATTTTGATATATTTTAGAGCAAAAGCTCTTTTACTGGGTAACGTTCCTTACAGCAGATATTTTCAATGAGGTCATACCTTATTTTATGAGCATAGCTCGCCTCATTTGTTTTAAGTGATGCTTGGATCTTATACTGTAGATATGTTTATGACTTTCGGATGAATCAAGTAAGGTGATTTTGGTCTCCTTTTGAAGAAATGACACAGCAACTTCCAGCTTATCCTAGATCTACAAACCACTATGCTAGAGGAGCTCCAAAGTGATTTCAGTACAAGAAAATTTGGGATGCCCCATCATCCATCTCTCTTGTGTTGGGAAAGGACAGAAAGAGACTTCCTGTTTTTATGCCTTCATGCCAAAGGTGATAACATGAAACATAACTGGATTGTTTTATTTGGAGACATTGCATTTTTTCGTTAAAATACACAAAAGTACATTAGGCCTGCAATATTCATTTTGAGGACAGACATTAACTAAGAAAATTTGATCAAAGTTATATTTAAAACAATTTGCAGGGAATATATGTCTTCATTACCCAACTTGGATAAAGTCCTGGGGATGCAGAAAGAATGTTTTCTTGTGCTTCTTGTAGATTTTTATGTTATAAATGCACACAGATCACTGAAGTGGACATTAATCCATCATAAAATACATTATGAACTACTGGCCATCAGCTGCAAATGCAAGGAATTATTTTTGTTAAATCCAATATGGCCGACAGACAAAAAAGCATGTCAACCGACTCTGTCCCTCCTTCTTCTGTAGACGACTCTTGCAGGTAAAACAATATTGTGACATCATATAACCCCTAAAGAGCAAGTATTTTTAAAACAACTTTGTATTTGGAGAAAATTACAATTGATCACCTGAAAAAAATACAATTCTTTAGTTTGTTTTACAAATTTTTTTTCCTACCTTTTGTCTATGCCTTACTAAAATCAAAAATAAATTGGAAAAAAATCCTCACACAAAGAATCACAATTCATGCATAAAAGGGTTAACCCTGAGCAGACTTGTTCCCAAGAGATTAATAGAACAAAGTGACAGACTGAGCCGATTAACAACATCATCCTTTTTTTTTTTTTTGAGCCACAGTGCAAGACTGAGACGTCACTGGGGTATCTTGCAGTGCATTTTTTAATTACAGTTACACTAAGTCAACCAAAACAGTCAAATATCACGGGAACTCCTTCAGTAAAACAGAGTAAATACATCTAAAGCAACTGGATGAAGAGTCCAAAAACACCTATTGTTAACTTTGTGTAATATGTGTAGGAGTTATGTGTTTTTAATATACAGATTATTGTCTATCACTAATAGGAGGTGTTATATATGACATGGAATCATACTACTTGATAATTCTTCTTGTGGTGGTAGTTAACTGAATATAGAAACACTATTAGACCCTCATAGATTTCTTACATTTATGCTTTTTTTTGTCACACTTAGAGGTGTCAGATAGACTATTATATTTTTCCAAATAAAGACAATTACAGCATGTATAAAAAACTGATTTTTTTAACTGTAGGGGAGAAAGGGGAGAAAGCTATCTAAACCAACCTAGCAAGATGAGAAATATATAATTCCATATTTTTGCTGTCCATACATAGGCAGAATAAAAAATTCCTTTTAAACACAACACATTTGACAACAGGAAGAAAGCTAGCATATCTCAAAAACCAAAACATCACGCACTGATCTAACAAAATGCAAAAAAAAAGAAAAAAAACCAGTTGATTTCTAACAACCTGGAAAAAGTTACAAGCCATGTACCTTTGGAAATCATATTCCACAAATGGAGAAAACTTGGAACAGAGACTGCACCAAGAATTGGAATGTCACAGATGAGTACAGAACAGCATATAAGCTCTGAAGGCCTCACTTTCCTCAGTTAGGGTCAATGTCTTTATTTTGACAAGAGTTAGACTGGAAAATATATATAAGCTTCAAGGTCAAAACTACTGCTAGCCACAACAAACACTCTGATGATCCCAACATGATTGGGAAATTGTTTTGTTGACTAGACAAAATTCCTCCACAAAAATGTAAAAGGCGTATTTCCAGTTAGAAGACAATTACTTTTTTCAGAAAGAGCCAGTTTGCTTTTGATAGCTCTTTCCCCTATTGAGTGGAGCCATAATTTGAAAATTGCCTTTTGTGTTTACTCATATTATCTCTGATATTAAAATGTATTAAATAATCTGAAATATTTCAGTGACAAAGCAGCAGAAACAGAAGAAATCTGTGATGGATAAATACTTTTTTTTAAAATTTTTTACAGCCCTTCATGTTATTAGGGGAAAACAACATGCAGGGCTTGATTCAGAAAAAAATAGATATGAGCCTAAAATACAAAAAATGCAGCAGAACATCATCACTGTTGTTTCAAGCTTCTGTTTCAGAAGCTAAACATAAAGACTTAAGACCTGACATTCTTTCAGAATTAATATGACAGCTAGAATGTGCTTACGTATACATTTAAACAACATAAAGCAATATCTCCTCAAAATGTTTGGCAGCTGTGAGTAAGAATGTTACATGGGTTATCATTTTGTCACAATATGTCTTTTTTGGGATGTGAGATTAGAAATCGAGCAGTTTTTAAAAAAATGTAAGCTTTTGTTCACTTTGTCTTGGTTTGTTCTATATGTGTATGGTTGGGCTCAGTGTGTGCACTAAATGTAGGCTTCACACCAGTAGCCTTGTGAAGGGTCAGAGGGTACCAGTAGGTCAGCAAGCAGAAAGACAAAGGAAGCTGAGAGCCTGATTAGCAGTTTGCAACCTTTTTTCTTCTGCAGTTTCTTATTTTTGTACTGACGAAAAAGCTGCCTTCAAGCCAGCAAGCACACACATACATGGATGCACTAACAGGTGCATCCAAACACACGTCCTGCCTACCAAAAAGGTAAAATCATTACTTATCTTTTTATTTATTCTTTCTTTATCCTTTTTAGGAGTAATATAATATGGTTGTAAATTTTCTGGGAGAATAATCTGAAATCTACACCAAGTACATCTGTTTGTTTTTTTTTTTGACAATCTGAATCTTTCTGTTTATTTGATGCTGAATCATATTAAAGAAAGCTGAAGTACTTGATGTCTTTAATTTAAATCGACCATCATTTGTAATCTGTCAGTTTGCTTAAAGCAATATAAATTAAAATGCACCTTCCTGTTTTTTTTACTGTAAAAGTAATTATATCCTCAAAGTCTAATGATGTTCGTAATATTCATTTTTCAGTTTTATGTTTTGTGGATAATTTACAGGCAATATCTCCAGAATTATAGTACCTTTACTCCCCTCACACATAAAGCTGAAAATCAAATGCTAGTAGAGAAAAAAATCATATTGAAAAAAAGTGCATTGAATCAAACCAACCCATATATTTTGTGAATGATTCTACCTCTAATCAAAAATATAACTATATACTATTTACTTGACTTTCTTGTTATCTTTAAAGCTATCTCTGTTTATCCATTCGTTCTCCAACAGATTTTGACCCCAATATTTACATTGTAATAACAGCATAAGTAATTTCTTCCTTTTCTTGAAGAAATTTATGAATTTGACTTATTAAACTGAGTCAAGAGAATTTGTGTTGTAAAATACCATATGAGGACAGGTGTACTCACCGTCCTCCCGAGACTTCTGAATGAAAGCATCAACTCCGCTCTCTCCATAGTTTCCCTCTGAGGCCACAGTGGAGACAAAGTTCCAGCGCATGGCCTTAACAATGTCCACCATGGCCTGGGCCTGGTATGTGTCAGGAGGCACCACACGGGAGAAGAAGTCGTAGCGGGTGTTGTCACTCAGCTCCGGCGCTGTAGAGGCGTAGCTCACCTGGGGTATCTGTACACAGATATACCGATAACATTAAAAGCATAAAGTGGCCTTCAGTGCCGCTGTGGGGAAGGATAGTATAAGGCTATTGTGGTTTATACTGCATATGAAGAGGCAATTACATAGAGGCATTACGTCCTACGCAAAATGTTTTTTTGCATAGTATGTAGTGACAGAAATGATTCTAAAAGTGTGAAATAAAAACACTATCTCAATAATATTAAAAAAAAAAAAAAGTGTAGCAATGGTAATTCTGCAAAAAGCAGATATGAATTTAAAAATGATCTTGGGGCCCCAAGGTTTTCTTCTTTAAAAGTATGGATCTTGTTGTATTGCAATAAATCGCTATTTCTATTCAGATGTTCTAGATGTGGAGCATAAATGTAAGTGAGTTTATGTGATGTGTTCCGAGATCTCTGTTGTGCAATAACAGCCTGTTTTGGCTATAAATAGTTATCAATAAAGGCCAAAGGCATTGATTACCAAAATGAGTTTTATCAAAATTACCAATTTGGAATTACCAATATTACCTGGTAGTATAGTTCCAAACCTGAAAGGTTTTGGATATTAGAAAAACAAAGATTGAGTTCTGCACAATCAGAGACAGTTTAACTTTACAAATGTATAGAATAAACATAGAGTTTAGAGTTTAGTTGAGTGTTACATAAAACTAAAGAAGTGGCATTTCCGAGCCAGTGTGTGTGGAACTGTCTTTTCTGGCAGGACGGCAGAGGAAATGCTGGTCCGTTGGCAAGATTAAAAAGTGTGTTTTTTTGGAGAATCTGTCATTATTTAGATTCCTTCTTTCAAACTGTAATAAAGCAGGATCAATGCTTATTTTTTTGGAAAGGGTACAGTCAAGAGATGGCTTTAGTTAGAATGAATTTTTACTTTGGATCCAGGATTGCTTCGAAAATGAAATGCCTCACTTTTCCATCAAATGAAAACCTAGGTGTGTAGAAAAAAAGGATTATTTTTATTAGACTCACTTTTTTCACACTGTGATTAATTTGTCAATCACATAGTAGAGTTGGACAACACAAATGGTAATTTTGTACAACTCCTGTAAAGATATATGCGATCCTCTAAGGAAAGAAAAAGACTACACAACACTCAGTAGCATAACATGTAGGTCAGCTAAATCCCAAAGCTTTGTGATAATTTGAACTGAAAATGAAGCAGACAGAAATTTTAAAACGTCTCTGTTACAGTCTTATTTTGGACCTGTTTTCCAGTATGATGGATGTAAGCATCAGCATACTCAACTGAGAAATCCCCAATCTGGACAGATGCTGGCCCCATATTTCAACATGATAAATTAAACCACTTGAAAAAGTTTTGAACTGCACAGCAATAAGAATAGACAAGTCCAAGATAAAATGTTGAAAGTGTTATAAAACTGGAATGTGATGCCACGTTATACAACAGATTCCATTACAAATGCCTACTTTATTGTTACATATAACAGTTAACTAGTAAATAGTACAGTAAATATGAATAAATCTGCCCACATACCTGTCTGTCTGTCCTTCTATAATTTATTGTACATTTTGTTAAATATGATTCCATTGCCTGCTAATATTGTTGCTCTCAGTATTTTCAGTATTTAGGCAATAATTTTGAACAAAATTAGATGTCACAGTGGTACATTGTGTAAAATACACAGACCAGAATTGGTTACTCTTCGGCATTGTAAATCATGATGACCATGTGAAAAGTGGGTAATGGAAAACCTGCTACTTTTGTGTCTAAGGGGTGTGTGGTAGCTACTGTAACTCCTGCCCAAGAGAGAGATTTGTAAGAGTTTGTTGGTGTGAGGGGGTCAGGAAGGATAATCTCTAGCCTACTTCTTCAAGCTTGAGGTGTAAAAGTCCTAAAAACAAGGCACAGGTTGCCCAACTGACACTTTTGGCTGCCTCTCATTTAAAATAGTCTGCTGGTTGCCCAAGAAACATAGAAGCTGAAAATACCAGTCAAATTGCTTAAGGAAAAAAGAAATGCTTTAACATGACAATCTCATTTCTTTTCAACCAACCCAAGAACACAGCAGTAATGAAAAGGGAAAAAATGTTTTCCCTTTTCCTGCAGTATTTGGAGTTCGCTTGGTGTTTTCAGTTTCATCCACAGCAGGCTTATCTGCTCTCATCCAAGCCACTATAGCACGTTACGAAACATATTCATAAAGACAGGTTAGAGGCCACGCTTCCAGAGATACTCCACCTTGATACTGGAAGCGTAAGACGATTTCCTCACAAAGCCATAGGACAGAAAAACAAGAAATAATGATATGGAAAATGGAATATAGCAATGACTGTCTTAAAAAAACAGAGTTTTGACTAGCTCACATAACCATTCAGGACAACCGTGTGGCTGAAATAAATGACAATTTTAAGTCTAAGAAAATCAAATGCACTTTAATTCAAGATCATTTTCAACAACAAAAAAAGGAATTTTAAACAGAGCAGTCTGTGTTCCCCCTGCCTGGTGTCAGATTTTCTCACTCTGACAACCAACATGTGCTCAGCTGAGAACTCAACAGAGTGCAAAGCTGTTTAATTGTTGTGACTATTATCAGGTACAGTGTGGGGGCAACGAAAGCAGATTTCTCTCACACTGCTTCAGCCTGACAATCTGTCAGTTGCAGTGAAGATGACAAGAAGCTTCTCACAAACAAAAACGTCTAAATTTTTCCTCTTGACAGGAGTATTTCAGGATTCCCTGGTATTAACACAAGATTTTGAGCCGTTCCCAATTGGCATTTCAGCTTATGAGAGCAGTGGAGAAAAAAAATAAATTGTGACAACGGTTAATGCATCTCAGTATAATTCATATCCCAGTGACAGATTGTGTTATGAATATAAAAAGGAAACTATTTAAGCAGCGTCTGCCTGCATGTGTATTCATGTTCCATTTTGGTCTTTTAAAATTTAATATAAACCCGTACCTTCCAGATCAAATTCTCAGATCAGTCCGTGATAGAAAAGCACATGATTTATTAGTTTTTTTATTTAAAGAACTCCTGTACAGTGCAATTATATTGCATGTTAGTAATGCAAGTAATGAATAAATGTTTGTTCCCGGTAGAATCTTGATAACTACATTCTTTTAGACCGAGGCACTACATTTGTCTCAAGTTGGAAATGTTACCGCTCTAACAAACAAGTAACTTTGTCTGCATCTGCAATTTAGACATCTGACAACCTGCTTCATGAATCAAATGGTAAGCAGCCCATGAAAAACATGGATGAGCAAACACACACTCTATCTGTCCTTCTCAGCACATCAGTCGATTTTGGGATTTATTTTAAGTATTGGCAATGGGTCAAGACATCACACTTTTGATATCTTTGTGCAGCACGGTGATGCTGCCGCTATGTTGACAAAGTGACCTGCAGTCAGTAAAAGACGAACAGTTATACCCAGATGAGTGATTGTTAGTCTTAGTGCTAACTTCAAAGAAATCATAACTAAAAATGAAAAAGGTCAAATTTGTCACTCTTTTTTTTTATTCCGATTTTTATTAAATTGGTAAAAGAAAAGTAGGTTTGTCGAAAAAATTGTATATTCTTTAGCTTCATAGCTAAGTTGTCTATAACTGTGAGTTAGCAATACACAATTCTAAAACTACTATCAATGGCCTCTCTCCTTTGTCTGCCAGCAGGTGTCTTCAACTCCTGCTTTTTGAGCATCTGGAGCAGAGAGTTCATTGCTCAGGTCATATTAAGGGGAGCAGTGAACAAGACAGACACATAAAACACAGAATCAAACATCAATAAAATTTTATGTAATCCATTTTTTCTGCTGAACAAGTTAACAGAAAACGGCTCTTAGTCAGGTTGAACATACAAGTTATAATAATCAGCTTATTCTCAGGAGTGTTTCAGGAACATCTACCTAAAATTATCTTCAGACACCAATATTAAAATGAACATTTTACTGAAACCATTTTGATTTTCATAAATGAAAGGGGGAAACCCAATACATCACACTTTACTGAAAAATTACAAAGGTAAAAAAATAATAATAATCTGTCACCAATTTTATTACAAATGATTATCTTCATTCCTTGATTTTTAGCTAAAATGTTGTGCTGTGATATTTTACTTCATTGCATTACTCTATTTTGCATTATACTTGGGCTAAAATCAAACAAGTTTTTCCCCCATTACTTTTGTTTTCCTTTTAGAAAAAAATTTAAATTTAGATTCAATATTTAAAAAAAAACTTGTCAAAATTATCATTTTCTCCTAGAAACGTCTGCCACCCGCTGTCACCAAACTTATTTTCTGTAAACCAAAATGTGTTGATCACTTCACTCTTCAGTATGCATTTTTTCAAAAATGTATGCTGGTGGAAATCTTTTAGCCTTTGAGCTTTTCTTTATTCCCATAGACATGTGCCAAACCACTTCTAGATTAAAAAAGGAAGCCCAACAAAGAAGAATAAACCATCCTCAACATGTCATTGGTTAAGCGATAACACACGTCTCTTTAAAACTAAATTCTCACAAAATGCAAAGCTGTTTTGAATCGGCTACACAATAAGAAGCCCCCTCAGCTTCTGCAGCTAATAAGCAGGCATCTCTTTTAACACATTAACATGAAAGACACTGATAGAAACATGGAGAAAAAATATCCTTCTCCTACTGTTAGAGACAAGTTTGAATTTAAAGACACGGTTTTGTGAAGTCTCATTTTGCTTGCGTGAGCTCTGGGCTTCAGCACAGTTTTTCTCTGACAGAGGAAGGAAAGCTCACAGTGCAAAAAAGCTCTTTGCTCTAACACAGCAGGAGCTTTGTGTGTTGGCTGCAGCACAGCAAAGGCTGCATTATATCCAAGCACAAGTGGGTAAAATGGCAGTGTGCTCGTTTTATTCCAGCAGAGTTAAACCTGCAGCGTTCTAGAGCAACATGCATGAAATTTACTTAGATTACAAACCCAATTAATTATTAACTCCATAATCACCACAAAATAAGGATCTAGGATCAGCAAAAAGTACTAAATCTAATGTACTTAAATTTCAGCAAAGCAAACATCAGCACAAACCCAAATAGGGGAGTAATTATTCCTTTCACATAGTGCCTTGATTTAGTTTAGAAATTCAGGCCCAAACAGAGCGGACAGAGGGTGCAAACATAACAAGAAGTCAGTGAAGTTTTGCAGCGAGTGATGTGGGTAAACAGTGCACCACTTCAGCATCCAGGCTTTGTCCTTAATTGCTATCAGCTGCTGCTGCCACTGAAGAGAGATTAAAGTTTCACTTTGGAGCTGTCAGGGTAAGTGGAGCAGCAAATAGCAGAGCTTCTTGAATAGAAAAGCAATTTCTGCATAATGACATAACAAAACAGATAGTCTCTGGAACAAAAATGAACAATAGTTGAACACAATAAAGCTATGTGGCCAGGATTCAGATCTACAAATTAATAAATAAGAATTAATGTGCCTGATACATAAGTATTTTATGTATCAGAAATATATATATATATATATATATATATATATATATATATATATATATATATATATATATACCCTGCATAATGTGAATATGTTAGTGAATTTATGGTTGTAAATTAAAGGGACTGACTTTGTTTTATTTTTTAAACCAATAGTCATTAATGCTTTCATTAAGCCTACTTAAACTAAAATCAGGCAGTAATTTGTCTTTGTCCTATTTTGTCAAGAATATATTTAGCAGTGGTTCTCAGATAGTGGTAATCTGATGGATCTCAATATAAAAAAAATTGGTCTAAATGCTTGACTAATAAGATATCACTAATAAGATATAATGGCATTTGGAAATTTTATCAGTCATATTTCTGATCTTTGGTTTGTTCATCTGACCAAAAACTACAGAAGAGATTGTTGATCTCCCCATTCATCAGCAGTTGCCTTCTTTGGTACAGTGTTAGTCATTAATTACCCTTTATGATTGTGTTTTTCAATACTTTGAAGAGGGGTAACCAAGCAGTTTGGTAACATTGTCCACTGACATGTTGAGCCCCTGTAGACTAACAATAAAAACTCTGAGCATGTTTCAGACCTTTTCATAACATTTCAATCTTTCTGGGCTGACCTTTAATATTTTGACACTCGACTTAATTGAGAGGAGAATTTCATCCTGCTTTGTCTTCCACACAGACTGACATCAGCCTCTTGCAATCATGCATGTCATGCTTGGGAATCAAAATCTTTTCGCTGTGTACTTTAGTGCTAATAAAGCAATGGTGACTCTTAAAAAACGAATTAGTGAACTGTACTAATCTCGCTAGTTATAGGCCATTAAACTCAGAGGGAGGCACTATGACCGTTTGTCCCCAAATCTTTACATACATGATACAAGGTTTCTTTTTTTTTTTTTTTCTAGGACAAGAGTGTGCTGTGTTGAAGAAATTTAGTTTACTTACATAAAAAAAAAAAATAATCATGTTAATATATCTTAGAGCAAAGGCAGAAAACATTGCCAAGATTAGAAAAAAAAAATACTGGAACTATTTAGAATTGTTCTTAAAAGCAAAATTTGAACCCAAGTATCATGCTTGGGCAGTCCAGAGAGCAGAAATGCTGACCTAAACATTGAAGGGTGTGTGGGTGTCTCTGTTTACATGGATGAGTACGCATCTTAGTTTCTTAAAGACTTTCCAAATATTGATTGCTGTGCTGCACTTTGGCTCTGCATGGTCAGATGGGATCCAGAAGCTGTCATCACTTTGATTTTGTCCAGTATTGATGAGACAAATGACCTTTTCTTTTTACTGAGTAGAACATTTCGTTTGACCTCAGACTGTATTAAAACCGCTGATGGAAATAGAGAGACCATTGCTCATACAATCCAATAAACTTTTTACTTATCCAAAATGTTTTGGCCTGTGAGGGTTTCTGGAAAGACATTAGGGCAATGCTTGGTAAATGCTTATTATTTTCTCCAAGTTTCTCCATGACTACCGACTGAGTTAAATCTTTCTGCTGTAATAAAGTTGCAACATTGCAATGGGATTTATAATATCTGCTCTCAGCGTCAAGTTTGTGAGCAAATGTTCTTCCTGTAAAGTCAGTCAATCAGTTTGAATCCCAGTCTGGGAGCTTTTCTGCTTGGAGTTTGCATGTTCTCCCTGTTCATCTGTGGGTTCTCTCAGGGTACACCCTGCTGTCTCCCGCAGTTTAAAAACATGACTAGTTAACTAAATTGCTTTTAAGTGTGCATGTCTTTGTGATGCTCTGTAATGGACTGGCTCCTGTTGAGGACGTACAAGGCCTCTTGCCCAACAGTACTTGCTCAGGTTGTATCAATTATTTGTGATTTTTTTAAGTCTGTGGACATTTCTGTTCTTTATGGACCTTTGCTACCACACCTTTTCATTCCACTAAAATTTTTAAAGCAATAGACCAGCAAAACATTGAAAAAAATCCATTCTCACAATTGTATCCCACACTTTCTGAAAGAGTCAGCTTCTTTGGCACCTGGCATTTTTGGCTTACTCTCCTATTTCAGAGTGTTAATCAATGTCTACGGAATAACTTTAAAGAACGTTTTTGACCTGAAAGAGGAAGCCAAGGTTTTCAACTCAAGTCCTTGAGGGCTGGTGTCCTCCAATATTTAGATGTGTCTCTGCTTCAACAAACTTGAGTTCAATAATCAAGTCATCAGCAGGATTCTGGAGAACTTGACTCCCTACTGAGGAGATAATCCATCCATTTGATTCACGTGTGTTGGACCAGGGACACATCTAAAAGTTGCAGATCACTGGTCCTTGAGATGTGGAGTAGAAAATCTAACACTCATCAAAATCCTTTTGTTTTCTTTTTCAGTCAAATGATTGAAATTACTTTTCAAGACTGTTATTTCCATAGATCCACCTTTGTGTACTCCGATTTCTTTGGTTAAGAGTAGAACTCCGGAGAGTGAAAGGGATCTTATAAGTCAAAATGTCCCTGTGAACAGAAGGTAAATGTAGTTAAATTATCATACAATTTGTTTTTCATCTGCTATTGTTTCATTGAACAGCAAAAAGTGGCACAATGCTAAAATACATTGGCATTATGAATGCTAATGCATAATGCTAATACGTAATACTAACTATCGATTTGCATAAGAGTCCAGCGACACATATCTGTGTTATGTATGCAAAACAGCCAATACAATGGTTATTGTAGAAAAAAAAGATTTATGGAAAAAGATGTTTAAATGTCACTTTATGATGTAACAATAAAAGTAGAAAGTCAGCTGTTTTATGTGTACAAAGTAATGAGAGACATATGACTGAATAATTTAAGAACAAAATAAACAAAGTTTGGAAAAAAAAACCCTACAAAGTCAAAATCATAAAATGAAAAATGAACATGATTTTTATGTACAGTTTTTTTTTTTTTTGTTTTTTTTTTTAAGTAAAAATGTAAAATGCTTATATTATGCTCAGTTTTATGAGATGGAATCCAGATATTTAATTGGTTTTCAAAAGGTTTTATTTTATCATTGCATTTCCTACACATGTTTCCAAATCTTTGTACTACCACACTTACTGGTAATAGATGTAAACAAGGCTTTTTATTTCAAAGTGATCCAGTGTTTACCTGCCACACCTAAACCACTGGTTGCTCTAATTCAGGGGTCTCAAACTCCAGTCCTTGAGGGCCCCAGTCCTCGAGGGCCGCAGTCCTGCAACTTTTAGATGTGCCTCTGCTGCGCCACACCTGAGTAAAATAATTAGGTCATTAGCAAGGCTCTGGAGAACTTATCTACACAAGGAGGAGGTAATTAAGCCATTTCATTCCAGTGTTTTGTACCTGAGGCACATTTAAAAACTGCAGGACTGCGACCCTGGAGGACTGGAGTTTGAGACCCCTGCGAACTGAAAGAATATATAAATCATATAGTAATTTCTTTTTTGTTATTAGTTTTTGTTTTTCACTCCATCTTACAATTGTTTGTATGCTGAGATGATCCATTCATAAAAACAAAACTGAAAATGTCTGGGTGATTTGTAACCATAGACGTAAAACGATAATGCTTTGTCTGCAACTGTAAACAGGAGTTATTCCAGATCCTGCTGGATACCTACAGTGCTTCAACTTTCTTTGAGCTACTTCTCATCGATGCTAAACTTAGCAAGCTCCATCTGTTAGACCTTCTGACAAATTGTATGAGGAATCGACTCCCTGTTATCTGGGTCTCTGTCTCTGCTCTCTTTTCAGTGTGTACTAAGGATTGCACCTCCAGCGACCCTTAATTTAAGATGAGGTGAGTTGAGTCCTTCATGGAGAAAACGGAGGGATTATTGGTGTTTTTATAGAACCAAAAGGAAATGAAAACTCAGCCTAGTGTAGGGCTGAGAGTTAGTGTCTTATTTACTGCCTAAAAACCCAAACCTATATCTCGATCTGTAATCAGTGTTCAAAGTGAGACAACAGGATGTGAATATCCGCTATCTGACCACAGAGGCTGTTACTCCAGCAGCACTTCTGTCAGCGCAGTGAGCCACAGTCAGTCTTAGCTCAGTCCTACAGATCCATCATTGAAAGCATCCTCACACCATCCATCACAGGCTGATATGGCTCTGCCTCCTGCTGCTTCAAGGGAAGCGTGTCATTCAAACCACAGAGGGGGTTATCAAGAGCTGACTGCACTGCATCACACACATGCACACGCACACAAACATCTGCACAGTAACAGAGTGAGAAAGTGGTACAAATTTCTCTGAACTCCCAACAATGTAAAGAGCCACCCAACAGGTGGCCTAGAAGTGAGACTTCTGTTATGGGTAAAAAGTTTTGTTTTTTTTTTGTTTTTTTTTTAAATTCACAACACTAAAAAACAACAGGCTGTTTCATTGGGGGTTGAACTGCATTTATCAGCAATTTGATGGGAGGATTTACAGCAGCTCATACTGTCTTTAAATTTATGCCACCCCTGGTAAAGACAGGGAATCACTACTTCTAGAAATAGTGATTTTTTTCTATTTTTTTTTTTTTTGTATGTAGATAAACAACTAAGTGAACATCCTACAAGAGAATGGTTTATTTTACATTGGTAGAATGCCTAAACAGTTTTAATATATTTATTACCTTTTTATTTTTTTCATCCCATAAAGCAATACTTTCATCATTGGTGAATGATGGTACCCATGATGAATGAGTTAAAGACATATCATGTGTTGGCATAGGGGAGAGCGTGACCCAAGTTTGGAGGCCTTGGGTCCTTGACGCGACTGTTGCGGGTTTGTTTCCTGGACCCGATGATATTTTCCGCATGTCTTGCCCCTTTCCTGTCAGCCTACTTTCATACAAGGGAAACTAGAGCCCACAAAAAAAAACCCTGGAGGGGGCGGAGATGTATATAAAAAAATACTTTCCAGACTGCTCCTTTATTTGTGTCTTGCAAAAAATGAAAATCTCAGTGGTAGTGATTATTAAAACTCATTTGAAATCTTGTAAAGAGATTTCTGTAAGCAGGTCTGCAGTAAAGTTAGTTCTAATAATAAAAATTGTGGTATTGATTTTGTCAAATATTTTCTTGTTGCTGCTGCTTAGATTTGATTAGTTTTCTGTGAACCTAAGGACATATATAGTGCTGTGAAATTGTCTCTCTTCCATTTGATTCACTAGAGTCAAATGGAACCATCCATCACAAAAACTTTCTGATATCTTCAGTTATTTTTTCCTGTCAGACAGATTCTACTTAAACTATTTGTTGATTGTACTGTTCAGGCAGAAATCGGTCCTGGGTGTAGCTAATGAAATTTAACTCTTTTCCTAAAATCTGGTTTATCATTGATAAATTCTGATTTAATAACGGTGGAAGTAATTACTGTTTAGTGTAGAACTAGGTTGACTTTGGTAGCCTTTTTTCCTTGAATAAATTAAATCGTCTTTGGAAAACTGCATTTTGTATTAACTCCAGTTATCAATGTTTGATGTTAATATTTGTTTGAAGAACTGTAAGCTTTAAGTAGGAGAAAAGGAAGAAGAAATTCATACCAGACAAACACAGCACTGGATTTGGGTATTTTGGAGTGTACTTTAGGATTTGTTTGTTTATGTCAATTAAATGTATTCCCCCAGTCAATTTCAACAAAAATCAAATGTGCAAAGGCTGTAATGTTATGATAATATATTATTTGTACAATATACAGTGGTGTGAAGAAGTGTTTGCTCTCTCCATATTTTCTATTATTCTGCATGTTTTTGAAATTTTTGAAGCTGTAATGTGTTACTTTTATTAATATATATATATATATATATATATATATATATATATATATATATATATATAAACCCTACATGCTGCTTTGACTGAGCCTGAGCCACTCAGTCAAAGCCTTCATTTTGCTTTTCCTTCTGTATTTTAGTGTTGGATTTGCTTATGTGTTTTGTATCATTGTTCTGCTGCAGAATCAGTCACTTCTTTCTCACAGAGCCATATAAATTAGAATTTTTACCTTTTAATAATAAACTACATTTAAAAAACATTTTTTGTTTGTTTTTATGTGTTTCCTTTGACAAATATTTAAATTGGTTTGATGTTCTGAAACACTCAACTGACAAAATGGATTAAAGAGGGAAATCAGGAAGGGGAAAAACACTTTTTCATGTCCTTAGTGAATTATGCAGTTTCTTTGCAGTCAAAGCAAAAATAAAACCAAAAAGACAATTTTGCTGCCAGAACCCTCATTAATAATTGTAATGCATGTGCTGCACCAGAACTCTGAAATTAGACAAACTAAAAGTGAAATATTAAACATCATCAATCCTAATTACAAATGTACTTTTCCTGCTGTAACAAGTCAAATCCCTGCTGAGAAAATAGGCTGTAAATTTGATTTGGCACACTAATTTACTAGAGATGAATGATGGGCACCAATTAGAAGGCTCCTCATCCAAACAACAAGTCAGCTTTCGTAATGGCTTCTTCTTGAATCTTATTTGTCAGAGTAAAAATCGAAAGACTGACTCAACCATTTTTACGTTCCTTCAGTCAAAGCAAATCCAACTGGACAGGGAACAAATCTGACACCAAACAGGAACTTCTGTGGCTTTTAACCCAACATGCACCAAACATGGTGAGGATTCCCTGCTACGCTGAGTTGCGGATCATCTTTTAGCAACAATGATGCAACCAAAAAGACATCAATCTGGCCATTGGAGGTTAAAAAATAGCCACAAGGACAAAAAAGAACATTCAAGTCTTGGATGGCAGAAGTTTAGACAGACAGGCATACACCATACAGCAATAAAATGAAATACAAGCTTTCTGCACACAGACCACATGAATACCAGGAGAAAAGATTTTTGATAGGTGTGTGCTGGAGTTGTTTAAAAGAAATATCCATCATAGACATTGGTAATTCAGTGCTTAACACATAACTTTATCCAATTCTGTGGCTCTTAAGTGTGCCACAGGATTGTGGCCTGAAACATTTGGGGGGGGCTGATTATACCTCCAGACTTCAGTAAAACTGACAAGTTCATATCCCCAGAAATGTCAGCAAAATATATTTATCATCAATCAATCAAGGCATGTGTCTCCCTGTTGGGTGCTTAAAAAATACCGAGATGAACCCTCACAATCCCATAAAATATCACTTAATAATCTTGGAGGAAAAATCTCAACAAAGAGCCCGAGATATCATCAATCAATACACAACCATCAAAAATATTGCTCTCGTGAGGACGGCGTGACAGGGAAGAGCCAAGATGTTTGTTTTAAGTCTAAATGATTTTTCCTAAACTGAAGAGACTGCAAAGCATCACAGTGTGTCACTTTTATTGACCCATAAAAACAGCTGTTGCTAGTATCCTGCAATACCTCCCTTATCAGCTCTTGCAAGTTAGACTCTGAGCTTATTTTTGCCTGTTATATGTTAGAATACCTTAACATCCCAAAGTTTCTTTTCAGCCTGACATTACCAAACAGTGGCAGAACAAGGGGTTTAAAGATTTGTGGAAAACTGTGATATATTCCCTTAATATTACACAAGCTCATGTTTCTCTTTTGTTTTCAAACATTTCACACACTTGAACAAAGTTAAGTGAATGCATCGGACTCACTTTATTCTCTTGACATGTTTTACAGCTTGTAAAATCATAATTGTGCAACACACTGGTCACAGAAAGTTAGTTATACTGAACTGATTTATTGTTTGTGTTTGTAAAATGAAGATGAAGACATGGATGGTTCTAAAGTTATAAATGATCCTAAAGCTTCATCATTCCCATCTCCAGGTTGGTCAATAACCTATTACAAAAGAGCCGTATTATAAAAACGGCTCTTTTTGCATGGCTGCTTATAAATCATTGGTCTTTAATCCTATTTCTTGTGACTTTAGAAGTTTTCAAGTTGTGTCTGCACGGTGCTTTTTGATGAAAAATCTGTTTGACATCAGATGCTTGTGTTTTATGAAATCAGTCTGCTGCCTTTTTGATCTGTATCACTTAACCTCAGTAAATACCAAGAGAAGATGAGAGTGTTTGGACCCTGCAAGCCACTTTTCTTCAGAGAAAGATGTCTGAATCCCACCTATTGCATCTTTAAATGAACATGCCAAGCAGTTTACAAGTTTGTGTGCATATTGGCACTACCAAAGACAGATTTATGACTCTATTAACTGCTGTGAATGCATTGAACCTTTTACATTTTTCATGATAATATTATTAACACTTCACAGTAGTAGTTAGCTGTTACAGAGAGACAAACTGCCACACATTCAGATCCCTGGGGAGACAAGAATCCGTGAGCATATCATTTTAGGAGTTGAATGTTATTTGCAGTCAATGGGACACCAAAAATCTGTCGTGTTAGATTCTTGTAAAAAATATTTGTTTATACAGAGATCTCTATTCAGTTTGCTTGGATAAAACTGGTACATGTGAGCTTCAACTCAAACCTCTCACCACATTTGCTGAGGACACAAGACACTGTTTGACTAATGGATGTTCCTAGAGAACAAGAATGAGTGATAAAATAATTCTCTTAGCTTTGTAACTCTGCCTAGTTATCAAGAATGGATTTTCTCTGTGAGTTAATATTTTTCTTCTTTTGATAACTTTGAGCCACTATTAACTAAAGGAAAATAGCTTTTTTTTTTTTTTTTTTACTGAATTGTGGAACAAAATCAAACGTGCATCCTGAGCACTATGAGGAAGACAATTTCTGAATTTCAGATGGAGAGCTTAAAAGCATTTGCTATTTTGTATTCACAGTCAGTTGAAAGCATACTGATGCTTCTTGTAAAACACCATTCATACTTGTCAGAATTGTCTTTTGAAAAATTGCCCATCACAAACACATTACCAAGTGTATCCCAAATTAAACTGTTAAATCCCACAATGCTTTCCAGAATTTCCATGAAGTGTGGATGGTGCAGCGAAAGTTTTTGTCTTTGCAGTGCTTGTTTCTTTATGTTTTATCTTTTATTCAATCCATTGGATGAGTAACTGCTGGCAGTTAATGGTGAACAAATTTGGATGGAGCAATAATAAAAATGCATTAGCATTCTAGGTACTGATTTCAGCAATGTGCAAAGACAAGGAAAATGTGGTAAAAGAAGGACATATATCCTGTTAGTGGGCCATTCAAACTTGTCTAATTTTCTTTATGGTTCTGTTTTAAAGTAAATGCCATGGTGAGCATTGCAGAAAAAGTAAGTAAAAGAGAGTACTGCAAAATTTAACTATCATTAACTTCTATATGAGCAAAAGATAAGACTAAATTCCTAACTTTTTCCGCTAAGCAGTTACTGGCAATACATTTTTGTTCTTTATTTAGAAAATATGTGGTGAGGGAGGAAGACTCTGGGTAGTCCTAACTGAGCTGTCAAACTAAAAGTTGATTATCTTCATTAGAAGCCCAGATGACAGTTATCACCAGCCCAATTATCCATGCGACATTTCTGCCATCCAAGCAGAGAACCTGTCTGGGAACCGTAGGAGAAATACCTCCCAAATTACAATTCATAACTGTGTTTAGTCCAGTCTCTAGCCAAAAGATCAGGCTTTCCTGTTGGCTTGGGATGAGCTGTGCAGTATTTTACCTGAACCTGCCCCCTGGTGCTTTCTGTTTGTTGATTAATGATTAAACAGATCAATTATTGATAATCTTGGAATTCCTCAATTATTTAAATGAACCTGTAAGTTGAAAGCAGACCTGGGGTTAATGTGGGTGATATCATGGTGATCTCTGACTGTGAAGATTAACTCTGCATGCCTTCTCATTGGTTTTGAGGTGTCACCTTTAACTAAAAGAGAAATACATCATTAGCAACTGTGTGTTCCATTTACTTTTGAACCTAATGTAATTTTAAGAGTATAATAATGTGCTTTTTTTTATTTAAACACATATGGATTCTTCTTTCCAAACTCTTTGTATCATCATCTTTTGCCAGTGGTCAAGTTTCCATATTTCACAAACAAATTAACAAATTAAACACCCATTTACCACTGATGATAGCTGAAAAAGATGCAACTTCCATTGAATGTAGAATACAACACATTATAAAATTTAGATTTATTATTTTCAGCTAATTTCAATTTAATTCAATTCAACAAAAATAATACACAGACCCAGCAAAAGCGGGGAGACACAGCGAACAGAAAACACTGAAAATTAACACTACAAATCACCCTAAACACACCATCTTCACTCTGAAACATGTTAGTGGCAGCATTATGATGTGAGCAGGTTTTTCTTCAGCAGGAACAGGGAAGAAGGTTAGAGTTGTTAGGAAAATGGAAGGAGCTTAATAAAGGTCAGTCTAGGAAGAAAACATGTTAGAAGCTGCAAATTAAGGGGGAATATCACCTTCCAGCAACACACGCTTTCATGGAATAGTTTACATTAAGGTGTATTAATACTAAAGGAAATGTGACTCTGTTTTTGCTTTATTTATAAACAAAAAGTTTTTCAGTCAGTTGGGTTAAAGTAAAATTACGTTCAGGCCACAGGCAAATCAGATTTGTTTTGTGTTAGTAGATAATATTCACACAAAGCACTGACTGGATTTCTGTGCAGACATTTACAAGCTGTATTAGTTGTAGTAACAGTCAGACCATCAGCTCTTTGTTGTTGCCTTCGCTTTGTGACAGTAGGACTCTCCAGCTGGGTCTGTGGAGCAGTTCCCTCATAAAGACCCAAATGTTTTTGCTTTAAGCCTCTCGATCTGTTCTCCATAGTTTTCTCTGGAGCTACAACAACAATATGCCAAAAACCGACGTGCAAATTTGAGTTTTCTATATTAAAACCATGGAGAAAGGCACTGCAGCCAGCAAGTTAACCTAGATATACATTCTTTGCTGGCAAAATAACATTTCTGAGGGAAACATTCCTTCATACACAAACACTTGATTTATCAAAATTTGCAAAGAAATTAGATGCTATAAAGGCACCATCATTTGTTGCTGAATGTCAGTCAAAGTCTTTGTTGAAGTGTTTTTCCACTTCAGTGTTTTCAGTGAAAAAGATCTCATTTCTGCAGTTGCTTGTTAGAAGGGCAAACAAACCAAGTATAAGAAATGAGAAGAACAGAAACCTAGAGCAATGAGCTAAATAAAGGTGAATGAGCACGTTTGCTCAAAAAGCCCTTAGGATTTTTTCCTCTGCCTATACTGTGCAAAAGTTCAACATCTTTTCCACATTTTGTCACAATGCAACCACAAACCAGGCAAGGGTAGTATTAAACAGAGAAGCCAGAGAAATCCTCAAGAACTCATGTATGCAGTTTCCCACATGCCATGTAGGAAACACAGTGGACGTGTAAAAGTGACACGTTTGCTGTGTCACACATCCAACATAAGCTGTTGGATGTGTGAAGGAAAACTAACCTTACCAAAAAAGGATCATCTTTACTATAAGATACTGTGGTGGTGGCAGCATTGTGGTGGGTGAATTATTTTCTTCACTGTAGACAGAGAAGCTGGGGGACAAGATAAACACAGAGCAGTTCTGGAAGAAAAACCGTTAAATCTTGCAAAAGATGTGGCACTAGGTCAGGGTTCACCTCCTAGCAGGACAGCTTGTTTAATGAAATAACCACATCTGTAATGAAATGGTTTTAGGGAAAAAAAGCATATTCATATTCCCACAATCAAATCTTTGCTCTAAATCTAGTAGAGAATGTGTGGTGAAACTTAAAATCATATTTTCACAAATGATCATCCAGTCTAATGGAGCTCAAAGTGATTTTCAAACAAGAATGTGAAGAAGCCTTTAGCAACAGCCAATAAAAGTCTTGAACCTGTAATTGCAGTAAAACGTCTTCTTACAAAATATTGACAGAGGGGAGGGTGAAGCTTTTCTCTGATTGCTACTTAAAAAATAACATTTGTCTTTCATTTTGTGGTTGTAATGTGACAAAATTGAGAAAATCAAGGAGATTTGATTGTTTTCTTGCAAAGCACTTCATTTTACATGTTAAAACCCAAATTAGTTCAGTACAGGCATCACCATATGTATAATGTAAGTATGACAAAGACAAAAGACGCCCCTTTTGGCCATTATAAAAGGATAATACTGTCATTTTGAGCAAAGTTAGCAAGAAATATTTTTTCCCTGAAGCAGGCAGGTGTTCTGTGGTTTGCTAATTGGCAGTTTGGCAGCTTTACAAGTCAGCAGGCAGCTTGTCAATAACTCAGTAATTTCCCCAACAACTCTGCAAGAAGAGAAGTTTCTTGTCAGTTTGCCTTGACCTAAAAAGATGCTGCTGCTGATTGTATTTCTTTTTTTGTAGTCACACATTATTATCAATTAAATATTAAAATTCTCTTAACTCGTGGAGTTACAAGGTTATATCTTGCTGAAGCGTCAATGCACTGCCTGTTTTGTGACATTTAAAGAAATGGTTGTGATCAGAGGAGATGGAGGCACTATGTTAGAGAGAGCTGAACACCAATGAGGACTACCAACAGTTGAAAATAGCAGCCTTTGAATGGAGAATCAGGATGTTGGATTTATCATGCTCTCAACATGGTCTCTTTCGACTTGAAAAACACAAGTCCTTTGATTGCTACCGCCTCTCTGACACAAGCTTTCAATCAGATCCTTTGAGAGTAATTCTCCCGGCCAGGCTTTGTCATCCATATTTCCACAACTGTTTTGGAGCTCTGATTTTTGAAGAGCACTCACAAGCTGATCAGTTCTTCCTCACCTGACCTCCTCTCATCTCCACAGATGAAGAGATTTTGGTCCTTGTCAGAAAGTGCATGCACACTCAATTATATGTAAGATGATTATCATGCAGTCTACTTAGCAGACACAAGATACAATCAAAGTGTTGATATTTAATGTACTAATTAAATCAATCTGAAATTTAGTGCAGAAAAAAAATACAATCTTCTATGTTCCCATTTACTGAATGCAGTTTTTAATTTCCCTTGTGTTAGTCAATGGATAAACATTTTTTTTTAAAGAAATTGAATAGATTTTTTGGATGTGCATAGAAAATTGTACACATATGTAAAAAGAAAACAATGAAAACTTGCAATAAAAAAGAAATGGGTAGAGGCATGAAGTCAGCAGAGGCATGTTTAAGGTAGATAAGGTAAAACCAATTGACAGTTCCCGCTCTTTCCCAGTGGCAACACACACTTTATTGGCAAGTCAGTAAGATAGTCTCCCCAGCCTCAAGAATAAGTTGGAGAATTGCAACAGCTGGAGAAAATGCTATTGGTCACAGTCAGTCATTGAAAATGGAAGTCTCAGAGCTATGAGCTTTTCCCATGAAATCCTGCTTTTCCCCTCTATAAAGGTGCAGCATATTTTTAACAAGATCCTCCTATCACACTTCAAGTCAGATATAGTAAGTAATTAACATGTTCATTGTGATGTATGCTTTTCTCTACTCTGCTTAAATAAACTTAAGCCAAGTTTATTTAACATATGACAATGTGTTCCATAGTGGCATATGTTGTGTTTCTTTATTTTTATTATTATTATTATTATTATTATTATTATTATTATTATTATTATTATTATTATGTTTTCCATTTTTTCTAATACATTGGCATGCATTGTATCATGAAATATAATTAAAACTTTGAGTTGATATATTCTCATTGTCATATGTGATGTGATTTGGTCTGATTTGGAGACAGTGGATTTTGTCCAATGTTCCAAGATGATTTGCTGTACATTTAATATGTAAATAAACATTAAGGTTATTATGTAAATTACATCAATTAAACATTTACATTAAAAAATGCTGTACTGTCCTAAGCTTAAATGTTCTGTAAAAAAAAAAAAATCTGTTTCCATTTGGAAGGAAAATGTTATTTTTATGTCAATGTCAAATACTAAGACCCCACACCAGGCTTATATGTGATAAGGGCTAAAACAGACACATTAGAAAAGGGTGGCAGAGGAAATGTGTCACCGCAACACTAAAATAGCCCTGGGATGGAGTCCCTGGACACTCTGTTTCTGGCATGTGTTCCTTGATCAGCAGGCTCAGGCAACCAGACACATGGTGGGAGGGACTGGCAGTTCACACATAGCTTTCAGAGAAGGACAGAAAAAATAGATAGATTGATAGAGAGGTCTTTATTGTCATTGTACAATTTAGAACAAAACATGGTCTGGAGCAATCCAGCAGCAGCTTGAAGGTAGAGAGGATGTGTAGTTATTGCATATGGGAAAACACACAGACCTCATATGCACACACAATATTTTTTGACAGAATAAGTTTGATTAGTCTACAGATTCAAAAAGACAGTAAGAGACACTGTGTTCTTTCCTTCAAGCTGACAAACTTAATTTGGAAAATTCTGGATCACCAGCCTATTGACTAATAGATTACTTGACAATCCTAGAAACTGCCCTTTTTCAGGAGCTGAGATGATTCTCACACATAGACACTGTTGGAAGAAAGCCCAGCAGAGCCTGTACTTCCTGCAGCAACTCAAGGAGTTCATTCCTCCACAGGACTGGATGGTGATTTCTAAAGTTTCATTATTCAGTCTGTATTGTACACACCCATCACTGTGTGGTGCCTCACAGCTCGGTCTGCAGAGAGTTAGTCGTGATGACCTTCCCTGAAATATGAACATGCATATTTGCATGAAAAGTATACAATTTACAAAAGTTTCTTTTTACTTTTTATTTTATTTTAAAAAATGTAACTTTTATATATCTGTATTTCAAATGTCTTCACTGAGAGCAAAATGGAACCAAAGTCATATTATTTATTTGTGCACAAACTTGGCTAATTAAGACGAGTCTGATTGTAATTTAAAAGCCAGAAACTTGGATCTGGCTCATCCCTTGCAGATACAACCACTTCTTGTCTTTTAGAAAGGCTGTTTATGATTATTTCTGATAAAAGTTCTTGAACAACATTTCTCAAGTCAGACACTGATGTTGGACAAGAAGACCTGGTTCAAAGTTCCCAGTCTTAATTTGTCCCAAATGTGTACTATCACCTTGAGGTAGGATCTGTGCTTGACAGTTGTTCCATACCAAACTTGGTCATTTCTTGTCCATATGGACCATGCTTAATGCACAGAGGGTCATGTTGGATCTGAATGAGCCACCTACAAATTGATCCCAAAGGATAACAGCACTGACCAAAATGTCTTTATGTGCTGAACATTGTGAGTTTCTTTTACAGAAACTAATACTTTTCCACAGCATACAGCACTAATTTAGACTCCATTGACTGTGGTGTGTGTTGCACCACTGAGTTTGACACTTTGCATTGTACTGAGTGAAGTAAGGCTTGGATACAGCAGTTCAGATATTGAAACCTATTCCAATAAAGCTCTTTATCTACTGTTTTTGACCTGATGTAAAGACTGCATAATATTTGCCATTCAATCTGCAGGTAGATGGCAACTTCTGCACACTGGGCATCTCAGCATGTGCTGTTCACTTTGTTTTTATTGTGACTGAGTTATTGTTGTTCCCATTTGCTTCCACATTGTTACAATGCTACTGTAATTGCGCCATGTAATATATGAACAGGGAACACACTATGGTACCGCAATGGAATTCACTGACCTTCTGAAAGTGACCCATTCTTTCACACATTTGTAGAAGTGTGTGTCTTTTGACAAAGTTCATGATAAAACATGTATTTTTAACTTCCTACAATTTTAATTCAAATGATAATATAACCCACACATTCTTGTGAGATTCTTCATTTCAGTGTTCGACTTAAATATCAATCAATAGCAGATAACTTTCATGCAGGGTAAGATGTAAAGCACTTTTTAAAATTAAATTTCTGACTAATATGTTTGGTGTTTTTCTTTTTAACTAATTGAAGGTAATAAAACATACCGGAGTATTTTTTTTTATATTGACTTATACTAGAGAATGTTTTATTTTATTTTATTTATTTTGTGCATATTAACAGTGTATCTCTACAGGAGATGAATGTCAAATATATGCCAATTCCAACTCAGAGTGGTTCCTTTAATTGCCTTAATTTGGAAGAAGATTCTTGTTAATCAACTAAATATTTAATTGGACAGTATTAAATTACTAATCAGTTACTAAACAAAATACATTTTAAAAGCTCCTTCTCTCAAATGATAAAACTTAGGAGAAACATCTAAAACTATTGCATCTTTCCAACTTATTACGAATCCTTTCTTTGAATCTTAGCTCTAACTTAAAATTTATTACCATCTTTTCCTCATTTATGTTATAATTTGAGTGATTCACCCCATAAACCCTGTATTGCCCCAGCTCTTCAAGCATATCTATTAGAACTCTAAGCCAAGGATCAGCTTTGCTTGTGCAGACAACAAAAATCTGAGAAAATTAGTTTTATCACAGTCTTATTTACCACAGAGTTTACTAATCGCCTGTAAGTAATGTACATGCAACAGTTAGTTGGTAAACTCATTATTCCTTACCAAAGATCATTGGGTTCATGCATAATTATTGTTGTACAAGGCAAATTCTGAAAAAATGTTAATTAGTAATGACTGTAAGCAAGATGGCCCAAACAAGATTTATGGAGTTTTCGCTTCAACCAGTCAATAAACAGGAAAACAAATGTAGATGTGGCCAAACCCACCTTGAACACCTATCATTTAACTTTACTAGGGGAGCAATTATCAGAATAAGTTTTGCAGCACACAGTAGCCATGAAATGCAAATTACAGCCAGCGAGGGTATTACTACTGTTTTTCCATTCATTTAGATAACATGACCTGCAGATGGGTTTAAATGAGGCACCACATCAACAAGGCGGACCATGAGAGGGCTTCTCCTGATCAGCTTGTCTGAGTGATTAGTGTAGGTGGTCTGGGAAACGCTAAGGTCCTTGTGGAAGTTAAACCCTGATTAGAGGGTAAAGAGTCTCATTTGTATTAAGCGAGCTGCTCTGTGGTGTCAATAATGACAGAAACAGTTAAACTCAAGATGTTTTTTTTTTTTTGTGGCATTCATTTATTTAAGCTTTTACCTTTGAACGACATTTGTCACTTTTGTTTTTGTTGTTAATTCAATATGTCTGCAGCCACTGTATGTACCAATTTATTAGGCTAAAAAGAGAAAATGGATGGTTCTCCTTTTTTGGGCTTGTGTTAAAATATGATGTTTCACTTGGCAAAATGTGTTGCTTGTTCTGGCTTTAAGAACATTCTTTTCTGTTCTTGATGTTTAACTCCAAAATATCCTTTTGAAAAAAATTTTTTAAGACCAAAGATAAGAGAAATATCTAAATATTTTTCCCATAATTATTTAATAATCCAAAAGTCTGATTTAAAAATTTTACTTCCAAGACAGAAGTGTAAAGGAATTTGTTTGTATATGACAAATATGAAGTTACAAATTAACACATTTTGTCAGGTTATTATGCATTACAAAGATTGGCCAATTGAATTACAAAGAATCAATGTAAGACATTTAATCATTCTTGTTTTATTTCTTTTTATCTATGTGTCCTATTGTAATTTAGCAAATCTTCCAAATTTATATAAAAAATGTTTTTTTGCTCAATTGTTTTCATGCCTCAAACTTTTCCGCATTTTGTCATGTTACAATTACAAAACTTAACCCATCATCCTAATTCAGTCAGTATTTTTATATGTTATACCTAGAATACTGAACCTGAGCAAACGTTATTCTGTTAGATTTTTTTCATTATGTGTCTGGTTTTCAATTAGAGTTTTGTTATTGTAGCTAACTTTTAAATTCTAAGACTTAGATAAGGATATGCTACCTACTTAATGTTACTTAATGTGTTATATGTTTTCTGTATGGATTTAATCTGAATTCACACTTCTATGAATAAATACTTGAATATGGACACCAGGTACACGTTTTACTTTCGCCTGTATTTTTAACAAATAAGTTCTGAAGATATTTGACTAATTTGAGAAGTTGTTATTATCAAGATTGTATTTGATTGCACTGTCATACTGCAGTGCTTGAGAACATCATCAACATGTTTAATCTGTCAGTCAGACCTCAATTCCACATGGACAGAAATTGCATTGCCAATTTGCCCATTTCACAGTTTGCAAACCATTTGTAATTCAGTTCTGTGCAAACAGCTGTCCTAAAATGGGATTGCTCTCTCCTTTTGGCTGCCTAATTGTTAGGAAATAAAAGCTGGCAATTGAAAACTCTCCCATCTTTTGCTGCCAAGTAAAAGCACCACACTTCTGAGAGAGAAAACTTACCCTCAAACTATCTCCACCAATATACGCTTTCATTTCAGCAGGATTGTAAGCTTAGTTTCGCAATTATTCTAAATAAAAGTACCTGACATGTGTTAAACATAAAATGTCAGACATTCAAGACATGCATGTGTAATTGAAAACAGGAAGTGGACTGTCACCTAAGACACCAAACAAATAAGTGAAGAATTATAAAACACTGAGATGCATAAGAACCAGCAATGAACCAAACATGACTTTGATTAATGCTGTTCCTAATGTCTACATATTTTTTTCCTGAAAATACACAAGAAATGTCTTCTAACAACATGATGTTTTCTGAAAATGCATTTCTAGGTGGTCTTTGTTTTGATCTAAAATAGATAAACATGAATGCAAAATTAAAATAAACAGAGTAACTTGTTTTATTTGCACTTTGAAGGTGACTTTTCCCACTGCAAAGTTGCAAATAGAAACTACTATTATGACTTGGACAGATGGAAGTTGCAATATTTAAATGCATAAAATGCCACTTGAGTTCTTTATTGAGTTCTTATTGCCTCTTGACTTTGTTGCTCAAAGTTAATACTCTGAATAGGCAGCTCAATAATCACCAGATCGAAAAGCATTTCCAACTTGAGCTAGAACACAGTTATTCTGAAGTCTGAGATCTAAGTCCTGACTTAATAGATTACATTTATTAGATTATTATTCTGATACTTAATGGATTGTTTTAATCGTATTTTTATTTGTGTAGTCACTTGGTAGCAATTAATAACATACTTCTAAAATGCCTTGTGTGAGATCTGCTTGACTGGAGGAAAAACACAGAAGCTCTTTGTACAAAATACCCCTGCTGTTGTTTTCTGTTGCTGAAGTTTCTCTGATTTTGTTATCTTTGACAAACTGAACATATATTATAGTAAATGACCTTGCACCAAATCTGAATAAGTTAAAGCTCCTTATAACAAAGGCCAAAGGAATTCAGCTAACTGCTAATTCAATCTGTATAATTACAGCTTCACATATTGCCTACCCCGAGGAGGAGTTCAGCAAGAAAAAATGAGTTCAGGGCAGATATGTTACACCCATCATGCAAGACCATAAAATGGCTCCTCCTGTGTACTGTACTTACTAATCTCATTACATTTCATCCAGCCCTATGGTTCATATAGCTACACCCACCAGCTCCAGCAGGACTCTCTAGAGACTGGGCTGGAAGAATTAGAGATAGGCACTTAGCTCTGCTTATATTCCTCCCTTCATGGCCAAATCCCACATCTTTTCTGAGTGCATTGGGGAGAGATCAGATGACATAATGTGAAAACCACTGGACAGCAGGGCTATTTTTTAAGTCCTATTTAAAACTAGAAACATGTTTCTGTTTCTTAAATTGACATAATTTGATGCCGAAGACAGGCAGCAGTTCCTCAGCTAGATTTTCAGTGTTGCAACTGTAAGACAATACAGTTTCCCTCAAACAGCTGCTGTAGAAAGTGACCATATTCTGGTACTTCTTCAACAGTCATAGCTGCAGGGCAGAACCATTGATCCAAGGCCTAAATGTTTGAAATGGAAAAGATCAATCAAAAGCAAAGGGGTTATCAGACTGTATGAAATCTAATAATATGACTCTCACAAGGAAAGCTCTCTTTTCTTCTGTACCCATCGATCCCTTTCTCAACTTGCTGTTTCAATTAGACAGCTCTTATCAATGGCCTGCCCATATGGAATTATAACAACTAAATAGATCAGTATCTTTTATGTGCTGTCCAATATTACAGATATGTCCAATATTGTGAACAGGCCCACCTGGGATATAAATCTTTAGCAACACTAAAGGCTGCGTGTCGAATTGTGGCACAAACGTGGGGCACAAGAAACATAAATATTAGCAAGTGGGAGATTTCTGTTTGGCTGCAGTGCCACCTGTTGTAATCTCAATGATTCCTTCTGCAATTCCCACACTGATGGGCACCTCTGCAGATTTTGGCAGTTGGGACAACAGTAACCAGGTCTAAAGTTGTGGAAAGATTTATTTAGGAATTGTATTTTTTGACTTGAATTTTTTAAGAGGTATCCATTTCTCAAAGAGGAGACATTTCAGAAGCAGTGATCTGTGAGGAATGTGTAATGACATCATCTCCTTTCCCACATAAGGAAATGGGGTAGGAAAAGGGGGGAATACAAGCCATCAAAATACCAAAGCGGTTTTCCCTGCATATATATTCAAAATTATTCACTTGCCTTTTTTAAAATGTGCTATTAGAGCACGGGAATTCACTGTTGTGCAGGTAGCTTTATATAAATCCTAATTTAATGTGACCTTTTTCCTTCCTGAAACAGGGATGAGTCACGAAAAGAGCAGTTTAAATGACATTATACCAAGGAGATTTGGCAAGGATGCAATAAGCAGTCAAAATATTACATCAAATAAATAAATATAGAGTTAGCAACTGTGCAAAATATGTGTGAAACATAGGTAGAAATAATTTTAGTAAAATGTTCAATTTAGGTTAAATCAGGTGATTGAATACAATGCCTGGCCAAAACCAATTACCATTAAAAATGGTCAGAGACTCCGGACTGCCTTTTGCTTTTATTACGGCAGAAGGCATAATAAAAGCCTTTTTCCTTTTATTATGCATTTGACACAACATTGTATCCTTAAGCTTCTGCAATGTTGCTGTCCAATGCTGCAATCATTTTTGCCAGGATTTTTGAGTCGATGATAACAGAGCCCAAACCCTGTCCAAAACCTTGACCAGAACATCCCAAACATTTACACTCAAGTTAAGATCTGGAATCTGTGGTGCCTCCCTGAAATACTCGTTCACATTTTGAGCCTGATGAATCCTTGCCTTGTCACCTTGGAATATAGCTGTGGAATATACTTACGGCATGGGAAAAGGCAAAATTCGTTGTTGGAATATTGTGGTCATGCACTATATAGATCTCATTCTTTGGACACATAATGTTGCTGAACCTACCCGCGATTATAACAGGCTTGTATAGCCTCTTTTCTAACCCTGATGCACCCATCCCTCTGTAACAGGGTCAGTCTGGGCTCATCAGACCACATGGCCTTCTTCCATTGCTCCAGGGTCCAATCTTTCTGTTTCCTTTCAAACTGAAGGATTTTTCTCCAGTTAGCCTCACTGATTAGTGATTTTCTCATGGCTGTTCAGTCCCAATCCCTTTAGTTCCCTTGACATTGAATGTTCTTACTTTCACAATTAAACATAACTCTGAGTTCTATCGTTGTTTTTCCATCAGTTTGATTTCTCCAAGCATTTAAGTGATTGCCGATCACAGTCATTTAGAATTTTTTTTTGTCAACCACATTTCTTACTCAAAGATGATGGTTGCCTATTATAATACTGATTTTTGATATGTTGGAGAATTGTTAACTCAATTTTAATAGTGCCTGCAATTCACCTGGGATGTTTTCTCTACTTGATGCTAATTACTTGAGCTTTCTTAAACAGACTGAAATCTTTTCCACAACCACAGGATTTATCTTTTGCCATGATACGAGAAGCTTCTCATCGCATCAGTTGGGATTAAATAACTTGTTGTAATATGATCGCCCATGCAGTAATTATTCAATAAGAGGCTTGTATCTATTTGCTTAGTTAAATCCAGTTCGATCCTTTATTTTGCCCAGGTAATAGAGATTCGCCCAACACATCTTTTCCATCCCTTTGGTCAAATATGAATTTGTGACATTTGACAAACAGTGATTATTAATGCTCTATTTGACCTCAGTGGCATTTATGTGACATTGCATTTCTCTGTTTTGTTGCTGTTAAAGACCAATAGAGACAATAATACTTCTAAATTTATTCTGACAAGCGCTTGAAGATCGTTATTGCGGTGGCAGATAGGACAATTTACACCTTTTTCAATTTATTTCATTTCTCTGTGCAATGTTAGGTGAACAAACTTACTCACATGTTTTTTGAAGGATTCATTTGCTGAGTATAGTAACATTGCAATCAAAATCCTAAAGAAAAATCAAAGATGCACTGTATTAGACTTAGTTTCAGCTGGTCATGCAATTCCTCCCTTTTGATGGTAGGAAAAGAGAAGAATTTACGGCATATATTATAATTTTTTTTTCTTCTAGCTGCTGCTTTTATTAAGATTTTTAAAGTGAATGCTACCTGTTAAAGGTTTAAAGGCCAGTACGTTAGTGATGCAATGCAAAATCATGTGCTGCTTGGAAAAAAATAGTAAAAAGATATCACCAAAAATATCACCATCGTCTTCAACAGTAACCAAGCTTCGCTTTTTCTCGGTTGTTTCTTCTTTTTAACATTTGTGAGATTAGATCCAGACTATGTGAGCATCCATGTTCAGAGTGAAAAATAATAATTTACATTTTATGTTGCTCTACTTCAAAGACATGTCAGGTAGATGAAAGCTAATGATCAGTAATTTCACATGCAACAAGAAAAAAGGAACAATGAGAGCTTTTCAACACTGCTCTGAGAGGGATCACAAAATATAGTACATCTGCAATTTGGTAGAGGTAACGGATTCAGCCTAAAGCTCTGTGACCAGCCTCAGTGAGTATGTAATCTACATACATAAGCATGCACTACGCCCACACATTCATTCAGAAACTCTTCTTCCTGATCGTGATCGTGACATATTAGACCCTTGTTTGTCACTGTCATATTTTCAGAGACTCAGCTTAAGGGAGCATCCATGTGCAGTCTGCACTCATGCATTTTTCATGAATACCCAGTGGAGTTCCTTTGAAGGACTACATTCTCTAGTCACCATCAGAGTTTGGTTACAGTGGCTGTGATATGTAGTAGAGGGGAGAAAATTGCATTGGCCCCAGATAAAGGCCACCGAAGATGAATACGCCCGACAGAAGAGGAACCTTTTAAAGTAGGGCGAATTAATTGGAGTAACTTTGACTAGAACTCCTTCAGAAAACAGGTAAAATCTTTGTTTGAGGTTTTGTTTATCCTTCTAAGTCAAGTCAAGTTTTTTTGTAAAGCATATTTCAACAACACGGCAGTTCAAAGTGCTATAAAACATAACACAATGAACAAACAAAAATAAGATAAAATAAAGAAAAGTTGTTTACTAATAATCCAACTGAAAAGAACAGTGTTTCATTAGTTTTACAGTTTTCTGGAAGTTTGTTCCAGATTATAAAGAGAAAGGCATTAAAACTTTATGTTTTGTTCTGACTCTTTATTCAGAGTGAACATGATACAGAGGACCTGAGAGGTCCAGAAAGTTGATACAAAAGATCTTTGAGGTATTTTGTCGCTAAGTCATTCAGTGATTTATAAACGGACAAACGTATTTTACTGTATTCTACTGGGAGCCAATGTATTGAGTTTAGAACTGGGACAATGGGCTCTATTTTCCCAGTTTTAGTCGTACAATAACTCCTCCTCTCTTAGTGGTCTTTCAAATAATAACCTTGCTGACACAATGAACTTTTTATTATTTCATAGCAGAAGGAGCAAATGCTATCAATCTCTGCAATGTGGGAGTCTGCATCAGACAGCAGCCATGTCGCTCGGCCACTGCAAAGCTGAACATCAGAGTCAGCAAAAGAAATTCAGGAAAACAGAAAGAGGTTGGGCCTTTATGCCACAGAGGAAAACACCATGAAATAACGTGAGCATGGGGGAAGCGCCTTAGTTAAGTGAAAATGGAAACTGACAAAACACATTTTCTGATTAAAAACAAAACTGTTGACACCGAAGAAGTAAAACTGAGGAGGCAAAATGGAGGCAATGATGCAGAAGTGGCAGGAAAGGAGGGAATTTTAGTCTTAAAAAGGTAAAGTCCTCATCCTGGTACTCCCACTTGTTCTTACAAACGCTAGAAGGCGGAGACGCTTAATTAACTTCATCTCGTTCACCTCTGAGCTCAGTTCTTAAGAAATAAACTCTTCTCGTCGAAATGTCAAAAATACAATTATATGCAACACTTATTCCAGACAATTCAATTATCATCAAATTTATAAAGTCTTTATTTCCCACATTGAACATCTTCAGTAGCTCCGTTATTAATTGCTTTCTCTCTTTCTTTTTTTTCTCTTTCTCTCTCTCTCCCTCTTGGTGTATACATATATATAAGCACAGATTCAGAAGAGTGTTATCCCCTTAGGCAAAAGATTTGGAAAAGTTCTGCTCTGACTTTTAGACCTGGAGTTGACTGACTTATGGCTTACAAGCTCCTGGGGCTGTAGGGGCCAGATATGATTCCCTCCCCTCAGATCATTTTCTTGAATGTCAAAGGTAGCCAGTGTTACCAGTGACTAGAGGAAAATCTCCTTCCTCTGCATCACATCACAAAAGATTTGATTTAGCGTCACATGCATCTGCGAGAAGGTGATAAACATGTCTGCTACAAGCTATTCCTCTGTTGTCGTTGTGGTTGGAAATTAAGAACATGGAGAAGAAAGATGAAAGAACATGAGGAAACAGGATTGGCTTTTAAAGCTCAGAAACAAAATGGTGTTTGTAACCATGTGACCATAAAGTTCTGGTATTTTTATGTAGATTTGGAGAATATCCATTGGAAAAATTGCCATTGTTTTGATATGTAGAAATAACTTAAAAACTTCCAAAACCATTTATGAAACATTTATAACACAAGAAAATCCCTCATTGTGGCACTGGTTAAAAAATTTAGAAATGCTCACTTCTTTTGACTGCTCTGCATCTCAGATTTTTCAACACATAGATGAGTGAACGCTATAACATTTCAGAGTCGTAAGCAGTGTTCAAGTTTTTTTTCCCAAAAGCAAGGAATTTATCCTAATGATTTTTAAAGTTGTTTATATTTAAGCACAAAAACAGACTTACTTGGCAGGAAAACAGATCAATTATTTTCATTTTACTCACTTTTACTTGAAGCTTAAAAATAAGCAGTTTAAGTCGAAAGACCTGTGGAGCTTATTTTATTTCTTTACTAAACCACCCACATATAAACATTTTTATTCTCAGGTGTCTCTAATATTAACTCTTATGTTGTGTTAGGACCAGCCTCAGTCCTGACCTAAATTCAGTTCAGAACTGGTGGGAAGAATCAGAAACAGATGTCCACAGCCACTCTAAATTCAATCTTACTGCACTTTCACAGTTTTGCAAAATGTGTCCACAGCCTCTTTGGATGTGCAAAAGTGGTCGAAAATTCTTCCAGTTATAAGAAATAGGGGGTAATACAGTGGCAAAGCAATGTTTAAAAGAGCAATGTGCAAAAATATATTTGAATGGAATTGTGGCTTACAGATGCTGCTTGTATTAGTTTTCTACCAGGATCAACCATCTTTAATTTGAGCCTGGTGAGAGAATGAAGGCAATCTGGAGATATAGCAGACCTCATTTTCCCAGAATGCATCAGTTGGTGTTGGATGGGGTGCTGTTGCAGATGTTCATACCTCTAAGGAAGTGTAAAATTGCAATAATGACTAATTAGCGATTCCTTATAATTCCCATTCAGGTAACCTGTTTTTATGATGTTATCTATAGAAAGGCTGAATGCTATTCTTACAGGGAAACAAATAATGTGGTTCCTTCATAATTGCCTGGTTAGAGAAAATGTGCTTGGAGTCAAATTATGTTAAAGACAGGTCTCAAGACTATCTCACAGCTAATACTTAATTTGAATGTCTAAATTTAGGCACTAATGTTTCCCAGTGCTCATACTGGTGGCAAACAAAATTTGCATTAGTTCAAGTGGGGTCAGTCTTATTTATAAGGTGCATTTACAACAACAGCCACTGATCTAACCACTGTACATATGTTGTATGTAAAATAAAGCAAATACATATTCTAAGAACAATTTATATTTAATTTCTGCAACATTCTACAAAGAATCAGACACATAATTCCGATAAAAATTATAATTGTCAACAAAGCAACAAACAATGTGAAGTGTTGGTCTCACAGCAAGTTTAACTGGATGTACTTTGCACATTTTTATGATACTCAAGTAATATCTGAAATTCAAAGAAAAAGCTGACCATCAATCACTTTATCATTATAATGAACTAATAGTACATTAGTCACTGCACAAATAAATATTTGAAACATTATTATCAATCAACAGGTCTGGTTTTATTGTTTCAAATGCAAATAAACTTTAATGCAACCTACATTAGTGATAAATATCAGCATCAAAAACAGTTTCAGTATTAATTTGATTTAAATGACCATTCATAAATTAAAAGTAAAAAATTTAAATATAATTAATCAAGAAGTTAGTTGTCATCAATATAAATTGTGAGACATTGTGCTAAAGATTGTGAGTAGCTGGCACATTTTATTTGTAATTTAGTTTGTCAGATTTTCTTGGCCATATGAAGTAAATTCAAATAACATGTTAATATGAGCAAATGTAAAGAAGAAAAATAGTTATGAAAAATTATAAAAAATATAACAGCCCTGTTCCAATGTGTTATTTGTCAGAACACTGTTTTTTGTGCGCCAAAATTGTGCCTTTTTTAAAACTCTATGTACAGTTCTAAAATAAAACTTGATATGTGTTTTGCACACTTATATTTCTATGCAATATTTCACCTTCATATACATACACAGTGTTCAAAGTTACAACACCCACACTGCATTTGTCATGTAATCCTCTCTTTCCTTAAACTGTCCAAACTGCTGGTGTAGTACTATCTGTGCAGCTCCTCGCCCAACAGTGGCATTAAAAGCACATGCCCACATTTACTCCAACATATCCTATATTTGGCTCACTTACATTGTATTTTTCAGAAGAGCGAACAGATGCACAACTCATTGCATCATTCCATAGCCCTCTGCCAGAAGCTTTTCTGCTTGGTGAGCTTTTCTCTACTTTGTTAAATGTACAGTGTGGGTTTGACAGTTTGCTGAAGCTGAAAAATAAATCCAAAAAATAAATGAATAAATATATGTGATTGACAAGAATTCACATCTTTGATGTAACACCTGGGAGAGCTGGAGAAATAAAAATGAGTCAACTACCTTTCCTGTGAAAACCTGACAGGCATGAGCATCAACTGTTCCTTTACTAATATGTGGGTAATTTCAAGTAGTCATAACTCCTAAGTATTAAAATAGTAAAAGAAAAAAAAAAGAGAGAGAGAGAGAACATCCTTGCTGACATCCATAGATATACAAACCCAATGTAACATATAACTTTAGGCTGCAGAGACCAAGTAGGAAGTGAAAAGTGTGCAAGACTTGAGATAGTTGTTTACCAAATGCAGCCAGAACGGAAAATCTCATGCATGAATTTAAATAGTTTTGGAGCATTTCTTGGATCCCAAAGGGCTGAGGCCCCATAGCATTTGACTCAGTGTGCAGCAAACTTAGTCATGAGCTCAGGATTTGATTGATGTTTACGTCACAGCCTCATGTTCAGGTGTGACCATCACACCCAGACACATGCCCCAAGTCAGGAGTTGAAGTAGCAAACAAGGTGAGTATTGATCAATACTGTTTTATTTGCTTTGCATGTGTTTATCAGTTCCAATGCGTTACACAGGTTGTCACTAAAATCTCCAATAACAGAAAAATAACTCATGTATATATAAATAAAAAAATATATATAAATAAAACACTTCTGGCAAATTGCTATTTTTTGGAGATTTTTTTGTTCTTTTTTCTTTTTCTTTTTCTTTTTGAAGTTGCCAGTGGTGTCTCAAACGTTGCTAAATATAGCAACAAAGCCACCAATTATGTTTCTCTCGTCTTGATCACAATGCCGCTTAACCCTTACCACTCATCCCCACGCTTGGCCGTTCCATCGGGGTGTGTCAGCACCGCCCACTTTGGTGAAATTTTTCAAAACTTAAGAGGTCAGGGCTATTCTTTCATACTGGGTTTATTTACAATTTCATAACCAGGATGTTTGCAATTGCATCATTATTACATTTCACCAGCATGCAGAATACTTTCCTTTGCTGTTTGGTTGTTGCATTATATGTGACCAAACAATAACTTTACTGCCTAAATGTATTTTTAAACACAGTTTGTCGGGGTGGAGGGGTTCAGTTTTTAAACTGTTTTCAGAGACGTGTCAGTGAGAGAGTCTTTTATTTTCTTCACTTCTCAAAGAAGTGCTCTGTATCACATAACATGAATTAAATAAGAAAGCAAGTGTTTTTCTTCAAGGTTTTCCTGTAATACAGCAGCTCTGCCCTTTTATTCGTATAAACTATTTATGGAGTTCAGACTTTTGATTTGGTGTCAAACATTTCATTGAAACTGAAAAATGAGACCTTTCGTTTTTATGTACTTACATTAAGTGCCTTTGTCAGCAGATTTTTTTCAGACCTGGTATATGAGCTTATTTATTTTTCCTCCGACCTGACCACAGTCTTGGTCAGTATAAATTCAGGTTTTTGCTGGAGACGGATAGAGCGAGAATTTGAGGATGAACACTGTTTGTTATAAATGATCCATATTATCAAATTAACTGGTTTATGCTTTCATAACGAAATAAGGACATGGATGCATTTCTGTATGTTATTTACACAAGACCACCCTTTACAATGTACTATTGTTGAATGTGTAAGGTCGTTATGACATTTGGCTCTCCTTGTGAGCCTTGATTATATTCTATCATCCATCTTGGATGGATAAGTTCACATAGGTGATGTCCTTGTGCTGACAGATTTGCTCCACCTTTTCTGTTTTTCACCGTGTTGAGTAATTTTTAGTTTTTACGACCCCCTACAAACACAAACACCTTCAAATTAAAATGTATTTTGGATTTGCGAGGGTTCCTAAGAGAGTGATACAATCACAGTGTTTTTCACTCTTAGCTCAGGCTAAGCTGGCTCTAATGCTAAAAAAAATAAAATTAAAATTCTATACTTTTCATTTTTAAAAATCAGAATAAGATTTATTTGATTCTTGGAAGCTGTGTTCAGGATGCAATCACTTAATTGGAGTCTCAGCAGTCTAATTGCATGGATTTTGAACCAGAGATGTAATCAGGACTTTATTTAAAATAGTTATTTAATTTATCTCCAAACCAGACTTCTAAAGGCTTTTTGCCTCTACTGGTAAAAACTGATTTAGTTTTCAATGCTAAAGAAGAAAACAAAATATGATAACCCTACAAGTTATGGACTCATTCTTATTTTAATTAACATTGTTCCTCAAGACTATGAAGAAATACATAGAATTTTTTAAATATGCGGTTTGATCATTTTAAAGAAATCACAGTTAAAGTAAGATGATGGGAAACTTTATCACGATCCGTGCTTGTAGCCACCCACACACAGAAACACTGTCTCTGTGTGTGACAGTGACAAGATATTGGCCCGAATTGATCAGACGCGCCATGTGACTACTTAACATTCTTTAGCCGTCAAAAGTCCTCTAATTGCTTCACTGATGCTGTTTTTCTCAAACAGAACATGAGCCTGGCATTTTGTGCCACAGAAAGATGAAGGGAAACCCAGGAGACTTATAAAATTGTCTTCTGTTATGATTAATTCTTTTCCAGAAACAAGATTTGAAAGGTATGAGTTTATCGTGTTAGCTTTGAAAAAGAATTGAATAATCATCATTATAAAGTTCTTTAATACTTCAATCCGTATAATATTAAATTGACATATTACACATATATGCAGAACTCCTGAAATCATTTTTAAAGTCTTTTCATAAAGTCATTTTTGGAGAACCTATTATTTTAATTCTATTGTCCCACCTTAGCTGAAACCCATTATTCATTTCAATAAATTATTAATATTTGAGACAGGAGGCTGTCTCTGAGAAGCCTCCACCGTGAGTGTGTTATGTCAGCTGAGCCTTCCAAGACTTGACTCGGGTCTGTGTGCACTGCATCCAGCATTTTAGCCAGCGGCGGTTTCCATGGGAGGATGGCTTCCCAGATCTCTTCATCATCTGGAGCGTGCTAGACATGTGTGTAATGGTCTTTCTCATGCCTCACTGCAGACTGTCTTCGATCTGAGAAAACTACATAAAGATTTGGATGGCAGAAGACTTGACAAACGCTCTTTCCCAATTCCCTACTGGTCCGGTGGCCTTTTCGCAAATAGATGCTCAGGCAGCATTCACAGGTTGAAAGCACTTGAGGACAAACATGCACACATGTCCACACTAGAGCACATGCACAAAGGGGAAACACAGAGGCAGAGTTTGTTTGCAGTTTCTCTGCACTATTTGGCATTTGTCGACGTTAGTGTCAAACTGACAATCACTATAGGTCAAACTAAATTGCCTGTTGTCTAAAGTGTCTTGAAAACAAGCTTGCCTAAATAATTACTCACTCCATTCTCCATTCCCACATTCGCCAGCTGTGAGAGGAGAAACACTAGGCTTTTAGTTTTTAGAGCTTATAATCTGTCCAACTGAGTGAACTTAATGATATCCCTGCAAAAAGTAAAAATGGCATAACAAGATCTCACTTCTCTTCAGCTCAACAATACATCATCTTGACAATCGATCTGCTGTTCAGTCACGCTCACAATAGGAAGTACCCAGACTTCCTGTGGACTATTTATTATGCTTTGTGGGCAAAGCCTGGTATTTGCCCTGCATGATATTAGTCTATTTTAGCTGTCATCAGTAAGCATCTGTTAACCTTTGGATAGGAGGGGGAATGATTGGGTATAAAACAGAGCACAACAATTACCAACACTGGCCAAGAATGTCAAAAATTAAATGCTCTCATCAAATGTGATCATCAAAATTATACAACGTCAGGGGACAGAATGACAGGGTGCTTTTATAATAAACTGACATTTGTAATCAGATCTTTGGCCTGAATAGAAGATTTCCACATCACATAAATCATTTCCAGTCAAGTGTTTTTCAAAAATGTGTTTCAGTAAATCACATTTAAATTGGACATTGTTGGGTAAATATTAAAGAAAATTATACAATCATGGAGTTCACAGTTTCACTTAGTCAAGCATGTGAAAGTCAATACACTGAATCAATAGAGTGCCATAATTTCACTTCAACATGTCAAACATTACCATAACTACTGAAGCTATTTGGATTTTTTGAGGTTGCTGGCATTGCTGGGATTCACCATAGAAGTTTAGCAAAGATGTAACAAATACTGTTTCCCTAAAAAACAACAACAAATGTTTAGTTTATACACTGCACAACAGGGTTATATACTGGGATTATATACTGGTACATTTTCTAGCTCATGGATGTCAATTTTTTCTTTTAATAGCCAACTGCCCATAATTACTATATAATTAAATGTTTCATATAACTGATTTTTTTATGTTCTCCAATAATCTGATTTTAAGAATAAAAAATTTCAGTTGGAACATAAGCCTTGTGTTTACTGAGAAGCTCTAGCTACACAGCATTTTGGTGCTAAAACACAGTAAATGTGTGACTTTGCAAAGTATAAAAAAGCTGAAAGCTTCAGAGGAATGAGAATCAGTAATTGTGCAACAAACCAATGTGGGTAAAAGTTTAGCCAGATGATCTACTGGACAGACTATTCAACTGCCAGTGCTACATATAGAAAAATGTAATGGTGAAATAGATCTGTGGTCAGAATTTTGGCTGTTGAATAAAACAACTGTTCAGAACAATGACACATTGTCAAGTTCACTTATGAGTTTTTGACTAGCTTAGCAATAGTAGCTGTATCAGGAATTTGATTGGCTGATACTAATTATGATGTTGCCATAGACCTGCTTAGTCACTGCTTTGGAAGAAAATGTATTATGATCAGTTTGCACATGACCAAACTATTGAACTTCACACTCATAAGAAAACCATCTGATGTGGTGGTTCTCAAAGCGCTGTGAGGAATATAAAATCAAGATTCGTAGCTTGGAGACTTTTAAGTGTTTCGGGTTATATATATGGATGTTGCAGTTCATTTTACAGGACTTGGCTCTGGCCCATGCTAGAAAAACATACTACTCCACTAAGTGGTGCACACTTGAACTCGGGCAAGTCCAACAGAGGAAGACAGAGAAACTGTAACAACACAGAATCTGTTCTGTGATCAGATCATCTCTACAGTGAAGTGAAAATACCAAATCTAGTATATTGCAACTACTGCAGACTTTTAAAGTCTGTGGGTTCAGCAGGAAATGATATACTGTATATGCTGTAGGTGAGATGGAGGCAGCCAGAAAAGCGTTATTTCTGTAAAGGTTGTTAAGTACCTGAGATTATATGTGATAAGAAAACAAACACTGAATATTTACACATAATTTTCATCATCTACTCCAGTCATTATATAGCACAATATTGTAAGGGTTTTGCTAGAAAATGTACAGAACACCAAGCAAACATTAGTTGTGATAAAGGCTCCTGGGGGCCAATCCAGGAAAATGTTACAAATAAAAGTGGTCCAGCTCGCTGATTTTCATGTGGAAGGGTTCATGACACAGAGCTTTCAGTGTTGATAAGAGCAGACTGTTACTGGCAGATTTTGTCTGGCAAAGTTAAGAAAATAAGAGACTCACTTGTAGCCTCAGACAGTTAGTTTGGATGGATTTTCAGGGGTCAGTTAAAGCATTCAGTGAAATCAATGCCACCTTCAAGCATAAGGACACTCAGATCTCCAAACAGCTTCATGCCTTCTGGGAAGAGGAGTCTTCAGAGTGAAGCGGGAATTGAGGCACTAAAAAACTTTGAATAGACAGCGACTTAAAAAGGGTGGCCACTATCAAGAGGAATTATTATGGTGACCTGACAAACCACATTTCCTGAATAATTTCAGAGTTGCTAAGAAACAACTCAAAGTCTGGTATTATGTATTTTTTAGGCACACAGTGGCTTTGTATGGCACAATAAAGTAACAATGTTACCTGCAGTTGTTATAAATGCTGAATATATCAAACATAACTACAAGAAATTTGACTTTGCAATTTGATGACTTACACTTGGCTTTTATCTCTCTAAGAAGCTCTTCTTCTTTCCTATTCTATTGCCATTTTGCTGTTTACAATCATTCATAAAAGCACTGGACTAAGAAGTAGTTTGTATGATGAGCTCAGGTGTTTGCTAATTGCTGCTGCTAGTCTGGAAGGCCTGAAAAGTGGAATTGTTGGTCAGAGATCCCACAGGTCTATTTAGTGGTTGTGCAAGACAGTATCAAAATGAAATCCAGTCACATTCACAAACAATAAATCTGAATATCTCCTGTGAAAAAGTAGACAGTACTGTGGCACATTTGCAGGGACCCAACAAGAGCAAAGAAGCTATGAGATGTTTTGTAGTTTCCGAGTCAAAGATTGCACCACTGAAGATAAAATTGCCACATTTTAAACCTAATAAATCTGCTGACCAGAGCAATGTTAGGAAATAATATTTTGTTTCAAACTTTTGAGCATGGAAAGGGATCAACTGAAGTTATGGACAGATCAAATGGTCATTTTTCATTGGATATGCTGCACAACATAGAGGTCTTACAACACAGAAACATGTACCCATAATCTTTGTCTCTCTTTTCAAGCAGAACAAAGCCAGCAGATCTGTCTACAACAGGTCAAAGGTTAGAGGAGCCAGTTGTGATGACATGGACCAGCTTCATTATCTACAGCTACAGAGACAGAATGTTACCATGGACAGTGATTCAGAGGAGGTATGCACTGAGCTCCGGTCAAAGTATCAGGTGGTTACTGATACTTGTAAGCTGATACAAGTAAGTATCAGCTTACTTGTCCTAAAAAGTCAAGCAACTATTTGATCTTGAGAAATACAGTAACATCAGGACCATTCTAAAAATAACTGTATGGAACATTTATTTCAAATGTTTATTTTGCCCTCTCATTGGAGAACCTAACTGATACAGAAATGTATTCAGTAAAAGTAATGCAAGAGCACAGTTTTAACAAAGAAATCTGTCTATTAAGATGTTGCCAAGGAGTCTAGAAAGATTTCACACTGAATGATTTAAACCCATCTTCCATGAGCATAACCTTGTGTGTGTCAGAGGAGGGCTGCAGCACTCCAACCTTTGGCTGTGAGAACTGCCAACTCGTCACTGATATTCTACTAGTTCATAACATAAGAGAATAATGCTTTCTGCAGCACAAGACATACTCAGGCAGCTGAGAGAAAATTATTGGATTCTAAAATGCAGACAATTAGTAAAACTGATGTTGTCACTGTGTGGCTTCTGAAAAAAATCTGAGCCAAAGCAGCACAGCAGGTAACAGTCCATTTAAATTGAGATTGAATGACTGACTCACTACTGTTTCAAATCATAAACTTGGACTTTTTAAGTCCTCTTGTATGTAAAACCAGGTGGTCAATCAAAAAACACATATAATGCTCTTTTGACTTGTGCAGTCACAAGAGCAGTTCACTTAAGGTTAGTCTAAGATATGAGTGAATATTAACTCCTGGCTATTTTCTCAGGCATTACCAAGACTTTCAAAAGAACAGAGCAAGATCCAAAATAATTATTGAAGTCATTTAAAGTGTTCAAGTTTCTTACAGAGAAGGGCGTGACATGGAAGCTTTTGTGAAAGGATTGTGAGATCTGCTAAAACATGTTTGAAGAACTTGTGGAAGGCTTCAGTGAGCTCTGAGGACATCACAACTCTGCTGACAGAGTTCAAAGTCATATTAAACTCTAAACCCCTCACATACAATAATAATGCTTCAGAGCCCCATCCACTTTCATGCTTTCATTTACTGGTCAGTGGAAATTTGCTTTCCTTGCAAACAAAATTTATGATACCCTGCTCTCCCACTGGAGATACCGTCACAGACTTTTGACCAGCTTTTGGAATAACTGGTGAAAGGAACATTTCAATCACTCAAAATTAACTTACTATTATTAACTATATGCATTGTGCCCAAAGTGAGAGATGTTGTCATGATCGGAGATGACAACACACCCAGACAAATATATAATATAGGCAGGATAGAGGAGTTGTTTCCAGGGAGGGAAGAGGTATTTGTTGAAGATAAGTTAAAGTCATTAATAAAAGGTAATTAGCAAATTTTGCTTTTGTTATTTGAAATTCAAATCTTAATCGTTTTCTAGGTAGAATACTGTGAATGTGATAAATTCTATACATTTTGTTTTGAAATTACTGTTATATGCTTTTATTTTGTGAAACTGGAACACTAACAGTTGTCTTGTTGCAATGCCTTGTTGCCAGCGTGATAAAAATCAGCCCCTTGTCCTATGCTATTTGTTTTGTACAGAGGGTCTGGGCTCTCAGCTGTTAAGGAACAATTGCTTCCTGGACTACATTGAAACTTTAAATTTTACCCAATCTGAAACATTTTTCTGTAACGTATGTAAGTTGGCAGATGGATGCTATGAAAGCTTTCCAGAAGTTGTCTGCCCTGTAAACAAGCATCCTCCTATGAGAAGAGAGAAGAGCAGAGCTCAACTCGGCAGCTGTCAATGTTAATTCAATATTTGGAAGCGTGGCAAACATGGACTGAGCAGCTTTGTTCTCTTCCTCCACTGCCATTGCTAAAACTACACACAGACTACAATTCTAAAACAGCACAGAAAGTCGGCATCATCCTTTATGACGTCTCCTTCTGTTTGCCGATTGCCCCAGTAGAAAAGCTACTGGAGAGAATTCAAATGATTGCCCAAACTGGGCTGAGGGAGAGGATTTTTTTGGAGCAGAATTGCATAGGGAGCCAATGGCCAGTCTACTTCGTTGCAAAAACTATTAAGAATGCAGTACATAACTAATGGTATATGATCTGTAAGAATACAGAAATACAGAAAGAAGTACAGATATCAGTAAACTGACTGAATAAATGATGCATTGCTGAAAACAGCAGTACAAGCTTTGTTTTACATTATTATTAAGAGATTAAGAGACAGTAGGAACTGCTTTTATTTAATAATCTTGGAAATATAATTCTTAATGGGACTTATGTTAAAGATTGCCTAACTTAAAAAGTGAAATCTGACATAGTTGTCTCAAACACAAACATTCATTCAGAAAAACTGCATATTATTCTCACTGTTGTTGACAACATGTTTCCATTCTCTAAGGTGGTGCAGTGTTCCAGATGTACAACTGCAGACAGAAAGACTCTCCAGAGAGCCTCTAAGGCAGCTCAAAATATCATTGGTAGTTAGAAGCAACCAGAGGACATTAACCAGGATATGATGTTTCCATTGGGTCACAAATATCATCAAAGACTCTTTTCAGCCAGGGAGCAAACATTTAACACTGCTGCCCATAATTCCAAACCAGGGCCACAAATAACTTTTTTCTTTTTTTAGTAACTAATAAAATAACAGTAATAATGTAATTGATAAGTATTTTACCAGTTCTTGTTCAGTGTTAAAATATCACATTAATGAGTTTAGTTTCAGGTAATAAAATAGTACAATGCTTGCAGTGGTATTTGTAAAGTATCTTGGACAAATTAGTCTAATTTGGAACCAGTTTTTTTTTTCTCTCCTTGTTTGGGAAGAACACCTAAAGAACAATTGGTGCTAATCAACTGCTGTGACAACAAATGTCTTCAACCAAACTAAGTTTACTGTTAGTAGATAAAAATGACTATCCCTTCACACAAAGAGCACAACTTATGCTCTTAAGAATGTTCTGTGAAGAATATTATAGTTAATGAATGTCAGTACAATGACACTTAAAAATATACACACCATTGTTAAATTAGAAATAGGTTCATCAAGGCTTGTTGGCTCACAGAAGTGCCCTTGGTTGCAGCACATTCTGGTTAAATTGAATTCAGCACTCCTTGCAGAGAGTCAGTCAGTATATCTGACATGTTTCCCTACCTGACAAAAGTTCCCCAATCAGATTGTAAGGACATCTCTTGTCCACTGTCCGTTGGATTTGGGATCTGGATGAAAGTTAGAACTCACATAAATGCTGAAAATTAAATCTATTTAGTATCTTCAACTTTCTAGCATAAACTTGAATGTTTTGTTTAAACATTGGTATTAGGAAATGCTCACAATTTCATGGTGTTCTTTTGTTGATTGATGTCCAATATTGTTTTTGTGTCCAACATAACTTTTTTAAAATGTTCCCAAAACTGTTTGTTTATTTCAGATCCAAGCACAGTCTCCTGCAATGTATTGAGAAATTCAAAAACATGTATTTGAGGTGTTTTCAATGGAAGAAAATAGTTATGTTACAACCTTCCCCTTTTACCTCGACATACGGACAGTACAGGAGGATATTGTTTATGTATAGCTGCAAAGTCTGTCAACCTCTCTGACCAGTTTCTGCCTTGTGTTTTCAATATTTCTGAAGCAGTGTCCTGTTTTTGTAATGTCATTATTGTGTTGCATTTCCTCAAATATCCATGGCTTTATTTCTTTTACCATGGTATATAAATAATGCTGTGGAACTTCTTGTCCCCTTCTCCTGACTGATATCTTTGTACACCGAGATCCTTCTGACTGTGCAAAGAAGGGCTTTAGTTAAATAATGCAATGTGAAAAAGTCAGAAAGATTCAACTTCAATTCAGGTGATCCCCTTCGAAGATATGTTTGTTTTACATTTTCTTTACAATAAGCAATTTTTGTGAAGTATTTTTCAATTCTATTATTGGAAATAGTTTGTATGTCTAGATATTTTTTAACAGTATTCTTTGAATATTTTCAGAATACACTTATTTATCTGTTTTTTTTTTTTGTTTGTTTTTTTTTTTGTTTGTTTTTGAGTCAGCGGTAAGAAGGTGAATTTTCTTGGATAAAAACACTGAGTCTGAACATGGCTTTTACTAGACATGTTCAGTAAAAGAACATGTCCAGTTTTGCATCACCTGATAACATTACAAATGTGAATCCTTCCAGAATGTTTCAGTTTATTTTAGAGTAATTAAAAAGCGTCATTACCAGGTACATTCCAAAATGCTTTTGATGCAACTTAAAACAATTAAACAGGTGATGCAGCATCCAGAGACATCCTGCAAGAGTGATCCTGTGCACAGTCTGATTGAATCAACCCCACCCAATATTAGATAAGCAGTTATGACTGGCCCTGTCCCAGTCCAATAGAAGTCTGTTTGAAAGGAAGGGGCAGCCAACATTCTGCCAGAGAAAATGAAACATGAGCTCTCAGCTTCATCGGCTTTCCTGGCAAAGAAACCCAGCAACACAGAAGGCATCTTAACGTGATTTTACAGCTACAATATCCTCTGACTTCACCTTGGACACTGTGTGATCTTACATATTCTTGCCAGAGTGGTGACTATGTTTTATAAATGAGGGCCAAAAATGCTGATTAAGATAAAAGCCACCTTAAGAGTTCAACAAATCAGTAATGTTGGGTCATATGCTCGAGACAAAATGCAGTATGTTTACCTATGGGCCAGCTGAACACAGACTCATCTTGTCTATCTTCATCTAACAGGACTGTATAACGTAAAAATTTTACTGACCAGATTTTTTTTATTTTCTATTAACGTTAAAGAAAAAATACTTACTCCTGGGAAACAACCATTTTGTTCACTCTGTCATTATTTCTTTTTGTTTTTCTTTTTTTTTTCTCCAAAGAGTTTTTGCGGCACTAGAGGCTCGTATTTTTTACAGTAGATAGACAGGAAAGAGGGTGAGGAGAGGGGGGAAGACATGTGGGAAAGGTCGCCGGGACCAGGAGTCGAACCTGCGACGTACGCGTCGAGGACTGAGGCCTCCAAACGTGGGGCGTGCTTAACCCCTGCGCCACCACAGCACAACTCTGTCATTATTTCTATTAGTTTTCTCTCCAGCTTTTCCAACTCTCGTCATATTCCACTCAGCAACCATTAAAGATCTTAGCTTTGTGCAGACAATGTTATCTCTAAGGTAAGGTAAGTCTTTGAGCATAACTAAAGGACCAACTCCAAACCCAAAAGAGCACCATATTCCTTCCAAATTGAACAGTTGACACAGTCAGGCAAGCGCTAGTCTCAGACATTTCCACTGTATTACCAGATGGTGAACTGTGTTTCATCACTCTGGAGGACATGTCTCCACTGTTCTACAGTCTTCTGGTGGGGTGTTTTTCCCACTGTGTCAGACTCTTTGCATTGCTCTTGGTGATGTGAGGCTATGATCCAGCTGCTCAGCTCTGAAACTCATTACTTGAAACTTTCTACCAGGCTGTTCTTGAGTTAATCTTAAAACCACTAGAGGATGGAAGATCTGTAGTTATTGTCTCTGCAAACAGTTGGATTTTTGCCTACAATGTTCCTCGGCATATTTACCCAGCTCCATGAGTTTTATATGGCTGAGTTGCTGTTATTCTAATTTGCCTCCATGTTGTTGTGATAGCACTGTCATGTAATTGTGGAGAGTCTAGTAGCAAAGAACTTTTTTTTTTTTTTTCCACAGGCGGCATCCTGTTATAGTACAACACTAGAGTTCACTGACATACACAGAATCTTTCATGAGTGAAAAGCAAATAAAAGCAAATAAAACTAATAAATGTAATGACTTGGAGGGATAACCCAATACTTTTGGCAATATATTGTACATTTTGCTGATTAATTGAATTGGCAACAATGGTAATAGTTGTGGAATTTGCATTTTTGGGGATAAAAAGAACAATCATTTTGTTCATTTTTTACGTTTTGTTGTAATTTTTGGAAATGTTTTTTTTTTTTCATATTGTCTTGTTTGGAAAAAATAAGACAATATTCTCTTTTATTAGGGATAAAAGGAAAATTGTTTTTCATAGAATGTTTCCAACTGAAGATGTTATTTTAAATGTCATTAATCTAAATTGCAGTACAGAAAGAAACTTCTTGCTCACCAAACATTCAGTTCTATGTTAAAAGCAGAAACCTAGATTCACATACAAAACATATTAGTGGTTGGCATCTCAGAAAAACAGACAGATGGCTGAATGTCTGGATCAGGATTCTCAATGGAGATTTGTCAGCGCTTCAAAATACAAAAAATGTTGTTATGTCTAATCAGTCTCAAGAATGATTTGGCTGTATTTGGCAAGAGGAGATTATAACTAAACAAAATATGATTATGAAGTAAAACAATTATGCAGGAATAAACAGCATGTTGCTGAGACAAGTCTTACAAGCCAGCACCTGCCTCCACTAATGTATCTTTTATTGTATAAAAGCAGCAAAGAGAATCAGGTCACTCTTAAGAAAATGGATCACAGGGAATTAAATGAGAATTTGTTTTCAATTATGAAATCATATTAAAGTGTTACTGCTATTAAAATGCATGCCTTAAAGTAGTATTTGCTGTCAGGACTTTTTTTTTCTTTTCAGAAGAATGAGTCATGATGAATCAACACTTACTCACCAAGCAACAAAATAAAAAGAAAATCAGCAATAATAAAATAGCACATTGAGCGCAAAGACTGCACTTGAAGCATGTTTAATCAGTTAATTACTTATGTTATTGCTGAATTAATTATTCTTATTTTCGAGTCAAAAATCTAAACAACAAAACATTGAATAAAGACTGTGAAGCATGAAACCCCTGGAAGACCATGTCTCCTGCAGAGATTATTTATGAATTAAGATGCTGTGGGAAAGGCAACCAAAAGGCACTGGCTTACACACCACATGCCTGCAAAACTGTACAATACACAAATATATAGTGTTGAAACAACATTAAGGATGATATACCAAAACCGTATGTCATTTTTGGAGACTTGTCATTGTAGGTAGAGTCTGTTATATTCAGTTTACATGATTCATTAGGTGATTTAAGGTGGATAATTACAACCAATTAGTCTCATCTGTCTTTGATTTAAAGCTTCATTAACAACAAAAGCTTGAATTAAAATGCAGATTTTCAATCTGATTATCTTTTTGAGTGCACATTTTTTCCTGTTATTAAAGTCAGATTTGTTAAAACAAGATGCTTGTGTGTTACTGGAAATGACAAAGGCATTCCTAAAAATAAAATAAAGAGTATATTAGGGCTGCAAAGGGTTAGTCATGATGCATTGCACTTTGCATTCATTCTGTGATTGAGTAAAGTTTCTGATGATGGTGACTTATAGTCTTTAGTTTACGATTTTCCTCATTTATAGTTCCTGTTTTAGTTTGGTTAGTCTGGTTCTTTATGTGCTCAGTCCTTTTTACTTCTGTTACCTATTCTTCATCATCAATGTCTTCTTCCACTGATCATCTCATCTTAGTACATATTTCACTCTGTTTTGGGATTAAAATCTTTCTCCTGGCCTTCATTATGTGTTTTTTAGCTTTTGAATCAAATTGTTGATATTTGTTTTCTGTAACTTTTTCATTAAATGTGTTTTTTTAAATCTATCATTTCCCTGCCTTAGATTTTCCATACAAATACTGACATGTATTATTATATTATTGAGATTATACCAATTAAATGTTTGCCAACGAACCTTTTGCATGTTTCCAAACCTTATTAAAAAATTGTTAGTGAAATTTGAAAATTTAAGTACAAACCTGCAAGGAGTATGAATTATTTCAGGTGTAGAAATATCTGCCAGAAATTCATTGTGAACTTTTTTTATCTACCAATTAGAAATTGACTTAAAAAGCAGAGAACTCTATGTATTAGAGTCTAACAAAAGCATTGAATTTTGATAAAATCATGAGAAGCCCTGTTTGTTGAAGATTTATAATACAAGGGATAATTTGGTCAGAAGATGAATTTTGGGGATTTAATAGATCAGAACAAAACAAAAAACTATTAGAATATTTCCTTCATGTTGAGGTCAAATCAGCCCAGCTCTGTTGGTGCAAGCAGCTGGTGCATGAGCAGAATGAAATAACATGGATAATGCTGAAAAATCCTCTGGCAAAAATGAACAGATCACATCTGACGATATCTGACTGATCAAAGCATAAACCTTTGACAAATAAAATCTGTTACTTTATGAGTTTTAAATAGCAAAGAAAAGACAATTGTAATAAAACAAAGTTGATAGCTTATCAATCAGTGAACATTTTGGTAATGGCATAGCAAGAAACCAGAAACAACAAAGGATGGGATACAGAAGAGGAAAGAATAGCATTGAAAATGACTGAAAATGGAAAAACACCACCCTGTTACACCAAGCAGGATTATCATCTGCAGCTTCCACAATGACTTTCAGTACTCTGGCCAAAATGGCTCTCATTGTAAAATTGCAAAGTAACAGCACTCAATGCAATTTTTCAGTGTCCGTTGGTTTTCCCATTTTAAAGGAAAAAAATGGTACAGACAAAATCATTTGTCAAAATGTAATGAAATATACTCATACGGATCCCCTATGAGTAAACGTGACAGTAATTCATTCCATGAAACATGAATCTGTAATTAGGCGTCACATTATATGCAAACGACAATTCAGCTTCACCAATATTTCTCCCTGATGTTGAAACGTGACACCTTTTTAAGGTAAAGTCCATGCAAAAATATGAAGTAGTCAATGTGAACAATCATGTTGTCACTTGCTCACTAAATGAGAGGGCTTGGTTGACGCGAGACGCCTCGATGGGCTCGGGCTAGTTAATCTTGATATAACTGTCACTCCCCCAAATGAGCAGCTAAATCAATTTTGGCACCAGGCCGTCATTAAACTGTGTCACTGGAAGGTTTATGAGGGGAATAGAAACCATCAGAACAAGGTGAGACAAAGCATGAAATTTCATGACCCATTTTTGGGGTTTTCAAAATTCATCATACGGGGGAATCATGCTGAGGGAAAATTAAAAGAGGAGTACTGAATATTTAAAAACTGATTTAAAAAATACAACCATGTAATCTACTTTAATCCAGAATACTTATAACTGATTAAATGCTCTAAAAGGGTAACCCACTTTCACCCACAAAGTAAGTAAAATGTGTGTGTAAAACACAAATTCATGCCCTACAATTAATACTACATGAATTTTATTTTAAGCATGTGAACATCCTTATTCCATTTTTCACACAATTATTCGAGGGCTAATCCTTCATGATTTTCTTGAGTTAACTTAGGAAGTTTTAATCAAGTGATTCCACAAGACAAAATATTGCCAAAATGAGTATTTGCTTGTTGCATTTACTGTTACAAATAATAATCATAGTTATTAGTATCACAATGAATACAATTTTAAACTTATCTTACCCCTTCTGTGCATTTTTTAGTTAGTTACAAAATTCCTCATCTGCTTTTTTCCCAGCAGAGAATAAAAAATAAATATCTGAGATTTTGTGGCACATTAGTTAATCATAAAAGCTGAACATTTACTGATTTTACGCAAATGAATTGAAGCTAAAATGAGTAAAGTCAGGAGCAGAAGATCAACTGGGGGCAAATAACCATTAACTTGCTGAAAGAGAATGCAACAAAGCAGATGGTGAAGACCTCTGGGAACCGAGGATTCGGTGCAGCTTTGACCACAGGACAGCTGCAGAATAGATCAGCTTACTCACTGAAGGAGCTCAAGAAAGACACTGCTGGCTCGTCATCCTCTTTACAGGTTTCTGTGTGGCTAGGCTCCTGCTGCAGATAGATACTTTGAATCAGATCGACACCGACGGCGCTTTTCTCACACATTGTTATGTAATTGCAGCTTTACTATAAGTGTTTTCTTCTTAAGAACTTACTCTAAAATGAGTCATAACCACAGAAGAAGAAAAAAAATTATGTGTAAATCCACACATGTTCCTCTTCAGGCTGAATTAGATTAGAAAAAGGGATTTTGTGTAGCCCTTTAACTTGAAATATATTTGCTTTTAACATGCATCAATCAGCTAATGCTTTTTTATGTTTGAAAAATGAGTCATTGTTCAGTTCTGACATGTCTTGCTTCACTGTATTCAATACTTTTCTCCAAAAATAGACAAGATTGTTGTATTTGCTGATGTTTCATAAAACATGTTATTTTTCAACATTGTGACTCAGGTTTTGATGATTTTCCAGGGAATATTTATTTCAATAAAAGAAAACTCATGATCATTTCTAAGTGGATCAGACACAAAATCCCAGCTGGGGGGAATGTCTACAATGTCTTATAATTTGTAGTTTAGAATCAATCCAAATTATTACATAAAATATAATTTCTTTCTTTTCACTCATATTGAGTTTTGATTTTTTTTTTTGTTTCTGAGATCTTTAGAAAGTAAAAGGTATATAAGATCGATCAACACAAAGAAAAGTTTTAGTTTTTTTTCTTGCAAAAAATATATTCATACATTTTGTATGCAAATGCATAATTTAAAAAGCAGTCAGTCAGCTAATCAGATTCTTTGTTCAGGGCAGCAGCTGCAAACTGTAATGTCAGAACGAGGAGCCAGTGAAATGATTTCCAGTGAGCGTTAAAGGGTGGAACACTCTGAGCTTCTTAAACCTGGGTCACTGCCTGGTAAATGTATAAAAACTGTTTTATTTTCCGGTGCACAGGAACGAGGCTTTTGTTATGGTTGAGTTAAAAAGGAAATCCTTTTATCAGAGCCTCCTGCTGAGCTAAACGGGTAGTGTAATCTGCCTTGTAGGTGATGTGTGGCAACTTTATGAGCAAATCTGCAAGGCAAATGAATAATGTAATCATCTGACATAGCTTGTGTGTGATCATGAATTATCTTTTCCCTGAATGCTTGTCACAGCAGGTCCCACTTCTCTGAACAACACTAAAATATTCTTGAGTTGCAGCTGCAAGTCCCTGTGTTGGAATTACATAAGGTTAAAGTAAAATATTCATCGAGCTGCTTTGGACCACATCTGTATGCATCTGAGTGTGCTGAGGAAACACTTTACTGTAAACCTGCCAGCTATGCGAAGGTAGCTGTGGCTGTTGCTTGGCTAAAAGGAGTTTGCTTGCAAATGTGCCTGATTGCTTTTGGTGTTCACTTGTTTCTCTGTGTCAGTCATTTATGTGCGCACTGTGTGTCCCTGAATGCTGCCAGTTTTGCACAGCGCCTCTGTGCCCATGCAAGTGCATGCTCATGTGCATGCCTATATGTCCAAGAATCCACTTGTCTTCATCAGTATGCTGAGATGGTGTTTATGTGCAAGCATCGGCTCCATTCAAAGCAAACATTTATGTCTGGCTGCAGAGCTAGTAAAGGCAGTTGTTCTCTCTGCAACCTGGATCCTGCAGTAAAAGAGTTGCTGATGCAGACGACATTATAAGAAGCTGTAAAGTTAAAAACCTCAGCAGGTCCAACTGAACCATATGGGATCATGTTGACCTAAATATGTATATATAAATTCATCAGTGGTGGGAGTCAATTACATTTTAGTTAATTGTAATAATAAATTAGTCAAAACTAGTTGAATTTTAATCAAAAACCATATGTCAACAAAATAAACATTTATATTTCAAAAACCAATTTTCCTGCTAAATTATTGAACAGGCACATGAGCTCAACAACATATATCAATCATTTTATCTCATGTCAAAAGTTGTCATTTTTGATATTACTATGTCTGTTACTCAATTAAATTGGATGTTGAATAATTAGCCAGAGAATTAGAAAATGTTTGATGTCAATAACGTGATTCAGAAACCCAAGTGATCGTCAACATTAAAATCCCATCACGTTGATCTACTCGACACGCTGACAGACAGGATTTGCTTCGTAATCCTCAGCTTTTTAAGCGTAAGACCAGGAATTTATAAAGTATACAATGAAGCTGAAGTGAAAGAAGATCAGAGAAATGTAAATTTAATATGCAAGGACAATGCTTTGGCACATTAATGAGTAAAGAACAAGCAGTGTGTTAATGACAAAGGATTTGAGGCTTCCATGTGAGAGTGGGATCAGGAGCACTCTGCGGGAGATGCTCATTACACAGTTTTGCTACCTGTGTGAGCAAAACTGCTGAAATACTTCATCCATGGAAGATAGCAGTATGTTCAGAAACAACAACATTGTAAACTTGTTTGTATTCTCTTCAGTACAGGACAGCACCTAATTGGAAAATAAAGCCAACAGTACATATTTTGAAAAATATATAAAAGAAACAGAGAACTCCAGTGTGTGTTTTACACTGGGTTTACTGACAAAGCTGGAGGCTTTCACAAGCAGGAAACATCCCATGAGATTTTAATACTTTTGAATCATGGAGATTATCCGATAATACATAGACTGCAGGCTGTTCCTGAGATATTGCATTAACTTATACATAAATAAACATAAAAACAAATATGTGTCATTTAGCTCCTCATAAAAATTTAGAGCCCAGCCAAAATAACACTTACAAAATTGAATGAATGGATTTGATAAAGTCATAAACTGATAGACAAAAATATAGGTTTATGGGTTTTTGTGTCATTTTCCTTTGGTGCTTTATAAGTTTGTTTTTCTTCTGTTTAGCAGTTTGTTCTGGCTATGTTTATTTGTCATGTGTAACTCTGTGTTGATGTTTGTGCCACTTGGTTTAAAGTCAGAAATAATAAATTTGAGTCCAAACTGTGGCTATTTCTAATATTAATAATGAACTTGTAAATTTATGAACATCAACTTCTAGTTCTAAACAGTAAAAAAAAACAATGATTGTAATTAAAGCAAAACAAAAATAAACCTAACTTAATTTAAGAGAATATAGATTATTTTTTTAGTGAATTGATGCAATACCAATTAACAGAGCTCATCAGGACGCTGAAAAGCACACCTGAAACCATTGATAGCTTTATGGTGTTGGGCGAGAAGTTGTGCAGTTAAAAACAAAAAGTTACAAACTAGCTAGTTGTGTTTGAGAAGAGGTTAACTGGAGCTTCATCATCCTTGACAGACTTGCAGTTTGAACTATTCATCATGCTGCGTTTGACTTCTGCTGACAGGATGGCACCTCGCAGTTTATTATGCAGGGTGATAATGACCAATAAAGATCTAATCTAATCTATTGTATTACACTCTTTCTGATCAGAATCCAATTATTCCCCCAGTAAAATAAAATAATAAATGGTTTAAACTGTGAATTTATGCTGCATAAAAATGTTTTAATTTTCTAAGTTGACACTAGAAAACAAGCTTGTTCATTTAAGATACTGTTTATGTTGAGGACAGACAAAGATTCACATTTTTTGCCACAGAGATAAAAAGTTTTCAGCACCCCAAACAAGGCTGTCAATCATAGGAATACTGCACTCCAAGCATGGTAGCTGAAACATTATGTTTGGGAATGCATTGTTTGCACAAAGCAGATGAAATAATGAGAAAGAAACGCTTCGTCCAAATTAACAAACCCAACAGCAAGATAGTTGGAACTTGAACAAATTTGAATTTTCTACTAACATAATGATTTGTAACCCATCAATTTTTTTTTTATTTTTTTTTTTGATAAAGAAAACCAAGCTATTCTTAAACTGATGGAAATATCCCATTTAAAACCTGGTGAATATTTACTTGGTAAAATATCCTGCAGGAATTATAATAGAATAGTCTCCATGGTTCCCTAAGATATTTAATCAAGGTCTCTTTTGTCAAGGTACATCTAATTGAATATCAGTGTGTTTGTGTTTGAGGTTGAATATAAAGCATCATTTCATATTTTGAATTGTCCAGATTAAAGGCATAGTGAAAAGGTCCAAATATAAGAAAAATATTTATATGTGTATCTAATGTTCTCACCAATACTGTAGTTACATATCAGTTATGGGCAATGTTTCACTCGGGCTATTGTATTTTATTGACTCTACTCTCACAAATGCAATTATCATGTATGACATAAAGATTCCTACAATCAATGAAAGACTACATCCACTAATCATAGCTCAGTGATAATATTGTGTCCCAATGCAAACTCTCTCCAGATGGCAATGATTGCAATGAAATGCAAAAGATAAATCATTTTGTATTGCACAGAATACCAACTTGGATCAGTATCAAGAACAAAATATTCTAATATGGTGACACCTCAGTCTTTACTCTGATTAACTTGGATGCATTCTTTCAAAAAGAAGCCATTTCCTCTATGTCTGTCAGACAAAGAGGACAAAGAGGCATTCTTCCTAATCCTTAAGCCTAAAACTGTTGTTGAATGAGATAGAAACTGACAAAAAATACACTGATGTTCATCTATAAAAGATAGAACAATGAGCTCCAAATTTAACTCTCTGGCTCATCTTTTAATGTCACTTTAATTGAATAACTTGCAAACAAGAAGCATGTTGAACTGGCAATAAATCAGCACCATGCTTTTATTTAATTAAAAGCATGTTCTTCCACTTTCTGGCCTGCACTCTAAAAAAGATGCTTATGAATATTTCAAACTTATTCCAAACTGAAACATCACCAGTGATATATGCTCTTGTATTTTTGCTATCTTAGCGTTTCATCTAATAGATATACATTAGTGTTGGGAGATACAATCTATTTTTTGATATATCCATGCATGGATAATTCTGGCTTGATTAACAATATTGAAACTCCAATATCTTAATGTTAATTTATGATCTATGATTTTGAGCAAAGCTAAATCAGAACTCAGATTTGCATAAGTGAGGCTCCAGGACAGTTTATGGCGAACCCACAAGGCCACAAAGACTTCATCCCAAACTGTTTGCGTCAAAGTGAAAATGACTTTAAAAAGAGCTACACCATATTAACTTTAAGGTAAAAGTAATTATTTTAACCAGGAGAAATTGTTTTACATGGCTCCACCTGGTGGTGAAGGTAAAACAGCTGATCTTGCCTTACCATACCCTGGAAGACTATTAAGGCAACAATATCACACCTCCTGCTAACTCAGAGAAGGTGAAACTAATTTAAAAGTTTATTGCAAATATTAGCCTGACGTATTAATGACTATCATGGGTTGTGAATCAGGGCTCTATGTCTTTATCTGAATGTAACATATTACCTTGAAAATTTTTTTTTTTACTGTAACTGGAACACAACAGCAACACCAAAACAACTTTATGAAAGTGGTTGCAGAGAAAGAAGCAATGATCATCTAATTCTTTATTTGGAATCTGCAGCAGTCCTAACTATTTTCCACAACTAATTTAGGGGAACATGGTTGTATGCATATGGGTGAGTTGTTTTTCTAAGGGTGAAGACATCTTACGTCAATAATTGAATAGAATTGCCTCAAGTCTAAATGACCTACACTTTGTGAATAACTGAAGTTAACTTTCAAATAATTATAAAGATAGTAAGTAAACTAAAATTATACTTAAAATTCACTAAAAAAATAAATTGAAAAACAATCACAATGCATCTTCCATTTATTCAGTTTGCTTGGCTATGGTAACGTTTCGCTATCATAATTGTTTGGTATGATAATATAGAGGTCATAATTTTCTTATTGTGACAGCACTTCAAGCAATAAAAGTATTATGTCCATTAACATTTGGCAGGAGTGCTGGAAAAAAAAAATAAACCAGGCTAACAGAGAGAAACGCCATGCATTATAATCTCAGGCCTTCCAGCTGTAATATCTGACAATGTAGCTAATGATTATTTTCATGACTTATTTATCTGCTAATATTGCCTAGATTAAAACAATTTTATGGTTCAGCAAAGAGCCGATTCCAGTCTCTGGAAGCTAAATTCTTATCAGACATTTGGTTTTATTTACTTGAAAATCTACTTCTTTTATTCTGTTTATAAAACAGAGCTTTTATAAAAAATGTATTACCTGTTGAATAGCCAGGTCCTTTTTTTACCCATGTAACCCACTGCAGAGGTGGAGTCAGCTGCAACATTCAGCAGTGCTTGTAAAGAAAAGGTGAAGTGGAGTGTGTTTATGTTCGACATGTATTTTTGTGCAATATCAAGACATCTCCCTGCTCTTCCCACCCTGTTACGACTAAGGCATAGGATTATCATAAATTTTAAAGTCCAAGTGTTGACTGAAACAAAAAAATGTTGCTTGTGTCGATTGTGACTGAATTATGTAATCCACTGCACCACTGAAATAACTATAAAGTATGTGCAATACCCACAAATCCGTGGCAACATCATGACAGTAACTCTTTTTTTAATGCCAACCTGTATAAAGCAATCATACCTTCAGCAAAGAAAAAAGAACTAGGACATTTGCAACAGCTGACTGGCAAGAAAACAAAATATGTGTTAAATAATTCATCAAATGTCCAAATGCGTATGAACAGAACATATTTTTTCCGTAGTGTGGGCAAATGTAAACACCTAACTGATTGTGTGAAAGGCTTTGGGGAAAAAATGAAATCAGGAATCTTATTAATCACTCCTGTATTGTGACAGGTAATACTTCTCATTGCCTAGCAACCTGAGTCCTCCGGGGCAACAGTCAGAATGATGAGATTTACAATGGGATCTCTTCTCTGAAGTTATGGGAATGTCCATTGTGTTGCTGCAGATGTGGCACACAGACATCCAGTGTTCTTTTATACTTCAGCTACTGATGTTCTTTTTCAGTTATTAATTATTCAAACAAATACTGTGTATGAAATGATCAATAAAGCAAACACATCATAAATCTTTTCTCTGCTATGTTTTTCTCTGCATTGCATTCTAGCAGTATCTTACCTTAAACAGGCGCAGTATGTTGGCCACCATGATGGAAACGGAGCTCGAAGACGCGCCGATGACGCCCACCACCCTCTCAGGTTTGGTGATGATTGGCGCCCCCCCGCCGAGGCATTTGACATCTGTCCCATCCTTCTCGATCAGAGCCTGGACGAAAGTGAGCGACTGCTCCAAGGCGTGAGTGTCCCTGGAACAGGTGTCCAGGATCCTTGCTCCCAGTGTGATGTTAGGCAGGAGATTATTATCATTATTTATGCGGTCAAGGGCAAAGAGCATGGCTTCCAGTCTGTGTATACCCTTCTCCTTCTTCAGCTCCCCGCAGGGTTTGCCATCATGGCCCCTGGCATGCACAGGGAATAGCCCACCTAAGGAGATATCTCCGTCAATGCGGATGGAGTTCAGATGCGTTTGTCCTGGCCCTTTGGGTTTGGCAGCCAAAGAGGCCTTGAGGGAGCTGCAAAGAAGCAGCAGCAGCAGCACCAGCAGAATGCGGATGTTTCTCTGACAGCCATTCTGATTCAGCCTACAGGCTAGAGGCTGAAACATGATCACCGTCCGAGCACGAATCCACACCAGCAATCAGGAAACAACAATAGCCAGGTATTATTTTATGATGGCCAGAGGGTTAATTGCACTGCCTCTTGAAGCAGTTTTCACAGAAAAGGATTCCTCTCATGTCTATGCCCTTTCTCAGCCATTCAATTAGAGTAGAATATGAGCTTGGCTCTTTCTCAGGATGTAATCCTCCTTCTTTCTTTTCTTTTACTCACTCCATCCTTTGACCACTGTTGTGGGCAGCTGTTTTTGTGTCTTCTGTTATTCTTTGGAGATCCTTCACTCGGGGCATTAACAAGAACAAAGGTGAACGATAAGCTTTTTTTCTCTTTTGTCTCTCCCTCCCTGTCTTTGTGTCTCTTTCCTCTCTACCTCAATCAGAAGTTTTTAATCTCTACCATTCCCCTGGGCAGGGATTTGGTGTATGTCAGAGCCCTCGGGCCGTCTCAGGTCCACAGGCTTCAGAGCGAATTCCTGAAAGATGAAAAAGAGAAGTGAAGTGAGACAGTGCTCAGAGAAAACAGAAAAGGGCAAAGGAATTTGAATTAATACAAGCTTTTCAATAGTGGTTTTTTTAACTTAACCTTTTAACTGTAGCATTATGAAGAAGGAGGAGACAGTTATGTTTAAAAATGTCTTTCTTTCCTGTTTTTGCAGCATCTGCACACATTTGAAATTCCGATCCCTTTTGCTTTGCTTTTAGATAACAACCTTTTCTGAAATTGATGTCAAAATTCTGCAAAATTCTATGAGTCTTTTGTTTCGCATTGCTTTCACATCAGAGAAACTGAAAAAGAACATGACTTTTCTGTTGTTCCAGAAACAAAGCCTGTGTTATGAGTAGTAGCAATACATAAAGTGTTAACATTACTGCCTCAAACCCTAACAGATGATTTGTCAGATTACGGGTTTAAGGAAAAGCTCAAAAGGTCTGAGTAATCTATAAAAAAGTTAATGCTATGAGCCTTACCTAGGGACATCTGTTCATGGTGGGCAAAAAGAAATTACACATATTGTAATGTATGGGACTCATATGTGGGTCTTAAAGTCTCTCAGGCATTTCTAAATCTGTGGCTCACAGGCAAGAAAAATACAAGAGAAGAGCAAAGGAAAGCTCTGAGAAATTGCTCTGAACCTCTTATAGTGTTATTAAAAAATAAAAAGTAGATTTCATTTTCAAAGAAGCCCTGAAATTACTTATTTCCACACATCGATCTGCTCCCTGCAAACACTTCACACCTCTTAGACAAAGATGCACACTGACCATCGTGCTGCTGTGAACCAGGCAAATGAGCATTCTTTTTTTTAAGGTTTTTCACACATTGGTGGCCCTTATTTGCAGCAGATCAGACAGGAAATGAATAGAGGGGGAAGAGGGTAAGTCATGCAACAAAGGTCTCAGGATCGAGAATCAAAACCTGACAGCGGCGTACAAAGTATATTGTTACAACACTTGGGGATAGATCAGATATTTACTAACTTGGGACAATTGGTAAAACCTTCAGTTATTGCCTTGTCTCTGCTTTCCTCCAGGTATGTTGCTGCCTTTTGGTCTCTAGATTATTTTTGATTGCACATGACAAATCTCTCACCTACATCATCCACTCAAACACACCATACACCATTGATCTCATTGTGTTTTAACCTCTATATAGGACACTTTCATTTTGACCTTAGTTTGTGCTGAGTAAATGTATACTTCAGAAAACTCTTCTACATATAGAAACTGCTCTACCTCTGCACCATGGACAGCCCCAAAGGAGAAATCCTGAACAATCAACATATACAAAAAAAACAAACAAATGTTAGGCAGTTAGTAAAGACACCTGCTTAGTTTTTCAGAAATTGCCATTAAAAAAATTACTATGAAGGTTTTTATGGCCAATCAAGTCGTAGCTGACAAAATAGAAACTGAGAAAATCAATGAAACTCCCCAAAAAAACTTTTACAAGAGGCTTTTCTTTTTGTCTAATATGTCTTTTAGCCGTTGACGAGTACAGTTCTTATGCAACCACAACCGCCCGCCCCAATATAGATTATGCTGTAATTCACCCAAGCCGATCAGATGAGCTCTCAGGGCACAACCTGTGACTCAGCAGGACAGATGTGTGCAGTGTGTCATCACACCCCCACTCCTTCCGACCAAAAGCAATTAATGCAACATTTTTCCCAGCATGGTTTTTATGTCTATATCAGATTCTGCTGACACTGTAAGATCATAAAGTTTTGCTTTTCTGGTTGTGATGAGAGTAAAACAAGTGTAGAGGCAGAAAATGCTTTCTGGAATATGCTTGATTCGGCCAGTACACAACCAGGATTATGATTTTACTTCTCTTTTTCTTTCCCTATAGGTTCTTAAATGTAAGCTTTGGGTTTGCATGGCTTTGCATGAACTTGCTCATACAGCAAAATTCTTAAGTTTAAACTGCTTTGCTAAATTCCTGTAGCAGCTAACTGCTTTGCTGTGCTACTGCAGGTTTGTGGCCCATGTTAGTTATATTTCCAAGCCTTATCAATAATGTAGCAGCACAAAACATTCTAGTTAACATCCGTGAGTATGGAATTTAGTTTCATTTAGTGTACATGAGTCATAAGTTACTGTAGCTGTCACCCTCCAGTTCCTGCAGTGATTGACAGAGCTATAATTTCCACAAACTAATAAAACAATCCAGTGTTTTAATGTAGCAAACTCAGAGAACCTTTGCATATCTTTATGTTTTTATGGTGTGTTTTTCTTTTGATTTCAGTTTTTCTGAAAAAGTTTATGTTTACTTAAGTTGTACCTAGCTCATCTATGTTCTTATACACAGTAATACCTTGGGTGTCATATGTCATTATGCAGAATATTTTTCTGAAACAATTAAAATTCATAGTTGAGTTTGGATCTGTCACCACATTTTGAATATCGACGCCTTTTGCAGGAGATCTAATTTACTATTAATTTACTAAGTTATTTGGCTGTCCTTTTCAAATGAGAATTAAATAAAAATAAGCCAAGACAGCACAGATTGTGCAACTTGGCTTTGGAACCAAATCCATAAAGTTAACATCAATAGAAACATGAGGTCCTTCAAAAGTTGTATGTGGAGTGCCTTGCAATAAACATCTGGTTCTGCTGCAGCTCTTCCCTAAGATCCAATTAAAGAACGGAAGAAGAAACCAACTTAAAAGACAGGAAACCTTCAAACAATAAGCAAGGATGGGATGAGGCCTAGTTATTATTTTAAAACAATTAGACATCCTGATGGATTTTGTAGGATGTTAAACAAAAAATATTCTGTGTATCCAAGCTAGAATATATATATATATATATATATATATATATATATATATATATATATATATATATATATATATATATATATACACAGTGGCATTAAACATTTACGTATAAAGCAGTACTAAAAACAGCTTCTTTTTTTCTCTAAAATAGTATTTGTTTTAGATCAAAAGCCGTGTCTTTCTCATTTATTTCACTACCTTAAATTTGAATCTACACACATTGACACATTTATTAATGCTATTTATTCATTTATTTATTTTTTTGGTATCACAGAATCAAAGACATTCCCAAACACAAAGTATACCACTTCCAGGCATCTTGTGAGTTGATGTGTGCAACCTGTTAAATCCTGCCATAGTAATAAGCTCTGAAGGAACAATCTCCTTGCACACTGTGGCAGAATGGGGTTGTAGACATTGGTTTTCTAGCAGAGTACACCGAGGCCTTGGATCAGCAATGGCTGAGATTCATTGAGAGCATATTGGAAGTGACAAGGTCCTTTGAATACACTCAACTATCTCCTACTCAGTGAGAAGTAATTTTTCAGACTTGATTCTCTGCAGGCCGAGTTTAACTGCTTGCAGAGCAAGTGACAACTGGGAGGCCAGCCAGCTCACCTTAGCCCTGTAACCAAATGCAACTGTACATCTAACATTAGAGCAAGCACTGAGATTGAAGGAGCAAGTACTGCTGCGAACTGACACTCCAGGGTATGAATAAGACAAATAAATAAATAAGTAATAATACCAGCTATAAGAGCTAAACTTTTCAAACAAAACAAAAATGTTCTGCAAGACTGGAGAATGAAAGACAAATGTCATCAAACTTCATGATTGTGGAAAAGAATCGCTGGCAGCATGACAGTCCATAAGTCTTCTTCAGACTGAAAAACATTTGCCAATCTATGAAAATACCTCATCTGTGCAACAGCCGCAGAAAGAAGTCACATAAATCACAGATCACATAAAACACTTTGATGATAGGTCTGTTTTGCTATATTCTAGATCAATAGCTTATGGTGTTCCATTACTGGAGATAATGCAAAATAACTCTTTCAGTATTACCTTGAAAGATCTCAGTGCATGATCTGCAGTCCTCCCATAACCCATTGAAAAAAAATAATCTCAGAAACTGTCATCACTTATCTGACGCTCAGATATTCCTTTTTAATGAATCTCTGAAGTTGGGACAAATGCACCCTTCAGGCTTTCATTCAATGTGGCATGCATTGATGAACAAGCTGAATGAGAATAAAATGTTGGAAACCTGGTCATATATGTTTGTCTATAAGTAAAGTAATTGTTTTAAACACAGATGTAAAATCTCATCTATTTGTCAGAATTTTTAAGTCCCCCTTTGTTTTTAGCTTGCTTTCAGCACAGGCAAAACAAACGCAAAAAAGGCTCCAATGATACAAAGACAACATAATTGTATATTTTAAGACGGCTCTATAATAGCAAATCTCAAACATTCACTGTAGTGACACTGAAAACAACAAAAAATGTTAAGCAGCTGGAAAATGTCAAAGGCAGCTGCAGGAAAACTGGAGATTTATATCAGGGAAGCAACCTTTTCCTAGGTGAAAAAGCATATTTCAGAACATTCATTTATTTCAAAAGGCCATAAAATAACCTTGAGGCAAATAAGTACCTATTACAGCACAGATGTACAAACTAGAGCTACTAAAGCAACTCTAACTTATTATTACACCTGTTACACGTGTTACTGGTAACTAACTGGTAATTGGTAACTATGTATTTGTGCAGTGATAATGTATTTGTGCAATCATAAAAGTTATGATTTCTCCACCAGAAAGCTTAATACTATTTTCCAAATTTTCCCTCAGAGATAATTTTTCTTCACAAATGCTGGTTGGTAATCTCCTTAGCTTTTTTTTTATTTTGCAAGATGAGAGCTCACTGGGGAAATTATGCTTTTCTACATGGTGCATGTTTAGATTGTGTAATATAGATGAGAAAAGTGTTAACGCTGCAGCAGGCAACTTTTATAAATATACATGTTTTTTTATATATTTGTGAAAACTGTCACTGTGTTGTGACATGTATTATATATATATATATATATATATATATATATATATATATATATATATATATATATATATATATATATATATATATAAGTAATAATACTAGCTGTAATTGTCTGAAGGATATTTATTTTTACAAGTAAGGTAAGTGGAGCAGATTAATATTACAGAATGGAAACTTGGACAAATTACTTTTTCTTTTCATAAGTGAAATCAAGTGTAATTTAACTAAATCGGCCCAACAAATTGTACACATAGGCAACTGCTTCTGGCAACATTTGCAAAAAATACTTAAGCTGGAATATTAAATTATTAAACAGATATATGAACATGAAATCTAGGATTTACTCTTACAAAATAGACAAGATATGTAATATCAAGAAAGCCTTTAAACTATCTTTACCGAAATATTACCTGATTGCACTTCAAGAGCAATTTTCCAATCATGCAAAGAAATCAAATTGTGCTTTCCAGGACATCGGGTTCACTGATTCTCACTTTCTTGTAGTGCTGGATTTAACTCTGACATACACATGCTTACAGAAATCACATTAAAGTCCACTGAGTAAAGGTGGATTTTAGTGTACTGGCTAAAGAAGCACGAAAACACAACCTCCCTTTAAGCAGATGCAGAAGTGCTATACTTTCTAAGATACAGATATGATCTGTAGACAAATAGGAGTTTTCTGAGAAAACATCTATCTAAGACACTCCATGTTGCTGAAGCCTTTTCACAAATAAAACTGAACCATGAAATAAGCTAATTGTTGAATGGATCATTGTGTAGCTTGTCCCATCAATCCCATACTCACACTTTCTCTTGACAGCTTCTTAAAGCGGTCAGAGTCATTTTCTCTGACAGCTCACACTTTGCAGACAGTTTTTTTGAGTTCATCATCTTCCTGGGTTGGTTGACAGACATTGTCCCTGTTCTCTTCTGCACTAAAAATGCTGCAAAAAACATTGAAAACTTACTTTCACTCATTAATTAATTTGCTTTTCAACAACAGCAGATCACAGCATAATAAAGCATGTACTTATCTGAAGGTTCACCAATCCACCAAAAACATCTCAGGGGAAAATGTTTATCTTTCCACTGACTGATCTCTATTACATATTTGAAGAAGAATGACAACATTTCAACAGTTCTACAACATTTCTGATAAGTTTAGATCTGTCAGCTTTCAGCACCAGAATCATCACAGTAGAACAGGGAAAGAGTTCCTGGCTGGATCAAAAATGGCTGTTTACTTTCATATTCCCAGCTTATACCCACCCTGGCTATGATCGGTTTTTCAGCTACAACAGCCTGGTATCTTAATGTCAAGCACTGACATTAAGATACCTGTTTGTTTCTCATTTTGGATTCAACTCCAGGTTGGGTACAATGAGAGGCTTGCTTAATAAACTTACAAGAGGCGCATTTTAAATGTGAAATCTTTTTTGATAAACCAGGATGTGTCCTTTAGGACATATCTCTCCTCCTTGATGTGATTGTAATGCAGTTCTACGATGTATATGAAATCGTGACAAGTTTCAAGCTAAAACACAAGAATTTAAAACTGAAATTCCCTGTTAAACAGACAGAATCAACCCCTTCACAGAATTTGTCTGTAAACAAGAAATTCAATTGCAATAAAACTATTTCATGTTCTATTTATTCTAAGTGATTCACTGATGGTTTTTGTTATTGTTTCAGAAATATAACAAAAATGATAACACAATTTTAGGACAATTATCTTCTAAGAAAAAGGTCACATCTGATTTGCACAAATAACAACAATTAACCTAATGAAACTTAGTTCCAGAAGCAGTAGTTTGGTCAAGAGTCATGAACCTCCTCCCTTCATTCAGTCTGGAAATGGCTTGTTTTTAAATCTACGTTAAAAATATCTCTTGCATTTCAGCATGCACAAACAAGTCAGTGAAGATCAAAAAAAATACTCTACACTTTTGTTGCCATGAGTAACAATGCAACAAGAAGGATCTCTTCACTCAGAAAAACGTGTCCTTCTGATCTATTCATTCTGCTTACCCTTACAAATGCACTTTACCTGAAAACAAAAAAGCCTGCTGGATGTGCTCTTTGAAACAGACAAAGCCCGTCTGCAGACCTGACAGTGCACATTCACAAGGTTGCATGTTTTTTTTTTGTTTTTTTTTATCACATCACATTAGAGAGTTCACAGCTTCACACCAACCATTTTACTGTCTATTTTGCAAGAGGATTATAAAAACAAACAAGGGTCCAGCTGGAATAAGGGGTTATATGTGTTGTAAGCAGATGAAACCTGAGGAGTTGCTACGTGGCAAACAATCCAGAGAAACTTTTAGTAGGAGCTCTCTTCTCATACATGGGCAGGAGGGGTTCTCTAATTGACACTCCAGCATGTTGATGCTGCACAGCAGATCAATAGGAAGGTAGAAGTGCTGCTGCCCAAAGGAAAATGAATGGAGAGACCAGGGCTTAGCTGCACACAAGGACTAGAGAGCTTAGAGGAGACTGCCACTTTGTTTCTAATGAAAGAATAAAATTGCTGAATTATCCTATAAAAGATCCATCAATAATCTGGATCAAACTTGTAAGTGGTCGAAGGGTAATTCTTTTTTTTTTTTTTCGAGCAGCAAAATTAGAAAACCACAATGCAATTGTTTCAAACACAGCCAACAATATGTCATGGACCTACTTTTTTTTCTTTTTTTCTTTAGCAACGTTGCACTTTAAATCTAATCGTGATCTTTAAAAAAAAAAAAAAATAACAAAATAGATTTCTTTTTTCAAAAACTGTACTCCACAGTGTTGGAGTTGTTAGCAATGTTTCAGAAAGAAGGTCCTGGGTGCAAATCCCAGCCAGCAAATTAATGCCTGGCATCTGTTTGTTCTCCCTGAACATGCATGTTTCTAAGTTTTGCTTTGTCAAATGTTTTGCCTTATTCAGGCAAAACATAACTCTGCATAATAACTTATGCAGGGTACCTACCATATATCATTCAGAACTGCTTCATTTACTTACTAATGAAGATAGAAGACAATGCCAGTTCTTTTACGTGTTTTGCTCTACAATCTTGTGCTTTATTTTCAATAAGATATATTCTTATTGAATGTCATATTATGTCATATTTTAAATACATAAAATTAATAAACATCTTAAATAAAAACATGAAAAGATGAAGACTCCACCCCATGCACATGTTGTTTGTTTTTAGTATATGAGCTCTGTTTGATAAAGGATTTGTTATGCCCAGTACAAATCATCGGACCATGTGCAGTTTTTTGATTGCTTCAATTCGCTTACTTTACCTGAAACTTTCACCTCTGTTGCAGTTTGGTTCAATTCAAAAGTTTATTCTGCCTCAACATTTATTAGAGGGCCTGTTTACAAAACTGGCACTGGTATAAATGTGGTTGAGTCAGGATACAACTAATCAAAATCCTTTTTCTGCAATAATAACAGACACAACCTTTTCCTGACCCAAGTATCTTTTCAATCACCGTGAAAATAGGTAATGTTCATATTAATGCAATAATAATCAGCATGTCAATATGAATTCTAGCAAATTTCCACAGTTCACTTTTCTGTACACTGGAATTTCTGACTTAATATTCTCTGAAACAAAAACATGTTAAACATTATCACTTCCAGGAAATATTCAGTAGTAATATTGTAATATGTTTAGGATATTTTACCATCTCTTATTCTGGTGTGACTGAACAAATGGAAAACTGATATGCTGGACATCTTTTGACTGAATGTTATTCATATCTAGCTCACCCAGCAACTGGTGGTGAGATTGAAGCAACGGGAGCGAAAGTAACATTAGCTCTCTATTTAAAGGGGATTTATATATCAGGAGGTGGCGAGGTGATTTGAACATTAAAAGCTTTGGTTTATTGGTTTGAAATCAGTATGGAGCATGACGTTAATTATTTTCCTTCCCCTTGCTCATTTATTAATTAGTGGCCAAAAATGCCTCCTGTTGCTCAGCAAACATTTCTCTTTTGGCTGGAATTGTGTTAAACATGAGGAGGTAGAGCTTTTTAAAATAAGTAGGGCAAAATATATCATTCAGAACTGCTTAAAGAAATACCATCCATACAGCGATGTAAATAAACATTACCCTCTTTCCAGATATATTGTTCTACTTTTTTGACACACTTAAATATTTCAGCTCATGGAATATTTCTATGTCTGAAAGGTAATCCGAGCAAAAACATTATTTCCTTAGAGAAAAACAGTTATTCAAACCACCTTAGACCTGTCTGAAAATGTAATTTTCCCCCTTGTTTAATTAAACTTAATTAAAACTTAATTAAACATGATTAACAACCTTCTTTGTTCAGTCTCACTAGTCACAACCAGGACTGATTTCTGTCCTGGCTGTGATTCTATAGGCTGATCTATAGAATAAAAAAACACTTAATAGAACCCATCTGATAACATGACTTACGCTAAAACTGAACCGACCAGCATCGTGCCTCGCAATGAGAAAAGGATGTCAAAATCATTCATCTGTCAATCTGGAAAGCATTAAACGTTTTCCTGATGCTCTGTTGTTTCAGTGGGAGCAGTCAGAACTTCATGACTTTCCTAGGACACGCCAGCTTCCCAAAGAACGCTAAGAGCTAATAGGAACTTTTCCAAGAGGTCAGAAGAACTCAGGAAACATTTATTGCACACTTGCTTCAGATAAGGCCAGGGTCCATGTTTGCCCTGCTATGTTTGCTAAAAAAAAATTATGAGTAATAATATTATATCAACAATGAACTACAAAGTTTGCATAGGAAACTAAATGTCTTCTAAAACTGAGAAACTTACTAAATTGGGATTTCAAAGTCATGGCTCAGTATGTTTCCACTTCAATCAAAAGAAATCAAATATATATATATATATATTTTTATGTCATTCAGCTTTGAACAAATACCTTCCTCAAATTTGTGAAAATAGTCTGACAGTATTATGTTTTAGAACTGAAGAGAGCAGCTAGTGAAGAACTTCCTGAAAGTTGAATCGATTATTTTCAATTAATTCTGAATAATCAGGTATAATTGTGTAGGGATTTTAGGATGGATGAATGCTGCTACAGACTGTAGTTATTGGGCCTTCTCTCATTTTCTACAGTACCAATTGTGTCCACATTCCCATGGAAGTTGTTTCAGGAAAGCAATTAGCTCAAGCATTTAAAAATGATGACAAACCTTTGTTTGGTCCTTCTCTATTTCTTCATCATCTCTATAGCTGCCAATAAGAAATCTTAATTTTCCCTACATAGCAGACGTTAGTGAGTCCACATTGTTTTGGACTGCTGATATGTTTTAAAGTTATGCACAGGACCATAGCTTCTGTTCTGCACATAAACATTCTGAATGTGCTCATCTTTAAACAGTGCTGTACTCTTTGATACACATTTTTATGTGTACCGTTACCTCTGTACAGTGGTAGTTTGATGGTCTTGATGGCCTTTCTTTTTTACGACCAGTAGCATCCTGTAATAAATAGAAGTATGAATTATTTTATCCACTAGAAGATACTAAAAGTTCAGCCATCAGTTTGTGACCTTGTGTTCAAGTGCATTTGGGTTATTCAGCAGGACAGTGATCAAACGCATCAGCAAGAACACCTCGAAATCTAATTTTAAAAAAATACAGAATGTCTTATAGTGGCCTCATAAAAGTCAGAACAAAACTTGATTCAGTTTCTTAGGTGACTTTAAACACATTCTTTTCTACTGGAAAAAGAAATGCAGGCTGATTTTGACAGACTTTCCCTTGATTAAATGTAACCATATATTTTTTCAGGTTATCTTCAACATTCAAACTGCATGATGGTTTGAAACATTTAAGTGTGAGAAAAAAGCAAAAACAGGAGAGATTTATGAGGGCGCAAATAATTTTTCATAGCTCTGTAACACCAACAGTAATCATTTACAATGGAAACTGATCCCAGTATTTAGCTTAGATTTCCATCCAACATCCAAAATAAACTATTTCACTCACGAATGATGGGAACCATCCAGAAAACTTGACAGGCAAAGCATATTTCTCGCCAGCTAAATGAGCTAATTGCCTTTTTGTGTCTCATACTAAATGGCCCTCCATATTTTATAGCGATTGTTTTTGTTTATTCGTTGAGTGTGTGTTTATACTAGATTCTAAAATCTTGAAAAAAAAAAGGAACATATTGACCGGTAACTAATAGATTAAGTCTTTTATCTACTATGGGGTGCTTATAATCAGAACATTAAAGCTAGACAGAAATGCCAGATGAGGTCTTGGAAAAAACACTGGTTGTGAAGAAATAATTCTCTGTGTTGTGTCAAACTCAAGAGACAGCAGAGCAAAAACCTTTGACATCCCCAGACTGGCGTGACATTACATTCCAATCACAGATAATGGCTATCACTACAGTTGTTATCAGCTTCCTTTGTTGAGCTGTTTTTTTTTTCCCTTCTGTAGACATGCTTCAATAAAGAAGGTGTTTGATCATCATTTGACACTTCTTTCACGTTACAAGGACCAGTCACATGCAATTTAATTCAGTACAGAGAATAAGGTCATTGGGGCCTTTTCTGAATACTAAAACATCACAAGAAAATTTTAACATGGTGACCTAAATTCATTTTAAGTTCTAGCTGGCTTTGTTATCAGAGCATACAGGCCCTTTAAACTGTCTGACAATGTTTCATAGTTAATTGTACACAGAAATGATTGTTTGTAATAGATATCCTAGGCAGTCCAGTTTTAATAGCCTGATTAATTTTCAGGTATTAAGAGTAGTACATTTGACTTGGCAGTGTGGGACCAGAAATTTCTGCCTTAAGAGTTGAAAACAGAATCTTGAGCCGTTTCTGTGGAAATCTGACACATTTTATCAACACTTTCTAAATCATCCATCAAAGGAAGGGTGTCACTTTTTATAACCAAATTAGGTAAAAAAACTCAAAGTAATAATTCTTTGTGGGCAGCATGCAGCATCCGTTGCCATGGTGAACTGGCCAGGTAAAATAACAGAGAACCTTGTGGCACCCAAAATTCTACTAGTTTCAAAGTTTAATCAGCAATTTTGACATAAGTAGATAAAGTACTCTCATAACAGTTTGAGGTGTTTGAAGTCAAAAACATTTAAACAATAAAAACAATAAAATAACTATCCTCCAGAATGTTTTGTGAGATTTAGACTTGGAGAGGTGTAGAGAGGAAAGGGTTTATGACTTTTAAAAAGATTTCCTAAATAAAAATCTTAAAAATGTGGAACACATATGTTAAGCTCCTTGATTTCTGAAAGTCTTTTAGGGAATGTTACCTCCAACTTCTCTCATCTTAAGTCAGATTTTCTTTCTTAATTAAGGTGGACCAAATTAAATATTGTGACATTGTGAACATCAATTTTATTATTTAGATTTAAGCGTTACTTTCTAACACCTGAATACGCATCGATCTAAACCATACCATAGTAGCGGTGTGTTTAGGGTCATTATCCTCCTCCAAGCTAAACCTCTCCCCTGTTCTCAAGCCTTTTACAGCCTCTAACATGTTTTCTTCCAGGATCGTCCTGTATTATGGTCCATCCATTATCTCATTAACTCTAACCAGCTTTCTGTCTCGCTTAAGAAACCATCTCCACAGCACAATACTTTCACAGTCCACAGAAATTCATTCTAAGAAAGGCTATAACAAGGAACCTGGGTTTTAACAAATATCTGCATTGACTAATTCAATAAATACTCGACAGCAGTATTCATTATATTCATGGAATTACATCCAGACTGATGTATTGATTTTGTAAGTGTAGCAGAAAATAAAACAAAATCCTAATTTGTTCCCCTTAAATCAAAGGAATGTGTAACCATTAAACATCAAGGCAGATGGGAAAAGAAAGTCAAAATGTTTAAAACCTCAAGCGTATTAATTACAAGAAATCACAGAAACCAGCCGTCGACAGTTGTTATTTATTTGCTGCCCTCAGATAGTATGTGGTAATTCTGTCTAAGACATTATATTCTTCAACTGCTGGCTGTGGACGTTTGATTTCACTTCACCAAAAACCCTGAGGAACCAAGGGTGTAATTTATCTCATGAAATCTCAGCTTTATGACATCTGCACTACAGAGCTTTTTCCTGTCTATGCTGGGTACAGAAATGTGAAGACTTGCATGCAGGGTTCAATAACATAAAGCCAGAGTTGTGCTTTTGTGGCACAGTGGATATAATGTGTTGTTTTGAAGATAGTATAAGTGATTTGGAAGACAAGGTTGATGACAGGGAAAGGGGAGAAGAAATGAGCCATCCCTAAAATTTCTGTTTACTTGCACAGGATGCTTTTCGGAGCAAGCTAATGGAGGGCTAAGATCACTGAGCTGGATCTAGCAGGAGATAAATGGACTGAAATGCGAGAACCAGCTCTGATGCTCCTGCCCTGGAGGAGAGGAGGCAGGAGGCTCATGCTGCTTAGAAAGGATGTAGATGATATGAGGGAAACCATCGGGGAGTCAGAAGAGCATATTAAAAACTGTTGACTTCCCATTCGCTGACTGGCTGATTCAATGACCATCATCTTGCAATAACAATGTGAAATAGACACTCCCACAAGTCCCACTTCACCCCTGATCTTTACCAAGTCTTATACTTTATTCACAGAGTCTCTCCCATAAGATTAAATTTTTAAGGAAAAATAGCACCTCTCTGCTTGGTATTCATCACCACTTTCCTTTCCTGTAAAGCTTTCTATTCCTCCCCATCATTACATGCACACCTTGGGGCCCTGGATTGAATATGACTCAGAGGGCAAGTTTAAATGTTGAATCCACAGGTTAAAACATATCTAGGTCTCCTAAGCCACTGGCACTGAAAACGGCTCTTGCTAAATATGTGAGTCTGCTTAATGACCCAGGGGAAAGATAGCAAGAAGGAGGTGAACCATCTCAAGCCTCATGTTGACTCTCAGCATCGTTTGGTAATGATGCCTAACGTACTTCGTCTTGCGGGTCAAATGCCGTCTTTTTTTAACCTTGTATTTCAGAATACAAGCTGCTGAAGTATAGAGCTTACAGGGACTGACAGAGAAGACAGTCTATATCACAGGCCAATGCTGTCTAGCATGTCTTTGCAAGTGTTATTGGGTGACAGTATAGGAGGAAAGGGGGGAGCACAATCGATACGAAGAGCTGCTACTTCTCAGACACATTGATTGATTTACTGTATCTGTTGAGCTGGTCCTGCCTGTCTGTCAGGATTAAGGAATTATGTTTTATCAAACCTGCACCCCTCGCAGACCTATTGCCAACAGCATTCCCTTGAAGCCACATCACATGGAAAACCAGGGGACATCAGAGAGAACAATGCGTTGAAAGCTTGTTGGATAGTCCAGGAAAATGAAAACAATGTGATTAGTGGCGATACAAACATCAAAACCCTGTGTGACAGCTGCAGTTGGGGCCATATGCCCCAAGGCGTGTTTATTGTTAAATCATACCTGTTCTACGAAACTGGCAAATGATGGGAAGGAAATGAGACTTAAACAGGAAAGCTACTTCCATTGCAACAATGAGCGAAACAAAGACTTTGGTAAATATCAAGAGGTTTTAACTGCAGTAATGCAGACATCAATTCTTTGTAGTGGAGAAAGAGTTCAATTGAAAGGGAACCTCAGACTCTCAATGATCCGAAGACATGGATCATGACCAAATGGACAAAATCCCAAATCCAAGGAGATGAAATGAAAGTTTTTGTATAGAGGGCTCCATCATAAAAAGGGGCTCAGAGCAGAGCTCCTGGTGACCTGCTTTGAAATGAGTCAGCTATGGTAGTTTGACCACTGGATTATATTGCCTTCCTACAGACTCTCCTTGGGGATTTTCTGGATTTTTCCCAATGAAAGGTGGCCTGAGAACAGACCCATAAATTATTGGTCTGACTGTTGTTCTGGGAACACCCTTTCCACACCATTTCCAAAATTTCAAGTCAGTTTAAGACAATAAAATGACAATTAGACAAAAGTTCAACTTTCTGAGAACATCAGCTTCTCCAGTGTTCTTAAAGAAGATTTCTTCATATCAGAAAAAAAAAAACAATGCAAGTGGCCTAAGTAAGACCCCCAAACACACTAATCCAAATGTAATTTTAAACATACGTAGATATCTTTTTTTCCTCAGTTTTTGGAAGAAAATGTCTACATTTTTATGCTTCCTTGGATTTTATTCCTGCGACAGACTGGCGACCTGTCCAGGGTGTACCCCGCCTCTCGCCCGGAACGCAGCTGGAGATAGGCATCAGCACCTCCCGACCCCGTCAGGGAGAAGGGTGACCGGAAAATGGATGGATGGATGGATGGATGGATGGATGGATGGATGGATGGATGGATGGATGGATGGATGGATGGATGGATGGATGGATGGATGGATGGATGGATGGATTTTATTCAAGAAAATGCTGCAATACTTATGGCATTTAGCCATTTTTGTTCTCTAATTGTCTCCTTTTCTTCTTTAGCTTACATTTAAAAATCAATGGAAATTGAGTCAGGTGAATGCAAGAGAAATGTGGAAAAAAAACAGCTCTGCCGTCATTGTGCAGATGTATGGCATGTGTGAAGAGGTACTCTATGTTATTGTTTTTAATCATCTCTTGATATAAAATCCACTCAAACACTAAAAATAGTTTTTGTATGTTTCTACTTTGAAGAGTTTTAGATTAATCTATTTTTCTCACCACAAACATCTTTCTAATCTCTTACACTTCAGCAGTCAGCAAACCTATAATATACATTTCCACTACTCTTCAAAGTAGATAGGCATTTCATAGCTAGATTTAAGGCTTGGATGATTAAAATGATTTGTGAAATCGAATCCAGTGTGAGAAGTGATTAATAATGCAGGTAAACTTTTAGCCTCTTCTCTGTGACATTTATCTAATTATTTTTTGGGGAAAAGTTAGGACAAGGGGAAAAAAATGAGAAAATGTCAACTTGACCCTTGGGAATAGATTTTCTGACATTGTGTAAATGGAGACAGAACAATTAATCAGTCAGCTGATTAGTTGGCATTTTGAGATAATCAGCATTGGCTGTAGATTACTTCACTTGGCTGGGCAGAAAAGAAAATCTACCAAGTTAATGCTGTGTTATTATTTTTCTGTTGCTGCACTGGCATGAAATTTCTGATTACCAGTGTCCATTCGTTAACTTGATAAATTATTTTTGGTTCAATTAAATCTATTGCAAACCAAGAGCAGAGTCTCATATTTTAATCACATGCAAAAACCAAATAACAACAGCATGAAATTGATATAATTTCTCAGCCATGCAGAGTCATGAAATAATCTGCTCAGACAGCAGAAACATGCATGTCCGAATGGAGCCATTAACAACACAAATAAATCTAAAAAACAGCCAATTTATGTAAAATTATACCATAGCTCTAGACCTAATCAGCAGTTAGCAAATAACAAGGAATAAACAACATAAAAATAAATATTAACATTAAAATACATCAAAATACAGTAAATAAATGCATATATGAAATCTTTATGTTGTTCAGTTTATCAAGCTAAGTCTTTATCCAAGCCAGTACACTAATTCACACATTCAGTATACTGTAGATAACAAGCACAATATGGACAAAACACCATTAAAGATCATCCAAAAAGTACAAGAGAGGACTTCTGGCTCATCCAACTTAATGAGCTCAATCCCTGGGCTTTCTGGGCGTTGTTAACTTCAGCTGACATGGGCACTACAAATCCACCCAAACAACCAAATGGGACAATTTAAGCAATAAAACCTTCGCTGGAGTAACAACCTGCCAGATTATACCTTGTACCAGTCAGTTCTAAAACAGGGAAAAGAAATACGGAGAATGCATTTGGATCATCAAGTGTTATTTTCTTCAATCAATGTTGAATTGAAGAATTGCCCTGAGTAGTTTTTAATTCTAACTTTTTTCACACTGAACAGCAGCATTTCTTAGATATAAGTTTATTATTTTTAGAGCAATACTCTTCACTTTACTTTACTTCTGCTTCATCTTCTAAAGTCTTTATGTCTTACCAGTATTCTTTGGAAACCTCAGCCATTTATAAGATGTAAAACAGGGTTTATTAGCTTTAACTAACACATACCATTATGAGTATTTTGTTACAGCAATGTAGTTCAAGTATTGAATAGCTGCTCGTTGTTGGACCAGAAATCTTTTTTTTGATTTTTTTTGTTTTTTTCTTGGTTAGGATACAAACCTTGCTTGCCTGGTGGTAAAGCACTACTTTGTCAGAAATTACAGTCATATTGGAATAGCCCTATTGATATATACATTCAATTTATTATTTTCTTGAGTTGTTTAAATGCATCCATGCAACTTTAAGTGGTTTTATATCATTTGAGCATTGCAGTGTATTTTTCTTGTCATGTTAAACACAGTTTGCATTGCAATGACCTGTAAAATAGATTTCTGTTCCCCTCTTCAATAACCCAGAGGTGTTGTTCTCTTTGATTTCTCTTTAAGCAAAGCAGTGGATTTTTCTACATTGGGTTCACCGTTGAACTGGTTCTAAATATGGTGAAAATCTCTGTGGTATAGTTCACAGATCGACCCCCTGCAGAACCTTGATATATCCAGCACCTGCATGTCATCATGCATGTAAAGAGTCATTTTTAATACATGGTTAATTACATTTTGCTGCTTCTCAGGAGCACAAACACCTGCTCCTTTACCTCAAAATGCAGCTTTTGAGCCATTTTCTTGAAATTATGCGGTGTGGATTTTCATTTTTGAAGCTTGCACAGGCAGAGCTCCTTCTATCTGTCAAACTCCGAAGCAGATCAAAGCCAAACCTCCACAGTAAAAAGGAGCAGTCTGCAGCCCACAGCTCCTTTGAGATCTACAGCAGATGTTGGCAGTGTGAAGACTTCTTCCAAAGCTGCAGGTGGTGGAGGCCGTTCGTCGTGAAATGTGCGGTCAGTGTGTGGGCTGGACAGCTCTTTTCTTCACTTATTTTACCTGCCTCTCCACAACACAAAACCAGAACTAATAGCAGTATCTCTACTTTTCCTTTGACATTATACATTTATATCAATCCTTGAGAGAGCATCTCTTCATTATTTTATGAATTAAGGTCACTTCACTTAGATCAGGCTTTGATTCAAGCTTGGTACAAAAGTTTGCAAATGTTGCAGGTTGCAGTAAAAAACTGAAAGTGATTGCACAATTAAGTTTTAGAAGCAAACTTAAAGCGTGGGCAATCTTTTACAAATTAGCTGACAGAAAGATTGTTGTGTAGTTCCTGAAAATCTACTACATACTGTTTAATGTATTTAAGGTAAATAGGACTCCACAATTTTAACTGGCCATCTTAATTTCAACACTACTGTTTGCAAATGAAGATTCTGCAGATGTGCAAAAAATTGCACACACAATTGAGTACAAATGCTTGCCACACTTTTCAAAAATTCTATAAGTAACATTTTTAAACTTTTTTTTGTTTTCCTTTCACTTCCATTGTGCATTAAGTGTTGGTTTGCCTAGTAGCTTCCCAATCAAGTTCAAGTTTGTGGTTGTAACATGTGACAATATTAAACAGTTAAAATGGATTGAATCCTTTTGCAAGATACTTTACATTTGCTGCATCTCAAACAAGTAAATCTACATATCAGAACTTCCAGACACATAACAAGCGGCAATAATGTGCACCTGTCTTAACTGCACAGACTATCTGAGGTCTTTACAAGCGTAATTGCTATGTGACGCCGAGGAAGACAACACAACAATGCAATCTCAAGGAGGATAATCTGAATTTAAAAAGGAGGAGACATTGTTAAATAAGAAAGATGTCTTCCAGAAGAGAATGGTTCCTCCCTGTCTGCATTCATGTCACAATCCTAACATCAGTTTACACTGTCATTCCTTCACAGGCTGCCCTGAGCACTGTAACAAGTCTTCAGGGGCAGAAGAGAGGGATGTCACTGACAATTTTGTAGTGCATCAAGCTCGATTGCTAATGAGATTTTTTCTCTGTCTTCTTGATGCAAATACAACAAGTCATTTTCTGCACGAAAAAATATTTCTAAAGCGACATAGCTCACCACTGGCACCAAATAATGTATCTAATGTGTTTTCTTGGGCAAAACTAAATTAGGTGAAAGAGCATTACATTTTTTTTCTTTCAATTTTCAAATTTTTCTCATTTGGAACAATATTTTTATTTTATGCAATGGAGCCCTAATGGATTTGTGAGCATTAATTTGATGTTTACAGCGTCTTCCCACAGAAGGATGTAGACTTCTCAATTGCCCACTAACCTGGGAGCATATAAAATAAATTAACAATGAATAAACCATAAAACCAAGTTGATGCTTTCTGCTCATTTCACAGTCATATATATGTACATAAATCTGTTTGGAGAATTGCTATATCTCGTTACCAATAATTAAACTGCTCAGAACAATAAACACAGAATCTGAATGAGACAACTATTTCAAATTCAAAATGAATAAATGAGGGAGAGTTCACAAATTCATGAACAGGTGTTATTAAATCGGTAAAAACCTAAAAAACCTATTAGCTCAGTGAGAGAGATTGTAAAGATTTGCAGCGAATTTGTAAAAGTATGCCAGCAAAGAGCTTGAAAATCAGTACTCTTTATCCTGAATAGCAGCTTTGAAAACACATATTCAACAGCAGTAAACAATTTTCAACAAAAGATGAAGCTTTTACTTCTTTACAAGTACATTTTAATTACTGCAACAAAGGTATACGAGCATTAACTTTTGTATGGACTGCAAGTAGGCTGTATGCCAATGACTTCAAAAGAGCTACGTTTTTTTGAGTCAGAAATTTATTGATCTGATGAGAACAACAGACACATACAGTTAAGCTCAAAATAATTAATATCCCGGGTTGATGTAGATTGAACATTGTTTTAATTTAATTAAGAAATTGGATTCTGACAAGAAATGAGATAAGTATCTCTCAAATAATGAAAACATTCTATCCATCCATTCATTGTCTATTCCTATCTGTCTTTGCAAGGGGCTATTTCTGAGGTGGAGTAGAGGTCTACAGTCCATCACAGTATATTTTAATTATGTGTGTTTCATTTTAAAAAATTGCATGTCGAAAACTCCTGTGCTCATTATATCTGTATGGAAAAAGCATTGGTCTGCACAAAATAATCATGAGCCAACAAAACATCTTTTGGAAATGCAACTAGGAGCTGAAAGAGCTTTTTTTTTTCTTTTTTTTTTTTTCAAATACACATTATCTTGCTAAGTACAAATCAGTGAGACAAATATCTTCACACACAGGCTATGTAGAAAAAACTATTTGTTCATTAGAACAGTGTAAATGTGAAAATGACTCCTGGAACAGTGAGTAATTTATTATCCGAAAAGAAAACTGAGTCACAAAAAAGCATCATTAAAGATGTCATTAACTTAAACAACATGCGGTTGCACGAAGTGTATATACCTTTGTTAAAACACAATTTATATGTAATTAATAAATAAAAGTAAAATTAACTACTCCATAACTTTAATATGGCGTGTGTTCTGTACAATTAATCCTAATACTACTACTACTACTACTACTAATAATAATAATAATAATAATAATAAGCTTCTAGTCTTACTCGGTACACTCCTGTCATCAATTTAGCGAATCTAATGAGCTAAAAATGAAATTCACCTGCAGTTGTTGAATATATTTTAATTTCTAAATGTTTGAGCTTGTTTATTCCATGGGCTTTTTCATACTTGTTTTTACATTATTAATAATGTCAGTGTGATTTATGTTTCTGTGAAAAGTACTTTATGAACACACTTTACTTAATTACTTTTATCTGAGAATATAAATAACATGGGAGAAAACATTTCTTTCTCTCATGGTTATTGGTTGGGTGAGTTTTTTGAATCCTAATAACAACAGAAACTATCCAAATAACCAAGATCAAATGTTTACACAGTCTGGTGCTTAATACTGAGTTTTAACATCAATAACTGCTTCTACTCAAAAAGAGCAAACACAGTTGTTTGACAATAAATAGCTTCATTCAAACACGACTCATGAGTGAAAGACTAGATTTTCTATTATTCATATATTTTTTAAAAGCCCTTGTGGCATTAGAGGCCGTTTTTGCTATATTTACAAATAGAAGTGGGCAGACAGAGAAGACATGCAGTAAAGGTTTCAATGTCAGAAAAATGAACCCTAGATGCCTAAGCTGACAAATCATAACCTCCACATATGAGACACTTGCTATGCCACCACACCATTGGGCACAATATGTAAGCATATATTTAGAAAAGCAATTAAAATTATGTATTATAGAGTTTGAATATATATATATATATATATATATATATATATATATATATATATATATATATATATTGCAGATTTGTGATATATATAAACCAGTTGTTTCCTGCACTTGCCTTCTTATTTATGGTGCACCTTTGTAGGCTGTGAAATACCAGGCAGGATTTAGAAGGTGTGGTCACTGAGGTGGTGAGAGCAGAAGCAGTTCTCTAGTGTTAAACCGGGAATAACATGCAGCATCATCATCATCCTGCATTTACACGAGCCTGCGGCGCTCCAGAGGTAGCAAAGCAAATTCTACAGCCTGATGGCCCGAAATACTGAAATGAAATTTCAGGGTATGAAAAGGTGCTGTGACTGAAGAAAGAAAAGGAAAGGTTAATCGTGAAACTTCCTTTCTTGGTGATTCTTGTTGTTATGGAGATGGTTCTGAGCTATGTTAACATAAGAGAGTTAAAACCTGCTTGTTATGCCTATAGTAATTTGTGCCTTGTACTGGCAGAGATTCTTCAGGTAGTGATGTTTACTGAAAGAGCCAAGCTGGTTTATTGGTCCTAATGCCATAATTTACATCCTACCTTAATGGAACCAAAGCTTCATATCTTCCCTTTTTAAACAATCAATGGGAATGAAGATTTTAATCTTCCTGACCACACAGCGGGCTCCGTTTTGCTTATAATGGTTATTGCTTTTACTTGCAGTTGCATGAGTAGCACTTTTTTTTTTTTTTACTGTTTCCAAAATCAATATTGTTTCTTTAGCATATTTTGGATTGACAATAGAACTTTTATAGCTGGTTCAACATTTTTCTTTTGTCTGTGATGAGCCTTTGTTTGAATTCAGGCTGTGATGCACTTTCATGGCACACAGTGTGACTCCTGAACCCTCTAACAGAATCTGAGACATCTGTCAAAAAATATTCATAGCATGACATTGTAATAATAAAAACCATCACTATCTGAGCTACAGCATGAAATATTCATTCAGAATGTAATGGGGGCTTCACCTTACATTTGGAAGTCCAAAAAGACACAATTTAAAATTGTACCTGTTATACCTGTCTGCACACCAGAGGCCCTCATCAAGGTAGGAAAACATATTGATCAACCCTGTTTGTTAAAACCGAATTCATCCAAAAGAAGATCCACTGAAATTGAAAAAAGAAAATATGGTCTAATCAACTGTAAAACAATTTTCTTAATCCAAAACTGTTGCCTGCAAAGTCTTTTTGTTTATTTGTATCTAGCTCAAACCCTTCAAAGCAATCTCAAATCAGAAAGTATTGCTTTGGCAGTTTGATAGCTTCTCAAGTCACAATTTCTACGTAGTGAACCATAAACAGGTACCTGCCACTTCCTTTTTGGTCCTTTATTCCCTTAAGCAAAATAAATCTACATACCATATTTTTATTTCAGCATCTGTATCTCTGTCGGCAGCTTGTGACATTCAGTCATTTTCACTGGAGTACTCAAATCCAAGATGAAAGCTTTTCCCTCCTTATGATTGTATGTCCTTTGAATTTTTTAAACATGCAGGGTGATGACATGCAAAGAGTTCCTGGTGGAGGAAACCATACAGATATTGGACATCATAACTTTCTCTTTCCAGATTCCCTGTCCTTTCTCTGCTGGCATTAAGAAGCCTACAGGTCTTGCCTTTTAATGAAAGGTGTTCATCATCACCTTGTCAGCAACAGTGTGTGACTACCACAGGTTGACGCCACTTAGTCTCCCTACGGGGAGCTTGTGCTGTCAAGTTGAATTTTCAGTTCTGCCATTTTAGCCCGACATACGAACCAACCTGGACAGGACCAGAGAGTATGGCCTCTGAATGGGCCCTCCAGTTGTCTTCCAACTAAAAATGTGAACTGGAGTTCTGAGCTGTCCCCCGTGGAAGACACTCTGTGTTTACACCAACAAATAAATCTCAGCATTCCTTTCACCGTCACTCATCGCCTACTACATTACATCACAATTCTTAAAAATCCACAAAAGGTCATTGTGGAAGTGATGCCTGGTTTCTGCTTGGCTTTCACGAGCGAGTGCCTTTTGCTTTGCCCCAGTTCCTCTGCCTGGTTGAGCCCTGATCACAGGCATAAGGGGGGGTTACTGTAATGCCAACTGACATCCCGAGAAGTTGCGAGTGCTTAGAGGGCTGCATGGGCAAGCTGGGCAGAGGGTGTTGGTGGCAACAGAGTCGCAGAGGCTGTGGCTCAAAGGCGCCCTGAGAATCCTTCTAAAGAGCTCAGAGATGGCCAGCCCGACGCCCATGGGGGGGAAATGCTGACAAAGCTTCAGCAAGGAAGGGGATGGGGGAATAGAAGTAGTGAAAATGTGTACAAATTCCTGGAATGCTTCTAAATTCAACACATCATCCTGTGATACATGCTATGATTTAGACACACCACAGTCTAATTGCCCTTACTGTAGATTCAGTGCAATTACAACCATTTTCTCTGAATAATTCACCAGAGGCAACAACTGAAATAGCATCTATCTCTTTTAGTATTTTCTTCTTTGACTCGTCCACTGCAGCCTATTACATCATTTCTGTTTCTGTCAGCTTGGTGTAACCGCTGACACTGAAACATCCTGCATTATAAACTTTTGACCTGCTACCACTCTCAGTGCTCTCACAGAATTCTGTGTTTGACCTTAAAGAGTTTGGCTAAACATCATGAAACCATGCTGCGAGCTAGTGAAGCCTCTGTTTCTTTGGACAATAATTTACTCAGTCCTCAGGAAGCTTTATTACGCTCACTATATTCAATAAGTCCTTCTGACTTCCAGTTGTGTGCCATATTTCATCTCTGCTCTGACGAATGAGTTTCCCGACAGTGAACATGAGGAATGCAAAAAGACTCAATGGGCACGTCTGGAGGGGGGCGGCTTACCCACAGAAGATCTCAGCAGTGGCGATGAATGCATCAGAAAACACTGCTGTAGGCAAGCATAAGTCAACAGCGCCTAATGTGAGCCCTTGGTATGCACAATGTTAAATAGATTGTGAAAATGCTCTTTTTATGACTAAGATGGAGCTTTTCATTAATCTCAAAACTGAACCTGCCTCCGCAAAACAACGAGGATCCCTCGCAGGGAAGACAAAACACCCACGTTGGACTAAAGGGATCTCAGAAGAGCTCTCATCTAGCCCATGGGCTCTCTCTCCATGCATCTACCCCCTTTAGCAGTGCCTGCATTTGTGATTTGCTTGTTTATAGGCACATGAAATAAGTTCAACATGTCGCATGTTGTAATAATTGTTTTTCAGTCTGAGCATGAAGAATTTTTCTTATACTGACCTGTAAGTGTGCGTGCATGCCTCTCTGTAGCATCTACATATGGTTTTTAAGCTCTACATGCAAAGTGTAGGTGGATGGGTTAAGACAGAGATTCACACAACTCAATAAATAACATTCTGTCTTTAGCGTGTACAAATGCCACAGTTAGTTGGAGATGTGGTGTTTTCATTTTATTTTTGGAACGCCTTGTTAATGTTGGCCACGCGCTGAAGATTAAAAGACCAAGGTTCAGAGAACATTCTCATGTGTGCGTGGAGATAAGTCTGATAAAGCTACGTATTTGGTAAGATGACAAAAAATACAAATGCTGTACATTATTTTAACATGTTTGTTCCTTCACTTCTCTCCAGAGTTGTTTATTTTCACACTATCGAAGCTGAAAGAAAGCTTGAAGAAGAATGCATGTACAGGTGACATGTTCAAATTCATTTACAGACACAATCACAAAACAGAATTGCAGTTTACAAGTTCCAGCTGAGTGAGATCATCCCTTAAATTGAATCCAGCCAGTTTGCCTTTGTGGGGCTGCTTGCACATCTGCGCCGGTGATTACAAGTTTTACTTTCATACACAGGTGCCACTGATAGCTCTAAACGGCAAAGTGCAAATTCAAAACGAAGCAGGTTCCATATGTCAAAGTGTCATCCCGTCATGCTCTGCTAAAAAGGTGGCAGAGACAGTTTAATCAGCTGTTGCAAAGTTAAATGAATCACCACAGGCCATCAGAGGATTCAGGCTTCGCCTTAGTGCCCAGAGATGCTAATTTTAGGGTATATCAGCCCTATAGCCGCCATAGAGCCCCGTCTACATGCTGTCAATTCTCCCGAACCTGCAACACACTAATCTCATCAGAGCAACCCCAGCAATCTATTTCTGAGCCAAGTCATTTTTTTTTGAGTCAAACGCCTTCCTTCCTGCCGGCAGAGTGTATAAGAACCTGTGTTTTCCCCATGTAAGAGCCCAGGGTTCCATTTGCAATGCACATGTCTGAGCCAATAATTGCAGCCACTTTATTAACACCCATGCCGAAAAGTGATGGTTGCAAAGTGATCTCAATTTCTACAGCAGGAGTCCAAAAAGCAACTTAAAATCAACATCTACCACTATCAGACCTGTGTTGTTTTTTTTCTGGGTGTTTGGAAAATGATGCTAAAAGCAGTGCATCAGCACAGCTTCAGTGCAAATTGCAATTAGCCATCTGAACTGAAATTCACTCAATAAGCAGGTTGCTTAATGGACAGTCTCAAGTTAAGCTCAAAACTGGTAGACATACAAATATATTTTTCCATCATACCAAAAAACAAATTGGTGCACATATTTTACTGCACGAGCCTCCCTGACATCGTTGTGCGCAGAAGGTGCCTTCATCACAAATCCTCGAGGGGCGCTGCCTCTTGAGAAGTAGATTACTCATGAAAACTAGAATAAAAGCAGCATTTTAACCACATATCATGGGATTTTTGTGAAATAGTTACTGTATTATAATAGCCAATTATAATACAGAGTGAAAACTGACATTTTTCATGCTATGTTGGACCATATATCTTTAATGATCTTTGGCTGAGTCATTTCCGTCCTTAGGATGAAGTGTGCTGGAGGGGTGAAGAGAAATGTCATTAAAATATTGGATGTGTTAATGACATTGCTGAAACACACAACTCTGGTTGCAACCTTAGCTTCAGTACAGTTTACATTTTTCTGAACTGTATGTTTCAATGATATTTCAGAAAAATATGATCACAACAGATCAGTTCACAAAACTCATCTGCCAATAATGGCAAGTATTTACAAATAAACATTATACTTACAAAACTAAACCTTTTTAAGTATTTTGCTGTATTTATTTTTTCTTTTTAGCACTTTCCACTCAAATTGCCATTTATAAATATTTGCACTCAGTGAATGGGCTAATTATTAGCAATATAATTGAGTAACAAAGCACTGCTCTTTTATCCATTCAAACACTAACATGTTTTGTTGACAAGTACAGGTTGCACTGTACTATATATTATGCTGTCAAAATTAAAAATAAAGAGTTGGTGAAAATAGCCTTCAAACAAGTCCAGTCTGTATTCAGAGCTCAGAAAGTGTTGAAGGTTTTTCTTTAGCTTGAAAATTGGAAGTTCTGAGGTGAGAATGTGAATGTAATACAAATTAAAAAGCTGAAGGCAACTTTTTATCCAGCATTACTTCAGTCAGTTCTTGCCATTTTATAAAGGTGTATCTAAGAAAATTGAATATCATAAAAAAGTTCAAAATTTGTTGCTCCTCATTTTAGAAAGTGATCCCAGATATTATACAGATTCATTACACTTACAAAATACCTCAAGCTTTTATTTCTTGTTATTGCAAGCATTTGATAGCAATTGTTGTTGCTTAAGGTGGCTCAACTATACATAAGGTTTTGGGGATAATCATTTTTTCACGCAGTAAAACAATGTAAGTTTGAGATTTTAAGCCCCTTCCTTGATTTGAAAACTTTATTTTATGATTAGTTGTGTTATCTTTGACTAATATTTAAATTTGAAACATTAAGTTTGACAAGCATGCAAAAAAGCAAAATAATCAGGAAGGGGGCAATCACTTTATACACCTCTGCACACTCCATCTGCCAAGAATAAATCACATTCATAGCATTTTTTTTCCAACTGCACTGGAAACAATGTATAAGATGGAGGACTTCCTAATCAGTGTTATTCCCTTATATTAAATGACAAGAAATATAATTTAAGAACAGATATATCATATATTAAGCTAGAAACCCATTTGTTATATTTGAAAACCACTGTTCATTTGTAAACACTGCATAAATCTACTGGTCTTTTGAAAAATGTTTCCAGATAATTTTTTTATGTTTCATGTAAATAACTATATTTTGTTTTTGCTTTCTTTTTTTCAAAAGCAGTGCTCTTAATTTACTGCTCTGCACCCAAAGCACATGTAAAAAATATATATAAATAATTAAATAAACAAAATACATACATACAGCACATATCCTGGATAAATTACTATCAGCAGAAAATCTGGTGTTTTCTGACCTTCAGTGGGTTAAGGTCTCCTCAGCTACAAGAATATCGACATTTACTCTCACTGTTGGGTGAAAATAGAGAAACAACCAAGCAACAAAGCAGTGAAATACTCCCTTTCGACCTGATGTTAAGTTACTAGCGGCGCAAACTGGAGCTCTAGCAGTAAAAAAAAGATATATGATAAATAAGTGGGAACAGTATGTATCACTATTATTATAAAGAACTGAAGAAAAATGATAGGGTGCATTTAAAGATGATCATTTCAGAGGAACTTCTGATTCAAAATGAGCACGAACAGAACATGCAGAGTGCACTTCATGATTACACAGTTCTCACCCACATTCAGAGGTGGAAAGCACCACCCATCCATCCATCTTTCTATCTATGGTTACACATATGGTTCTTGAACAAGGAGTATGTGTTGGCTTCTTTTCTATTATTTCATTATGCAAATGCATCACAGGGGAAACACTGAAATCAGCGGACATTACACAACCGTGCAGGAATAGCAGGAAAAGAAATTACAGGTGATAGTTTGGGAAAATAGGATGCAACAGCTAAAGGTAATATCACCAGTGACACATCTCTCATTCTCAGCCAAGCCTCTCATCTCTGGCATCATTGTGAATGTCACTCTTTTGGTCGAAAAAGAAGAGGACTGAAATAGGTTCAGCACAAAAGTCTGCAGCTGCTTTGTTTGTTGCAGCCATAATTTTGTGTAAAGAAAAGGCTGAATTTGTTTGTTGCTCATTAATATACAGCCTTTAGCTCTGTGGATGACTCCATGTGTTTATGTCATGAGATTTATTTGTTTAAACGTGGAAATAGAAAAAAGCTGTGAAAACAGGTGGTCTGGAGGGTTCAGCAAAGACAATGAAGCAAGACTAAGGTTAACAATGAAAAGTAACATATAGATGCGTTTCAGACTTGCTCGTTATTATATGTTGTAACCATGTAACTAAAACAACAATCAAATGAAGACCTCCAGTAATTTTTTTATGTGTTTCAGATAGTGAAAATATGACACATGGAGAATGACTCCTGAAACTGTAGTTTCACATATTTGAAAGATTTTTTTTGTCCAACAAAGACATACTCACAATGAAAAATGGGCTGGGGAAAAGACCTGTAAGGATTAATTACATGAGGAAACTGAAGCACAGTTTAACATCAGAATGTATAAAAGCCATTATTTCACAGAGCAAAGAGTGTCATTATCCTTTCACATTGATGAGATACCTATAGTTTTTGAAGGTTATGCTTGAGGCAGGATTCATTAATCTGGCAAACTGAGAATAAAAGAAAAATTGAGGTTTCTTGCATGTTATTACTGCTGTGAATACCAACACTGCATCTTATCTAGCTTTTCATCATGTTTTGATCCCAGAATGAAACCAAAGTGCTCATACTACAATAACAAAATATTTTTTCCATGCGCATTCACATTCACAGCACAGAACAATCTTGTGTCACCAATTAATCCGGCATCCAGTGAACTACTGAGCTGCCACATTGTTTTTGGAGTCCATGTCTAAAATAGGCAGTCCTTTTATATATATATATATATATATATATATATATATATATATATATATATATATATATATATATATATATATAATGTAAAAAAAAACAAAATTTTTTACAAAATATTATATCTAAGAGAGTAAATTAAGCTTTTAAAAATTGCTTAAATTTGGAATGACTAAAGAAAAACGGAGGGAAAAAAATAACCGCAGTCTGAAAAGTGTGCAAAATATGTACTCTTCTGGTATCAACAGTCTCTTAAAAAAAAAATCTGTATTTGAGTTGTGCTGCCACTATTCCATCATGCATAGTTCATATTAAATAAATAACAGAATACACATGTACAGTTGTCCTCAGATGGATTTGCGATCTACGTACCCCACCTCTTGCCAGACCACCAGAAATGTCTGGCTCTCTGCCATGATGCACTGATGCAGTAATTAGTGCAAAAACAAAGCCTAGAAAAATAACTACTAAGTCCACTGTACAGTTCATGGATGTACTTTTAGTAGACTTTTAATTCTGTATTAAAAATACTTCTTTACAGACCCTATGTAACATTCAATGAAATTGAATTGTGGATTAGCTGTAAGCCATAATCATCTAAATTACCAGAAATACACATATGAAATATATCAGTCTATATTTAGAAATCTATGCAATTTAAGTTTTTACAACTTAATTGCCTGATAAAAAGCAGATATAAATGTTAAACTTTATTTTTCCTTATGCAGTCCAGTGTGTTACACCTCCAGAAACGGTGACGTTCCATTTACTGTCCATCCGTTTCATCTTCCCCAGCTGCAGAGTTTGTGGAGTTTCCAGCATGATGTTTCCTTGTAGCCCCCTCACAGAAGGAAAAGTGAGCATGTTCCACTCATTTCCAGCAAATCTAGACCTGTGGGCAGATGAATGCAGCTACCTATTGCACCAGTTTTTGAAAATGAGGTTGTAGCAGTGATCTTGGCTGTCCTTTTTACTCAAAATGCAGTATTTTTCCTGCACCATTGTGGCCCGCTGAGGCCACTTAGACTGGAAAAAGTAAAATTGAAAGTGATATCCATTTCTGCTCTGTGATGGGGGCTACTACTGCCTGTATATGTGAATAACATTGGTGCAAAGAGTAGTACCGCTTTTGGCAAAAAATAAAAAAATAAATAAATAAATAAAAATCCTCAGACAGATTTTCATAAAATATTGACGTAAAAAAAAAAAAAAACAAGTATATGCCTTTACCTTTTATTTGCTTTTCACAGGGCTGTTGGTGCAGTGCAGGAATTTCAAAGTTGAACCATTCATTTCATCAAAGGGAGAAGAAGGTAAAGTTTATTTAGATATGCATGGTACTAAAACAGAAGGCAATAAAAGAAAGACACATTTGGAAAAATAGTTTAAATTTATTGTACTTGATACTGAAATAAAGCATCTTCACTTGCAAAAGTGTGTAACTTCTCAGACTATTCAAAAATCAAAAGACTAGATACTATTTGTTTGGTAAAACACCTTTGTTGTAAACTGACAGTCAAAATATAATTGTTTCCATGAATTCTTCATTGTCACAGCTGCATTAAAGAGCAGCTTTTTACTTAAATCACACATATTTGTTGATTTCAGTATATATTCAGCTAATTATTACTGGATTTGATTGGGATTAAAAATCAAAAAGTAAAATGAAAATTAAATGCATCTCAGTTCTACTTTTTTTCTTTCTGTCTGTGATGGTTAGAGAATTATTCAGGGACTTCCTAATAACAGAGGAAATGAGAAATAGAAGTGTCCCTGTGAGTAAAACTGCATATCAAGTAGTTCAAGCCAATACTTCAACCTCCAGCAGCTCCAGCTGTATAAATAATAACCAGCTATTAGTCACAGGGACAAAATCAGCATGAGAAATTACAAGTTAATACAGTGCCTTCCAAAAGGGAGTCATACTCCTTGAAATATTTCAGATTTTGCCATGTTACAACCACAGACTTGAATGAATATTATTGGATTTAATATGATAGACCTGCAGAGAGTAATGCATAACTGTGAAGTGGAATGAAAAGGAACTATAGTCATTGATTTTTTTACTAAGTAAATCTCTCGAAATTGCAATGTACTTTTGTATTCAGCCATTTTAAAATTCAGCTCTAAAATAAATCCAGCACCGATTGCATCCAGAAGTCACCTTATGAATAACTAGTCATTTATACTCATTTGTGTATAGTTTTTATCTTAGTATCAGAGCAGATGTTGTATCTATTGGAGGTAAACAACATCAGTGAACATACAGTATCATGAAGACTGATGAATACAACAGATTTTTAAGACAAATTCTTTTGGAAAAGTTTAAATCAGGGCCGGGTTATAAAACAATATCCAAATTTTACTATCACAGTTTTTAGACTTCATTTACTAAAATTCCTGAAAATGTTGTTTTCCTTGCTGAAAAAATGCAGCTATAGCATGACACAAAAGGGAATAATTCAAAGAGTATGAATACTTCTGCAAAGCATGGTTGTTAGTTATTTTAAATAATACTTACAGTTTTTATGTACTATTGCTTGACTAAATTATAATTCCTGTGTAATTGGCAGTTTATTTCAACAATATGGCCTCAAGAGTAGAACATACTTTGAATCTGCAATGGTGTTGAGGTTCGATAAAAGAGGAGATGCAAGATCATTATTTGTTTGTTGAAGTAGGTATTGCATTTCCTCAATAGCTTACACTTTGCATGAGAAAACAAAACAATTGAGAAATAAAAAGAGTTGAGTGTGAGAGTGGATTTCTGTGTTTACAACAATGAACAATTTTGGATTCAGTAATGATGCACCAATGCGTTTTTTAGGTAAACCTCAATAGTTATTTCATGGTATTTCAGTGTGGATGTCTGAGATTGAACTGACTGAGAAAAAACTGAATCTACATAAGGGAACATTGTAAAACTTCAGGAGAGGTGAATTTCAAGGGATGGCAGAAGGTAAAATGGTTTCAACCCCTTGTGTAAGATAATGTGCATAATCCACTGCAAGGATGTTAAGTGCACTCATTTCACACTCCATTTCACACAATGCCGCTTCAGGAAGAATCTGTGTTTGTGATGACTCAGGAAACACATAACATACCTTGTTTGCATCTTTTTTGTTGATGTTTTTCCATCAATGTCAATATTTGTTATTATTTTGACATTAATATGGAATAAATAACATAATAGAAATACAATAAGAACTAGAACTATGGATATGTGGAAGGATCTGTCTGATCAGTGGAAGCCAAATAACAAACACTGCATTCATAATTGACGTTAATCTACTAAATGATAGTATATTTTGTACCTGTTGCTTTTTCACATTTAGATCGTAATACAACAGGAAAACTAGAACAATAAGAGAAAATACTGACTGCTTGTGTGATATCTTGTTACGAGGAGAAAAAAAATTCCATTAACCCAAGATAGAGTTCATTTCCCTGAATACAAACTACTCATTATCATAAGGAATAAATAGGTTTTCACTACATGTCCCTGTACAGACTGTAACCATGTAAAATAATAAAAACAGATAGTTGGGTTTAGGGAAACAAAATCACTGGCATCTGCCTGTCTTAAAAAGATTAGCCATTTCTAAGGCTTTAGGACTTCAGCAGAACGTAGACATCAGCCACATCCCCCATGTCGCCTGTCTTTACTGTATGGAACCGCTTGGAAAACCTCCCTCGGTGAGCAGATGGCGTCTGCCAGGAGGAGGATGAAGCTGGAACCTGGGCTCCACGGTATGTGCACACATTTTGCCCCACAAGCTTTCGTAAAAGGGGAACAACGCAGGTCTGTGGGGATTTTGACCACAGGTCTGTTTTGGGAAGCAGTGCACATGTTTGTTTGTTGTAGCCTGTCTGAAAGATCTGTGAGTAAAATCAGCTAGAGTAAAATCTTCGACTGCTTGGGAGTCTGTCTGAAAAGCAGGATCAAACATCCCTATTTCTCCTAAAGAGATTTCACACACTTTGATCATCATAGTTTCTGTGAAATGAATGCAACATGTTCATTGTTTGACCTCTTTGCCAGCGGAGTGAAATGCAGAGAAGTCTGCATTTTGCAGGCTTGCTAATCCACAGTGTGCTGCTGAGTCCTGCTGTATTATTAAACAGAGAATGAGGCTGTGCTACAGTATCTCTTCATAGCTTCTTACATTCTAGCACATGACATATTAAAGATAACTTTGCATCAGGCAAAGCAGAGGCCTTAGTTGCTGAGTCTGCACTTGCTAAACTAACTCAGAGGACAAGATAAGCAAAGCAAAGCTTGGCAAAGTAAATCTAAGGCTGGTTGAAAAGCCTCCCTGCCAACTACACAATCTACACCCAAAATATTCCCCTCAATCTCTCTCTGGGGGAGATTTCTTTGCACGCTTTGTTGCTAAAGCCAGGTAGGCTATCAGTCACTCAAGAACACAGCAACAAGAAAAACCCAATGCAAGACAGAAAATCCACCTCATGGGACCTCAAAGCCTGGATGAGGGCAAATTAAAAGCCCTTTTTCTGCTGAGTCTCACTTTTGAGATAATTATGCATTGATATGAAGAGCATTTCCCTCCTCGCCTGTAAGTTCTGAGGGAATGCATACAATGGCATATTTGGCTGTAATCATAGCAGCACCCCACCATGAATTGAACCTGTGAGAGCGCTACAGCACAGAGCTAATCTGTGGCACAGCGAAAAGGCCCCTGGGAGCACCTCAAAATAGAAACCAGTATTAAAACCAGGGTTTATTTGTGAGTCAGGTACTTACTCATTTTATGAACCCTGACAACGAACTCTAGCCCTTGGTTACATGCCTTTAGACAAGCATAGAGGGTGCAAATTCAGAATAAAATACACTACTGTCAACAGAGGAACCCATTAAAGTTAGCTCTGGGTTGCAGCTTCTCCACTGCCTTGTGCTTGGCTCATATTAATAAGAGGGTGCACATCTGCACATCTCCAGTGATTGGCAACCCTTCACCACCTCCAACGCACTCTTGAGAGAATACCACCCAAGCACTATAGGGTGCCCCACCACCCACAACCCCGCTCCCCTCTCCTGCCCTCGGCTTGATTCAACTTGTTCTTGAGGCTGACAGGGGGGACCCGAGGTGAGAGGTGGGGGATGAGATGAGATCTGATCTTGGGGGTGATGCTGAGGAAGCGGCTGTTTGCGCCCTTTCAGATTCAAACAGGATCGGTTCATGCACAAAGAGAAGATTCATCCACGGTTAATCAGGTCGTTCAGAACTGTAACTATAATTATATGAAAACCCCGCGGCTGCAGCAGTTTCCACGTTGAGTCATTCTTTTATCATATTCCGTGAGACTTCAGGCGCCTCTGCAGCGCAACGAGGCACAGAGCTCCACGCATAACGCTGCGCCTTAGCACGCTAAAGAAAAGAAGAAAAAAAATCAATACACTTACAGTTCAGGGCGTTGCACTGCTTTCAAACCCAATGCGCGGGTTCACTTTGCGCAACTGATCTAAATGTGTTAGTTGTTAATCACTTAAAGACGCATTCAAATGTTTTAGGTGGTTCGCACATTGTCATGTAACCCAAACGACCAGAAATGCGCACATCAAATATCTGCTTTCACAGTTAGGTAGATGGAAGTCACGATGCTTTCTAAACATTTGAATTCAATAAATAATGTTTGTTGTTTGTTTGTATTTTCTCTGTACTTACCCAGCTCTCCTGCCCACGGGGAATCTACATGGAGTGACCCATATCCAAGGAAAAAACGTTCATTTTTCTGCTGGAATATTAGAAGAATAGAAGGTTTCCTGAAAAACTACGGTTGTGCTTTCAATGAAAAAACAATGCAACTCAATAGTATCCAGCGGGAATCCAAACGCATTTCGAGGCTGCGTCGATCTCTGGAATTCATTGCGAGCGCTGTCCACGAAAAAGTGGTGCTGAAAACTCCTCAAGTCCCAACTTCAGGCTTTGTTCGAGTGAGGGGGGAAAAGGCAGGTCCGGTGGAGCTACTCCCCAACGCTTTTCCAGCGAAAAGGGCATCAGATTTGTTTCAACAAGATAAAACAGGAGAGGAGCGCATATCCGACACCCCAGGCGAGACCATACACTCTCCAACTGATAGACTGAAGACTGCGTGCGCTCCGTGCTCTGGATGTGATTGATGTTAAATGCAACCCCAACCCACCGCCTTCATCAGGGGAGGAAACACGGCATCGCTGAAAAGGAGAAACGTTTGAATGACAAACTGCAGCATATCAACAGCACTTTGCCGACCTTTTAATCAGTAGCTGACATGCAAGAATATGAATTCTGACATTGATTTCAGCACCTCGTGCCTTCTCCTCGAGCACTGCTGGACCTTACTGTGAGGGGTTGCATCTGTCCGTGTCCATAGATCTGTTGAAACCATGTAAACTATTTGTAAAAGTGTAGCTGCATGGCATCTTGTTGAAGCAAAATGCATCAAACTCATAATTAACACACTGCTGTAATAAATTCATTTTTAAGCTCCTAATGAAAGAGGATTAGTTTTGTTGTTTCCACTACGTCGGTTGTGGCTCGTCACGCACGTTACAGGTGTTGCCGCAGCCTATGCAGTATGTCGAGTCTCAAAGCGGTTGGGATGCTGTGCGTAAACCATGACGAACATATCAAGTCCAATCACTGAGTGCGAAAACTCAATCTGGAGACTATAGGTTTGTGTTTTGTAAATGTGCGTGTCGGATGACACTCAAGCCTGCTTGTGAAAGTGTCCGACGGCATACCTCTGTGTGTCCAATATTATTCTGGAAAAAAGAAGAAAAATGATCAATTATTTTTTTAATCAAGCGTGGCTAAAACTACTCAATGTTATTACCCGAAGACCGTCGTATGTCGTAATTTGGCGGGGAAAAAAAAGCAAAAACAAAAGACGTTCGTGTCTTTTTTTCTTAAATATTGGCTTCTGTGCAGGACTGTTTCAAGCTTGCATGACGTTATTCCAGGGCCCACTTCCTGCAAACCATTCCACCACGGTTCTTAAGAAAACTTAGGATATTTAGTCTTTTATTTTGAATATCTTTTTTGTTCAAGATATTGCTGTATTTTGAACAACAGCAATATCTGAAAATATTGCTGTTGTGAACCAAACATGATGTGTGATTACCTAGAAAAAATGTAGAGAGTAATCATGGGTAATTGTGGTTATAAGGGCTTACTTGAAGTTTTGTGGAAAATATAAAAATCTCGCCTGTCTCAAGAGAACTTATACAATATTTCACACAGACACTGAAGTACTTCAAATAAACAAACAAAAAAGGACCACTGAGCTCCTGCTCCATTCTTCAATGTTGAACCTCTTCCTGAAGTATTGTTTCAGAATCCTCATTTGGGGGAAGTTTAATGTTTTGTTCAAAGAAAAATGGGGGGCGGGGGGTGTGGGGGGTATTGCTTAATACTTAATAAAGTATTAAGCAATACTTAATTTAATAGGGATTCATGATATATTGGCACCAACATAGGTATCACCTGATATTAGGAATTTTTTAACATATCAGTATCAATCTGGGCTGTATCAATAAAACTGGGCTGATATGAACAACCAATATTTATTTTTATCTGTTTCTGGTGGTTTGTCTCCAAAGGTGCCAAAACCACAGTGAACTATCTATAATATTGGTAAATATTGATTATTGGCCATAACAGTAAAATCAATATAATATATAGCACATATAAATGCAGTTCTCATTGATCAAAGTGCTGAGCATCATATCCAGAACAAATAAATAAGAACAAAAACTTAAAAAAAAATAAGCAACAAGAAAATTCTAACTAAAGTTGAAATGATACACCCACAAGCAGCATGAACACCAGGCACATGAAATAAACACAATAATTTAGTTAGAAATATGTGTAGGCTTGGAAGGCCAAACTAACGAAACAAAAATTTGAACAGATTTAAGGATGAGGATGAAAGGAGCACAGTAGATAGAAAAGGGTCACATCAACATGAAGTAACAACTGAAAAGACCTCTTTTGTGCTTGAGACATGATTTAGTCACACGGAGGTCAAGTTTGTTGATTTGAACTCTATGATATAAAGTGTTAAAGATATTTAAAGGGAGAGTTATACAAAATTATTCAATCAATATGTTTTCCAAAGAGCTTGTTTTGCACACTAATGGGCACCTTTATAAAAAAAACTAACTTTAAGCAGGCAATAAACAACATTTTAATTAGATTGTCATTTCTGCATTAAGGTTTTCTTCAACATCTCTGATGTAATATTGTAATAATGTGTTTTCATTTGCTGTAAGTGTAAAAACATAATAAATGGCAAGAAAGGCTTGAAAACATCAGTCTGTGTGTAATGAATCTATAATGTGTTTCACTTAATGAATTAAATTACTTAAATGAATGAACTTTTCAGTAATGTTACAATTTAGTGAGTGCAACTATAAACAAAGGCCAAAAATACATCCATCCATTCATTTTCTGTATCGGTTGTCCTTGTGGGGTTGTGAATTTTAAAGTAGACAAGGAGCCAATGCAGAGGACACGAGTGATGAGCTCATATAGAAATCATAAAAGACTATTTATTGATTGTGAGATGCTAAAAAGGAATTAAGTATCATGATTATTCTTAACTGATGGTTTCTATTTTGGTGAAATGTTGATCTGCAACAGTGATTCCCAAAGTGTGGGGCTCGCCCCCTATGGGGGGTGCAGTGCCATTGCAGGGGGAGAGGAGTGGTATGGATGAATGGAAAAAAATAAATAAATAAAGTTACACAAAAGTGTTTCACTGTAAAGATGGTTTGTAGTGTGTTTTGTTGCAACCTGAACTGTGAAATAAACTTCAGTAGAGTTTGAAAACAAAATATGTGCATAGGTTTATGTCTAGTTGAACGATGTCTGTGCCCAGTTTTTTTTTTGGGGGGCTGTTATTTAATCCATAAGGGGGGCCAGAAAATCTTTGGGAATGACTGATCTAAAGAGAGATCTGAATCTAAAATAACGTTCAGGTTTTCCACTTTAAGCTTGAGATCTGGAGTAATGGCATGAGATATGAGATAACTTGTTGACCAGGATGCTTGCAGAATGATGAAGGCGAAAACGTAAAACCTCAGTTTTGTTGCAATTTAGTTCAATGAGGTTGTTTTCAATCCATTTTGCTGTTTCATTAAGGCTGAAGAGGAGAGATTGAGCACAATACAAAGATGTTTTGAGAAAGATATAACAATGTTTTAAAGTGAGAGCACAAATGAAATGGACACTGGATGTCCCTCATAGCAGAGAAAAGCAGATTTTGACTTCATATGCAAAGTGGTCTTGTTTTGGACACATGAGTTTAACCACTCAAGAGCTGAGTCATTATGCCCAATCCACTGCTTCAGGAGGATGATGTGACAAATACTTGTTAATCCACTTAAACTTTGTCACCTTGCATAAAATTATGCCCACAATCTAGACATAAGAAGAAATCACCATTAAGCATTAACTTAGGTATTAAAGCATGCCTCTCATTATGTCATTTTAAAATGTCTGTCTTGGCTCTTGCGACAAGCAGGAGGTCCCTAAGCAGCCGTGCAGTTTGCTTATTCCTCAGGCCAGCTCTGCTACAGTGACCGCTGCTGTCCCGATTGGCTCGTCTCCCTGGTGATAATTGAGCCTTTGCTTTCTCAGATTTGTGCAGCTGCTCCTTTTGCCTTCCTGATCACAGGCCGGAGTGTTGTGTGGAGCCTTTCACAGGTCTGAGTGGGTCACACCTGTGGAGTGCTGGACCCACTCCACCAGATCAAAAGAAAAGTGAATGGAAGTGCATGTGTGTGTAGAAGTAAAGACTAGGGAGGTGGGGGTCCTTGTCTCTAAGGACCCTCGAGGCAGCTGAGCCTCTGAATATTCATCAGCACCTCTGCTGGAGCAAATTCCAGCCAAACGTTTGAGCTGACTATACACTCTGCTGAGCTGTGGTGTCACCGTACAAGTCATGCAAAAGAATAACAGAGCTAGCTTGTGTACATTATTGAACAGCATGCTCTATGTAATTTTATTACTTGTCAAAACATTTGATTTCTTCCATCTGTCAGCCCCTCAAACCAGCGTTCTGTTTCTGTTCAGCATGGTTAGCATAAATGATTTATTCAGATGTGGCGAATGAATATAAAAGTTATTTCTTCCAGGAGGCCCATCGTTGCTTCACTTTGCTTCCTGCTAGCAGAGCTGTTGTTTTGTGGAACGTGTCTGCAGAGAGGATAACGTGTAATGCTGCTGAGTCCTCCCCATCCCTCTATGCAAGGCAAACTCTGGAGATTACTTGTTTCAATTAGCTATGGGGCGGAGAGAATTTAAGCCATGTTAATTCCAGTCACTAGTGAAAATCCAAGTCGAAAGGACCAGCCACTCAGGCATAATCGCCTGCCCCCAGACGTCTCCTTTTCCATGGAAACATTAAGGGAACAAATCAAAATGTAAATTCTAAGATTTTAAAAAATTACTCTATTGATGTCTTTCAGGAAAGAATGCAAGTTCTGCTGTATTTTGTATGATTGAGAGAAACTTTGTTTATGGGACATTTGTCTTTAATTTAGCTTCTGATATGAAGCTGAATTTTAATTCAGCTTTTTTCAAACCACTGAATTAAAATTTAAATAAATATGTGAAATAAATGTAATTGCCAGATTTTTGTGTAAAATATTCAAATAAGCCTCCAGTCCTTTAATATCGAGAATCTAAAAGCTTCAAATGTTTGATTCAACAGCATCAAGAAACAGAGAGTCTAGCCAAAATGTGGGAGGACGCTCAAATGAGTCACTTTTCCACTGTTATTTGAAGCAATATGTTACAACAATGGAGCATGGCAGCCAGGTCATGTAGTCTGAAAAAATGCGCTCCACGTGTGAGGGATATATTTTGTTCAGATAGATGCTGGCAGTTGTCGCAGGTGTAGCCTTTTGACCCCTTGCAGCTTACAATGAGTTTTTCTAAAAGCACAGAAAGAAGAGAAAACAATCTATTTGATGTGAACCTCCAAACTCACAAATATCCAGCCTCTTCTGTGATGTTACATCGTTAAGATATCAACCAAGAAATTAATAAAGGAGATGAAAATGTCATCAGGAAATTTAGATTTTATGAGACCAAAGACAGTTTAATTATCCTCTAAAATATTTCACTATAATTATTAAATTATAAATCTCTAGTTCTTGGAATATGTAACTGATTTTGTCTGATAAAAAACATCACAACTCTATAAACAATGAAATTACAGATTTACCGTTTTAGCTTCTTTTGCTAAAGTTTGTGGTTGTGTGTTATGGTACACATAATTGTTTTCCTCTTGAATTGTCAGACCGATCTTCAGGAATTTGAAGCACAGTGCGGGATTTCTCTAACCAGAATAAGAGCAGCCCCTGGTGGTTAACACATTTATCAACGCCAAAACATTAAACGTGTCTCAAATTTTCATCCAAACACAGTGTTATCCAAAAGTGTTGATACCACAACATTTTTCTGATTCTGTTATGGTATAGCCACAAACTTCAAAGCATTTTATTGTGGCTATATGTGACAAACCAACACAAACTGATGGGTTTGAAAGTGGAAAGGAAACAATTTGTGGTTTTCAAAATATTTTGCGAATAACCATCAGTAAATTTCAAATCGCTAAATTTCATTGTATTGCATTATGACTTTGAGTGACTGATGAACATATATCTATGTACATTATCATAAAGTGGAAGAAGGATTTATTTAAAAAATAAAATCTGAAATGTGTGGTATGCATCTGTTTTCAGATCATTTTATACTTCAAAATAAAATACTGCTCAGCTGAATTCAAAACCAAAATGTTTGAACTGTACTGCAAAATCCAGGTAAGTGGCATAAAGCATACCCTGCACATGATATCCCAGTATAAAATAGGGATGGGGAAACATTATGCTGTGAGGATGCTTCTCTTAAGCGAGAATATGATAGCTGGTAAGAGTTAAAGACAGGAGGAGCAAAACAAGGCTCAGTCCAGGGAGGAAAAAACTCCAAAAGACTTGAGTTTTGATGGTAAAATTTCCACCAAACTAATAGCCATAAACAATTACCTAACCTTCTGGTCCATCATCCTGGTAGTATACATCTCCTGACCATGCCAATGGTCTTCAGAGGCCTGCTAAGCAGTAATGATTTGATTTAAAAAAATATGCAGGATACTGACCTTTTGAGTCAGTATCTTGACCTGTGAGTCAATGGCTATTGAATGTTTAAGTCAAATTAGGGTTAGTCTAATCATATGAAAAATCAGTGACAATACATCACTACTGATGTTCACTCTTCACTCTCCATCCAGTCTGACCAAGCTTGAGTTATTGAAAAGAAGTATTTTTTGCCAGACACTATATATGAGACACAAACTGTATTTTTGCATTTTAAAAAAAAAATTTACTAAATAAATTTAACTTTTGACACATTTTGTTATAGGTTGTGATTGGAACAATAAAATTAACTGTTTTTTCTTTCGGAAAATTTAGAAAAGGCAAGTTTACACAAGATCTTGAATAATAAAAATTCAAATGAAGACTGTTCATAGGAAGCAATGCCACATTAGGTCAAAAAAAGAAAGAGCAAATTAAACATGGTAACTTCTCTTATCTTTGAAGCCAAACACAGTCTGTTCTGGCCTTGGGCAGGACTGCACTGTCTCCTGCTTATTTAGTCATTAATGTGCATATTTACCTGGAGAGAAAAAAGGAGCTTAAAGGTTAATGTTTCCAATATCCTCACACTCGTCTGTTAAACAAACCTCAGCTGCTGCGTAGCCCTTGGTGTCGTTTTATCTTTAGGGATTGCCCTATTATGAGATACAGCGCTAAAGCCGAATTTCCCGGCTCATTTACTTTTCTCCTCACTCCAGTTGCGACAATTCTGCTTATCTTTTATATGACTGCCAGCAATATGCTGTCTGTTTTACATCACACTTTTTTTCTTTGAGTATAGGATAAGACACTCTAATACACATTTTCACTACCTAAATAAACTAACTCCTTATGTGAAATAATGGAGTACATTACCTGCTTTTGTAAAACTACTTTGTGCAAAAGTCTAATGTAATTTCCTACTGAAGACTTTAATTATGTCATTTGGTCAGCTATATTTGTGATCAGTTTGAAGACCTTAAATGATGGTAGAGAAAGTAAGATGTTAAAAGTTATTTCCTAATTTAGGTAACAGGAAAATTGAGGCTGCACACTAATTATGCAGGCAGTCCTCCAACAAATTCAAACCAAATCTAAAATAATTAGAAGAGGTTTGAAAAAGAAAGAGAAAGGTAGAGGCTGAGACACATAATAATGGAAACTAAAGACTTGTAACATGGAGGCAATCTGACAAATGAGCCAGGGGATGATGGGGGCTTATAAACCTAGAGGGCTCATTAGCAGAGAGAGAGCAGGTGAGCTATGGGGTGGAGAAGGTTAGACCATGGAGAAAACAACATGAAGGGCAAGTGGGAGTGGTTCTTCCAAAGTGGCAAGAGAACAGAATGACTCGAATCAATTAAGAAAGCAAAACTATAGCAGAAATCCTTCCCATCTATCCATGCATGAAATTAGATTCACATTAATTTACAAGAATCAGAAAGTTTAAACCAAGCTGAGAAGCTGGAGGGTGTGCAGGCTTTGCAAGAGGGAGATCCAGAAGCACCTATGACCTCAAGACACCCACTCTTGTGTTAGCTGCATAGTTAGATTCTCTAATTACTGTTTAAATGAAATGGAAAAACAATTTACTGTTTTTCCCCCCCATACTTGTGTTTGTTCTGGCTTAGCCAAGGTTTCAGATGGACAGTTCAGGGTGGACTGGCATCATCTTCTCTAAGGACCAGATCGCAAGGTTGACCTTCCTGACCAGAAGAGTCCATTTGGGACTACATCAACTAAATCTAAAACAGAACTCTTGTTCACTTTTCTCTTGAGAAACCCAGTTGATGGGTGTCATGTTTTTTTTACTGTGTAGTACATTGTCTGGAAACATTGAGGAAGTTTTATTTTGCTCCATCCTGTAAATCTAACAACATGTAACTTACCTAAACATTTCTTTAGACAAGCTTTTAATTTTTACCTTTCCCAGTTCAAAAACAGTCACTTAAAGGTTCGGTCTTTGGTGTGAAACAACGCATTAAGTGGAAAATCTATCTGAATGATTACACTTATAGACTTCCCAGTCTTTCTCTGAATCTCCGCTGGTTTGTTTGCCAGTGCTGTTTTATCTGATTGTGTGTCTTTCTGGCATCAATGCCAATTTAGTTCAACAAGTTAAAGCAACTTCTCAGAAATCGAAATCATGTCCTCAGATGGTTTCTAAGAATAAGAGCTTTTTTCCCCCCGGAATTCAGTCTAGTCTGTAAACACTGCATTTCCTCCCAGCTCAGAATGTCTGGCTGACAGTATCTCTGACAACACTGAGCAAAGATTTTAAACCACTTTATGTTCAAGGAACGAGACTTAATAAAAACAATGCTTAAGACTCCCTTTGGGTCCTTAATCATCTTTTTTTAAGACTTTGACTGCTTTTTCACTCATTTTCTGATTGGTCCCAGTACTGGCCAGGAGTTCATATTGTACAATGTGTGTCAAATAAAAATAAAGACTGTGGAGGAAAGAAGCATCAGAACCTAATATAATATCTACAGTAGAGGAGCAATATGTAAGTCATGTAAGTAGGACATGAGAAAAACTCCAATAACTTTCTGCTCACAGCTCTCTAAAACAAGTATTTAAAATAAAGAACCTGAATGTAAAAAATGATTGAGACTCTGAAGAGAAAATACTTCACGATGCAGTCATATGTATAAAAACCTACTGAGGTGTATTCACTCATAGCGGAGGGCGCTATCTGTTGGAAAGGAAAGGGACTGTAATCTCTACGCTTGCATTAGAATGGTACACCAGAGATTTGCAAAGAGAACAGGTTGCCGTGGAAACAGCAGAGAGCAAAAGTGCAGCCTTTAGTGTGACCCTGCACTGTTATGTTTAATTGTCTAAGGCATGCTCTTGTTTGCCTGAAAGACAGAGAGAAAGAAAGAGAGAGAGAAAAGTAAGTTAATTTGTCTCAATGCTAAACCTAAGATCTTTTCTTAGTTTACCTTTTCAACATGTTATATACATTCATTTTTATATAATTATTGATGTCTTCCCACAACTCAGTTTATTTGAATGATCTTCTCACACTCAACTGCTGTTTTCTAAATTTACATCAAGTTAAATAATTTACTGAATTTTGTATTAGTCTTCAAAACATTTTTTCTGTACTTGCATTTCTTTATCAACATCTGGATATTAATGTCACCCATGCAGTGCTGTCTGTAGGTTTTCAGTAAGTTGCTTACTCGATGGGGATAAAGTTTTATTCTACATATTTATTAAAACTGTCACCATGTTGTGACATTAATGTAAGACAGTTAATCTTTGAAAGAATTGAGCTCCTAAAGCATTCTTTCTATAGAATGCTTTAGGACAGGAATCAGAATTTGACACAAATATTTTGTGGTTAGATTCAATATTTTATTTTTTTTAAAGCATATGTCTTTTAACAGGGAGCCATTTAAAAAAGCTGTGAGGCAGTAAGGAGCGACTTCAAATGTCAGCACCGGTGGGGAGAAACTTGCATGGAATATAAATAATTAGATTAGATGAAACAGTATTGATGCCTGGCAGGAAACTGCTTCTGCAACGAAGGCAATATGGTTTAGTAAGAGAGAATGAGAAACTAGAAACAAAGGTAATATAAGAAGAATACAAAATAAAAATAAAAATAAAAATACACCAAACAAACAGTTTGATGTTCTTTAAATTAAAGAACAATAAGTGTTCTTTAATTTAAAGTTAAGACAATTATTTTGATCGTCTTAACTGTGTAAAGAATGATGAATGTGAAGAAACTATTTTTGAAGATATATCTAGTATTCCTAGTGAAGTGTCCACTGCCACTGAGAGATTGATTGTAAATAATTCTAGTGGCCCAGACTAGACTTCTGTACTGCCACTTTTGTTCTTTTCTTGATTTCTGATTGACACTCTGCCTTACAACCTTGTAATATGTTGTTTTTCATCTTGATCTTTGTTATTAAAGATAGAAGTGGTAAAACTCAGTTCAGAAAGCCATAATTGAATTATGTTTATTTATGTAGTACCAGTTCACAGCATGTCATCTCAATGCACATTACAAAAAAAGGTCAATTTAATTCATGAAACACACATTAAAGTTATTAAACAATGAAGACAAGTTCAGCTTATTTAAATTGATTTAAACATTTTTAGCTAAGAAAACCTATAGACTGAATTGAGTCATTGAGTTGCAGCATTCATTCCTACTGGATGACCATCTAGTGACAGTGCATTGTATCACTGACTTTGAATCAAACCCCGATGGAAAGGAAAACTTCCCTTTTTACAGGAAGAAAACTCCAGAACTCGGCTCAGTGTGAATGACCATTTGCCAGGATCGACTGGGGTTTGAGTAGAAACAGAAAAAAAGAAACCAAAGTTTCTTTTACAACTTCTATAATGAGTAAACAAACTGAGAGAAAGTATAGTTAAAAGTTAAAATAACAGTAAATATTGAAAACTGAAGAGAAAGACGTGAATGTTGCAGAATTGCCAGACAAGTGGTCAGTTTTCCTCCAGGAGTCTAAGCCGTTAGCAGTATAAATATAGAGATTGCGCACGATAAACTCATTCTAATTATAATCTTTATCAAAAAGGAACATCTTAAGCCTAGTCTTTAAAGCAGACAGTGAATTGTAAAAGCGCTTGCCAATACACCATCTAAAGTCTTTAAACAAGTTACCTTGCTCAGGATTGCATATTTGGGTTTAAAAAGATCTATGCATTCACACTGGAGAAAGTTGTAAGTTACCACAGATAGCATAACAAGTTAATGAGCCTTCTAGCTTAAGCCTTCAATTGAGTCAATCATAGGAATTTGTTTGAGGTTTTTTTTTTGTCACTAATCAGATTCAGAAGAGAGGTATGCTAACATTTATTTTATTTAATTTCCACGTGGATTATCAGACTGTTAAACTGCTTGCAAAGTGGGAGGCCATGCGACCGTTCCTCTCAAGCATGCTGAAGATTTAGTGCTCTTGTAACCTTACAGTGCAGATCTGCAACAGTTGCTTAGAGTGTGTCCTACGAAGTGCAGAAAAACCTCAGGTTCAGCTTTGGAAAGAGTACTGTCATGACTGCTTGGAAGAAGATTGGAGGTAAACGTTTCCTTCCTTTTATTTTCCGATCCGTTTCTAAGCATGCATATAAAGAGAAGTAACAGAAAATCTATTATATCGATTCGCTTTATAGAGCGAATCTATGATGTAACTAAGTGATTATAAAAAGGCTTTAGGACACCAAAGTCAATGTTTTGGCATGACCATCACAAAGCCTTGATCTTAAATTAGTGGCATGTGTGAGCAAAGCAGCCAATAAACCTGACTTAGTTCCAGCAGTTCTGTCAGGTGAATTGTGCCAGAATTTCCAGCAAACTATTGTGTAGGGAAACGAAAATGTTGACCCAAATTATACAGTTAAAAGGGAATGCTGCTAAATGCTGAGAAAATATATGTAAACTTATAATTTTGAAGACTTTAGACACTAAGAAAAAAGTGTATGTGTATTTTTATTAAGTGTATGTAAACTTCTGGTATCTATCTATCTATCTATCTATCTATCTATCTATCTATCTATCTATCTATCTATCTATCTATCTATCTATCTATCTATCTATCTATCTATCTATCTATCTATCTATCTATCTATCGACTGGAAATAATTAAGAGGAATAAACACGAAGTGCTGCTTTATATGTATTATGTCGTGACAACTATTCAAAATTTGTGTTTTATAAATAACTGAGTTAACCTAAACTTGTTCTTAAGTTGTTGTAATTTTATATAGATGTAGAATTTTCTATATGTAAAATAGGTGCAATATCAGATTTAACAACCTTCTTGACGCTGTCCGTTACCTACAGTGCTGAAGCCGTTAGTTTCGCATATTATTCCATTATGTGATTTTAGACTGTTTTACTTTAGTAACACTCTGTTTTAAAAAGTTTTGGATAAAATAACCCGAGAGGGAAACGTAGACCAGGCTCACACAAGTGGTCTAGTCGAATTAGTTTGAGGCCAAACTGCTAGTTTTCCTCACCGGCTCACTCCAGTCAGAGAGAGCGTGGTGTTGCATTTCCCCCGCTTCAGTCACTGCTACTCAAATTCTTCAACTCTCGTTAGGCAATATTCTTACGCCCGCAGAGCTGTTAAATGTTACATTACGTCGTGGGCGTAAAGGCTCCTTGTAATGGCGACCGTGCCGTAGATGTGCCTAGGTTTGTGAAAATGAAGCGGAGAAGAAGTTATTTCTTTTAAGTAAAACGCCGAGGTTCCCCGGAGGAGGACTTTGCGTCGATAACCGTCATCTTCATACGTGGTAAACAAAGCTGTACTTTTATACTTTTGTGCTCCCGAAATGATGAAGCTCAAGTCCAACCAAACCCGGACGTACGACGGGGATGGCTACAAGAAGCGGGCAGCCTGTCTGTGCTTCAGGAGTGAGTCGGAGGAGGAGGTGAGCTCGAGGATGTTGCTGCTTGATAGGCCATGCTAACACTAGCAGCAGGGGGTGTCTTCAGTATCTTACGTATCTGTAAATCGATACATTTATTAACATGGTCACCATTTTAGTCACTACTCAGCTTAATTCCAAATTCTCTTTTTACTCTCGCTGTATGTATATTGAAAGTTAGTTTGTAGCCCTTCCTTATGCTAGTGTTATATAATCCTCTTTAGCTTTAGAAATGGAAACCCGTAGCATGGAGTTAGCTTCGTGCTAATGCTAGTTCTAGCATGCTAATTAGCGTTGCTGCTGCTCCGGGGAGCCAGCTGTCAGCCTGCAGCCACAGCCTCATCAAAGGAGTATTTGCTTTATTACTGTGGGTCTCATGACGATAAAAATGTGTATTTTTCATGGACTGACTAAAATATTGATGTAATTTAAAAAGCTATTTTAAGTATATTATTGTGATGGCTAAAACAATTTGGGTGGTTTTTCCCCACCCATGGTATGTTGTTGGAATAGTTTAAGCTATAAGATCGCCTTGTGTTGGTCAATTTGTTTCACATGTTGATGTACTTTTGTGAGACAAACTATAAGAGCTTGAGTTTAAAGCATTGGACAATGAGAAGGCATAAATTGTCAAATTTTGCATTATTTTATTCTGTTGAGAGTTAACAATGACTACTTTGATGTTTAAACTATTTAAGAAACTTGTATGCCTTCAACACTCAAGCACAGAGGTGTCTTTGTAAGAAAAACAAGACCAAAAGACAAAATAAGACTAAATCAGTTCCTCATGCCGGTCAAAGTAAAGGCCAGACTGTGAACAACATATGCCTCATTAATTTCAGGAAATGCATAATTATCACACAAACACACAAACGTTTCCCAGGAACAGTAGTTTACCTGATTGGCTCGCAGCCCATCCTTGTCTTTTGCCATAGAAATAAATATATATAATTAATTTCCTCTGCACACTGGTCCATCTGTGGCACCTGGCACAGTCACCTAAATAATAGAAGGATTACATTTAGAATCTTGATTGGAGGGTTTTTAGGAAATTCTATATCTTCTGTACTGTAAAGATAAGTAAACAAATAAACAAAAACACAAAAAAGAAATTGTGTGGGATTCATTCCAGGTACTGTTAGTGAGCAGCAGTCGACATCCTGATAAGTGGATTGTTCCTGGAGGGGGAATGGAGCCTGAAGAAGAGCCTAATGTTGCCGCAGCTCGAGAAGTGTGTGAAGAGGTCAGTTCAGTTTTTTTTAATCTCGTTTAATAGCCTTAGTCTTCACCTTTTCATATTTGTATTCTAACAGGTGCTATAAGTCACCCAAAAGTAGAATATTTGTTACAAGTCTTAAAATTTCTGATGAACAAATACAAAACCTGTCTTTCTTTCTGTCAACTAAAGACAAAAATGTTATTTTGAAAACAGCTTTCCATTTTCGGTGTGACAAATTAGTCTGAGTCAAGTGTAGGCTCAGAGAAGTGTTGTATTACAACTATGCCTGTGTTTAACACTAGGAAAACGGCCCTGCTCTCAGAATCTTTTTTGTTAATGCAGTCATCCTGTTTGCACAACCAGAGAGACTGGGAGCCTGGCAACATGTAAGCAGTATCATAGCATCATGTTTCAAGGCAGTGTTGTGGTGCCATAAGGGTCACACTGAGATTAAATGCTAGCTGCACTAGCACTGTACCGTCCCAAAAATAGAAAAAAAAAAAAAAAGAAGCAGAAAATTTGATAAAAATTTTTGAGAAGTTTTCAATTCTGCCTCTTAAATAACAAAATGTTGCAGTTTTTAATAATTCTTTGGAGAATTTAGTGAAAATTACTAAACTAAAATTATGCTAATACAATTTATAAACTTATCATTCATAGGTGTTTGTGTGTGTTCCATTCATTTTCCTGGACATTTTGATTAGAATACAAGCACTGATACTGAAGACAGAATTTCTCTCAGCATTTAGCTCATGCCGGGCCCCTGACATGTAAAGCCTGCTCTTTGTGTGTGATCCATCACAATGATGGATGCTGATATAATCTCTTATCCTGGCTCTCATAGTGGCTGCTGGACACTGCTTGTTGCCAGCACATTTTCATTGACTCAACGTGTCTAGCCACTACTTGGGGTTATTTCAGCGCTTGAAGCAATCACCCAGAAATATATATTCATATTTTTAGCCTTATTTTGGATGCTGGTGTAAGTCTAATCCTTGTGATCTTATTGCTTGTGCTTTCTCACCTGGAATGTTGCCAGATACTATTCAGGACCAAATCGCAGTCCAGATGTTACTCCGGCTTCATTTGTCTATTTACCGGCTCCTGGCTTGACCTTATTCTGTTGTCAGTGATACGCCCCAATCCTGCACCATTAGGACACATTGCATAACCGTAATGCAGCCTCAGTGCTGTCCATCCTCTTCCAAGATGATGCCCTGTAGTTTTCAGTTACACAAATGCCTGAGCTGGGAGACATTTTCCACTTCATAAAAAACACACAGGCTGACTTTTGCCCTATTACTTAATTCCTGGCATTGTTTATGAGTTTCTTTTGGGTCTGTTCTTTTCCATCAAAACCAGTTGAAGACTTGAGAAGTGTAAAACAGAGGCCGTGGCGCAGTATGTGGAGTCCAACGTTTATTTATAGAGTGAAACTGGAAGCTGAAGAAGCTTCAAAGATGTCAGCAAGCGGCCCGGCTCTGTATTTGAACCTAACTATTCACCTGGGAGTTTAGATTTTGGACATATTTTTTATATTATAGTAAGCCTCAATATTATGTTGAAGTTTCTGTATCTGGTGAAAGGAGGTTTGCTTAGTTGTAATATTGAGAGGGAAATAGAAATATCTAACAACAAAGAATTTATTATGTCTATATTTTGACCTTTTTATACAATCTCATTACTTTAGAAAGGTTTTTGTCAGAGGAGCTGCTTACATAACCGCATCAACTGAACAGGCTTGTTTTATGTTCTTGCTGCTCTTTAAACAAAGAACTAAATTGATTTGTGAGGCAGTAGAAATGTATCTGTTAGGTCATTCAGTATTATGTGATTGGTTAAACTAAAAGATCTTGTCATAACATTTTTTAAATAAGAGAGAACACTACTTTGTTGAGTTTTTCAATATAAGCTATCAACCCGTTCCACAAAGGTTGTGATTTCCATTTCATACATTTTTACAGAAGCTTGTGGAAAACCAGTATTTTAAATTTGACATCCAACTTTCAGCTGATTTCTTATTTTGACATTCCGACCTGGTATTTGCTTTGTTGAGTCATTGCAGAAAAGTGTGATCATAAATAATCTGAACATGGCTTTTATTCTGCATTTGTTATTTAGAGGACTGAACACACACACAATAAAAAAGTGAATCTGCAGTGTGAAAACACACAGTCTTATGTAACATAATCCACTGCAACACAAACACAAACTAGTTTCAAAATTACCATACAAATTGCATCAGCCCTCTAAATCCAGCTCAAGAAAACTCACCAAAGTTCAGATGCAATATTCATTTTTGGTTTATCTGGCTACATTATTTTGAATTGTCTTGTTTTTTTTTTATTGTATTCATTTTATCAGAACAACCCTTAATCCTCTTTTGTGGTTTAATTACCATGGTATTATTTTCTAACCTTTTCCTTCATCTTGCAGGCGGGTGTGAAGGGAACCTTAGGTCGCTTAGTTGGAATATTTGAGGCAAGTTTCCTTCTGCTTCTTGTGGATTGTGTTTTTTTTTTTTTTTTTTCCTCACATTTTTAAATCTCAACCAAGTGGCTTGTGTGTGACTGCAACGTAAAGATCCAAATCTGTAATTTTCTCCCTCAGAACAAGGAGAGGAAACACAGAACCTACGTGTATGTTCTAATTGTAACAGAAGTACTGGAGGACTGGGAAGACTCGGTCAACATTGGTAAAGCACTTTGTTCAGTGGTCAAAACAAGAATCACACGCAGTCACATGCTTCTCTGTGGCTTTGTTGTTTTTCCTTTTAGAACTCAGTCTCGGTCATATTGCATTTCAAGGATCAGCCCTTGTGATTTTTTTTACACAAACTCTCTATAGTCCTGATCATTTGTCCAATTTATCTTTTAATTTGTTTTCTGTGTCAATTGTTCTCTCTGGGTGAACTGTATCTACCACTAATGTTTCTTTTTTTTCTGTCTACAGGGAGGAAAAGGGAATGGTTTAAAGTAGACGATGCCATACAAGTGTTGCAGTGTCACAAGCCCGTGCAGGCCACCTACTTCGAGGCTCTCCAGGAGAGTTGCCTGACCAGTAATGGAACGCCACTGGTGACCACAATAGGCGAGGACCTCTCACCAACCTACAACATCAATCAGAGCTCCGTCTCAGGTATCAGATAACTAGAACCACAACTCTGATTTCCCTCTGGAGCTTTTGCCACCACTTGCGCTCTTACTTGTGTCACTTCTTTCTCTTCCCCTCTCTTCTGTCCTGTTGTTGATGTGTTGATGTTTTTTTTCAGTAACATGGTTTGCCTTGCCAACTCCTTTGTGCCAGAATTGTGGCACAGACTTGATGACAAGTGTTGGGTGAATAGACTGAAACACTTTGTAAATGTAATTAAATGTAATTTTTGATCCCTGTTTTTTTCCCTCTTTTTACAGAAAATGCATGAAGTATCCCCATTCCCTCTCCTTATGCACCCTTAGTGTGGTGTTAAATGAATGCAAGAACTACTTTTTACTGTTGTAATGTAAAAGTGTATGCGTAGTGCTTAAGCTGAAGGCTTTTTGGTGGTCTTTTTAATGTCTTCTCCATTATTTTGGTTGTTTTCTGTGACTTAATGTGCCCATAAATGTACTCCCTCCCTCGTTGTAAGGATAGGAAATAGTGTCTGTATCTGAAACAAACAGATTTGTGGGAAACGTCTTGCATGAACACCATTAATGTCGCCTCGCTCAAGTGAGTGACCTGATGCTGATTGTGCGACAGATTTGTGGCAAGGTCTGTGGCTTTTCTCCATGTTCTCCTAACTGTGTTTATTATTATTTTTTTAATTTTAAGCTCAGCTTTTTAGCACAGCCCCTGAGTAGTTCTTCAGTTTTGATAGACTTTCAAGTGTCAACTGTGTTTCTCTTTTATTTGGGAAGCTAGCCAAGCACTACAGGTTTCACCCTCAAGTTGAGAGTATTCAGTAAACTGTACAAAAAGTGGAAGAATGTCAACTTATAATGTAAAAAGAATCCCTTCTTCTCCTTAATGTCTTTACCTCATTTTAATCCTTTTTTCCTATTCTAAAATTCTCTTGTGATGACAAAGTCTTCCTCCACATACTTAGAGGGTGAAAGTAGGTTTAAAGAATTTTTTTCAGAATTCAGCACATATCACTTAAGTTATTATAACCCATGTCCATATCTTACTCCTCACATTCAGTTTGGTTGAAAAACAATTGTTTACATTGCATTTGTACCATAGCACAGATGACTTTAGTGGGCACTTTCATTACGTACATGGATTTTTTTCATTTGCTTTTTTTAACCCTTATTTTTGTTAGCATATAAACTTCATCCCCAGAAACACTCAGAACACCTGATTGATTTTAAAAGTAATGGATCTGTAATGTTTTCGGCAAAGGCGCAGAACAAACAAGCCTTGTACAGTTTGAGAACTCATTTTTACTTGTAAAATGCTTTTGGATACTTTTTTTTCCTCTCTTTTGGTTTCTCTTCTCTAACTCATCTGGCGACTCTCTTTAGCCGAGCTGTGTCACATGACCTCGATGCGTCGTGTGGCTGCAGGCTCAATACTGTGAAACTGGAGGCGCTGTAGATAGCATGCAAGAGGTTTTTATTGTAAATTGTTTATTTCTGTATAGATCAAAGGTGAAGAGTACAAATGACTAAACACCTCTTACACATCTGTGAGTGCTATGTCATTTCAGCTGGGGCTGGAAAACTGAAAACTTCTTATGTTGGCTTCGGAGCTGTTTAGATCTTTTCTGTGTTGAGGTGGCAAACAGTACATCTGAGACTAAAGAACAAGGAATGTGGTTGTGAGATATGAGCCTTTTAAATCATTTAAAAAATACATAAAATCCCTTCCAATTCTTATCTATTAGGGTTTACCCATTATTTTCTTTGCTTCAAGTGTAAAACTTGAAACAAAATTGTTGCCATTGAAGTTTCCAAACTGGTACTTGGTTAAAAGATTAGCAAGTCTGTAATCTGTATTTTTCTGTAGAGGGTTTCATTCATTGCAAAAAAATGTATATAAATTGCAAATTGGAGACAGATCAATGTTTGTGTTTTTACATATGTGGTAAACTCATCAATAAGCTCGTTTGAGATAATTCTGTGTAGTTTAATTTCGATCATGCTTACGTTCCTATCAAATACTATGTTTAATGCCTTAGTTCATCTCTTAAAGACAGGTAAGTCTACATCTTATCTATAAATATGGCCAAGAAATAATAGCACTAAGTGAAATCTGATTGTGAAACCCCTTACAGAAAATTGTATTGAGAACTGAAGCTTCATAAAAAAGAAAATGCAGCAGAGCAGCATGTTCAGTACTGATAGAAATGTGTTTCTACTTGGGTCGACGGTTTCCTGCCTGAGACTTTGAGCGGGTTTTATTGTTGTGCATTTGCAGGGTGTGGTGGCTAAAGTCTTGCTTTATGATTCTGTACCTGGCAAAAGATATATTTGACCATCTATGTAAATGTGCTATTATCTTAAAAGAAAAGTCAGTAATTGGCTGGGATTGAATTTGTTCATTTGGTTAAGTTTTAATGATGGGTACTGTCAAAATGAATGTGAGGAGGATTTCCATCAGTAACAGCCAACAATGTAATTATTAATGACCTTGTTTCTAATCATCACCTAACGCAGTTGTCTGTGATGAGCTTATGCCTTGTACATAGGTAGAACAACCTTAAAACTAGAGGAAGAACTTCGGCTGTGGTTAATTAGAATTACTGTTCCTTAGTTGGAAAATCTTAGACTGTTCTGATCAGAGGTAATGAAGTCTTTAAATACAAAACTAATATAAATTCCACATTGGCAATTATGGCATAAATTATCCACTTCCTTTTCATGGGCTCCATTTTTACTGAAGCAAAATAAGAGCATGTTTGTTACACAACTGAATCTTGAAATGTTTCCTTCAAAGTGTGAAGCTTGTCTGCTATGCCAGTGTAACAGCTCTGTAACAGCTCCATCTTGTGGCCATGGCAGAAGTATTAAAAGCACATCTCAACAGCTGAGGCTTGTAAACATTCAGTTTCCTTTATCAGCTGAATGACTGCAAAACATTTTTTATCTAGTTAAATTAGGAAAACAAAAACCACAGATACTTGCAAGTGAATTACAAACGTGTTCACTTCTAGCTACGGAGTTCGGCCTGGAAGTTACATACTTGTAAACATTTTGTGTCACTGGAATATTGTTTTCCTCTTTTGTCATTTGGGACTGTGGAATAAAACAAGAGCAAGACTGAAGATTGTAATATAAATGTGCCAACAAATAAACACCAGTATTTCAATTTCTGTGAAGTGTCTGTTCGTATCAAGAAACAATTCTACTGCAGTTTAAACATACTGTAGAGCCCACATTGAAAGATTAAAAACTACTTTTAAAGTATATGTAGTTAAAAATGGCAATCTTTAACTTGAACAGGAAAAAAAGCAAATCAGGTTTGAGGTGAAAAACTTTCCAACCCTACTAAACCATTCTGCATATTTGTCTAACAAGTGCATCTTTGAACAGATAAAATATAAACATTTCTAAAGGCTTCAACTCGTATACAAGTATCCATCTTCTAATTTCAAGTCAAACTTTTCTGCACTTTTGACAGTTAAAAAAGGCAGAGTAGTTCTGGTGGAAAATGCTAAATATTGGCTTCAAAAGCACTTTTGGTGAATAATTTAATGAATTGGCTCCTTTGGGCCTTCTGTGTTCTGGATAAGTGATCATTTTGATACAGTTGGACTTTTTAACTGAAGCCTGCTATTCTTCCAGAAAACTGATTTCTGCCATTCAATCTGGAGGCTTAGGATGCATATGTAAGTGAATCAAGGGAAATCTGTTACAGCTAAGCAGTTTATTTAAATATTAATTCTGCTTGAATGATGTCACCAGACATTAGGTCTACAAATTAAATTAGTTTTACTTGGTCATAATGTACTAATAAAAACAGACATAACTTGGATTTTGATTCTTTATTTGTAATAAACAGTGAAATTTACTGAGGCTGCTGTCCTCTGCCGCGTCCAAAGCCACCTCTCTGTAACAGAGAAGTTCAGTCAATCGAAACAGAACCAATTTTACTGAAGCCACAATGTTTCAGCTGAGACTTAAAATCCCTGAACAAAACCTGAAAGCACTTACAAACTGGAACTCTGTAGCAGCTCCAGCGCCAGCCTCTGCCTTCTTGTCAGCACCAGCTGAGGAGAAAAAGGTCAAAATTAAATCTATATACTCAAAAGCTTGCCATAGCTAACATCACTCCACAAGTCCCTTTGTTACTTTTTCACATATTTGACAAACTGGAAAAATGTGCCTTGCAACACTATTTCTTAATCTTAGAGAAAATGACTTCGATTGAATATATTGAATAAATAACAGAAATCAAGCCATTACAGTTACTGAAAGTGAGCTGAAACATTTAAGTTGGATTTTTTTTTTTCTTATTTTAAAACAAAGTATCTCAACAACTGGCTAAAAAAAATAATAAATTTAACACCAAACATCATGCCCAGCAATCAACCAAAAAATGTTTAACCAGTGGTATACATACGGGGTGCAGCAGATCGCCTGTATGCGTCTCTGTCAGCCTCGCCACGGTTGAGGCGGGCGGGTCTCTCTCCCTCCATACCTGCACAAAGAAAAAAAACACAGAAGAATATTTACATCCAAATTTACTTTAAGATTTGGATCCAATAACTAATAAGTCAGCATGGACACAATTTGGTCTTTGGTATTTACAGTTAACTTGTGAAGATTTTTAAATATGTTACTCAGATGTTATAGCTAAAATAATAATAATAATAATAATAATGACATTACATTATGACTTCTGTGTGAAGACTGTTTGTTTGTTCCACCCCAACAACTCAGTTGTTCAGAGTTGGAAATGGTTGTTGAGGGGAAAAAAACAGTATTTCCATTTTCTCAAAATTTGGATTTAAAATTGATCAAATATCAGCAAACAGGATTTACGATGTAGATACCTAAAGTTACTTTCTACGTCTTTCTACATAAGACCCTGCTCAGCAGTTGTTTGTTGAACTATGGCAGTTTTCTGTTTCCAACATAATTATAAAAAGAGTTAAATGCTCCCAATTACACCAAATCACCTCAAAATCTAAGTATTTGAACTTTGACACAAAGTTAAAAGAAGTTTTACATCTGATTCCTTATTAAAACTTTTTAGCACCTGCATGAATACTACATGCAGGTGCATGTAGCTTAAGACACTGAAGTGTCTTAAGCAATCTCAAACATTTTTTATAATCATGAATCACATTACATTTCTATAGGTAAGCACCACCAACACAATTTAAAGTAAAGTAAGGTCATTACAGCCAAACAAAATAAATGTCTGACGTCACTCAAGTCTTTCTTGAGTCTAGTAGTTTCAAATTTAATTATGAGTGGTGAATTGATTTGTGTAAGATTTTTTTTTTTTTATATCACCAAAATATGTGGCAGTTCAATTATCAGTTCCCCACCCTGCACTTAGCAGTGGCTTTAATATCTCACCCTTTGGCCTGGGCCTGGCGGTCTCAGGGCGGGTCTGGCGGCGCAGGGTGGCGGGGACGATCTCAGGGGGAAGGTGGAGGAAGTCTCTCAGGTACTGGATTCCCTCATTGGTGAGATACCAGTAAAAATGGCGCCAGGCAAATTGCTCCTTGACATACCCACAGGATTTCAGCGACTGAGAAAAAACAAGTGAAAAAAATTAAAATCAAATCTACTTGATGCAATATTAAATAGCCTTTTATCCAAGTAAGAAGTTTTACATCTGATCTCAGGATTCACTGTCACCAAAGCTGCTAATTACTAAACTCAGCCTGACCAGAATGAACTTCTCTGATCAATTAGTATGAACCTAGCAGCCTTACAAATTTCTTGATTGTAGTCTCATTCTGGATAATGTAGTATAGTGTGAACATTTACAATACATTTAGCACATTGATTTTATTTCTCTTCTATAGATCTTTCAAATCTTGACTCCACTGCATCAGCACAGGCCTTTATACAAACTACATGTAAACACTTTTTAAGTCATATCAGCTGACAAATTTTGCTTTCTGTAATTTCAGTGAATTTTGATTTAGGAAAACTTATATGGAAAAAAAAAATCTAAAAATAGCTGTGGTTTTTGTTTACAGTTATACTCATACATTGCATGGCAGCTTTTTCCTCATATGCTGCAATAATTAGAACAAAAAGACACTGTTCTGACAGTTTCCAGATATTATTTCATAAGATAAGACATGTACTTGCTGCTAGCTCTTTATCCAAATTTTTGGAACCATTCAACTACACAGGAAATGCCAGCTTCCATGAGACAAGATGTCAATTTCTACAAAAACAGGTATTCTCCTGGTATATAAACTTATTACTGATTTTAAAGTAACATCCTTGAGATCTGAGGTAGCGAAAGATGGATCACCATCACCAACAGCACCCAGGTATTCCAGAGAAGTGTTAAAACTTGTGCTCAGCCGTCTCACCTGCATCGCCTTCATAACATGAAGATTGGGGACATTCTTGTCCGCAAGCTCGGGATGCTTGGCCAGGTGGACGTCTTTCTTGGCCACCATGACTCCCTCTTTAAAGAGGAGCTCGTAGATAGCAATGCGGTTCTTCTTGGGCATAAGCATCTGCGCAAAGTGAGAAGGTAGGTTTTACTTTCCTCGTGTTTTAAAAAAACACAATAAGCTATTGTTTGCTTCAAATATCCACATCAATACCAGGACATTTTCCACACAATTTACAGTTTAAAACAGTCGCCCGCGTATCAGGGCAAAAATGGCAGCCGGCCGTGATAACCAAAGCCGGGAATACTTCCTCACTCCAATACCAAATATCTACAATTATTGGGTGTTTAGGACTAAAATATGTCAGCCATTTTTATAACAACAACAAGAGAAAACAAACGCCAAAGAGTATTTTTCTCTAGAATCTGCGATGTTAAAGATTTATTTAGATTTCGACACCATGTCTAGCTTTACCTTTCCACTTGAGAAGGGACCGGAGCCGGAAGGAACGACTTTTCTTTATCAGGAAGGTATATGCTCCCAGCGCAAACCAGCTCGAGTATGTTGCCCCCTGCTGGTGTGGTGGTGTACCAACAAGAAATTATGAAAGTCTGCTATGGTACTATACAATTATAAATGTCCATAAATATGAACATTTTCTCTTTTAATATATATATTTTTAACAATTTAATTAGCATTATTCCAAGTTTAAGATACCAATTGTTTCTTATTGCTAAACGAAACGCACAATAGCATATGGGGTTATTTGTAAGTGTCACTGTTTTACAACTGAAGTAAGCAATTAAATGCTAAATTTGAACTACGATTAGTATTATTTCCCATTTTTCTCAATAGACAAAAGGAAAAAATAATGCACACTATTTTTTTAAAACAGATTTTTGCAAGATAAAAAATGTTACTGTTTAGTTTGATATACTATAACAATCACTCTTATACGCAGTGTAATTTTTTTTTTTTTCACGTTTCAGATCATCAAAGACATTTTAATATAAGACAATAATCAAAATTTTATGTGATAAGTTCACTTGTACTTTCTACGTAGTTGTTACTTTATGGTATAAAATATATATGTTTGATCACATATTTGTGTCAGTTATTACTGTCTAAATTGTGATACATGGAAATATTGTTGAACAAATGATTAAAGATCTGCTCTATGCAAATGCATGGTACGCCTGTGGAACCTTTATTTTGAAAGAGCTTCCTGGATGTGGTTGCTGATCATTTATTCCAACTCTCTTATCAGCAGAACATTTCCAAAACGGAGGCAGTCCCTTCTGCTGCAGAGCGACATGGTGACATATTAAATAAGCTGTTAACTAATCCAGGTAAGAAATATACATATATCTTTTTCAGTATTTACAGGGTTGAAGTGTGAACAATCGGCTACAGTTTGTGCCATTTATATCTGCATTACATCTACTGTTGTTGAGAGGAGCCACTGGTGATATGATACTCTCTTTACTGTATGAAAGAGAATAAACTCAGCGTGCTATGTGAATGTAACCTGAACCACTGCCAGTCTACACCTTGCCTCATTATATAAATGTTGCATTAAAACCCATTTCCAGTTTGTCTGGGGGTGAAAACAATCTACCGGGTTCACAAATTTATAGCAGCTTTGGTGCAGAACTCGCAGTGGGTTCTGTATTTATCAGTGCAGGCTGCAGTAGAGTGGGGCTTTTAAAGTAAAAAGGAAAAGCTTGTCTCGGGGGAGAGCTGCGTTTCCTCTGATTTATTCTAGCAAGCAGCTGGTGCTGGATCAGGTCAGAGCTGCTGACCTCCATCTCAATGCAGACTCCCCTCCCTGAAAAGTGAGCTCTGTCCACGGTTCTGAACTCAAATCTGCTAACAATCTGAAAGTACAAACATCAGTTTGATCCTGTAGCACTACAGGCCTCTTTCTGATAGATTGATCAGTAAGCATAAGGTTGAAGTTGGTTCAGAGAGGCAAATTAATGAAGAAGAGTTGCTGAATTTATCCAAATATAAAACAAAAAACAGAAAATGAAGAAAAAAAGCCACAAATAGTCTGAAGTTTAAAAGAAGTGATCTAAAATTGAGTTGAATCCTGTCTGCTTGTATTTATTTTTCTTGTCAGGCTTTTGTTTTTGTCAATCTGGATCTATGTCTTGTGACAATGTTTTATCTCAGGGTAATATCATGGTTTATGCTTTGTAAGTGACTCTTTGCATATGGATTTAATAAAAAATGGCTTTGCACATACAGATTTTATAAAAAAAAATAAATAAAATGAAGCAAAAAGTGGTAATTATACTATAAGTAATTCACAAAAGAACCTCCTGATTTTTGACATAAGAAGTGTAGGTGCCGTTGTCTATCTTGGAATGGACTGAGCAATTGGTTGGACTGAGTGGTTAAAATAAAGACTTCTATAAATAGTAACAAATGTGCAAAAGGGTGGTTATGATGATGCGCCCTGGGTTGGGCTCCAGCACCTCCTGATCAAAGTTCAGAAAGATACCGACTCATTATTCTGGTTCTGTGCTCAGTCATTTTCCCTCTGATCTGATTGAATTGTAATGTTTTATCCTTAAACATGCCTGAGGAGAGGTGTAATTCCAAAATGACTCCTTCAGAGTCATTGTGCTGAGCCAAGTTGAGTATGTTTCACTGATACATTATCTTCCTGCTTTAGATAGGAGGGGTTGAATCTGTTTCATCATAGAATAGAATAGAATAGAATAGAATAGAATAGAATAGAATAGAATAGAATAGAATAGAATAAAATAGAATAGAATAGAATTCAACTTTATTGTCATTGCACTGTCACATGTACAAGCAACGAAAAGTAGTTTGCATCTATCCAGAAGTGCTATACATGATATAAATATTTATAAACAGGTGTATGAAGATATAAACAGAGAATAATATTGACGTGCTATAAATAAGATGTTTTGTACAAATATAAATATAAATGAGAGCCATGTACATATTATACAAATTACACAGATTATACAGAACATACATCATTGGTTGTTCTGACTTTAAAGAAAATTTTACAGATGATAAAATAACTGACACTTCTTCACACATTTGTTAAGCTTAACTATGAATCTGGCCTGTAGATGAAGCTTTTTGTGATGATGTCTATCCAATGATTTACTTACTGAACCTTGCTAATAGTGCTAAAAATATTAAAAATAATTTACTCTCTTTGGATTTGCTGCCCTCTGTTCTAGAGTTCTTTATTGTGAAAAATAGCATGTAAACTCATTTCTAAACTCATTAAAATAAACTGATGAGAAAGTGAGCTACTTTTTTTTGAGTGCCTCTCGAGGAATAGCTGGGATTTTATGTGTTTTATTCAAGGGTGGATTCCTCAATAGGTTTCATTTTCTCTTTACTCGTGAGTGATTTTACATGAGTGCCAGTAAGTGGATTAATCCACTTGAAAAATTAGTGACACTTATCTGATTTGCAGCTTTAAGTTCCACTCCTTATTTTGGATGATAGATGAAGTGTCACTGCTAATGGGATTCACTCGAACAAATCTTAACTTGTCTTTCAGCTCCATCTTTCTCACTGTTTAACTAGTTGGGGGATATGCAAGTCCCACTGGGTTTAGACAACGTTTTGCAAGCTGTTTCATTCATTTTTACAAGCTTGGCACATCACATCTGGTGCTTTTTGTTTTCAGCCATTGTTAGACCACTGAAAGGATTCAGTTCAGATAGCTTACTCTTTTTTTTCCCCACATTATTCACACATTCATACATTAAAGGTTTTTCCATCTCTGTCTGGCTTTGAATCAATATAATTTCCATTCTGTCTGATTCTGAGAATCACCATAACATTGACATATAATGCTGTGGGACAGATGAGTGGGTTTGGTATGTGTTTTACAATCTGCCTTATGTTATTTATTGACTAATAAGATAATTTAATTTAAACTTTTTCATGAGCTCACACTGAGCAATTAAGGCTTGGTGTGCAGGGCCATGACTGCCTCAAATTGTGACGTAATTGGATCTCGAGATAAGAGCAGCATGATGGGAAACTGAGACGCTGCTTTTTCTTGGAAGTTTGGATTCTTTATCAAACCCATATTAAAGTTGTTTTTGTTAGCTTAGCTGACACTGTAATTGTTAGTATCATTATAAATAATTATAATGAAAAATTTATCTATAATTCAAACTTTGCTAATGTCCATTAACACAAGCAGCTACTTTGTATTTGTTTCCCATTAACTCTATGTGGCAGATCAATGTTACTGGTACCAATTTTTTTTTTTAATTACTCTTTTAACACAGGCAAAATTGTCCATTTTTACTGTTTCTATTGTTCAAAGGTTTTTCAATGGGATGTCAGAGAAAGTGCTTGGGTTTTCAGCAGCTCTGCAAAACATTAGTTCAACAGCTGTCCCTTCCCCAATTGTTGCTGCTCAGTTGGCTGGAGACTCCTTCTGCAATTTCCCCATGCTTACTGGAGGAATACAATCAAGCAGAAAGATAATGATTGCTGGTGAATTACAGGCATTTTTACTGAAATTACAGATTTTTATTATATAAAAAAAAAAATCTGTATTTTGGCATAGGACTCCTCTAAGAAAACATAAATTGTATTTATAATATTGATCATCAATTGTGTCACTCAAAGATATATTGATATATATTGTTGTAATATTGCACATTACAACTGTAGTTCTATAATCTAAGTGCATCATTAAGGAGAAGCAGCAGCGGTCTCAGGTGTATCTTTGTTGGAGAAGATACATTACAGAGACAATCTCACTGTTAAAGATGAACAGGAAGAGGCTCTTAGAGGTTACTGGCCGCTGATTGTCTTTGCTCTCCTGGGGATTCTGTACATCAGTTTTATAGGGTCAGTGAAAAAGCTCACAGCCAAACATTGGATCAAAGAGAACCCCATGTTGTTATAGTGACTTTGTTAGCCAAACATTGGGATGAAGTGTAGCTTTAATTTTTAGTGTATGTGTCTGTGGGGTCTACAGTCGCAAACATTTTCATTGTGTATTAAAAAGCTGGTTTGTTGCTTAAAAGAACAATCTTAGTCATATTTTTGGTTCAAATAATACTTTGAGATAAATGTTTTGTCCCAGTAATAACCAGAAGCATAAGCTTTGCAGTGATGTTGTAAAACAAAAATTAATTTTCAAATTCATTTGCATTAAGCTTCCTTTGTAAATAGCGTAAGGTTTCTATTCTTTGTTTGACAGTGACTCGCTTTACACTTTTTACTCTTGACCACTTGATACCTTATAGACATTGTTTATTGCACACCAGTATTATGTATGAATATACCAAGGATTTCAAATATATTCACAGACTTTTCATCTATGATCTGCCAACAAAATCTAGCTACAGAACAGAAGTATGTCAGAATATTGTAGATGATTTGAACCAGTGACGCTGCAGAGACTAATCGGATTTAATAATCATGGCTTTTTTCTGCAGCACACATCGATGTGCTGCTAAGCCACCTTTATTTCTCTGTTTGTTTCACAAGGAGCCTATTAGGATGACAGGTGAAAGTCAGGTGAAAAAGATGCATTAAATGTTTTTGTCAGACAGCTAAGTGTTTGTATATCTTGCTTTTATATATCTACAAAATAACAACTGTATTTAACACGAATAGAAATGATACTTAGAGCCTTTTGGGAACATTATGAGTCGTTCTTGGCACTTTGTTGATTGCCAGAAACCTGTGTAGTTTGCAATCACTTTACTACATCACGATGCTCTTTTCTCTATGATGATCTTTTAGCCTGAAGAGTTTTCATTCATGAGAATAACAACAGAGGCTTTAATGTGTGTGTGTGAATGTGGGAGTGTTTACCTCTCAGGGCTTTTAGCAGCTGCACTCTCACTGAATGAGTCACTTCCATTTTGGCCCACTCAGAGTTGTGCTCAGCTAATGCTGGGCTCATTCAGGGCTCAGAGTGGGTGCACACTTAGATTCCAGCATCTAAATAACAGGCTTCAATAAATTCCCTCACTGCTCTGCCACCACTCATTGATTACAAACAAACCTAGATGCAAAGCAGCACCATGAGTATGTATTGATTCAATTCTTCAGACTCTATAATTTAAGAAAAAGGCTTTGCTGCACTCACTGAATTATATTCACAACCACAAGCAACTACGTACAGTATGGATTTTGTGAATGCATTCCTAAAGTGCATTAAATTACTACCCAATACCAGTTGATATCACAGTAGTCTAATGCAAATATCCCTTAAATTTCCTAGACCCACCCTGAAGAAAAACCCTTCTAAAACTTATATTTGAATTGGTGAGTTACCAACATTAGTGGAACATAATGGCGTTTGATTTGATTATTCAGATATGAGACCTAAGATCAATCTCACTTGGAAAAACAACTGCAAAGTTTCAGCACAATGCAGTTACCTTGGTGTTACTGTTATGAAATTATAGTCTTAGTTATCTCTCAGCACTTAGTAATCTTCGTAGAGCATCTAAATGCTCTTCTTAAATTACGTCTAACAATGTTTTGACGAGCTATAAATTTAAAAACAACTAAATAGCTGCACCAAAACAGTAAAAAGGATCTTATAATAAAAAGAAAATTACAGCAGAAAAAAAAACAAACTGAATTTTGAGATTGCTTTTCAGGGTAGTGGAGACCTGCAGCGATGGTCGTTGGCTGTAAATTACTTCCTGAGGTAATAGGATATAACAGTGGGGTCAAACGGTGTGAGCCCTGAAGGGAGAAACATGATTAGATGATACACAGATGGCTCATACTGGGAAAGAGATTGTCTGTCTGTGTGTAAACTGAATTTCTTGCGGGTTTTGTAATCACATAAAGTGGTTGAGGGAACCATCTTGATCAATGACTCAGCATGTTATTGACTTTTTGTGCAGCCATCATTGTAATTGATTTCATTTACTTTGCCTAAATATTTTGCAGAAAAATATTTAAACATGTATTTTTAATGCCTTTATAAAGGAACAATGAAAAAAAAAAAGGTGCACCTCAAACTTTCAAATTTCCACATCACAAATTCGTATTGATCGTGAAAGGAGCGGATGTAACACACAACTGACTTTATCTGACCACCCATGTTGTTATCCCCTTTATCTGCCCTTTCTGTCCATCCTAATCTCTGTCATAAACACAACTTTCCAAATCATCTCTGCATGATGTTGAGGTTTATTTTTTAAGAATGACTGCATGTGTCCAAAGTCTCCACCTTCAAACAAGAAGCTAATTATTGACAGTCCCTCTTAAGGGAATGTCAAAGTTCTTTCTTTGCTTAGTGGGAGTATATAAAAGACAGGTGAGACTGCTTGATGTGTCAGGTTTCTACGTGAGCAAATGTAGAAACTTGTCAGTTTTCTCTGGGAGTCACATTATCAAGGACTTTGCAGAAACAACACCCAAGGGTCAGTAACTTTTCTGATCTGTGTTGATATATTTATATATTAATATTGCCAAGGAATTTTTAAATAATCATTTCATGATTCTGCTTGAAATCAATAATTTTTTTTAACAGACCTTCATTTCTGCTTGAGCTGATACAATTCAATGTATCAGTTCTTCACTCTTTGAATACATTTTGCACTTTTGTAACAGTGATAAAGAAAATGAAAAGGTTTTAGATGTTTTTCAGTGCGTCCTGAAATGCTTTGAGAAAGGCGGGTGGGGTGGTTACAAGCCACTCAGTGATCACCATATTTCCCCAGGACAGTTATTATTGTTGTACAGAAAACATTTCCTTACATTGTGTAGCAGGAGACAGCAGAGAGTGACAGAATAAGTCAGAAAAAGATACAAAAATATTTTCTGTAAACCTGAATTACCTTATTGTGAGTAAACACTTTATGTATTATCAGGTGTCATTCTTCGAAGTCGCAATCATTTTTTATAGACCTCAATAAAGGGACTTAGCAGACAATTACTCTCCAGATACAGAATTTAAAAAGTTGGAGGCCGTGTCCTTTTGTTTTGGAAGAATATTTTAAGTCAGATGGTTGAATATCCTGGAGTGTTCAAACAGAACAGTGATCCCAAACACACATTCAAGCTAGAACAGAATACATGAGGCAGAAAAGCATTTGGCTTTTAGAAACATCTTCCCTCAGCTGTTTTGAAAAGAATCATGCTGAAAACCTGGTCAACTCCAGAAAACTAACTTCAAAAACTTCAAAAACAATAAAGAGCTTCAGTAGGAAAAAAAGTCTTTGGGAAAGCTTGTGTAATATTCGTTTAATCAATTGTTTTATCCTAAACATTTGTTGCTAGAATATGTCTACATTAAACAGAAGCAAATTATTTCTGAATTATTTGGCTGAAGAACAGATGTGCAGAAACAATAGTTTGTTGCAGCTGCAAACTACTGATGAGGCACAAATGCTTTGCTGGGAACCAGAATTTTCTGGAACTCATCATAGACACAAAGATGACATTTTTAATACATAATTTGGGTCTAAGATTTTTGATGAACGACTAGACATTGAATGTGCCATTCAGAGCTCTAGAAGGAGAAAACATGATCATGTGTGTCAATTATTGATGACACATGAATTAAAGAGGATGGGGAGTTCAGTTGGAAGGTTGTCTTGTTATGACAAGCTGTTTTTCAGTGTGTTTGAATTGTAATATAATGTGAAAGTCTTTCAACTCCATTTTGTCTATTGTCACTACCGTTCACACAGTCCTACACATTTACATAGCAACAAATAGCGTGTGTTTGTTTTATGCAAACAGTTCTGCCTTTAGTCAGATGAAGTGACTCAGATATTCATCTGTCCTTCTTGTTTTCATCAAAATTGAAATAGTCTTAGTGCTACTCTATTGGGTCAGTTCATTTGTTTTTGTGACTTGTCTTTGTCATTAGCCTGCATCAAACCTTAAAGAGTTTTAGCCCATGAGTCCGGTTTGCTGTCACCTATATCTGTTTACACAGCACTGCAAATTATTGATGAACATGACTCTAAATATAGGCTTTAAATACGATGAGGGCAGCAGCACAAAGTTTGTCCTAAGGGGAAAGGAAAAGCTCGATTGGAATAATACAGCCAAGAAGTGTATGTTCAGTGGCCTAAGGAGAGTGGTTGCGTGTACGTGTGTGTGTTCATGCGTGTGTGTGTAAGACAGAGAATGTTTTAAGGTGTATAAATCACCGATTGATCTCTGGCCAATTAACAGGCAGGTCAAACAGAATGTAAAGCAAGAGGTATGTTGCTTTACATGTTGCTTGCATTTCTATTGTGGTCCTGGGGGGTTAAGTTGGTAGGACAGTAAAATATAACATTGAGACTTTGATGATGTCTCCAAGTCATGGGTGTTCAGCAGGAGAAATTTAAAACTGGTTTAAAAAAGGGACTGTGGCACTTTAATTTATAGCTGTTGAGCAAAATGTTACAAAAAAACCAAAAAGATTTCGTGTCTCAGTGTGGCCTGATAGGCAGAGATTTATGTTGTGGATTTGTTGTTATATCTTCAATTTTGCTTTAAACATATATTTTCTTTCTGTCTCCAGAGCTGGACACTGCATTTGTGTCCTGAATTCCATCTCAGTCTATGACACAAGGATTAACATTAAGCCCTGACATTACTGAGTCCTGTTAGTCTGCTTTCTTCAAACTTTTGTTTGTTTGCCTAGAAAGTCCTGTTGGTTTTGGGGAGGTGTGAATGTTTAATTGAACCCTGATGCAGACCAAAAAATGTGAACTCTGGTCCGCTTGAAATTCTTTGTCTCAGCTTGGTATACATAAACAGGAGAGAGGGTGAACAGGTTTGGTTGCACCATCTGAAAATCTAACAAATGTTGTAATTTTGGTGCCCAGACAAACCGAGTCTGCTGGGATATTAGATGTGAAATGATCCTAAGTAGTGGCCAAAATTAGTCAAGGAATTTGAAAAAACACACACTATACTTTTATCCTAGGACAAAGTGCAGAAAAAAAGGCTGTGCAGAGGCAGAAGGAAGTCTTTGAATGCAGTGAAAATCAAACGGCCTGTCTTTCTTCCACCCTACCTGTCCTCCCCACTGAACTGGACAGTCAGCAGAGACTGAAGGCCGTCTTTGCTCCTCTTGTCAGGTTGTGATTCATGTCAGCCTGGTTGGCAGAATGATCATTCTTCAGCTGAGACTGCCACAGAGGCACAGCGCTCCTTAAAAGCTACCAAAGCTGTGGATCAGTGTCATTGAGCATTGTATGTTTTTGCTCTGAATGGCAACAGAAGTTAATTATTTATAATTTTACAGCTTTTGTGTCAACATCGCTGTCATGCTCACTGGTCACGAGGAAATTCCAAAGAGCTTAGGTATTGCATGTATTCTGAAATTGTGATATTATTGTTGTAGTTTGATAATTACTGCATTTTATTGATACTGTTGCCCCAGTTCTCTTTATCAGTAACAATCATGTTATCTTTGTTTTTCCACAGTTTATCTCAAGATGTTCAAATTGTCAAATGCTTCCTGATATCACAAACACAGATTGTAAGTTTCTGTTTTTGTGTCAAGGAGTGTTTCAGTTTTAGAATTAATTGGCAAATGGTAAAATGTTTTAAAACATGTTATGAAATATAAACTTAAAACTACAGTTTAAGTCTTTATTCTTTGGAGAAGTTTTTAAAATGACATAGAACAGAAATAAATGCTGTAAGATTTTTAAAGGCTCGTATTTCTCCTCTGATGTGCAGACACAGTCACCTTTCATTTTGCTACATTTTTCTTTTTTTTTTATTACTTTGGCAGAAGATAGTTGATTTTCTTTTATTTTTCTCTGGATCATAATATGTGTGCCGCTTTTAAAGATGAATTACCTGCTTTAGCTGTGGTGAAAAATCGTTTTAAACGTTAATTATCCCTATAAAAGTAAAGCTGCAATGCTGCGTGTGCACCCTGTTGATTGAGTGCCTCGTGCACCCACACCAAACCTTTTGCGGTGCCACCCCATAGCAGCCGCACACCTACCCCATCCCCCTCTTATCTTTGCCCCGGCTCTGGTCTCAGCCATTAAAACACAAGGATTATTGCTCAGTCGGTGGGAACACAGACACATGTAAACTTTACACAGAACTAGAGGCTGAAAGGCGAGAAGACACAGACCTTTTTCCCCTGCTCTGGATGCACCACTGAGACGACTGGCAGCACCGAGCAAAGATCAGCAGACAGGAGGGGTGGCAGTGAAGAGCAGGACTGCCTGCTAGAGGAGCCCACGTGCTTCTTTTTCCCCTCTCTCGCTGCACCCTATGCTGCTGTTCATGGAGGACTGGAGGTAGGCTTTTGTTGCTGTTGTGGGGGGCTGTGTGCCCCTGTTCTCAGGGCGTCTTTGCTGCTTTGTGTTGGGGTTTTCCTCACTAAGACGTGTTGATGCAGCTGGCTTGCAGTGATGGGAATCATCTGAACACTTGCATTACATGGATGCTCTTGCTTGTTTGTGAATGCCATGGATGCCGAGTAGTAACTGCTGTCTACTTTTAGAAGAAAAGGAATGAGTAAGTGGAAGTGGTGTGATGGTAGCCAAATATTAAAGGGTGCTGCTTGGATTTGAGTATTTGCCTGGATTTTTTAACATGTTTAGGGTTTCTCATTAAATTCTGTGTTATATTTTTAAATTCAGTCAGTTTATTGTCCTTGTGTTTGAAGAAGCAAGTCAGTGATTGTTTTCATATTCTGCAATCTGCTTTTAAAATAAGCCAAGGCTGAACAAAAGCCCCCTGCTCAGCATGTAGCTAATGGCTCAACCAAGTATAATAAACACCCACTTCTTAGGCTCACTCTCTGCAGAGCTTCGCTGCAGAAAAACAAAACATTTATTTTTTCCCCTGAAACTGTTGGTTTAGAAGGGAATCCTCTTCCAATTTAAGAAGATTTTATATTGTTTTTGGGAAACAACTTCCTTGTTTTAACTCTGCTTTTCATTGAGAACTGTGTTGTTCCATCCTCTGGTCCATGGTTGACCCAAATACTCGCACAGCTCTCTCCCCTCCCCCTGACCTCACATCAAAACAAATCACCGCTGCTTCCTTTTCTATTGTTTCACATATGCCTCTTCTGTAACAAACAGATTTTTACAGTAACAGTTTTTAATTCTAGATATTTTTTAATTTTACCTTTTTATTATCAGACACAAAAAGGATTTGGAATCCACCAGTTTTCTAAAAAGCTGCTGAGAGGAAATTTCCTTGGACAAAGAAAACCTAAAGAATAAATGTGTGGCTGCTACTTAAAGTCACAATGTCTAAGAAACAACAACAAAAAATTGCTGCACTTTATTTTAGGGGATGTTTATTTTCAGCTGAACACGTTAGTCAATGCTTATTCATCTTTTTGTTATAAAGCATTAAAATATTCACAACTAAGTCCCAATTTTTTAATCATGTGAAATTAAGTGCTGTTTTCATTTCCATGCTTCATGCTACTTATTGGTATTTCTGTTCTGTTGAGTATGCATACTAATATATATACTAATACTAAAGGTTGGCTATCTGTGAACCAATGAACATGTAAAGAATTAAGCAGAATGTAGAGAAATGATTTGATAATCACAAAATAAAAGTTATTTTTTATAATATGTGCCTGAAAGTAGTATAAAATAATATAAATGTACTTCCTCATTTTTTTAATCCCTGCATATATTTGGGGAGGAAGAGGTCCTCATGTATTTATTTAGCTTAGATGTCTAATATCTGTCTCACTACACTGTCAAAATGTTGAAAGTGAAAGTTTATTTAGATTTATTAAGAGTGAACATAGTGTCCTGATAAGTAGATTGGTTTTCTTTTAAAGATTCTTTCTATTCCTTAGCTGTTTCACTTCTTAGTAACTTAAGCAATAACAGACATAAAACAGCATTGGCCCTTTTATTTAGCTCTCAGCAAGAAAGTAAATAAGCTCATTTCTCAAAATGCCAAACTTCATATTTATCATGCAACATCTGCAATATATCTCCGGACATGGTGGTTCTTCCTCAACATGTTAAAAGCCTGCAGCAGAAATGGCATCGATCAGATTTCCAAAGAAATGCTTTTCCTGTCACATCATCTGTTTGTTGGTGTTTAGTATTCAGCAGAGGTTCCATGTAACTTGCTGTCTGTGTAGATGCAATGAAAGCAGCTTGTCTTCGTGCTGTTCTGTTTCATATTTGCCATCCTGTTCATTTGCATTTTCACTTTGCATTTTATTTTGATCTCTTTCATGCAGGTCATTATTTGTCTGTGTGTTACAATTATGGTTTGCACCTCGTTTGTAGTCTTATGTTACGTAATGACTGGGATTCATGCACAAGTGTTTCAAAAATGTAGCTAATTGTCATCAGCTATTAGCTCAGCTTTTCCATCTTTTTTGTGAAATTGACAAACATGTATTCACTACTACAGGTGCAATATTCATAATACGATAACTGTGTTTCATTTGAAAAACATAACACAATTAACTCAATTTCATATCGTAACAAAGTATTATTTGTTCTATAATCTTTTAGTCCAGGTTTAGGTTTTGGCATAATGTGTGAAATAACTTGCTTGTGACCCATATAATCAATGGCTGTCATTGATTTCTTTTGCATTGATTCTGTTTAAATGAAAGCTCTTTTTAAATCTATATCATCTCAACATTACTAAACCCCAACAAACAAATGATGAGACAGGATTTAATTTTGTATATAAAGAAATTTGATGATTAACATGTTAAATTATGAGAATGAAACTAAAACTTAAGATATTATTCAAAAGTTCTTATTTGTTTTAAAGAAACTCGTTTTTTCTATTCATCTTTCCCATCCATGGTTAGGGTTCACATTTCTATCATCCTCCCCAACAGTGCATGAGGAACACCACTCTGCTGCAGACTCCTACATCCTGAAGCCACCCCGCCAAATCTGGGACCATGTCTGGAGGCTACGACGAGTACGCCAGCCAGGAGGAGGCCACGGACAGTTTCTGGGAGGTGAGGAAAAATAGGGCAGCAGCGTTTGACAGATTAAACCTGAGCTCAGAGTGACACTGCATTGTGATGAACTGCCGGCAGACCAACCTTCTCTGGGTTGGTGAGAAGAAATACGATGCGTTGTCTCGTTTATCAGCGTTGTGTAGAGTCACAACTGTACATAAATCAGGCATGTGCTCGACAGTAAACATAGCATCAGATTTATCATGAGTGTTGCGGCACGGATCTAAGAATTGCTCACACCTACTGACCTGATGCTACCACACTGATTGTCAACAAAGTGACAAACTGTCACATCCTGAGGCCATTATTTAGGAAGGAAATGAGGAAGCAACTAAATACATTCATTCAACTGCAACATTAGGAGGTTTTCATCCTGTGTCACTATCTTTAGCCTTAGCCACTCTTGTTTTATTTTCCCTTTATAGCTTCATTGTTATTGGACCTTTGTACTTTAGAAGTCATATTTTCAGGTATTTTCTCCCTGTTTATAACTACTTCAGTTTGCTTCTTTGCTTCTGTGCTGACTTTTATCTACTTCTACGGATTAAGCTCCTTGTAGTTGTCCGCAGCTGTAGATGCTTCAAACTACCAATCTCTTATAGCACTGAAAAGCTCCAGACAGGTTTCCTATTATTAGAAGAAAGATTTTACATGACCTGTAAAGTCTTTCAGGCAGACTACAAAACATCAAAAGCTGATGCAAAACAGAGAGTTAATAAAACTGTGAATTAATGATGCAAGGAGGAGATAAAAGGGCTAAATGCACAACGTCATCTGGCAGTGAACAAAGAAAAAAAAAGATGAAAGAAATAAACTATCATAATTCTGAACAATAAAAATAGAGAACAGATGGAAGTGGAAAAAACAGATTGATTTGAGGATCCCTTCATATGGAATAAAGATTCTTAATAAAGAATCTTGCCCTGCGACAGACTGGCGACCTGTCCAGGGTGACCTCGCCTCTCGCCAGGAACGTTAGCTGGAGATAGACACCAGCACCACTCCTGACCCCACTAGGGACAAGGGATGGATGGATGGACAACAGTAGAGGTAAATTATCCAGAGTGTAGGTGGTCTTTACAAACTATTGGACCCTTATCAGTCCTGCAAAATTAGCAGGCAAGTCATCAAGTAAGGTTCTGCTATTTGGACCACAGCTGCTATTCTGACTTCAGCCAAATTGATCTCAACAAGTTATTCACACCAGTACAGCAGATACCTCACCAAACATGGGTTTGCTACAAAATCGAACAGGTAAAAGACTAGTAGTGCACACATGTCCAAATTCCACATACATTTAGATCTCCTGGTTGCTCGAGGAGTGAATGAAACTTTGAGTTTTTCATGCTGCAGTTTTAATGCAAAATATATCTATCAAGGAAAAAAGTCCTGGACATGTTTGACCAGTCAGTTTTGTGGAGACTTTCAGGATGGTCCTTTTCCAATCAGGAGGGTTATTTGTAACTGCAATAAAAAAGAACTAAAACACAAAGCTCATCAATCATGACACAAATAGGAGATCTGGAACATTTGAGTTGAAATTACAGTCAGTTTATCACAGTAAAATTTGAAAAGTGACTGGAAATGAAGTTGGTGCAGAGACTGTTTAATAGGTGAGACTGACTGTTCTGCATCCTGCATAGCACCATCTGGAATAACACTACAGATGCAGCACATAAAGTTAAAACTCCCTTTCATAAAATACAAATATTAATTGTTCTATAACCTTTTAGTTCAGCAATTACATAAAACTAAGTTACAAACAGTAAAAATGTTGTCCAGTAAGAAAATTTTAAAGATGAAAATTATAGGGTATATTCAGAATTACTGAACAAACTGATTCTAATATCACAGAACATATTGTTAAATAAAAATGTTACTATGTTGTGCCATTGGTGTCATGGTAATTTTGGTTTCTCTCATGAACTTACATCAGCAACAATGGTTCTTCAACACAAAGTCCCATGTTATCTGATCTACAAGTTTCCTGAAACACATCCATTATTCATGGGAGCTGGTGACTGATCACAGTGTGCAGAGCTGGAATAGATTTACATCTCCTCCAAGAATACAGCCTGCCAAGTTCCTTTACTTTCAGACATTTCACATAGAATAAAGATCCGAAGAAGATGCTTTATTTCACATTTTTAGATTTAAATTAAATCTCATCTTAGACTGAATTTTCTCCTCCGGTTACTTTGGTCTGTGCCTTCAGAAATCAGCAGGTGTGGGGAAAATGTCTTTCTCCAGCTCTCAGTCACTTCATCACAGTCTCTGCATCACAGTAAAGATGCTGCAGTACCGCCTGGTGATTGCTGACTCGGCTGGCTGCTGCTGCTGAGGCAAAGGTCTGGTGTGGAATACTATTATACGGCCTCAGCTGCTTCCTTTTAGTCCACACTTACGGTTTATTGAAAGTCATTTACAGGGTGACTTGCAAGCAAACACTGCGTTTAAATGTTTTCCACTTTTCTCGGTCATAAAGGTGGAAAATAATGGTTGTAAACAGAGGTTTCAACCTCTCTTTATCCAAACAGCTTTGTGTCTCTGGGGAAAACTATCAGCTCTCTGGGAGGTGGCTGCTCCTATAGCTGTGGAGGGTTGTAAATTATATGACATTAAACCACCCCTTTCTTTTGATTGCGTAACTACTCACAGAGCAGCAGCAGCAGTGACTTCCCTGCTGCTCCTCCTGCTGATTCAGTTCATCTCCCACAGGCTGTGAGGAGAAAAGAAGTGACATCTCACATAGTGAACTCTGGAAGAGCCAAATCACTTTGGCTTTAAGCAGCCACCCAAAATCTGTCACTTACAAAACCGGGAACAATTTGTATTATGAACGTGTGTAAGTAATTTACAAACACATTAAAAAATAAATAACCTAAGAATGAGATTTGCTTCACAATTTCCATATAGGTAGAAAATATTTTCTGTGGTTACATAAAGTTTCTGATACTCCATTTTAAAATCAACCTAATAAGTAACAATGTAAACGCCTTTAGTTGGATGCGGTTTGGAATTTGTGCAACTGGATGTCATTCAGTTTTACACTCTGGATCTTTAAAGTGATCATTTGGTTGTTTTTTTTTTTTTCAAGCAATGGTTCAATCACAAAGCCCAGAGATGCAGTTAGACAAATTTAGTTCTATTAATGTCAAATTATTCAAATACAGTACAATGAAAGACTCTTATTTACATTCCACACAGTCAAATTTGAACCCAAATATGATACAGTAAAATACTGAATTATTTTTACTGGGTAGCTCATGTTTTTGTAAGGTTGAGTTTTTCTAAGGCGGTTTCAACAGTCATTATCTCACTTACAGAAGGTATCATTTGTTGAAAATGACATGATAGTTTGTATAATAGCTTCTGTAAAAACTTCAGGACCTTTTTCAGATTGGAGTTATTTTAATGCAGTTTGACCTTACCTCACTCTGACCACTGTGACTGGAAAACTAACCTTTGCTTCTTTGATTTGAATACATTAAAAGGAAATGTCTTACCTATAATGTATAAACGTTGCTGGTAAGATATTTACTACTCATTCCCTCTTAACAGAACCCACCTCAAAAATTTGTAAAGATCCCAGAAATACTATATTTACAGTGTTAAAAACAATATCCAATTTTTGTGTAATGTAATTTCAATATGACTGGACTTTATTGAACTGAAACAACCTAACTTGAATTTTGACAAATTCAATTACATATAAACTGCAAATGAATTGTACTTGTTTGCAAAATGCCTTGAGATAAAATTGGTGCTGAATTGGTAGAATGTACTGTATATACTGAATTGCAATTGAACTGAAAAATGCTAATGTAGATTGGTGAAGATTAATAAACTAGTGATTGATTTCAGGATTAACAGTGAAATTAGCAACATTTTAGTTTGAAGGTAGCAGACAATTTGTGGAGCTTCAGTTAACATATTGCACTGCTGATTTGTTGTGTTTTTAAGGTTGGGCACTACAAGCGCACAGTGAAGCGCATCGATGATGGTAATCGACTCTGCAATGATCTAATGAGCTGCATCCAGGAGCGTGCCAAAATCGAGAAAGGCTATGCACAGCAGCTCACTGATTGGTCCAAGAGATGGAGGCAGCTGGTTGATAAAGGTATAATAGCAACAACAATTGTTTTTCTATTAAGCCATTAGTTCATTTTTTCCCGAATAAATTTAGAAGCCTAATTTATATAAAAAAAATCAGGCTTCAGATCTTAATTCCTCCACCAGGTCCTCAGTATGGCTCAGTAGAGCAAGCCTGGATGGCAATGATGGCAGAGGCAGAAAAGGTGAGCGACCTCCACACAGAAATGAAGAGCCACCTACTGAGTGAAGACTTTGAGAAGGTGAAGAACTGGCAGAAAGACTCATACCACAAACAGATGATGGGAGGATTCAAGGAGACCAAAGAGGCAGACGAAGGCTTTAAGAAGGCCCAGAAACCCTGGGCCAAGAAGCTGAAAGAGGTGAGAGTGAAACTGTTGATATTTATTAAAAAGTCACTAAAATGTTAAATTGTTTTCTCCTGTATTCTAGTCGTGAATCAGACCTGTTTAGAGAGGTTTTAAAATCCTATTTTTCAGGATGAACAAAACTTGTCTTAGAACATTATGGTAATGCTATGCTTTTGTCACTATTCTAATCAGAGTCCAGCTTTGAAGACATTTGTACTGAGTGAAACTGAGTTGAAAACTGACTATGGTTAAATTACTAAATGTTGCACTTTTTCAACATGCAGGACTTTACAGTGTCAGTGTTTGACAGATTTATTGCATAATTTATAAAGCTACTCAATTAATAGGTCGCTTAATAATCTTAGTGTTTAAGTATTGTGCTGATTATTAAAGATTTCCTGATTATCATTTATCAGTAATGGCAGTAATCTACTTTTACCTACTTTATTTCCATGTCCCATATGTCAACAATAAACCAAGATCATTATTTGCTGCATGTCATTTATCTGGTTTCATATTGGGAAACCATGTTTATGATATGCAATACTCCACTTAATACTCCACTTCTTACTTCTTAATGTAGATTCTCTGTTCAGGTTGTCTATGTTACCTTTGTCAGGTTGAGGTTGCTAAGAAGTCATATCACATGGCCTGCAAAGAGGAGAAACTAGCCACCACCAGAGAGGCCAACGCTAAGGGAGACGGCACAGCGCCAGCAGAGCAGAAGAAACTGCTGGACAAACTGGAAAAGTGCAAACAGGACTCACAGAAGGTGAGCTCATCAGCTGCAACGCCCAGGGGCTCATTATTATGTAAATATTATGTCCAATAAACCTAAACGCAAATGAGCTGACATCCTATTTCAAAGTATCAGGGTTTGAGTCAGTATGGTTTGGTTAATGAGTGACTGAATGCCACTCCTGCTCATCTCCGAATCTTTTTTCTTGAAGTGGACTCTGATCACTTTTTATTACTTGAATCATCAAACATCTGATTCATTTCCGGTCTCAAAAAGAAGAACTAAAATTCTTTCTAGATTAATGTGGTTTATGTGTAATTGGAGAGACAGAAGAAGTCAGTTAAACTCCAGTCATCCCAGTCAGTTTTAGAAAAACGTTACTAAAACTATAAAAAGAAATGAAAAAATACAGCAGTAATTTTAATCATACTGTTTTCTTTGTTTGTTGTTTTTTTTATTCTGATGTAGACAAGGGAAAAGTATGAAAAGGCTCTGGATGAGCTGAATAAATGCACCCCTCAGTACATAGAGAACATGGAGCAGGTGTTTAACCAGTGCCAGCAGTTTGAAGAGAAGAGGCTGAGCTTCCTGAGGGAGGTGCTGCTAGATGTCAAACGTCACCTCAACCTGACAGAGAACCAAAGGTGAGTCAACCTAGCGTGAGACAGAAAAAGAAAAACAACATCCACTTTCTGTGCTCACACCAAATCCTCTTTTTCTGTTCACAGTTATGTCACAATATACAGAGATCTTGAGCAAATGATTACTGCAGCTAGCCCTGAAGAAGATCTGAAGTGGTTCAGTAGTGCCCATGGCCCCGGCATGCACATGAACTGGCCAAAGTTTGAGGTGCTGTTGTTTATTTTTTCCTGTTCTTGAACATGTTGTTTTTCTAATTATTTTTCATGAGAAAAATCGATAAAATAATAGTTTTAGTGCTTTTTGTGCACTTTGTGATTTTAACCAGAGCTTTGTGCTGTTTAAATGAACCTTAATGTCTTTGCACAGTTACATCCATAATAACATGATTTGCATAAACCATTACAAGAAAGAAGTACACATTGAAAATGAAAAACTTATGCAGAAGATTTATGTAAATGTTATATTTTGTTTTACTTTGCTGCAGTTTAGTTTTGCTTAGTGTGTTTATTTATGTACACTTGTTAAATATAGATTGACAACTAAAAAGCTATTAATTTTCCACCTTCATTCATTCAGTTTTTTACTGCTCTGTTCATTGACTTTTTTGCAGGAGTACAATCCAGATCTTATCCACACCATCTCTAAGAGAGAAAAGTCAAAGAAGTATAACGATGAAGTCATGCTGACTAATGTCAAGACTCCAGGAAGCAACGTTCACGTAGAGGACAGGGGAAGGTCTGATCTTTATCCTTTTTAGCTCATCCAGTTTATTTCACTCAAGCTCTTCCAGGCACTAGTTACAGTATTTGTCTATAATATTCAGCATTTTTCTTCATTATTACACAGTCATTCATTACCCAGCATAAAGGCCCAATCAAAAACAACAGACATTTAGTGTCTACAATACCAGGACTCATCCGGGTGTTTCCCCTTTCTTTTTAGTGTGAGCAGCTACGAGAAGAACCAGGGGTACTCGTCCAATGAGTGGTCAGATGATGAAGGGAAGGGCCTGAACTCAGGCAGTGACACCAACGGAGGGTCAAACCCTTTTTATGAAGAATCGGGCGAAGGCGTCAGAGTCAAAGCGCTGTACGACTATGAAGGCCAAGAGCAAGATGAGCTTAGCTTCAAAGCAGGTGAGTGCTTTGAACCGGGAACGCATTGTATCTGCATTATCTTTTAAGCAGAAGAGTTCCTATGACCGAACTCGTGAAATGTTCCAGAAGACTGTGTGCAGACGTATGGACAGAAAGTATCATTCAAAGTATCTCCTGCTGACTTTCTAACAGACAACAATTTTTTAAATACATATATTTCAAAATGTGGCATATTTTTCTTCACTGTATAAAAGCATTCAAGATCAGAGGATGATTCTTTTCTTTACTATATTTTAATCTGAAGTTATTCCACTGCAGTAACAGGTGAATTTATTTTGTTGGTTTAAAACATTTTTATGGGTGCCACCAGCACCTGGGGAGGGGGCTGATTTTAGCTTTGCTCCAAATTATAAATTAGAAAAAGAAAATCATCTGTTTGAAATAAATTGAGGTGAGATATCATAACAGCTTAGGTTTTATAGCACAGTTACTTTTTCAGTCATACCTCTTATGAACTGTCAAGTCATCTGTAAAGACAGTTACCTTTTCAGCACCGTTTGTCAAGCTGCGGGGACTCAACACTCATCGTTCTCATTCCTTTGTATCATGATCACCACATTTGTTCCTTCCTAACCTCCTCATTTAAAACTCTAACTCTTGTCATCACACCCTTTCAATCCAATTGTAGTTCACTTTTTTAAAAGAGCACAACTTCACAACTTTTCAGAGCACCCCCAAAAAACTGAAATTTAACAATAAGAAATTTATATCAACTCACAAACTGTCCAGTTAACTACCAATGTTAATCAATCCAATCCGTCATTCTCCCTTGTTGCTTTCACCCTTCATCGCTTGCCTCATCTACCCCTTCTATCCATTCTTCTCTGTTTTTGCTGTCCTTGTTTCTTCCAGGTACCATCTAGGGGAGGTCCTAAGTTGACCAGGTCAATTGACCCATCCTGAGTCTCCTAGACAGCAATAACAAGACTCCCCAGATGAGCCTCAACCTTCAAACTCATCCATTATATCACCCTGTCTTCCATAAATCACAGACATAACTGCTTATTTCCACTTTATTTCTTATCATGGTTGCTGATGCCACCTAATGGCTCTAACAACATTTTAGCAATGTTAGAAATTTCACCAAAATTATTTAAAATGCAATAAATGCAATCTTTACAGTATTTTAAATTTCCTGAATTTTAGAATTTAATGTAATTTTAGAAAATAACGTTTTAAACTCTTGTTTTGTAATGTGACATGTAGTCAAATCCAGATTTATCTACTTGATGCATTTTCATTGATTGGTTAGGTTTGATGCATGCACACTGACTGGGTTCTTTACATATTTGAAGATTACTGTACTGGACTGTAAAGCTGAGACCTCGACATAATGATAATCGCAACAAGAAAAAAAATATATATATTTATATATATACATATATATATACATATATACACACACAGTTTTTTAAATAGAAAAGCACAGAAATCCAAGAATACATTGAATTGGAGAGTTTAGACTCTCAGGGTGGGTAGCTTCATATTTATTCACCTGGATAAAAGTCAAAGAAATGTAATCAGTAATGACGGTATGAGGAAACACTGTGAATGTGGAGCAGTTGGTACCTTGTGTTAACATTTCTGGGCTACAAAATGGTTCTTTGACTGCAGTGAACGGTGGCAAAATTTGATGCTGTGATCCAACAAAACTATTTCTGTGCCAGTCTTGGGTTTATCCCTGTTTGTCTGAATCATCTCAAAAGCTTAATTGTGTGATCCAGATCCTGCAGCCATGTTTCATTAAAAATAATATTTCACTGCTGTCCCGGTGTTTCCTTCATGTTTTAAATTTATTTAATGTTTTAAACAGTTTATTTAAAAAATGTCTGCTGCTGTCTGTCAGTCCCTCCTGTTTAGCAGGAAAGCTACAAGTTACAGTGGATAACTTGAAGGCAACCCATGTAAGAGTAGTCCAACTCTTAGAGTCAGAAGGCCAGGAACACATTTCTAGAGTGATATTTATGCAACTAGACAGTAGTTACAACACAGAAACAAGCTGGAAGACAGAGAAACCAGTTTGAGCCTGAACCACACAGACTTTTATCAACAAGAGGATCGAATTATCCCAACTCAGACTCCAGAACAAAGACATGTAGGCTTAACTTATTTTCCATGGTGGAACTATCCCATTTCTGCAGGGATTGTTAATAAGCACATTCAGACAGGATGCACACATACACAGCATACATTTATGATCTGTAGTCTTGAGGGGAAAAGTGTCATAATTCAATACATTAAAAAATATGTGATAATTATATGTAGTAATGTGACATATTACTACTGCTAAATCAGTATTCAAGCTTTAAATAATGATTTCATGGTAGCCATTGGGAAAAAAAAGACCTTTTCTCAGAATTTAGATTTTTTTTTTCTCAGAATCAAAATTATTTAAATTATTTATGCAGCATCAGGCAAATCTTGTCCTACAACTCATACCTTCCAAACCACTTTGTGACTCTCCTTTAATGTGGATAAAGTGCAGATTTACAAGCCCTGAAACAAAGAAAAAGCGTTATGTGATTATTTTTTATAATTGCAACACGGTTTACATACACCTGATAATGTTTTTTTAAATGTATGTTTGGATTTTGATATAAATTGACAAAGAATCAGCAAACTGAGAAAAAAGTCAGAATTCTTTTATTTTTAGTCGCCATAACCTCATCATATTTTAGTTGGTAGTTTTTAAAAAAAAAATTTTTACAGTTTTTTTGACAAGATATTTATTTGTTGCATTGTGTCCCTTTTGCATATCAATAACATCTGCTGAGCTCAAATTTTATTAACAAATTTGGAGAAGTCAAAATAATTTTAACACAAATATCCACATGAAAGGAAAATATGCCAGGCAAACATAAAACTCGAAAGATGCAAGAAATCCTCCCGATGTGGAAAATTGGTGGCAACTTCCTTTCATGTCCTTGTGGTCAGCTGCAAAATACAAGAGGTGTTTCATTAAATCCCCCTTCCTCTTTCTGTCCCTTTTTATCAATCAAGGTGATTTGCTGACGAAGCTGGAAGATGAGGACGATCAGGGCTGGTGTAAAGGTCGCCTGGATAACGGCCAGCTTGGTCTTTACCCTGCCAATTATGTGGAGCCGATCTAAACGTCCCAGCCGAGGACGCTCGAAATCCGGACTGAACTGTCCACTCACGCCCGCACATTGCCAGAGACTTTAAAGCAAATCTTTCTTTTTCCGAAAAGGAGCAGCAAGCTGTCGTCATCATAAAGAAGATTGCTCAAACTCACATCACCTCCAGTTACAACAACTGAAGCGACACGTTGTTGTTTCTGAGTTTGCTGTCAGCCGTGATGCTCTTCTCTCACGAGAAATCGAATAAGGCGCCGGGGTATCAAGGATGAGCTGTGCATTTATGTATTTTAATCTCTTTTTTACCATCTGGATGCTTGTACAGTTTGTTTCTTTATAAAGTACACTGTTTTCTTCCTTAGTATTTACACTATGTTTAGCATTTTTGGAAGTGTATGTGTGTCTCATCTTGTAAAGTTCAATTGGAGAATTTAAACCACTTTCAAAGCTGCATGGCCTGAAGAATGTTAGCTTTGCTTAAAACTGGGATTCAGGCTCACGCAAATTTAACATAAATGCCTCCCAGCGACCAGAGGGCCAGGAACAGGACAAATATACCACAATTGTTTAAACACTTCATTTTTTACGTTTGTCACAGAATCATGTGTGAAGTCCTGCATATAAACTGACGGCAGCAGTGTTAAGCTCATGATTTAATCAGTCGAAAGTGGAACTGACCTATGACCCTTAAAATAAACTAAGTGGATTTTTTCCATGTCAAAATAACTGTTATTACTGCTGGATAAGTAGGCTTGGTTATTTTTGAATAATCACACTTACAAACAAAACACATAAAATAGCTAAACTTAATTGTGGCTCAACCGTCCTGCTGAAAAGTTTTTATGCTCTCATCGTGGGCATGAACAAGAATGCGGTGCACAAGTTTGAATGTATTCAACATTGGGTCAAAATAATACACATAAGCTCAAGTATATACATACACAACCAGTAACATTTGGTTAAATATCCCATAAAAAGTTGGTTTTTACAGATATCAACAAGCTTGTGGAGTAATCTGACTGGATGTTTGACTATTTTTATTATTAAAGTTTGATTAAACTGTTTGGTTTTTTGCTATAGACCCAGCTTTTTAGCATACTTCATAGAATTTTAGTGGGGTTGAAATGACAATCTGCCAGCCTGCTTCATTTATTCTGTTTGAATTCCCAGTTTTGTCTATCAATTTAGACCATCAGAGCCCATCTTTCAGAATAATAATATTGACATGGAATAAAATTTGGATCTGACCAAAGATTAGGGGATTAAAATTAAGACATGTAACCTTAACTGCAGGAACTTTTGGAGTCGTAGAAGTCATGTTTTCAACTCTGAACACTATAACTACTGTAAAGAATGGTGGAGACAGAATCATGCTGTGGGGCTCCATCCAATTTGTATACCTTTCTTCCTCAGATCAGTATCAGTGGGCTGTGTATGTTGGAGCTTGCATGTGTAATTCTGACCTTCTGTGCATTAGAATAATTGAAAATGAATTCAACAAATTTGTGCACCCAGTTCTTGCTTTTTATTCAGTGAACTTGCCTGTGATATGATTAGTGCTCCCTTGAAAGAATCCCAAGGTGACATCATGCCCATTGTGAGAATATGCAAACCTTCCTTCAGCATGGGATAAGTTACTACCTGGAGTTTACAAAAGAACAAAATGCACTGTGTAACCTCAATGATAAGGTGTTCTATCAAGAATACTGGAGAGTGCAGAATTGTCCCTGCTCATTTCACAGTTGTTGCTGCATTACTCTATTAAAGATAACAGAAACCCACAGTAACTCTCAACAGAGATTTTCTCCTTTGAAATGGAGTTCTCTATCAAAAACAATGTTGTTTTTATGTAACGCTTCACTTTTCCCATTTATGGCGAACTTCCATCACCTTTTATTTACTCTCTTCTCTTTCTCCCCCAATCAGATGTGTTGATAATGCAGCCTCCATGATCACAAGCTGCCTTGTATACATCAACTCGTAGCTATTTTATATGAAGATTAGCCACATTTACAAACCAGTTTTATAATTTATTTGTTCCTGTAATCAGTGTGGATTGCTTATTTTGAGCAAACGTTGGTGACTCGCAGCTCTTACCCCCTGTGATTTAGTGCATGCTGATGCACCCACACGCTGTTAACTGAACTGATCCAGCGCATGATCTTGATTAGTTTCCATCTACTTACTGGCTGAGGCTCAAGTTAATTAAACCCCAGGTTGTGTTAATGTTTGTTTCTTTCTTATAGTTCATCTTTAGTCAGGAAATTCAGCATATGTAGCAGTGCTGTATAAGAGGCTGATTTGATAACCGCATATGCTGGTGCAGATTGTTGTTTAGTCTGGGTGGCAGGCTGCTGTTTCTCACGCAGACAGGAAAACCTGCAGAGTTAGAAGCAGAAAGAGGATTGGTCTGAAATATTGATGAGACACCAGACTTTCCTGCTTTGAGAGCAAAAATAATTATTTCGCACAAATCCCCAAAAGTGACACATTTGTTGTGTGTTAATGCCTCTGTATCCTCTTTTTCGTGCCTGCCTCTGTATGGTGTTAGCGCTCGATTCAGAGAGGTGAAAGGCCTCTCAGTGACAGAGAGCTTACCTCCTCTGAATCTTACTCCAGCTCATGTAGATCAGTTTACATAGACACAAGGACTGACTGAAGAACCCATAGATGGAAAAGCTTCCACATCTCAGCTGTCGTATCTGTGTCTTTGTCTGTATTTGAAACAGGATGGGACTGTTTATGTCAACTGTGAAGCTCCTGAAAGCCAGTAAATGACAAATTTTTCTCTTGTGCTTTATGCTGCAACTTCAAAGGAAACTTTTAGAGAACTAGAGGGCTTTCTCTGTACTTTTAGCATAGTGCTGTAATTTCCAAACTGTAGTGCCTGTTCTGCATAAATAATAAAAAAATATTTCATCTGAAGTTTGAGATATACATTGAAGTCTTTAAATTCAGTTGAGACTAATTTAAGTACAGACGTAGTCCGAAGACACCAGTGGGTCACCAGTTAATGTAACAGACATGTTTTTATAATGTGGAGGAAGCCAAAATACCACTTCAAACTTTCAAATTGCACTTTGAACATACAGTACTAACATAAATTTGTCAGACTTAGATAGTTGAGTTTTATCAAGAAACTCATTGACAGTTAGAGGAGAATATTTTCTGAATTTTCCAGACATTTAGTGTATAAATTTAAACTGAGATAAATCACCTTTCCTGGATTAAATTATTTTTAATCATGATTTACAAAACATTTTCAATTTAATACAAGTCAATATCTATTGCTGCCACTAGATGTCACAAGATATCTTACAGACAATTTTATCATTTAGGCAAGTCATTTTAGGTGTAGTTTAAGGAACTCTCTTTCTGTTGAAATAATTACAGTTTAGATATTCCCTCTTCTTATGATATATTAATATGTTTAATATGACTATTCACAAACTTTCACAGCTGACAGTTTAACTTTTTACAAACAAATATGCAACCTTATGTACAGTGAACTAATATTTTTCAAGTTCTGGAACTACTATATAAAGTTGCAAGTATTTTTTTAAAATTTTTTTTTAACTTTTGGTCTTTGTTTACATTGTAGGTGTCACTTGAATTACAGAGAGATCCTTCAATGGAAAAAGAAGAGAAACAACTGCTGTCTGCCTTTCTAAGTAAATTTTGCGGTTGACGTCTGTTTTTGTTTCTTTTCTTGTTGACATTTTTTAAAACCTGTTGGATTGCATGAAAGTCAGTTACAGGAGAAAATGTCAGTAAGGACAGTCATCAGTAAAGAAAGGACTGTGAAATTAAAACAGCTTGATACCTCTTCAAACAAAATGTGGTTGTTTTTACATGTACATGTACTCTTGCAAATTACCCACAGATAGAGTTCGAAGTTAGTTTCTGTCTTAGCTTGTGTTCTGCTTGAGTCATAAAATCTGCCTTTGCTCAAGAAGTAGATTATTAGGACACTTAAGATCTAATGTAATCAAAGTCAGTGTAGTTCTTTGGAAGCAGACATTTGCATAACTGTTTTAAAATCCCACAACTGATAATAATTTGATTATGAAAAAGATTATGTTAAAAGATTAAATATGACCTTATTTTTAAAACGGATGCCAAAGTATAACTTCACAAAGCATGCTCAACATGCCTCATTTAATCTTGGTTTTGTGTCAGAGTTCTGCATTACTGCTTTATTCTTTGGTTATTTCAACTTCATTCTGGGACTATTTTGACTTCATTCTTCTAACATTATGACATTTTTGTTGTAAAACATTATTCTAACATTATTACAATTATATGGAAACAGTAGTCAAAATATTATTCTCGTATGATTCTGACCTTATACCAGTAATTTAAAAATATTACCCCATTGCAAAGTTATGAATAACTGAAGTGAAATAAATTCTATGCATGGTTCAAAATATTTGAAAATTAGACGGTTATAAGACACTATCTTATAACGGAAAAGTCCAGTGCAGCCAAACATGTGCAGGAGTCACCTAATTAGTAGCCTGAGGCTATCTGTGTTTAATGTTGGAATATAAATTTAGAAGTTCAGTAAATGACAAAAACAGGGAATACACCAGACAGGTCAGAGGTAAAGTTGTAGAGAAATTTAGAAGAGGGTGAACAATGTGGCTCTCTTCCAGTCATCATCTGAAAATCTAATAAATACACCACAAATCTACAAAAGACCTGGGTGTTCACTGTGTCACAACCGTCAACAATACTACTGTCAAGTGTGGCTTTTGCAGAGAAGTGGTAACAAGAATCCTATTGCTTAAAATAAAAAAGTATTGTGATTTTTTTCCTCCCTTTCTGCAGGTGTAGAATTTTAACTATTTTCTTTATTCTTTTTCCCTCCTATCTTCTTATCTCATTTCCCTTTTAACTACTTTTTCCAGCTCTCTCCTTTTGTGTTTTCCTCTTTCTTTTCCATTTTTATCTCCAGCTAATGGACTGCAAGTGTAAACATAAAATCAGGACTACAAGAAATTTGTTTATAACAAGGCATAGTCATATGAAAGAATGGCCCAATGAAGTTCCAGATTCAAATAAATATATGTAAGTTTTTACATTCTATCTGACTGTATCCGGCATATTTTGGAAAGAAATGGGCAAGATTTTTATGTTCAAAGATGGTGGAGGCGTACGCTCCAAGGTTCACAACTAATTGCACAGAGAGGTGGTCAGTGAAAGTATGGACTCAGCAGGGATGAATACAAATGCACACCACACTTTTCAGAATTTTATTTGTAAAAATTTAGACAGTGTTTTCTGTTAGTCCACATTTAGTTTGTGTTCTGTTATATAAAATCATCCTAATGAAATACGCTAACGTTTGTGTATTTTATAGAAAAATGTGAACATCTTATTTTCAAAGATGCAAGGCACTCCACTTGACGTCATGGTAACTACCCACTTCATTTGACATCTGTAATAGTTGCATTAGGCTGTTTTCATGTTAGCAATGAGACAGTGAATTGATAATATTTGGTTTTCAGCACGTTGTGCCTTAAACATCAGCAACCTATAATGCAATCTATATAAAGCTGATTTAATCAGTCGACAGTGACAAGCTAAACCATGAAGTGCCTCAGCAGTGCTGTTAGAGAAAATGTTACTCTTATCTCAGAGAAAGACAAAAACAAAATTGGCCTTATAATCTCAGCCACAGAAAGTTTTAAGAATTGCATTTGTGCATCCAAATTCATCAAAACTGCAGAAGTGTCCTTTCCTATGCTTTCCCAGATGAGATACAGAAGCCTGCTGTGGCTCAATAGGTCCAGCAGGACCAGATTACCTGGTGGCGGTGTGGATGACTGAAACAGAAATCATAACAAGCGTAGGAGGGGAAGCTGTTTGTTAAAGCATAGGTGTGGCGCTGTGATATCTGAATCTAATCATAGAACCATCACCAGGCAGGCCGTCCAAACAACAAGGCAGTTTGTTTGCTTGATTCTGTACCAGGAACAAAAAGCATCAGACAAAATATTTTCTCTCATCCTCATTGCTTCTACAGAGGAAGGCACCTTTATCAGTGCATGTGTCCATAGTCACGTTTCATCTTGGGTTTAATTGTTCAAGTGCATTGTTAGATATAGTTTGGTTTTATTGTCATAAGTCAACTCCTGAAGCCTCATACTGGGTGAACAAACTGGTAGACCAGTCTTTGAGACACGTCAGGCTTGCGGATGATTCCCTTTTTGTAGTACTGCCGAATGGAGCGGCTCAGCTTGTCATAATTCATAGCAGGTCGGTTCTTCCTGAGTCCCCACAGTCGCGCCACATGAGCCGAGTCTTCAATTTTAAAAATACCTGCAGGGAGAAACAGGAATCTTTGAAAACAAAGCAGAGCAAACAAAAAACACACAGTAACAAGTACAAAACAAAGTGTAAATATATTTGTGTACTTCAGTCATTAGCTTAGAAAGAAAAGCGATGCAAGTTTTTCCAACCGCTGACCTGTAGTTTGTGGTATTTCTTTTTTTATTAAATAAAAAAATAATTGAATAAAATAAATTGGAGAAAAATACAAAATTATATTATTGGAAACTAATCGTACATTTTATTTTACGTATATAAGCAAATAAGTTTTATCCAGAATTTTGCAGTTCCAGAAAAACTGCAATGACAATGAATATGAGTTAAAATTATTTTCATTTAAAATAACTAGCAACACATGGTTTGAGATTGATCCAGTTCTACTGATAAATATTAAGGTACAAAAATTCATGATTCACAGATGTCTTAGTTCAGTTTAGTTGAAACTGAACTAAAATAAAAAAAAAGAAACAAAATGAACAAAATGTGCAGAGCTGGAGAATTTAGCTGGCCAAACTTAGCAAATGTTTACTATTTATACATAGACTTGTCTATCCTACATATTCTGGTAGCAAATAATTAACTGTCGAGGTTTTTTTTCATCAAGTTTGGAAATAATTAATAAATTCACAACAATAACTATCTCTCTAAGTGGTAAAAAAAACACATGACAAATATCAGTAAATGGATCTTAAACGTTATGTTATATTGTTGCTTATCTAACCTCCTGCAGCAGCTGCCTGTACTGCAAGGCTAACAACACTAGCTTTACTAAAGCAGGAAAAACAGATGAAGAGTCCTCTCTAGCCAAGTTAATTTTATTTCCCTTTTCTATAACAGGTCTTCTGCATAAAAGTGTCTTGTTCCACTCATGAAAAAACTTATTTATTTTGAGTTAAATTGCAATATTTTTATGAACCACAAACAGAACCCCCAGCTCTGAAACCGCACTACTTTGTGCATTCCTTTAAAATACATTTAGTAAAATGGCAGGAGATGCTGCACCTTTTTCTTTATTGAGCCAGCGTATACAGCGACCGTAGTTGTGAGGTTTGAGCAGCAGTTCTCGGAGGAACTGCCACAGATGAATCGGTTGACCCGAACAGGATGAATCCGCCTCGGACCAAAGCTCCTCACAGCCTGCACAACAAAACACAGGCATGTGCTCCTTTAGGTTGTTGATATCAACCAGCTAAAATGTTATAAAGATTATTTGAAATGCACATAATGTAATAATTACAATTGTGAACTTATAAATGGTGAAGTAAATTGGTTATGTGAAGAGAGGGGGGAAACTTGCTCTTTAGATTTATTGAGCCTCCTTCTGTTTGTGTTAATGCAGCTTTCATTAAGGTTAGGTAATGTTCTTAAATACAAGAAAAAGCAGTAGGAAATCAATTTTACCTGTAGCTTTGGTATCTATAGCTGAGCACCTCTCTTTCATCCAGGCAGCTGGAGATGAAGGTGACAGACAACCAGTTTTTCACACCGCTTAATTTCACTTAAACATAAGTCTATTTGCTCATTTATTTTTGTGGTTTGTAAAATAAATGAAGACATTGTATACCTGACTTCCATATGTCCAGGTGAGCATACAATGTGTCTCCGCACAGTGGGGAGCGCTGCCGAAACTCTTCTTCGCTCATGGCACACAGATCTTTCCCTGTCAGCTCCTGGAAGGCCTTTCCTGCGTTGGGCAACCTGTACAGGTGTTCAGTCCACAGCATCCACTTTTGGACATTCCCCATGTTCCACTCTGTAGGGTCTGTAATGAGGTATGAAACAGAAAAAATTCAAACAACCTGTTCAGACTAATCATAATATATGCAACATTTGGCTTATGCAAAGCCATTTTCCATTTTCCGAATGTTGTCAGGCATAACTCAAAGTACATAAAGTTATCTTTTTTTATATCGTCGCAGTCCTAATCAGGTGAACAGATGACTGGAGATCACGTAGGTTTATAACAGCCAGAAGCAATACAATGCACAAAACTGCTTCCTTTGTTTGCTTTCCAAGCAGGCGAGACCTCGCCCTTAAGACTGTGTACACGGCTGCTGCCAGGAGAGAATCATCACTGTCACAATTCAGGGAAACTTGTTCAAAAGGTCAGGATTAAACAGATCCTGGAGCAGGCAAACATAAGTTTGCGTCAGAAAGGATATGATTGGGAACAGCTGTCATCTTAGCTGGGCTATTTACACAAATATGTGTTGATTTTGGAAGTAAGATTGGTTCTCTGACTTAATAATTCTTTTCTCTGCAAATAGTGAGCAATGCTCATTTCACTTTGCCAGTTAGATGCATTAAGGTTCCTCTAAATGATGAAGTGCAGCAACAGGTGTGGTGTTGGTGAACAACCTACCTGGGGTGATGTTGAGCAGTTTGCAGGCTGTTTCAATGTCCTTCAGCACCTCTCCTACAACCATGCTCTGCACCTGCTCCAGAGAACGATCCTCCATCTGACCCTCCAGCCCAGGGGAGAGTCCATGCTCCTGGCTATCAATGACAGGGCACTGCTCTGGCTCCTCTCGGCTCTCCATGCGATTCATGGGTACGGCTAGTGCTGTGGACCCCTCCGAAACCTTCACTACCCAGGCGGCATCTTCAGTGAGGAGCATGTCGTAGCAGGAGAGATAGAGGCCCGCTCCACGCTCCAGAGCTTCTATGTTGGGTTTGATGTCAACTGTGTCCCAGGGATCTTCAGAGCATCTGTTTCGTTCGCGGAAGACAAGTGAATCCTCTGTCATCCCAATCCGGGACACGAAGTCAGAGCTCTCTGGTAAGCTGCTCACTGGATTCGACATCTGAGGAGAAAGACAAAGAGAAGATCTGAAAGTCATGCAAGAATGACCTGGAAGACGCCAGGAAAAAGTATCAATGTAAATATATCTGAACCTTGTTGGAGCTTAAAAGTCAAATTATGTCTTTTTCTTATTCCTGCAAGTGCTAAAGTACCAACTATCCTCCCAGAAACCCCATCCTGTGTTACACAAGGAGCTGATTTGAGCCTGGGTAGTTCTTCCTTTATAGCTTCCCCAACGTCAAAATGAGATTCTCGGGAGACAAACCTCAAGGGAGAGTAAAAGGACACCCACCCCTGGCAGGCATGAGCCAAAATGGATTTGACTGAGTCTCTTATTTGTGGGTCAGTGGCCCAGAATGGTTCTCATCTTGGGGGTGGATGACTTGTATTGAGACCTGAGGTAGCCCTGCTGCCACTTTCAGGCTTTCAAGGTACCGTCTTGGCGGCCCTCTGTCTCCAGAGTCAGCTGGAGATTTTAATCAAAAAGATAATAAAGACAAGAACATGAACAAAATGTGCCCAAAACCATGTGTCCACAAAAAAAAAAAAAAAACTTTTTCAAATGAAAACCTTTATTGATGGGTGTGGGGTTCTTCTGAACAGGAGATCATCAGCCAAAGTGAACATTTGCCTACATAACCTACGACAAAAGAGTAATCTCGCATATGGCACCAATAATTTCTACCTGCCACATCTGGCATATGGGAAGTCACACTACTGCCACACACCGGGTTGTCGGTGATTGTGTCTGAGATGGCAGTAAATGAAGAGTGTCCCCATTGAGCACATGTTCAGATTGAGATCAGGGCAAACAATTAAAGTCTCATAAAGTTTGGATAACAATAAATTATACTTTTTTGGCCCAGTGCAACTTTAAAGCTAAGCTATGAATAAATTCAATGGGATTTATTCAGGTTATGAGCAAAATTTTAGATTTGATTTCTTTCCTAACAAAAATGAATATTGATAAAAAAAAAAAAGAGATATCTTTTTTTCCAAACCTCTCCAAAGTTGAATCATGTTATTCTCATATTTTGTATAGATTCCTCTTTCAGCCTTTTTTCCTTAACCCCCCACCCCCCAATATAAGATCCTCCTCCTTTCTCTTCCTTTTATCTCCAAACTTTTGGCAAACTCGAGCCCATCCTCCACTTTTCTCCATCAGGAGTCAGATTAAACACCTCTGGTATCCCAGCTTGCTGCTGCATGTCAACTCTGCTGTGCAACAGCTTGCGCTAAACCCATTAGCGAAGCAAATTTAGCCATATTACCTTCTTCCAAAAGGAAGAGAGGACACAGGAAAAAGATACAAGCTCACACCCCCTGTTGAGAGAGGGATTAAGGCCCTGACTGATCTCTAAATGAGTTTGGTCAAGACGCTGATATTCATTTCAGGAGCTTTATCGCTTGCTCCATTTACTCTGCAAAGAAAAGAACTCCTTCCTGGGAAGCTGATGTCTTTTCACCACGATTGGTTTCATTTTCTTTCCTACAGTCTCGAATGTTATTTATTGCAAAAATATCCTCTATTTTCATTGGAATGAAAAAAAAAATGCTAAAAGGAATATTTTTTGAGGCCAAGTAGTAAATTCTTGATTTCTGCTTCCTCCTGAATTGAATGCACTTGCAGACCTGTGAATCCATTTGAGCTTCAAATTAACCAGTGATCTCACATGGCTGATGTGAGAAAATGAGCCAAAATGTTCAAATTAAAGTTAATAAGTTGAAATTAAACAACCAAAAGGTATGGGCTTTGTTTAAAATAAATACTCTACTTTTGTTCGTACTTTATAAGAACAAAAAAGGCCATAAATGTAATTTGAAATTCTTTATCTAATGGTGAAAATCATGTTGGTAGAGAGCTCTGCTGGTGTTATTTGAGTCTGGAGTTAAAGGAGTGTGAACAACCAGGTGTGACTGTTTGCAGTGTGAGTGTTGAAGGGAGAGCTCTTTTTGTATTCCTTTCCTTGTTATTGTTTCTCATGGGTTTCTTGGGCAAACTAAGGAAGTTATTTTGCAAAGAACAAGTTTGAAGGAAGGAGCATCATATGGCTTCATGTGATTATTTACTGGATGGACCTCTTGGTTAGATTCACTCATTTAGATCCTTTTTATGGCAATACTGATAAAGGCAGGTGCTCAGCTCACATTGTAAATTGCATTCAGACGTAACATGAGTCTGTTTATGGCTATTTGCTTATTTTATGAATCAGAGATAGAAGCACATTTTCCATTATCTGCAGAACCTGTTCTGAATACCATCACAAAGATTCTTTTCTTATCTTTTCAGCAGGACTGTCATTACTTGCCCCTATGTGGATTGTCTTAACTGGCATTGGGGGATGATGGTGCTCAGGATGAATCATTCCTGCAGTAATGTACATAGGCGTCATGCCAATATCCTTGGAAACTGAACTTATGCAAAGGCTTTTTTTTTGCTAGTCCTCATTAATTCTGTTGGAGGATTGTATTTGTACTAATGGCTGAGATAAGCCATCAAACCTACATTGGTAGATGAGCACATAAACCTGTCACCTGGGAAGATGGATGAGGGAGCGGAAGTTATATTACACAAGCCCATGAAGCCTGATCCAAATGGTTCATTTTCATGATTACTGAGGATATTTATCTTTGTCAGCATCTACATCAGAATGGGATTTTAAGAGCCACATATGCTGTCACCTGTTCCTTTGTTTTTTATGTGGTGTAACTGCAGCCTCATCACTTGTTTATACCTGCCGGAGTTATAGATTCGATTTTGGCCACAACTTCCCATTCCTGGTTAATACAAAGCTTTTTAATCTCCAAGTAAATCATTTGCTGTTACGCTAAATTCACATGCAAGTCAAATGCAGTCATGATTCTTTTTCCATTTTGTTCTTCTAAAAGACAAAGATCTTGAAAAATTTCAGATAGGAATTTAAACTGAAAGGAACCCCTAGTTCTAGAAGTATTTTCACTTTATTAAAAACTCCTTAGCGAAAAATAGCATCTTAGTTGGGCTGCCACTTGCCAGCAAGAAAGAAATATTATTAGAAATTAATAGCACTGGTGAAAGCAGATTGAGGGTAATTTTAGTTTTCAGATGTGGTAGCAACTTCCTTAAATGATGACTTATTTATAATTTATCAGTGCACGGACATCACAATCTTTTTTATTGTATAATACAAAATTTCTCAACCTACAGTGGCAAAAATCTGCCACTTCAAAACAAGTAAAAATTATACAGGGGAAAATTCCCACATAAAATTACAACTAATGTTCTCTCCTCAGATTTAAAACATTTCATCAAGATAAAATTAATTTACACTGTTATAACTTTTATTCAGTACTTTTATCGCTCTTGAGCAGCTAGCCATCTTTATTTCTGACGATGATGGCACTGGAATCCCAACCTGGCGATTATATAAACTGATAAAAAACAAAACACAGAAATGTGAGCCTAATGAAAAGTAGGCTTAATATCTGCTTAACGGTTATTTTTCAAAAGGTATTTTTGAACTGATAAAAGAGCCTTGTTGAAATGCATATTCTAGTTGATTGAATATGCAACGTATCAGCAATTATAGGAATAAGGTGATATTTTCAATGTTGGAATCAAGTTTATTTTGTAATGCATAGATGCAGCTGTGCTAAAACAATTTTTATCATTAAATGCCTTTAGAATTGTATATAATGACATGGATTTTTCTGTTGAAAGCGTTTAATACAATTTAACTTTAAAGGTTTATTGTCGATTCTATGCCTATTCAATTGTGCAGCAATCTTCTGGTTTCTAAAAAAGATTAAATGATTATATCATTTTAACTCCTGACAAAGAGCTGCACATTTGTTCCCTTTTAAATTGTAATATTAAAGAGAAGAATCACAAAGGAAAACATGAAATATTTAGGCTCTAGGTTTGAGTGGTGTCTTCTTACCTCTGCAAAGATGCTCTGATGGAAGAAAGCTTCAATGCAGATGCAGTTCTTGCCTATGAACGAAGGTGAAGCAGGCAGTCCACAGTCTGTTTGTCCTTGATGACTGATGCTTATCCCCAGGCTGTGGCCTGGGATCCCCCTCGCAAGCTTTTTTTTGGCACAATTTCACTGAACCTAAAGGACACAGCCTAAAGCACAACAGCAAACTAAACCTCAAGTGAAAGCACCTGCTGGGGGTGTGTACAAAGTGAAAGTGAGAGAGGACAAGTGACTGGGTGGCTGAGTGCAAAGGAATTCCAGCACCATTGACTGCAATTTATATTTATAAGGCCGTTGTGTTTACTTACGCACACAACCCACAGTGTGCGTGTGCATGTGTGTGTGTCTTCATCTTCGTGTGTATCCATGCAAGCACTGAGTTTCCTTCCAAACTGATAGTTGACTTCAGAGCTTGAGTGAGAAAATTGAAAGTGCCACTTGAAGAGTTACAGACAAATGTCTAATTTTAGTCATGCTCAGTTGATAAGTACACTTAGATTTATTTCCAAACGTTTACTTTCTTTTGTATTTCTGGCCTTGACATTTACTTTTACTTTAAAAAAAACTTTGGAATTATAGTATCTATTAGTTAGTTAGTATTCACCTGTGAAATGTATCTTTTGGTGACCATAAGAGTAAAGAGTAATGGCAACTCGGTGTGGCTGATGCAATTATTAAAATTGTCTGCACTAAACTTGGTGTGGCTGATGCAGTTCTTCAAAGTTTATGCATTAAAACTTTACTTTTGTTTTGAATTTAGACTTGCATGAGAGTTTTCTACTTGCTCTTTGTCTCGTTTTATGCAAATCTCACTGCCTGGATTGAACGATAAGAGTGTCTTTTAAAAACGTCATCACCCCTGAACTTTTTCACATTTTGTGAATCTCAAACTAAAACATATAGGATTTTATGGAGCAGACAAACACAAAGTAGCAGAGCTAGTCAACTTTACACACCTAGACACAATTAGAGAAATGTTAGTCTGTTATTTTTGGCAAAATAGATCAAGCTCAGTCAGGTCAAACAGAGGTTTCACATTTCTAATACATACATTTATTTTCATTCAAGCCATTCCTCTCTCATTTTATCTTCATCTTTAATGTTTTTGTCTCATTGGAAGGTGACGCTCTACTTCTTTTGCAGCCTCAAACAACATTTCTTCCAGGATTTCCCTGTATTCAGCCCTAATCTTCCCATCAACTCTGACCAACTTCCTTGTCACTGGTAAACAAAGGTACCCCCACAACATAATGCAGCCACTACGTCCATGTCTCAGGCACTGTATGTTTAGAGCAATGTGCAGTTTATGTATTTCTTTCTGCCACACAGAGCAATGTGCAAGTGAACCAAAGTTAAATTTTGATCTCTTCTGTGGTGAACATCCTCTTCCACGTTTGCTTCTATATGACTTGTAGCAAATTCCCTTGATCAGATTTTTATTTGTAAATAATTTTAAAATAATGCAAAAAATTCCTATAACTGATTTTCCAAATGAGTTTCTAAATCTTCAGAATAATGTTCCATAATTCTGAACGTGCCCAATTTTAGGCTATATTTCTTATTCAAATTTTCTTATTTTTTCTTATTTCTTATTTTCTTATTCAAATATCCTTTGTCCCGCTTTCGTAAATTTGAATATTACCAAAAGAGAAGACACTGAACTGTTTCTGTTTCAGTTCAAACTCAACCCAGAAATACTTTATTGATCTCAAAGGGAAATTAAATAACTTAAGTTGGGCATCAGATGACAGGAATTTTATCAAGCAATACTGAGACTGTGCTAAAACAAACCCTTTAATATTAACAACACAGTCTGGCCTAACCTGTTTCTGGAACTCTTTTGTAATTTGATATCCTCAATGTTCCCCTTTGGCGATCTTGTGCTTTGGAACTAATCCAGATGTCGCCCTATCTTTAGATGATGCAAAAACTCTGGAGCTGTTAGTCTTATTTTACTGCTTTGCTAGCTCTGTCTTTGCATGCAGAATATTAGAATTAGTACTTTATATCACCTGTTGTGTCACTTTTTTTATATTGTGGTTGTACATAAAACCACAGCTTCAACATGTCTAAACATCTCCAGCATGTCTTACCTTACTGCTTTGTTTTTAATTCAAATGTTTTGCTCAGTTCCCAAAAACCACAATTATGCAAATTGTACAGCTCCATTTGCAAACATTGTTGACTTCAATGAAATGTTTGGTATTTTTAAAGTGGGGATAGTCATTAGTGGTCAAAGTCCTACCTGAAGCAGAAAGAAAAATCTCAGTTTCCACATAAATAAAACTAACCTAAGAACCAAATTAATAATCTATTCTGTGTCTTCCTGTTTTTTTTTTTTCATTCCTATTAGTATCAGTCAGCGTTCTCTCACACAGGCCTGACAGCAGTGGCACGTGCCGGATCAGCGGTTCCCGGGCTTACATCAGCATGCCTTGATTTAGTTTGAAAAAAATTATTCAAATATGATTTAAAATGGTTGTTGGTGTCATTTCTTTCCATTCTTTGATTATGATCTTTGAGACAGAATGTAACACATTTCATATTTAGTCAAGTATGTAACAATGTTGCTTTGAACAGTGCATTTATATTGATATTTTATTCAATTTGTACATACAAGGTCATCTGAATAAATTGGTTTATTGAAAAGCTTTTCATAAATGTTTCCTCTTTGAAAATGTTAAAACAACATTTAAAACATCTGTAATTGATTCTACATAATCAGTAAAAAAACAGTTTTGAAATACAGAAATGAGGTCCAAATAAAAAAATGAAAAATGTATGTACATATGTGTTAGAACTATTTTGCATAAATTGGTGCAGAAGTGCTACAGTACAGTCACTAAACTGTGAAATGTATGTAATGTGTGAGTATTTCTGCCAGTGAAGGCAGGTGCCACGTTTCTCACCAGATGGAAGCAAGAGCCACTTGTTTCTGTCTTTTTATACTGATAAGGATTTGAATTTGAAGAATGAGACTGAAACACATGTGAAATTGTTATTGCGTAGTCAGACTAAAAATCTGTTGATTTTTATTGCTGCTGTTTGAAGCTGAAAGAAGCACTCCAAAAATCCTTCATACAATTGTCCAGTGTTTTTATTTCATCTATCTGGCAGATTTATTCCTTAAGGTTCTGTCTCAGTCCCTCACCAAGACTAGTTTGGATAACAGATCTTCAAAATTACTAACACTACAGGGTATTTATTTAAACAAAACCTTCAAGCCTAGTCAAGCATTTATTTTTATCCACTGAGATAATCCATAATGAATGAACCATCACATAGTCACCTTAAGTTATGTCAACCTGTGGAGGGTGTGTGAACTTTTATCTGACTCTTACAGATACAATGCCTGGTGTTTGTAGGCCCTATGTGGGTTTAAAAGATTACACACAAGCGTGAACTCAAAGACAATTATGATAGGGGATCTTGGAAACTGAATCTGGCTTTAGCTAGATTTTAGCTCTTCTGGAGCAATCCATCACAACATTATCAATAACCAATTAGTTTTTTTTTATAAATGCATGGAAAAGTCAGCAACACTGATCTTTTTAATTGTTATTTAAATTAGCCAAACTATTGTCTTTAATATGAAAACATTTTATATAGAAAAGAGAAAACGTTGATCATTTGTCTGAGTTTGTCTGAGGATTCTTCAAAATAATGAGTTTAGAAAAAATAATATCTAAATAGCAAACTCTTAATTTGCTTGAGAAATAGAAGCACAATAATGTTCATATATAATAACATGGCAACTTATTTTCTTTTACTTACTGCAACTCTGCTACAGCACAATGAACCACAGCAATTTGTTAGACTTTGCCTGTTAGTGATTTAAGTGATTAGATTTCATTCTGGATTAGGAGGAAACAACTGAATAAAAGTTTGAATTACCTCTGAACTGTGACATCTGATTTCCCGTTACCCTTAATCATGTGGTACCAGGAAATGACAGGTGTTTTGCCTCATTGATCGTTGTTTTTCACTGTGTGCATTTAGCTGTACGGGTGATTTCACGAAGAGCCGATAGAAACAGTGAGGCACAACATGACTATCTCTGCAGATTAGTCTCCGCGATGTAAGCATAAATAGTAGAATATTTATTTTTCATGAATGCATGCAATTTAGTGAGTGTGCGATCTCTTTAGGAGATAAGTTTTATGAAATTCATAATCACTCTATCTCATGTAGATAACTTTTTTTTTACTGTCAAACATATTTCACATGTATAATTTTTTTAATATGTTTAACTTTCAATACAATTAATCTTCATTTTAGATGAATATGACATCATCTGCACCCAGGAACGAAGTCTTAAGAGGAGAAATGTGAGAGAATGTAACATTTGGCTGGCTTGTTTTTCCTCTTTTTTTAGTTGTGTTTCATTTTCACAAAACTAGCAAAAAATCTGTAAAACAATGAATTGATTTGCAAGAAATTAAGAGAAACAAGAAATCAATGTCCAACAGAAAACCCCCATATTATTGTTCATACAGAATGGGCATGTGCCTATATTTGTCAATCAGTTGCAAAGACTGATTGACTGATCGAGAAGATCTCAATTTCTAATAATCTATAAAACACATGTAAGAACAACCTATTCCTTCCTCTTCAATCTCTAAATTAAAATTATGTACAGAGGTAGGAAATCGGTTTGTGTCTGATGTTCTGACAACAGTTCAGCATCCTTAAAATACTTTTGAAGTTCATATCTTTTTGCTGTTTTCCTAGGACTACTAACTAAAAATATACAAAATATGTGTATTGACAACAAGACATCTAGTTGAAAACAGTTACAAAATGCATAATCTGTCAGAAACACATTACTATGGGAAACAATCATACCCCACCTAACCCCATATGGGACAAGGGTGTTAGAAAATGTATGGATGAATGGACAAATTACTGAATTATATAATCATATATCCACATATAAGACAAATCATTTTTACATCTGAAACACAAGGGAAAACCTTTCCAGATGTCAAAAATGTGGAAACACTTTCACATAAAAAATGTTTTCTTGTAGCTCTGTAGAGGCAGAAGAAGCTTCAGTTTCTGAAGACTCGAAGGCAAACACTCTTTATTGTTTCAGTAAGCAAGAATCGCCCAAAAAACCGTCTGAGATTATATACAAACTGACTACAGAGGTTTATTTACCAAATATTTAGTAAGGGTGGGTTTAAGAATCAAAAACCTATTTTTAGTATTTGTGTGTTTCCTTTTAATCTACTTTCAAAAGCCCAACTCCTCTGGATATTTGATCCAATATAATATTCAGTTTATTTTTACATTTCCTTGTGTCTGTATTGTGTATTGATACTGATACTTTATGGACATTATTTGACTGTTGCTAAATAATACAGTGATTCTGCTCATTAAATTGTTTTATGAATACATTTGACTTTACTTTACCTGCACTGCATATAAACCAGTGATAAAAACCAGTTTTGCTGAGCAAATAGGATAATAAAAATGTTGCTCAACAGGTATAAAGTGAAATAAAAAAAAATTTTTTTTGAACACTAGTATTTTAAAAAGTATGAAAAAATGTTTTTCAAATATTTCTTACTTGCAAAAAATTCTTCACTAACACTGTTCAAGCATTATAGTACTGATGTTTTTTTTAAATTTACCTGGAAGCAAAAACTAAATCCGAAAAATTATTGTCTTTTTAAAGTTTCTCCTCATAAGTCTTTGTTTTATGATTTAGATGATTGCTGTCAGTGTGAGTTTAATGTTTGTCACAGCTGGGATTAAATGTGAGAGGGTGTGCACAAACTGTGACAAGACTTTTCAGTCATCAGAGTGTTTGTGGACACACCAAATCAAACTGAGGGATGACAGACTCCTTTCTCCAGAGAATTCAATTTGAAGTCAGACAGAAATGTATGTATTTTTTATGGAGAATCCTGCCATACTGCATTATTTTTGCTCATTCAAATGTGGCATAAGTGAACATTACATAAGATACATATTGCAGTATAGGACACTTCTCAATTAAAAATATACACTGTAAGAAATGGCTGTAAAAACAACAGCATGAAAATACAGCAAAGTGGCTGGATTTTTAAAATACAGCTCTTTACTGTGATCTGAAATGCATATGGAATGTATAAGGGACATGATTGGACTGCTGGAGCACATGCAGAAATTTACTGCTGTACTGTACATTTTCAATGAACAGTTGCATTGTGGGATATATACCGGCTGGAGGCAAACATTCACAGGCTAGAGGGTGGGCCAGCTATGACTTTCATCGGTAAGTACTTTAAAAAAACATTGTGTTGCAGTTTTGTGTTTGTTTGTATCAGAAATTTATTTTATGTGGTTATATTGAGCTGCTCATGCGTGTTTGCTAAAGCTAACTTCAGTTATATCTCAGCTAACATTATGTGCAACACAAGTGCTTTTCAGTTCAGTTCACCTAGAATATGCAGATGGCCATATTCTGGTCTTTTTGTGAACATTGTTTGAGAGTAGGAAGCCTCAACTGTTTTAAAAACTAGCAAAGTATGCAGTTTTATGAACTACTGGAATACGACAACTTTTTGTAATTCTGCTGCAGAACTACTGCAATTTTATTATGATAAAAATGTGATGAAATCATGGTAATCATGTTATACAGTTACTGTGCTGTTTTAAAGAATTACAGTAACACTAATCAAATTACAGTAAGATAGTAAAACTGTAATAAAATTACAGTAAAATTTTAAGGAAGGCTACTGTTAAAAATTACAGTAAGGTTATTGTAAAGTAACTGCAATTTCTTTACCATAAAAATTACAGCAACTGGCCGGCCACCCTGCTGCCAGTAAGTTACTGCAAATTCGACAGTGACTTTTTTTTTTTTTACAGTGTATCTAAAAAGGAAGTAACGATTTTCACTTGAAGAAAATTTCTGTTTGCTTGTGGCTTCTCCTGACATCTATGTCTTGAACTTCATTTGCATGGCAGTTTCTTTGTGCAACCTCATTGACCTTTTCCCTGGCTGTGGCACAACATTCACACAGTTGAGAGGCAATGTGCTAAAAGATGCCAAATACCAAGTCACAATTGGTCTACAGTGAGCTTGATATGAGTAATGATTGTGCAGGTGTCCCTACTGTAAACAGGTCTCAGTGACCTACCTAAGCTGTCTTAGCAGTGTCAATAAAAACCTTTTGGTTGGCCTCTGTGTGATCTTTGTTGGGTGCTGAGTTTACTTTTGTCAAGTATGGAGTCGGTTATCATCTCATAGTGGTCATGACACCTCTTCCATCTGTTATCCAACTCAACAAGACACAAAAATTACTTTTAATTAAGAAATATGTGAACTACCAAGTTTAAAATGTGTGATGGATCACGTTCAGTACCTATGCAAGATGCAGAGTGAATGCACATGAGAAAGAATAATAGATGCACTTTGGCTTTGGAAATTTTAAAAACTGTTAATCAATGATGAAACCCTCTGAAAAATGCTGACGGTGAAGTGATATAAAGGAACATTTTCTTCTCAAGTTTCTTCATAGGTAAATTTTTCTGGTGACCTAATGTAACAGTCAGGCAGCATGCCAAAAGCACAGTGCAGCTTGTTAAATAGTGTTATTCAGAGGCATGTCTGATCCTGCAGAAGTTTAAATGAAAAAAATATTTCAGGTTAGAAGATGAAAATTTATGGAATTAATGAAATTTTGAAGTAGAAAGCAAAGTTAGGTGAAGAAAATGCACAACATTTAGGTGCAAAAAGTTCAATGGGCTTTTGCACACTTTAAACTTCACCTGACAAAGTGAGAAGCACCTTTTCCTTTAGGCAATAGTCAAAGCAGCTAGTAAGGTTTCTATTGAAACACCCATAAATAGAGGTTTTGGAGTGTGCTGCTGACCTAAGGAGTTCACTGGTAAATTAATGGTGTAAGGCCACCACATATTTCTTAGTCTGTGAGTAAGAAAAAGGTAACAGAGAAGGGCCGTGTGTAGATAAATGGATAACAATTATCTACACACGGACAGATGTCTGACAGACATCCCAGAGAAGAACTGAACTGTAATTACAACCCTGACAATCTTTACAAATAGGAAATATCAGAACTTCAATGTCCTGTGCCGCTACAGACAGAGAAACTAATTAAACTCATCGATGAAGCTCATCTTTTGTTAGATAAAAACAGTTTCAAAGGAACAACTGCAGATAATGTGGTGTTGTGTCATTAGCGTTAGCTTCTTTCACCAATCATTTCCATCATATGAGTCAGACAATATCAAACTGTTGGTGAGTCATAGCTGTGATAGTTCTCCTTAACGCAACAGTTCGTATACAAAGGACATGGAGACTGCAAAAAAGTGTCTTAATATATTCTTAAAGTGATACATGAAAGGAACTAATTTCTTTGAATATCAGGATACCAAGTGTGGTATTCTAAGAAAATTAAATATGAATTGAGCCAAAGCTTAGAGGTGGTATTCTATAAACCACTGGTTCTGGCAGCAATCGAAAATCGAATATGATATAATTTGGGCAGTTGGATAAATAAACTCACATCAGACTCAAGGAAACAAGACAAGTTTAATGGTTAACAATTGCTATGTAGAAAAAATTGGCTGTTAATAAGAAAATAAAAATAGCTTGAAGAAATAATTAATGGGGCAAATATCACATCTAAACAAATAAGAGTTTGTCCAACTCAGCTAGGAAGACGTTCCTGAAGTTTGTAAGGCAATGTGCTCTGTGTCAGAATAGGCCAATAGATTGGAAGAGTTAGAGGAAGCAGAATTTTGCAAATGCATAAATGTTTACTGGTCTACTGTTTCCAATGTTAAAACACTAGACTAGTAAAAAATATTAATCAAGCTCCAAACAATTAGTGGGTATATAAGGATTAATAATGATAAATTACAGACAGAAATAATATCCTGGTTTTTTTTTTTCTAATTTGCTCATCAAGAATACCTCTCATAAAAACTTGTTGTTTACTATTTAATAGATAGGACACATCAAACAGTTGTTTAAATCCCATTTATTTTTATTTCCTTATTTGACTTTAGAATTTTCCAGGGTTTTTTTTATGTCAATATAAGCTTCTTACTTCCTGTCATTTGGTTTTGGAGGCATTCTCAAAGCCTTGATATGTATTTCCTTGTGAGCTTATCAGGTCTGTTTGTTCAGTTGCACCTGGTGATGTTGACAACATAATTTTAAGATGTATTCAGTCTCACGTAACTTAATCACTTGAAGGTTTCCATTATGAAAGACAGCACCAAGTATAAGAACAGGCTGCCAAAATGCAAATGTTTTGGCCAAAAGTTGCTGTGAACTTGCCAGTTGTTAAATTGGGTCTCTGTTTATTCAGGTCTGCCTGCTTTGTTACATGCTTGCTTCCTCTGTGACACTTTTTTTTTTAAATGCAGGGACAATGTTCACCAAGGAAATGATTGCAGCAGCTAAATAAATATACTGCTCAAAAAAATAAAGGGAACACTCAAACAACTCAATATAACTCCAAGTACATCAAACTTCTGTGAAATCAAACTGTCCACTTAGGAAGCAACACTGATTGACAATCAACAATGATTTTGTTGTCAGCACATTCAACTTTGTACAGGACAAAGTATTCAATGAGAATATTTCATTTATTCAGATCTAGGATGTGTTATTTGAGTGTTCCCTTTATTTTTTTTTAGCAGTATACAATTGAAACAGCAAATAACATTTTGCTGATATCATTATCTCCCAATCAAAGTGGATAATGGTGTTTTCATAACACCCCTCATATAGCTGAAGATGTTTAAGATGATAAACATCTTAAACATGTCTGCTGTACATATGAGAAAGGAATAAAAAGTGAAATCTTAATTTTGTTTGCATCGCTATACATCTTTAACTGAAAATGTATTTGGAAGATATATCAGTAGCCAAACATCACTAAGAAGATTTCTGGGATTGAGAGGTTACACAAATTTGTCAGATGACTCCCAACCTCCTAATTCAAGACATATTACGCTTGGAAGCTCAGAGGTTCAAGTATCATAGTGTCAAGCCCATTTATCACATTCCAGTGATAATGGATTGGTCTGAATACATGCCCCTGAAATAGGAGTTTCAACAATACATCAACACTGCACACACCAATAAACAAGCAGCATCTTGGTTCCCCACCCACAAGACTAAACCATTTCCATGATCAAAACTTCTTGGTTGCTGGAGCAAATCCTTTAAGTCAGGCAAAGTAAGTTATTATTTAATAATAATAATATTAATATTAATAATAATAATAATAATAATAATAATAATAATAATAATAATAATAATAATAATAATAATAATACATCAAGTGTATATAGTGTTTTTTAAAACACTCAAAGACGCTATATAAAATACAATTGTGGTACTATAAAATATCTCAAGTCTGTACATGGAGGTACTTCTGATTCTATTTAAAAGATAAAACCAGCTCACTTTAAAAAAAAAAAAAAAAAATTGATGTCAACTTTTGGAGAGCAAAATAATTTGCTTCCCAAATTTCATCAGGATGTTATAGAATATGGAAATTATTAATTTTTTTTTTTATTGCTGTTTTAATCTAAGGAAATGATTATCCACTGTTTGTTCACCTTATGAGCTCTTTATGCCCTGAACCAGTCACAAAAAAGGCTGGCACATGTTGCTTGTCGTTTATGATGCCTTTACTGATCTCCACCCAGACAAATACAATCTCTATTCTAGCCACACTGATACTTCCAAAGACACAAGGTTCTCTGGTTACCAGATGGTGCATTAAAACATGACCACTTCCTGTCTGCAATTCTGACTACACAATTACATTTTATTATAGATAATTACTTAAACTGATATTGAAAATCTGTCACGTTTGACGGGGAAGGAAAATCATGATATTTTGAGCACAAATCCTGATAGGAGGTGATCAGTGTCTGGTTAAAGGGACAACCGACAGAAATTTGTCAGAATTTATGCTTTTCCTGTGGAATTTCTTTTTAACACTGAGCAGAATTAAGATGCAGCATTTATACTTGCATTTTAACACAGTTATAAAAAAGTTAATAGTAAATGCCTCAATAGCATAAGTTGAATTATTTTGTATTTATATAAAACCCATTGTCCATGTCTAACTCCTCTATTCCCTTAATACCTTCACTAAAACTTTCTGAACCCCTCAGGCTGAACTCCATTTTGACATGACAGGTATGATGGGCAGTTATCAAACATGTGACTGTTGACACAAGCACGGTGGGAGACGAGATATACGATAGGAGGTTTGGCAGAATTCACGCTGGGACAAAAGTCAATATTTGCCTTCAGTTGCCCTGTCACTGATGTATGCACAAGCCCCATTCAAGCTCCATTCAAGTGCCTCAATGCACCCGGCAGGCACACAAAAAGCACACAGATGACAGGGTGTTGGTGTTACTGTATGCCCCTCTGGTTTCTTCCAGTATCAGAGTTATTTGGATGCAAACACAGGAGTGAACTCATTTAATTCTTGTGAAGAAGTAAGCAAAAAAACCAAAAAAAAACCCCCAAAAAAGTGCTTTTTGTGGGCTACAGAAGTTGACGTTTCAATGGAAAACTTACCATGCAGGACTAAAGTAAATAATCACTGAATAAACAAGGCAACTTGAATGATTGGTAATGTGTCTTCTTTTCTTCAAACTCTTCTTTGGAACTGAATATGTGTGTGTGAAGTGTATTATTCTGCTGACACTGGAGGGATTTAGATATGGTTCAGAACAGATGCCGACCAGGTAGAGAAATAATTCGATTTTCAACAAGCTGATATGTCTAGAGCAGACACAAGAGCGCATACATGTAAGGCTGTTTCAATAAGCACTTAATGAATTAATCAGTTAATTATACAAATAATTAAAATGAGCTCAGTTATTTCCATTGTGATAATGAATATTTATTTGAAGGGAAATTTTGTTTACTGACACATCATAATCCATTTTATTTATGGTTTCAGTTGTAAGCGTTATTTTTTCTTTATTTCATTTTTATTTATTGTTCATTATGTTTTATTTTGGAAATGTAAAATATCTTCCAGTGGCAATGTTATGTTTTTTTTTCATTTTTCAAAATTAAGTGTGTTGGTATTTGAGTGAACTTGGTGAACTTGGATTATTATGGCATTAACAATGTATTATTTGAAACAAAAAAAAAACATTATTGTTGACTGCAACAATTATTTGGGGTAATTTATCATTCAGAAAAATGTTTCTGGAACAGTCAGGCAAAACATGTGAACATTACATATATTCTTATTTGATTTTAAATATCAAAACACACCACACTTACAACTCACACTCTATGCACTGCGGGTAATGCTGAGTAATGCATCAACACTATTACTGTCAACCAATAGCCCTTCCACTATGCTTCTGATGACAGCATAGATGCATTCTTCATTGCCATTCTGCACATGCCATCATCTCCTTCCCAAGCAAATAATTTACTGCCTATTGGCGGCCTGCACAAGAACCACCCCAAGGCAAACATGATAAATGGTTGTAAGGTCCAAACAGCTATTAAAGTTTCAAAGTTTAAATTGTTCATAAAACAATATCCTCATAAAACTCTATATTTTCATCATTATTATAGTTGCTTTAAGATGATTTTACTCACAGCACATATCTAACTAGTAATTAGGTTCAGCCTCCAGGAGAGTCAATACTTTTCATACAAAATCTATGCCAGGAGAGCATGTAATATGCTGTATGACGTGAACTTAAGTATAACTTTAGACCAGCGTTTTCCTGCACTTTCAATGAACTACGTCCAAATCACACCTTGTCCCTCCATTGTTGTAACTTCTTTTCTGTGGCTTATAGTCACCAAGTTGTATATAGACATGTGTATCTACTTGGGAATTCAACAATAAGAAACTTAACTCAAGAAGTATGATTTAACTTTACAAAGAACCTCACAGAACCTGACATTATTCAGCACCTTTATCACTATTGATCTGCATGCTAACACTTAGAGGGAATGGTGTCAATCTGACTGGAAATAACAGTTTCATCAAACTAAATGCAAACCAATGCAGAAAAACCTTTTTCTCCAGAGTTATGACTGAACATCCCCTTTCAATGCTAACTTATCTTTCTATCTCTGGATGAATCTACTTCTTTTCCTCTCTTTTGACTCAATTTTGCAAAGAAATATCTCCCTATGCAATAACAATCAATTGGATAATTTTGGTTTTGTTTGGCATCCCAGATATCAGTGTCACATGATCACTGCTCCTTAAATGTGCTTTCACTTGTTTCTACTGTCCACCAGTGGTATGCATTTAACTTCTAACTTTGTTGTGCAAGTACATACATTTTTTTGTTCTTTATTTGACTGTGTAGCTGTTGCAATTCCACTGTACATGATTAAACTGAATCAGCCTGCTGCAGCACAACAGGACAAAAAAAATAAAGAAATGTTCTTGGGATTTTATAGTCTCAAAACATTGAAGAACTTCTAAAAGACATGAATAAAAACCTAAAAGTGCAGTTACAGAGTGCTTAAACAGAACACCGAGAGCATTTATTCATATTAGAAAGACACATTTTATAACACATCAGTGCTGGCAATGTTGCATTTTATTATGTCTGCTCCAAACTGGGTTGCAGTTTCTTTTCAACTGAAAAAACTCCAGTTACATTCACTATTAGAATGTCAACCAGGATTATAGTATCAATTAGTGATAAATTTCCTGAAATTAATGGACTTTTCAGTTGTTTTCTAGTTTATTCAATGGGTCTGTATGTTAAGAAACTATTTGAACTATTTGTTCTGTACTGCCTTTCCAGTAAGTGGCAGATGTTAATGTTCACTGCAGTGAATGCTAAAGAGGTTAGTCATTAAAGTTTGACATTATCTATGGACATTTTACATGACTACAAAAAAAGACTACTTAGTCATTGTTTTAGTGTTAATTTAATCATAAAAATGCTTACTTATAGATACAGAAAAAAAAAACTTCAACAACTTCATCTCCACATAAATGTGCCATTTCAGGACTATGTAAACTCTCAACACATCCACTCACCATGCCACCCATCTCAGGTCCATACATAGTCACAAAAATGAAACTAAAGAATAAGTCCAGCAATATTTAAGCTTCCTTAGCAACCGCCCATCACACATGATCCCACAATAAGGAAGCACACACACACACACACGCACACACACAGTTAGGTAGAAAACAAAAACTGTTGTGACTAACAGAGGCAATGAAGAACACTGTATACTGTTTGGGAAGAGGACTCTTGTGAAAATTACAACAGAACCGCAAATGGCAGGTTCAATTTACAAATCAGCAAACACTGTATGAGAAAACAATAATTTTTATGAATAGTAAAAGTTTGTGCCAGCAGTTTGGAGAAAAAAATAGTAAAGATAAACAATTGTGTAAATAACTTTTTTACATTTTATTTTTTTTATTCAAACATGCATGAAAATCACAAGCATGATGAACATTTTAAAACTGAAAGTACAGCTTCAGGTGTAACAGCAAAGTTCATATTGATGTGATCGAAACAAGTTTATCTTTTTATTTCTAACATCTGATATTTCTGTGCAGCAATCAAACTGCCATTTTTAACCTTTCTGTCCTAAAATGGAGACTGTGTTAGACAAAAAAACAAAAGACAGGATTTTATTTTTTTGGAAAATGCTGGTGTCACATCCCAACTCTATAAAAAAAATCCTCAGCAGAGGTGGTCAACAGCATAGTGCAAATATTAGAAAACAAATCTCCGCTGCTAACAATGCTGATGCAAACCATTATAACTAGTATTAACATGTTCTACCAAGCTCAAGTTAAGTTGGTTCTCATCGCAATCTCAAGTTTGTCTTTTGATTTTTAGCACCACCTCCTGGCCGACAATGGGACATTTTTGACTCTGCAGTGCACAAAAAGACATTAAATAAATAACATTAGGGTACTTGTGGCAAAATCATCCAAATAGATCACCCAAAAATACTTCTGAGGTACATAACGTTTAAAGCTCTCTCTATAATGACATGTATGTGTCCATTCATCCTTTACCCAAGTAGTATACACTATTTTTACGTCAGTTAAATCCAGGGAGAACCATTGAGATACATCCATAACAGGCACACTCGCGCATACATTTTATATTTACTACACATCCTGTACACAGGGACTCAAACTACAGTCACTCACCAGGCAAAATAGATTTAAATGGCTTTTATAACCCTTCTCACTCACTCACTTCCATCCTTTTTGCACTTCAGCATCTGTTTAAGGTGAAAATCCACCATAGAAACCGCACACTATCCCATGCAAACTGAATTGGGCAGAATCATATTGTAATGATTGATAGTTAGTGTTTTGGCTCTCTGGGTTGCATCTTTGGGAGTAGTTAGAATCATACAGACAAAATAACTGATATTGAAGAGCAGCTCATTGATAAGGGTGCTAGATAGTGTGACAATGTTTAGTGTTCCAGCATGGGAAGCTTTTCACTGATTCCTTCCCAAGAAATAGGAATAAATAAAATGCCAAAATCTTCATGTATGAGACTAATTAAAAACATATTCCTTCAGATCGAGACATATCTACACACCCAACGCGTTGTAATTCAAAGGTCACATCAACAAATGTTGAATGAAATTTCAACATTCAACAAATGATCTCCATTTTAAAAATGCTTAAACAGGCCAAATATGTTCAAGATTTTCTCTCTAAAAGCTAAATTTGAAAAGATCAAATGGGCACTGACTTAAAATGATGAAAGCCAGTTACTGAGTGTAGGCCATCTTGAGCTTCACTAATGGATGAACCCTTCATTGGTCACCAAATCAGAATGCCCTAGCTTTTAGACGACAACAAAAGTTATGATTGAGAACTTCTACTTAACAAAGTCTGCTTATAGTTTGACAGATCAGTATTTTCATGATGAGTGTTGCTGCTTATAAAAAGATACTTTGTTGCTGTAACCCATGTGAAAACACTTAAAATGATACATGATTGTTGCCACTTTTTGAGCATAATATTAAACAGTTTTTTGAGAATTCAAAGGAGAGAAACTATTCAGCTGCCCATGGGAGTAGCAGATGTATGTCGGTTTTTAGGGGGATTTTCTCCTTATTTAGGCATGTCTTACAAGTTAAAATAAAAATATTCTTGTGTATCCATCTTTAGAGGTTTAAAGCACTCTTAAATGAAGCATTCACACATGTGAATCCATGTCAGGTTGGATGTTTCACTGCAGTACTTAAGATCCATCAGGTCACCGTTGTTTGTCTGTTGAAAGGTCCGTAAAGGTTTCAGGGAGAGTTGTCATGAGTCCATAAAAACAAAACAACCAAAAAAAAAAAATCAGTTCCTCCCCCATCCAACTCCTCTGCACTGAAGGATTCCCATGATGTTAGAGGTCATCTTTCATCACGGGGGTGAGGGGACTTTGTCTTTCTAGCTATTTCCAAACGGATAGGGACCATGAATACCCTGGAAAAAAGAAGATGGAGAATGCATATGACTTTATGCTTTTATTTTGACATTTATGTACCAACCCTATGCCTAATATGAACTTTAGTGTTCCCCAAGCTTAGAGTAGAATAACCTGACATGCTTATTTTAATACAAAGACAAAAAAGGTTTTGATTAATTAGGTTCGACCAGCCCAACGAAACTTCAGAGCTGAAACTGGGAATAAAATGTGAGTCATAGATGTTAATGATGATAAAATACTAAGACTGGTGATTCAATTAGGTAAGTTGCTTCGTTTAGTTTCCCCAATGCATAATTTGACATCACTTCGACAAAATCAAAATATCATCCAAAATGGTAACTGATTTAAATAATTTAATTCTGAATGGAAAATTATTGATTTATTAAGTACAAATATTTAGACATTATTTTTAGATATTATTTTTCAATAACTCTCCATTTTAACTAAATAATTTTCTTATGTGAAGTAATATTATACACAGCTAATTAAAATATATATTTTTAAATTTAAGTCCATATACTGGACAGTAAATATATCCTGGTTAGAACAGTAACTAACGATTACTCTAGTTGTCGATTAATTCAAGAAGTTTTGATACACAGGAAGCTTAATTTAAAATATAAAACCACAAACAAACATACTGCAGTCATAGTGGACAATAAAAACTGATGGGAACTGATATATCAAATGCTGTTTTTGCATAGAGTTAGACCTGCTAGATATTTAAACATCTGACAAGTGTGTGGATAATTAAAAGTAGCAGAGAAAGGCTGACTGATATATGAACTCTCAACACTGAGATCAAACATCACTTTTGGTCTGGAACGGGTCGCTACAGCTGCAAAAATCACAGTAATATCAGTGGTTCATTTTAATAGCATCCTTCACATGCTCTTTGTGAAGAAATCAGGAACCGCTTTGCTGACATAAATGAGTACAAATCAAAAGTATCACATGAGAGGAGCCTATCCATGTCTGTGACTGTAATAGGGAACTTGATCTTCTTAAGGATAATCTCCAGAGGAACTTGTACAAAAAGGTTTGGGGTAGTTAAATTACATGCTGTCCTGTCCAACACACAGATTTACAAAAAATCATCAGACACAACCTTCAGCATCCTTGAAATAAAAAGAGATAAAAGCCCTGACCAAATTGTTCAGGGAAGAGGTCACACAAAGTTTTACAGATGTGTCTATTCTTTAAGCAAAGCAGAATTGGATGACAATAACATTTCCTTTTCTGTAGTTGTAAGTTATCAGCTTCAGCAGATTTGGAGCTGCTGACAGAAAATCAGGTGATTACGCTACGTTTTAAATGCTTCACTATGAAGCATTAAAGACATCGTTATGCAACTAACGATTACGTAGTGTAATCATTAGTTGTTGTTCTAACCAGTATGCAAATAACAAGATAGTAGTACTGCACTTTTACTAAATGAGTTCCAAAACCCTGAATAAAACAGATGAGTGAAGTGACAAATGCAAAGGGTTTAATGAGCAACTAAGGAGTGATTTTGACTGGCCTGTGACTCAGTGACCTTGTGTATTTGCAAGAGTTGGGCATGTTTTTCCAACCTGCATGACTTAATACAGTTTTTCCTTAAACCACGAGCAGCACAAACAGTATTTTGGTGGGAATATTGCTTAGCAACATCCAACTAACTTTCTGTCAGGTGTTTGTGACAAATCAGTGTATGGTAGTGAGAGTTTAATTTGATCTTACTTCTTGTATGAACTGCCTAAGAATTGTATGACATTTCAAATCAGCAGACAGAAGATATTGAATATTTAAGACATAATTTTAAGTTACCACAATAATAGTTGGCTCTGACGTTTACTCCATCAAACGTTTAACCTTGAAATGCACATGCATATCCCAGGCTAATATCCATAGTCAGTTTTAAAGATAAAACAATTATTGATTTATTTACATATCAAATGTTTAATTAGACCACTTTAATATTAGACCAACATTAAAAATGTACACAATTACCACTCTATTATAAATTGAGTCCAGAGCATATTCAAGCAGAGAAGTGGCTATATTTAAACCACATCTTGGACTTTGTAACTCAAAATGAAAGGCAATTGAATATGTTTTTGTCTTTACGACACAAACAGCCAAATTACATAAGTAGCTCTTTACCATTTCCAACAGGTACTAATTGAAAAAGAGGTAATGTCAAGTAATTTAACATTTAGTTAATAAAATATTTGCAGACTTCTTCACTCTCAAAAAGTTTAAAATGCTTTAAATAACCAAGGCTATTGGACCAATGGGACCGGGTTGAATGGAGCAGAACTGGGCCAGGCCGGACCCCACAGTGCAAAACGGACTATAGACTCAAAGGTATTAAATTCTGATTGTTAAAGCACCCAGGATTAAGATCATTAAAAATAATCATTAAAAATTATCTTAATGGTGGGTGTACTGTGAAAGTTGTCCTGCAGATTTTGCAGTGTCTTCTGAAAACGTTTCAAAATTATGAGTCGTGCAAATAAACAGACCTTTTTACCTTCAACCGACATGATCTTTGTGTTTTCCTCTGCTGGCAAAATGTTTTACAATAAAATTGTGAATTCTTAATGAAAATATGTCAAAACTTTAGACAGAACTGGGTTTTAGTCAAATAATCACTGTTCTAGTTCAGAATATCTGCATTATGATATGTTGAACTAGCATTCCATAATGCTAGTTCAGCAGTGGGGTATGTAAAAATAAACTCTTTACATACCCCACTCAAAGATATCAAAAGAATTTATATAACTTACATACCTGGCCATAAGTCACCACAGAAAGATTTGTTTGGAGACCGTTTGACGCTCTATTTACAGCATTATGAGACAGTCCGTTCTGATCTTGCTGGATTGGCTCTTGTGTGCGCTCCCAGGCTCCTCCGGGGTCTCTGAAGCTGCTGTCAGAGGCATCATGCTTGTTTTTCTGTGGCGAAGCAAATGGATTGAAATCCCCCTGAACATTGCGCTGCGGTTGCGTGTTGAATTCCGTCTCAAAGGAAGAAAGCTGCTGAGTGACGCCAAGGAGACCTCCGACTTCTACGCTAAGAATCACCCAGATTACATCTGCAGAAACAAGAACATACAGTTGTAATCCATATAATGAGAGAAAGAATATGCCAGAGATATTTTTCTCTTCCATTTCTTCAAAATTGAAAGTTTACATGCAGAATAAGTACTATCTCTTCAATGAGGGAAAACCCAGATGATGAACCTTCTGATAGGAAATCTATCAATAAATATATCAATAAGGCCAACTTACTTTTTTTAAAATTAATTTAAAGACATTTTAAGGCCTTTATTTTAAATAGATGAAGATTTTTTTTAAGGATGCCTGGACACCCTGCTGCAAGAGGAACTGGTGTGCTTCACAAAATAGATGGAATTATGAGGAAAAAAATATTATGTGGAAATATTGAAGTAACAACAAACGACATTAGCGACAAGTTTAAGCTTGGGCACAGATTGGTCTTCATAATGGATAACGGCCATAAGCCAAAGTGGTTACAAAGAGGTTTAAGGACAAAAAAGTCAGTTTTGGCAAGGAATCCAATTATCAACTCAGTATTTATAGATTTCTCAATACTAAATATTTATTAAATTAGATACTTATTGATATCTAATTCTGTAGATATCAATAAATTCCCTATATCATTAATGTAGCATTTAGTAAATAGAAATCATTTGGTAATCCTAACTGATCTCAAACGAAAGGTTTGGGCGACTAATTACAAATAGTTAGGGGAAAAAAATGTGTATGTGTCTTATGTACTGTCATTGCTGGGCTATGAGAAAATAAAAAAATATATCTACTCAGACTTAGAAATTAAATTCTGCAGTTTTCCCTACCTCCGTAGAACAACCCGGCTGCTGTGCACATCCTCCATTGGCCCTGGTACATGCCTGGGTTTGTAGGACTTCTCATCTGTACACTCACATCTGAAATTTCCTGGGGGTCTAGAGACTTCACCATAACTGAGTTTACATGTCCAAACTGATCCCCTCCAATGTATTTGAGACAAACACCTGGCGGCCATGACTCTCCACCTACAAATGAGAAAAATATCAAAGCAAAAAACAAGGTTAAGAAAAACATTTTGTGACGTTTAGTGTTGCATAAAGATTCAAAGTTGCTTCCTGACAGAGTTAAGATGTAGTAAAAAGCCATGTACCTGTGTTTTGTATTCTCCAGGTCTTTGTGAACAGTGTGTCTGGAGGAACAGACTCTCCTTCACCAATTGTCACATCTTCAACAAAGGACATGGATGGTGTGTTGACACTGGGGCTTTCGAAGTCATAATATGCACCAATAGCAGCTTGAAGGTTCCTGTTTCAGCATAATAAAAAGAAAGCAGGGAGTCATCACATGTTTAGTATGCATTTATATCCAACAAAGATTCTATCAGAGGACTGTGTTATATTGCTTCCCTTAGAGTTTTTAAACAAGTCAAATTGCTACAACTCATGTTCACATGTTACAGCTGCGTTTTAGAGAACGCTGTTAAAATATTTTGCTTGATACTCAGAGGTTTCTGACAAATAACAAGCACTTTTCTTTAAGTGAAGCATATTGAAATCATGGAGTACAGCAAACAATGAGTTTTGCACTTTAACTGCTAAAGCTTAATGCATTTTGTATTTCTATTGTGTTGTTAAACCAGTTACAAACTTGAATATGAATAGGCAGGGACACAGCTGACGGCTTTAGAAATTGAAAGAACACTAGAGAACAGCCAGGAAGAATGGGTGGGGGTGAGAGACTGCAGAGATCAAGATGTTCACTTGAATAAAAGATCAACCTGGATGTGAAACGCTGAAGTTTTTTAAATGAAGGCTTTGTAACTTTCAAGCCAGTTTAGTTTAGTCACAATTCCCTTTTAGATCAGAACTGAATGCAAACCCCTTAACTGATCACCTTTTTCCTTAAACACCATACAAGTTAAACGACAGAGATCACAGAACCAGAGTGATTTCCGAACACGGAGATAAAAATCCTGATATATTTGTAGTTACAGATTTGCTGAAAAAAGAACATGCTGTTGACCTATGTGTTTGGAAGTTCTTCAATTCTATGCATTGAATAAACATGAAAATAAATCAAATCTGATATTTTATAGCATTTCAACTGCCAATTTACAGAATTTAACAAATGAAAACTGTATGTCTAAATTGTGTCTTTCAATAGGAAAAGATACTGAACATATATGAAATGGATGTACTAATTACCAAAGAACTGAACTTCCCCGAGGTGCTAAAGGTAATACACTTGGCATATCTAATAATTGGAAAACCTCAATTATCAGTTATTTTTGTGTGGAGGCTGGGGGACACCATCCTAAAACGTTTCAGTGACTGAAATCACAAAGAATCACGTCCGTTAATTAGATCATTTGATCAGGAAAACAGAGGCGTTTGTATCACTGCTGATCTTGCTTTTGTCTCCTGAGAGATCACGACTGATTCTGATCTGAGTGGTGGTTTCCCAAACAGCTCACTTTGAGTAGTTCTCCACGCTATTACATAATACAACAAACATAACCTAACCCAGGAGTATAAAGTGCTTCATTGTTTACGTTAAATTTCTCAACCAGGTTTGTATTGTTTTTGGAACTTTGTCGCGGCATTAGAACTCGTGGTCAGGACAAACTTTACTGTTTTACTTCCGTTTACCTCAAATGGCCCACTAAGAGTTAACAGCCATTTCCCGTAACGGAAGGATAAAATGACCCGTGCCGCACTGACCATCAGTACTCATCCCTGGCCTACAATAGCCACTTTATTTTTTATAATTTTAACATAAGATAACTAGCTAACCCAAGAGCTAAGTTAGCGCCATGGTGCTGTTCAACAACAGGCCCACCAATCCCCGCGCTCACCAGTTGGTCATGTCCAGGAAGAAGGCGCAGCCGGCCGGGTTGAGCTGGAAGCCCAGCAGCCTCTGGAACTCCGAGATGAGGACGTCCTTGTCCGTGGTGCCCATGCAGCTGAACTTCTGCATGAGCTCTGCGTCCACGTCCATGTCTGTGCCCTCCATAGATGGCGGGTCGTCCCGAGGCGGGGGTCCTCTTTCAGTTAAGTCCGAGGCCTCGTTCAGCCATAACGACCAGCTCAATAACAACAACAACAAGCGTCAGTGCGCATGGCACGAGCAAGGGGGGACGACGTTTGACGTTGCAACAGTGCGTGCGTCACTTACAACGTCATCTGTTGCTATTTGTGGACACCTTCTCATTGGTTTATCAATGAAATTCATGTAAAACATATTTCAGCGCACACTGATAAGAAAAGGCCAATTGAGATTATGCTTCTGGAACTCTGACAATCATTCATAGGCCCTTCAGTGGACATAAGTTTGGAACATTTTAGTGAGGTACAATTTATAAAATTAATTTAAATACTAATGCAAAGTGAAAAATTGGACATCGTGTGCTTTAGTGACGTCGCAGTTATGGGTGTGGATGCCAATAGTGCACCTAGTATATATTTTAGAAATAGGATCCTCTTCAGAATGTTAAAAAATAAAGTATGTTGAGACACAACTGCTGCACAGTCTGAAGTTAAAATGTGTTTAAATTTTTTAAACTGCATAATAATAACTAAATCAAATATCCCTGATTATAGTTTTTCTAAATAATTCAGAGCCCAACAAGTAATTTCCACATCAGAATCTTATCTGATTTTTATTTTACTTATTTATTTATGTGCACTACTGTTCGATGATGTGAATGTCACAGTCATTCAGTTATGGTTTTTGCATTATTCTAAGCAGATAGAAATGTTACAGAGTCTTTTACATTAAAATCATGATAAAAAAGAGTCTGCTTTGATAATGTATATTAAAATTCAGTGGCATTCTCTTACTGAACTCTTAGTTAACATGATTGTGCCCAACAGCCCTTGTTGGGCACAATCACACCAAAAACACACACACACCAAATTCTCGCGATGTTTCAGCGGAACTGTCTGTGTTCCGCCTTCATAGCGGGTCGAGAGGGTTTTTGGGAACACAGGAACCGCGCTCTCAACGTAGCTTGCGGACAACATGCCGAAGTAAGTTCAGAAATGTGTGGTTTTATGTATTTGGTATTAAATATCTCCTAGTTCAGGCGGAATAATGATTATGTTTTACTCTTACCGAGTCACGAGCTGTGCAAGCATAACATTAGGAATCTTTTAACCCTTGCTGATCTCTCTTTGTTTGGGATGTGTCTATTTGCTGGAACGACACTCAATGGAAACGGTTACCTTTATTGGGAATCTATGAAACAAAACATAACTTAAGTGGTTTTGGACATTAAAGATAATTATTTCGTGATATTTTAGCAACTGTTTTATAGTTCTTCACACAAGTCATTCTGTAACTGCTATTTTTCGATCTCAACTCATCTCATTTCCATGACTGATTTGTACAAAATATGCTGCTCTTTTCGGACTTTTAAATTTGCCCTTTAGGTTAGAGCCAGTATTAAGTTAATCTTGTAGTAATTAATTGTCATTCACATGTTTTCATCGAACGATTTAAAGCAGCAAGAAAAAAATATATTGCCACAATAAAAACACAATAGAATTGTACATTCAAGCCAGCATACCTAGCCTAGAAACAAGCCATATTTTTTAAAAAGATCATTTGAAGAGTATAAAGTAAAAAAGAAATATTTATAGATATACTATATATATATATATATATATATATATATATATTTGAGTCCAAACGTATTCTAAGCTGAATATCAAAACATTTTATATGAATATACGTAATCAAAATATCTCAGAATTTTAAACTGGTTGAGACGTTTATTGACCACAAGTAATGTACATCTTTAGTTTTGATGGAATTAAATTAAGAAATATGTTACTTTTCAGGTATATTACCTGCCAGTCACTGATGAGAGCTGACTATTTCTGGTCAGCCTGTATATCAGAAAAGTGTGATATATATTGTCCAGTTTTTTAAATGCAGATGTGAATTATGTCCTCTATTTCTTCCGAAGCATTTGGAAGTTGGCATGCAATTTTGATTTAGACATCAGTGCATTTGTTTTTATTGACAAGACATATTTTTTGGTTTGTTTATTCCACAGGTTTTATTGTGACTATTGTGACACATACCTTACACATGATTCGGTAAGTGACCATTGTTTCTACCTAAATTGTTGACTAGATTTTTACTAATCTGTGTACCAGTTTATCAATCTATAAAAAGTCATGAATTGATGGAAAGATTATTCACCATGTATGTCTAATTGGGATTTTTGTTTTCTCAATAAAGTTGGATCATGTGAAGAACATATGAGTGGTCTTGAAGTTCATTCTTATTTTGTTCCTTCTGAATTTAATATATTTATACATATTATGTTAAGAGTTTGAAAACAAGCCAAGTTCCTTATTTTGTCATAAAATTTTGACAAATGAAGCTGATCTGAGTCATGCAAAACTGTCCTCTGAAAGTGAACATATGATAGAATTTTATTTATTTATTTTTTTTTTTCCTTTTTTCACATCTCAAGTAGAAACCTCAGCTAAAGTTGCAAAACAATCCAAAAATGGCTTCCGGAAAACAGATTCTAGTTGCTTTTAACAACCATTTGCCCAAGCGAAATGTACTCTGGCCTTTGCCTTCTTTGTGTAGCACATTGAGTATTTAGGATATTTTACAACATTTTGCTTAAACTTAACCAGCTCTTCTTTCGGTTTCTGTCTTAGCCTTCAGTGAGGAAGACTCACTGCAGTGGCCGAAAACACAAAGAAAATGTGAAAGATTACTACCAGAAATGGATGGAGGAGCAGGCGCAGAGCTTGATTGATAAAACAAGTAAGTAAATGTCTGTCCATCTCTGGACTTTAGCTAAAGTTAGTTTCTGAAGTAGCTAATTATTTATTATACAATATTTCTGGATTACTCTGTTCTAAAATGCTTTGCATAAATATGGAAAAGCTAAGCCTTCCAATTATATAATCAAGATGTCCCTATTTGTACATCACTTTCTAATAATAATAATCCACTTTATTCAGTATTCACTCTTGAATAGGGTGTCAAGATCTGATATGTCTTTGTTAGAACTGTGATCCAAGTTAAATTGGATCACAATTCATTTCTCACTCCATTTCATAAAACACACATCTTGTCAATATTTGAGTTTTTTTTTTGTTTTTGTTTTTAATTTAGCCATAGTGAGTTATGTGTGCCTGCCTTCTGTCTGTTTTCAGACAGAAGGAAACAGACAAAATTGAATCAATGTTCTTAACTGTTGTAACATTTTTTACACAGATTGGCTGTCTTATGCATTTATCACCCCCTACTAACATTTCCACAGAGGAAAACACATTATTTTAGAACATTTAAGACATACACTTTGGTTGCATGTGTGTAATTTAGAATACTGTAAAATGTCTGCAATTCATTTTAAAAATAAAACCTTGTATGCTATAGAAACTTGTTGAATACAATGTGAAACACTTATTGTGCTTATTGTGACTTATTTATTGCAGCTAATAAATTTAAAAATCGGTTCATAAAATTGGAGAAGCACATTGACCAATGAGATTTATCGCACAGACTTTTTTTTTTTTGTCATAACCTATAGTATTATGGGTAAGACTTCTGACTTTATTGGTCCAGAAGACGGTTGCTGGCGCGTTCCACAAGGAGGATAAGCCACTAAAGATCACCTCTTAAGAGATGGTTCTTCAGAGTGCTGTATCCAGGCACGGTATTGGAAAATTGAGTGGAAGAAAAATGTGTGCTCGGTATAATTGCTCTAGAAAAAAGGTTAACATAGCAGGATGGTGAGCGCTATATGTATGAATGCCGATATGTTGTCTTATGTAATTTGAATGTTATTATGTAGAAACAGAATTTTAGATTGATATTGCCAGTTTGATATTGTTTGACAATATTAATTTGGCTGAAATAAAAAAAGATTGAAAATATAACACTTTGTCTATGAGCAGTCTATACAACTTGAGTTGATTTTTTCATTTTAAATAATTTGACTTGAACTGCAGAAAAATAACTTTGGTGTGCAGGTTGTTGGAGGTGATTTAGCTTTTAGGCCTACTCAACAGCATCATTCACAAATGTTTAGCATGAATTAACAATTATGTCTGCAGAATTGTCTATCTGTGGTTTCACTGAAGGATCAATGTTTTAACCCGAGTCTGTATTTGAAAAGGTTTTTATAGAACCCTCTTCCATGTGTTTATTCTTTAAGAAAGACGAAAGTTTATTTTTGTAAATTCAGTAGAGATTAAAAAAAGCAGCCTTAGTAATTTCTTTGTTTTACATAAGGAGTGAAAATTTTTTACTGAATAATGAGTAGGATTTTCTAAATATTAACTATAGAAGATTCAGAAATGTTAAAAGTAGATCATAGTATGCTTTTTTTTTGTATGTGAAACTGACCTCTAGGGGCAGAAATGTACTAGTGATTTTTCTCTTGCTTGCATGTTCCCTCTTACAATGTGAGCACAGCAGGCTTTTTTTTTTTGTATAAGTCATGTGGTCAAACGTGGACAGTAAAAGGCTGTTACATATTTCACGTGTGGGATTTCAAAGTTCTTTTCTCAAACACTGGTCTCTCTCTCCATCACAGCTTATTTTTCTCCCCCTCTGAGATTATAAACCTCTAATCCACACATGTAATGCAAAGCTGATGCACAGTTTGGCCCATAAGTGTGGATGTGACGTTTGGCAGATGAAAAGCTTCTTTGCAACAAAAAGATCATTCTTTGCTCCTTAATGTTTTGGTTTATTGGTAATGTCATTCATTCTGCACCCACACTTAGAGCAGCTGCAGTCAATAGCATTACATGACAAATTTGCAATGGTGAAATGTTAAAGGCTTCATGCATTTGGCTCTATTGTTGTTTCCATTCTGTGTAGTTTATGGATGACATTAAATCTTGACACAAAAAGCCAGTGGCATTGTGTTCTTTACGAATTTTATGCTTTTTATGATGAATCATTTGTCTGATGCTTTTCTGTGTTTTAATATATTTTGCCTTTCTTACTCAACAGCGGCTGCTTTTCAGCAGGGAAAGATTCCCCCCACACCATTTCCTGGCGGTCCTCCTCCAGGTCAGTCCGTCATTTCAGATCCCTTCGAATTAAAGTAAAAAATATTTCAAATTAATACTTGGTGTTGATTTTTCTTTTAAATTTTGAAAATGTAGGCAGTGTCATTTTAATCAAACAGCAGCATATTAGCAAATCTTGCAACGTGCTGTTCACATATGTTGCCGTGTCTCTGTAATATTTCGTGTTTGTGGCATAGCAGGACCTCCACGGCCAGGCATGCTACCAACACCGCCAATGGGAGGCCCTCCAATGATGCCTATGATGGGGCCTCCGCCTCATGGAATGATGCCAGGTGGACCTGGTAAGGAGCACCTCCCTTTGAAGTGCCTTTGGCCTTTCCAGGGTTTTAAATTCACCCTGAAAAACCACAGTTTTTTTTGTTTGTTTATGTGAAATTTTGGATTGCAGATATTTCTTATCTCCTCATAATAGCCAAGACTGTGTTTACTGAGTAAGATATTGGAAAAGGTCATGATTAGAAAGCCCATTATTCATGATGCAGTTAATGCTTCTCTGCAGTTTGATTCATAAAGTACAGCATGATGTGACCGTTGCCTAAAGCTTATAGGAGCACAGATCTTCAGTGTACAATAAGTCAATGTCTATTCATGCGTTTACAGTAAAATTATGGCTATTTCTTGGAGGGGAAGTATTATGTAAAATCCACTTTTTGGGGCTTTACAGCATGTTAAATTGTTATTTCCTCATCAAAAACTGTGTTGCTTCGATTCTTTTATGAATGTTTTAAGAATCTTTGAATCTTTCAATCTTCCATGGTAACTATTTAGCTGTGCAAAACGCTTAGTCTCACCAAGAGCTGCTTTTTCCACTGAGCTGCCGTCTCCAATCTTCGGCCTTAACTTCCCCACTCAACTCCACCAGACTAGCAGCAGTTAAACACCTGGTGAAATTACTTGTATGAGTACCTGTTGAGCTACTCATATGAGCTACTTCTCAGTTAGCAAAAACGTTATTAAGCCTTAGTGAAGGAACAATGTTGTGACGTTGCGCTGAAGGCAGAGCGTAGGAAAGAGCAGGAACTTCTTAAAGTGATGGAGGCCCAATGTCAAGGTGTTAAATTAGGAAGTCAAATGTCTTTTTAGTCATGTTTAATGTGTCCAGCATTCTTATAGCAACTTAATTTACTTGATGGTGCCATTTCACAGCACAATCAGCCTGCAAAATACATAAAATTGCCCCTTTAAGTGTTTGTAAAATTATCACTATTTATATTGCTGAGTTGTTGTAAAACCTCCTCTCAGCTCTGTGTCCTGTTTTCTATTGTAGGAGGCATGAGGCCACCCATGGGAGGACCCATGCAAATGATGCCAGGACCTCCACACATGATGCGCCACCCTCGTCCCATGATGATGCCCGTCAGGCCAGGCATGGTGCGACCAGACAGATAAAGCCAAGAAGACTTTGCGCTCTCATCGTTGCCATGAACAGATACTGTCCAGGGAAGATGTTTCAATTTTTCAATGCAAGTTTCACGTCTGTTCCAGGTGGAAAATAATCTTTACTTTACAATTGTCATTTCTCTTAGAATTCTTATTGTCATATATTTATTTACTGGGTTTGAGTCAATCTAAGAACCTAGAATAATCTCTCCCTACACAGACAAACTGTTCATCACCCATGTGAGTGTTTGACTTGATGTTAGTTGCTTCTTTTTTTCCCCCCTTTGTTGTGGTTTTAAATGATTTTGTACATCACTTCCATTGGTTTAGAAATAAAAACAACATTTGGAAGTTCTTCTTTTCATTTTTTTTTTTTTTTTGGCTTGTCTTGCCAGAAACCTTAGAATTCATTAATTCAGCTATTTAGTTAAAGAAATTTAGGCGTGTTGAATGGTGTCATAATCGAATTATGCTTCGATTGTTTCTCTTAATGCTGAGGATTTTGGGTACTAGCTAATGAAAACCAAACTGATATTGTCAATACAATAACAGGACTTTGATCTTCTAAATATGCCCACCTGAAAAGTAAGATATTATTGAAGATTTACAAAATTATTTTTTTATTTTGCTTTCTTAAACATTAAACTTTAGACTAAACGGTTATTCAGTCATTGACACCCTCAACAAAAAAACTGTTTTCTCATCAAATGTTGTGGAATTTACATTTTTCTTTAGATTAAATTATAAAAAAAAAATACTTGAAATGTACCACTATTATATGGAAGTTTTACTTTTGAATTCAAATGATAAAATTAATTTTAATTATAATTTATTAAGATGTGCCTGTAGATCTGTAGGTTTAGTATAGAGTATGTGTAAACTCACCAAATACTAAAACAAAGACTTTAGATTTATGTCCTTGTTTTGAGTTTTGAACAGAACTTTGTTGCCATTTAAGAAACAGAAAATTGTCCCTCACTAAAAATACTGTCCAACTTTCTTCTGTTGAAGGATTCACACTAACTTACCATCAGAAAACCTCTGGCTTTATGCTTCTCTCTTCTCAACTTCATACCTTTCTCGATCATTCTCAGTTCTTTTATTAAAAGAATTTCAAGAACAAACTTGAAGCTATTAACATTTGAGAGTATAAAATCTATTTGAAATATCCCAGCTGAAACAATAACTTTCACATTTTGCAATTATTTTGGAAAGATTCTTGATTTTTTGTGGGTTTGAGTATAGGGCTCCAAATTATTTGCTACTGTTGCTTTCATTTTTTTACTTCCTTATGTTGAAGGCAAATGTTGGCATTACTGTGTATCTGTAGAGACATTGATTTATGATGCAGTTAGCATTAAAATGCTGCGTCCCAGAAATTCGAGTTCTTACTTGGCAGTTGAATGCAATCTGGAGCTGCTGACAGAATTAAAAGGTGTGTTCAAAACTGAACCTGACACTACATCACTCAGAAGGAAAAACAATGTTTGCTTTTTCTCAAAGAAGAGCCGGAGGGTAAAAAAAAGGAAGAAAGGTGAAGCTTGATCAAAGTGATGCTGTTTAACTGATGCATCCAGAGCTCATCTCTGCCTTTAGATGCAGAGGATTGACTGTCATGCAAGTTGTTTAAAAAAAGCCACACCATTCTGAAAGTTTTGGGCTCATTACACCCATTTGTCACAACAAAAAATTATGCTCCTTTTTTTTTTTTTGCTGGTAAATGTGAAGCTGAAAGATGAGCTTTTTTCAGGCTTTTCAGTCATAAATGTGATTAGTTTGAACCCAACATCATCACATAATTAAGTTTTACTGAATGGAAGTACCTTATTAATGTGTTTAAAACAGTTCCTGTGATAGTTTTCTGACCCGAACAGGGTGTGCCCATATCCAAAATGTGCATCACAGTGAACATTGCTGGCAAATAGAGCAAACAGATGGATATTTCTAATATTTCTGCCTCAGATAAATGAGAAAGTTTGCCCAACCCCTCATTAATCTACTCAGCCAGGCATGTTTGAAGAATTACAAGTGTTATGTAAGAATCATCTGCAGCCAATGAATCGTTATCCCAGATGACATTTGTATGCACAATGCCTTCCAAGACTTCAGTGCCCTCCTCTATGCTTGGTTGAGTGTGCTCACAAACATTTGCCTTTAACTATGAAATGGTTTCAACAGATGGAGCCAGAGAGTCATGATGCTCTGCAACTACAGCCAAGACACTGCTATGATGTGCAGTGACTGATTTCTGTGCTTCCATGGACTGTCAAATTTCTTTGTATCTCACACACCCAGAGGACATTTTTGTGGCTCTGTGGGTTAAGAAATTTCTAGGCCACGTATAAAAGAGGAACTAATTTGTTGAGGAGAGATGTCCATATGCTTTACACCATGTTTGCCAATTTCAGAATGGAGGGAAATTATGACAAAGACAATGCAGTTACATGGCAGTGCACATCACTTAACTTTTGAGAGATGTTATTAAGGCCTTTTGTACATTTTGATCATCAGAGAACCACATAGATTACATACAAGCCCTTCTTAAAGGCTGGACTTGTAAACATGCAGTGTCCACATCAGCAAGACCAAAATGAAGCTGTGTTAATGCTAATTTCATGTGTATGTCGGGCATAGGCGGATGCTTATGTGTCATCTTAAATCCATGGTGACTTTATGAATATTCAGTCCAGCAATGATGGGGTGTGTTGCCCCGAAGGGAATGAAGTGAAGTGGCGGAGAGTGTTTATGACTGGAGTTAAGAAAATCATAGAAAATCTGGATTAAATTAAGTCTTACTGGAAGAAAAACGCTTTTAAGCATTTAGTATAAAGCTGATCTCCTTAGCTGTGTTTTTGTAAGGAAGTTAAATGTGTTAGTTTTACAGAAACTACATATTAAACCTTACGTCTTTCCCTCCATCTGTGGTTTTTCCTGGTTCCATATTTAAAACACGACTACTGTGAGATTAACTGCAATAAATTCAGTAACTTTTAAAAATTTACCTAAACAGCTCTGGAAATATTAATCTAGTACTTCCCATACAGTACACACCTCAGAGTGTGAGAAAAAAGCAGCAAAATTTCTCTCTTGAATGGCTGCAAGAGCAAAAATCAAATCGTTTTGTCTCACTGGCTTGATTTTTCAGTTCTTCTTGGTGGGTTCTAGATGCATCGCCTGACCAGAAGTATTTTTTTTCATTTCAAATCTGACAAATATTGTGTGACTGGTCAGAAATTTGAAGTGGGAATGGGTACCACAGTGACGATAGCTGCAGTTGGATGGATCTATGAGGACTTCCAGCACTTGGGTCTATACTATATCAATAAGCAATAATTAGCCATAGTTGTTTGGTAATAAAATGAACTATATTAAATGTTTAAAGTTAAGCCTGAGGAACACCATTTAGATTAGAATTTAGCTTGACATGGTTGAAAAAAAAAAAAAAAAGGCTCTGTTTTTATGAATGAAATCCTACAAAACATTTTTTGTTGGCTGAAACATAAACACTTATAGTTTGCACCCGTTTAATTATGTAATCATATTTAGACAAAAAGCACAACAATAATAGCTAAAGTAAGTAAAGTTGTGCAGTATCCGGTTAAACTGTACATACAAAATGGCAATAATTTTATTACAATGTTAACCAGTTACTTGCTTAGCAGCTGATAAAGCCAAATGAAAAATGTTCAATTTCAAAGTCAAACCTTTAATCATTTGGATCTCCATAACAGTAAGGCGGAAGTTACTGCAATTATCTTCCAAAGTGATAAAAACTACTCTTGGTTAGACACGACCAGGTATAATGTGGCAAAGATGCATTTCCTCTACATAGCACTGTGTTTTCCTTTGGGTAAATCAGTAAGAGGAACCGAATCATATTCTCCTGTTTCTCCTGGGGGATATTTAGCGTTAGCCGCTCCCGGGGCAGCTGAGGAGATAAAACTCCTCCTGTGGGACCTGAATCCTCTATGCAGTCTTAGCTCAGATAGTTTTGCTTTACAGAGCTCTGAAAGAATGCCACTGGCAGTCTACTCAAATGAAATCACGGTTTCACTCTCTATTTGTTCCTTCTGCAAACGAATTTTGCATCTCCCGCTAAGCTTCATAACAACAAGCTGAGATCTTTTCCTGAACAGAAACTCTTGGCTCAGTTTTTAAATGTTTACATTAAGGATTAAAAGATTGCTAAAATAAGCTGCAACAGACAGAAGGCTTCAGAGTCAGGTTATGATGTTTTGTGTCTGTGATCACGTCGAATCATTAAACCGATAGCAATGCTTTAGGTCTAAAGACTCAGTAGCACAAAGTAAAAGTCCTTTGAGGTTGGCTGAAATTTCTCCTCAGTTTTTTACAGTTTTCCAGAGCAGTTCATGCTCACCTCTTTGATATTCCTGTCACAAGTGAATGCATTAATGTCCCGAATATCAGAGCTCACAGGAGACGCACTCAGAAAACGATTCTCCGCAGCCCCTGGGCCCATCAGCAAGGCTGTGCAGGAGAAAGGCTTAAGAAGGTTTGCTTCTTGATTAACTGTTTGTTGCAAACAACTTTGACTGTGACTGACTGTCGGCCAGATTCGTCCAGATTTACGCTCTCGAGGGGATTATTCAGGTTCTGAATTCATGATTGTGCGTCTTCTTTTGCTCCCAGCACACATTTAGAAGTCTTACCATTCAACAGCCTTGGCTGAATGGAGGACAATAATCCCCTGTCTAGCTACTCCTCTGTCGCCAATTGGCCCATGACTGCATGAAGACCAGGATGATGCTGGGGAGTACTGCGAGCAAGGATGATGGCACAGGGCTGCTAGTTGGGCTGTGGATTAAAGGAATGCGCAAGAAAGAAATCAGTCTGCGAGGCAAACATTTTTGCAGACTTCCACTACCACCTTTCTTGTTTAGTTTTGTCTCCCTCGCCATCTCTTGTTCCTCCTCCTCCCTCTTGTCTCATTCTCTCTGCTGCCGCATTACCAACACTACTCTGTAATTTAATCCATTTAGTCATGGCTCCAGATCAATATCCATTTTCCCGGGCCTCAGGGAGAGCCGCTTGAATATGCTCGTTCCAAGCAGCAGTGGTGTTGGCCAGCGGGGGCTCTGATGGGCCCTAGGGCCGATGCGGATGTCCTACCATCTAGGGAAACAAAGCAGAGTTAAAAACACTAGCTGCAGATGTTAGATGTTGCACTGCACAGCTTACCTTGTTTGCCAGTGAATGACATCAGATTCAGTTAAGTCTGATTCGATTAGGGGGGTCTTGTCAGTGACCAGGAAGTGAGGTGGAATTACTGTTATTTCAGCTCCCTGCAGGATTGATTTACTGTCAGTGCAACACAAGTGCAGCTACTTTAACTGTACAACTGTGCAGCATACTTTTACTGACAAGGTTGTTCTTGAGACCATCAGCAAGATGTCACAATGTGAGTAGAAGAAGTTGCTGCCATTCAGTAAATGCTCTGAGTGTAGATTCCGTAACATTTCCTGCTGTATCACTTAAGAATAAATATTCTGCAACCTGCTGTGCGGTGGCCCGCCTGTGGCCAGTCGACCACACAACTTTCTCCTTCACCTGCTCCACTCTGCCATGTTTTATAAATTTCCACGTTAAACATTCAGCAAACCATAATGTATTAAAAGATGAATTTTCTAAAGTCAAAAGGACAGGCGCAATTTACGTGATGGGTCAGCAGCATATCAGATAATGAGCAACTTTAAATCACATTAGTGTTCATAATTCAACCAGCTTTACTGGGTATAAAAAAAATCAAACACTCTGCCTTTTGATTAGTTCATTTTAAATGTAGTTGACAATAGATGGATAGCAGAAGCTTTGTAGGAATTTACAATTGTGTTTGCTCATTATTGTCATATTTTAGTGGCAAGATATAAAATGAAGTTGCTCAGATTCCGACAAAACATCTACATTTTAAGGTCACCTTAGATACCATTTAATGCAATTTAAAGTATTTTTGGACAGCCATGAAATAGAGCCTGATACCATGTTATGAATGCAAGACACTGAAATTCACAGGAAGCCATCTTGTGTGTTTTAGATCTCAAAAAGTGTAAATCTGGAAAAACTTTCAGGTGCTCAATATTTGATGTATAATTTTACCTCCAATTTAAGGACTTACATTTTTAATCAGAGTCCTCATCATTTCCAACATATGGTTCCCATCCATGCATGCATATAAAAGTAGTAGTGACCTTTTTGGTTTGGTTTGGGTGTAAATGGTTATTTTCCCTTATTGCTGCCATCTCTGTACGTTTTTGCCCTCTAATCTTTTTTGCCTTTTTTTTTTTTTTTCATTTTGCTTGAACCTTACTGTATTTGTCTTCCCTGTGCTTTATTTTATGGTCTTTTTGCCCTTTTTTCCTTTAGAATGAAACATATCACTTTTCCTCTGAGCTTAAATGAGAGCAGTGGAAATGTCTATTCCTGCACAGAATGAAGGTTGTCGGTTTACAAGTCTGGTTAGTAAAGGCCTCTATCTGTGAAGTCATATTCCCTAGTGCCTGTGTGGTTTTCCTCTGGCCACCTCTGACAGAAAAATGTGTTCTATCAATTGCCTGTAAGCTGGAGGTTGAGTGTGCAAGTGTGTGGATCAGTCTGCTTTCGTTAGTTGGAGTTTGTCACATGAATGGTTTTGATTTTTTTGCTCTTTTAAGTATGCAACTGTCCAGTGTTATTAATCTATTTCTGCATTTAACATGCATGCTTGTTCTTTTGCATCACTCAGAGGATGCATGCACATAATACCTTGTGGTTTACTGCACACAAAGTTACATGTCTCAACCTAATATTCTTTTTTCAGGAAATATAATAATAAAGTTTTTAAATTTTATAAAGTTTTCATCTTGACAATTATGGTGAAATGTTCCCTTGTCTAGCAGACAGTCACCACCACCCTCCACAAAGATAATAGACAAGAAAAGGTAATTGTTAAAGAGGTTGGCTGTTCACAGAGTGCTTTACCCAAGTATATTAATGGAAAGTTCAGGGAAGGGAAAAGTTTGGAGGTAAAAAGTGCGCCAATAACAGAAGGAGAATTGAAACGATTCTGGAGTAAAGCCCATTTAAAAGTTTAGAGGTGATTCAGAAGGCATGGACTGCAGCTGGAGTCAGAGATTCAATAGCTGCCTACCACACAGACATTTCCAGGACATTGGCTACAACTGTCACAATCCTTCTGTTAAGCCACTTATTAACCAGAAACTATGTAAGAAGAGTCTTAGCTTTGGAGTCCAATATGTTTTCTCTTTAGTCCAACTCTCTTCTCTCCTCAGATCAGAGCATATTTTCTGGTTCATTTTTAAATGTAAGCCAGAGCAAATGTGTGCTGAAATCAAAGCTAAAAGTAGCTCAACAAAATATCAGAAAGGGTGATTTTTATTCAGTGGTGGCTTTTTAGAGGGTCAAGGAGAGTGCTTAATCCTAATTGTAAAAATAGGTTGATAATCTGAAGCATGTTGCTGTTCCAAAAATAGCAAGAACAGAATAAATTTGTGAGGACACAAATACATTTTCCCATCACTATTTATAGTTTTAACTATAGCAGCAATCCCTCTAAACTGCCCTCTGGGTAGACAGAGCTTTACAGGATTTACTCAGATGTTCCTAAACATTATGGGCGTAATAAAAGATAGATCACAGAAACTTGCTAGATCACAAAAACTTGGACAACTAATATAACCACAACCACCGTTGTTCTTATATCAACATGAGGAACTGAGACATCCACAAAATCTGTCAAACTCTTTGAGGGCCACATTTTAAGAAAGCATGGGGATGCATTTGGAAGAAACTTTCTGTCTAAGTTCCAGGTGGTGTAAATTTCCAAAAGGAAAATATGCAGATTTTGCAAACTTGAGTGCTTCCCTTCCCTTTGGTTCTATTCTTCTATGTGAAGTTAAAAGACAGACCAAAAAAGTGCAGAACATGCAGTTTCAGCCATGAGATGTGGATTGTTTCTCTTATATTTTGGTCATGATTAAAGTTAGAAAGTAAGCTCCCTGCTGAATGAATTATTCAGCCCTTTAAAGCAAAGCTCTATTTTGAGATTTTATTTCCATTAGAGCTCATGTTTTGTCAAACCACTATTTCTTACAATCCATTTTTCTCAGTTTCTATACTTGTAGCTTTTATTGACTGGGGTTTTTTAAACAAAGTAGTAAAATTTCATTCACACCAAACAAAAGGAACGCTGTGAAAAAAAAAATCTCTATGATCTCATCTTTTATATCAGACAGAAGGGAGAGCTTGAGTACCATAGTGCTCATGTTGCCTTTTATTCCTGCAACAAGTAAAATTGCTTCTAAAAATGGTTTCGATATAGAGAGAAGGGCAGAATCTATTTAAAGAAGAAGAGGTTTCTTATTCTCCAACTCTTTGATGTTCAGAAGTTAAAAAGGCTAAAAGCCTTTGGGTAGCCAATGGATATCTGAAGATGAAGACAGATTTAGGCTTGGCAATAAACCCTTTTGAGGCCAGGTAGAGAAACCGTTTTGTTCTACAAGCAGCTCAGTGTGACAATAAAGAGAACATTTTAAGGCTTGACTATGTCAAAGATCTCAAAAATATATTTTCCTGCAGCTGTCAGCGGTGATAAATGTCTTCTTTCTCAATCTACGTTCTGAATCTACGTTGAAGAGCTGGCCCATAATGGTAATGCATTGTCCTCCAATTCCCTGAGAATGAATTTCCTGATTCAGAGCTGAATATATTGAGCATATCTGATTGATTCATGACTGCCAATACCATTAGTATCATTTAAACGTACATCTTCAGTACCAGCTGGATATGGAGCTTGTCAAGGACAGCTATTATGGTGGCGTTACACTGGAAATGACCTAACTGTGAACTATCAGTGTTAACCGTGGATTAATTATCCAACCGTCTCTTTTCTGCTCTACCTGCTCCCTTCTGAATGGTCTTTCTGTCATTTTAATTTAAAGGGATAGCCCAGAGCTTTCGAAGTGAGGTTCTGTGAAAATAGTACTTTTAAAGTCCTGTGAGGAAGCGTTTGCCCACATACAAATTACTTCTGTTTTTCCTTCCTTTCCCTTTAAATGTTTCCACAAATCAAATTAAAGTTAACATCAGACAAAATAACCTGTTGAAATGATGATTTCATGTACTATACGGAAAAAGCCACCCTTACTGGTAATGTCAGACTCAAAGAGCTTTACTCATTTTTGTTGTGAGCACCAATCTGACACATGGACATTTGTATGCTTCTTGCTCACGTACAGTGTCATGTGTATGCAGAAACACATGTGCACAGATGGCTGCATAACACACAAATACATGTGTTTATATGCTGCTTGCTTTGATCTTAATCTTACTATGTTATATTTGAAGGTTGATTTTTATCTTTGTTTTTTTCTTTTTTCTTTTTTCTTTTTGGTTTCCAGCAGCGTCATGCAACGCCTTGCAGCTTAGGAACCAAATTAACGTTTCCTTATCACTCCGAACCAATGATATATTTTCCCTACACATCGTGTGCTGCTAAAGTGCTGCAATAGCGTGACTTTTTTGAGTGTGACAATTGGTTGCTTGGGAATGATCGCTATCTCTTCTGAACTGGCACAGCAACACTGCTCGCTTAAAGACACCTGACACTTATCGCAATGTTTGTCAGATTTCTCATTTCTGAGTCTTATTGCTTTATGGTGAAAACACAAGCAGAAATTGGACAGCATATTGAAAGTGAGAGAAAGAGATCAAAAAATGAGGGAGAAAATTCCCTATAAGAAAACAGTGATTAAAGAAAGCGTTGATCTAAAATAAATTATGGCTAAGTATACATCTATGTTTGTAGTTTTATGAATACTTAAGAAAGTACAAGCAATGATAAAGTGTTCACCAAAATCAAATAGGATTTTTTGTATAGATGCAAACTGTTACAGTGCAAAAAATGAAACGTTTGTTTTGAAGGTAGAAATAAATGGAAAAGATGATTATGTTTTCATACCAGCAGCTTTAAGACTAGATATTTTTCTGTTATGCAGCTGTTTAGTTTAGATCTGATTTTGTTGACAGGAAAATTATACTGGTTTTGAATTATCTTTTGAAATTGTTTCTGTCTTCACCATCATGCTTTTTACCTGGAAAGCACAAAACTTTGTTCAGTTTCATTAGTACAGCTGCGTGTACACAAAAATATATATGCATGTTAACTGACACCAGTTTTACCTAGTTTAATTTAATTGCTATTTTTTATAAAACAGGTATTTAAAGTTTGACCAAACTTTAACTTAGAGATAAAAAGGAAAAGTGTTTCCTTACAGATACATCTGCACCTTGTCACAGCAGGCATCATAAATAAGTATGACAAAACCAGAGAAAAACATCCTCATGCAAATCAGCTGGAAGTGCATTTTATGTTAACTGCTACTCCACTTTGTTCCCCTTTTCACCATATCCAAAGTAAATAGCTTTAAAGACGTCTTCCCTCGTGGTTCTCCAAAAATGCATGTCATGCACATATTTTCACCGCATATTCATATGTTTCTGTGAAGAAAAGATGTGTGGAAAGCTTTTCAGTGCCACATTGTTCATGTATTTAGCCTCAGGTCTCAAGCAGCATCATGAAAAGCATAAAGCCTCATCTCAGTGCATTAAAGTCTCAGTATTTTGTGAATGTACACTAAGCACATTTTACTGGTCTGTGTCCTGGGACATTACTTTCTGTTTCCCCATCTGGATGGACACTGAAACGTGGGCAAAATCTCAGAACATTTTAAAAAGTGTTGCATAACACAGCTGCTATGCAGCTTTGACAGTGAAGAAATGTATCCTCTCAAAATTGTAATTTTACAAATACAATTTTACAAGTGTATTTGTAAAGTTTCACAAATACACTTGTACAATTTTACATTTCTATTCTATTTGCACACATAAATTTCAGCCTCACTTTGCAGATTGATAATATTCTTAAATCATGCTGCACTTCTCTGAAAGTTGTAAAATAACATCCAACAGAAGGTTTTGGTATGGATTATGATGATGACACAGCAAACGTACGACTAAATTGAACTTTTTAGCTTCATGAAATTAGCTATGTTTCTCATAGCTGCTGGTTCAGTGAGTTTTGCAAATAGCATGTTGATTCTAATGTTGGAAACAGCAGAGCTTGGGTTTTAATCTGATTGGTTGACTGTGTGCTGTCTGCTGCATGTTTACCAGCTGTGAGTCGTTAGCATCTAATTAGCCTCTAGTTATCTTTTTTTCCCCACCCCCATAAAACTGATTAGTGCTGGATCTGGGTGTTGTTGAGCTAAAAAATATTGTTGTTATCATTTAGATGAGTTTTTGCCCGTTACATGGATATGAAATATGCCTACATTGGTTATTGTATAGCATGTGCTTTGATTGATCTTGATAGCAGAAGTGCAGCAGGACCCAAAAATGGAGCCTTTTCTTGGATAATAAATGTACAGTTTCCAAATCATTCATGAACTCCTTTAGAGGTTGTTTGGAGTGTCCACTAGTATAGAAGGACATTTGATCTTTATGCCTGTTTGATGTCAGTTTCCTTTGATGTCGTTTGATAAATAATGAAGTTAATTGTTTACGGAAGTCACTGTTTCATATTGATTTGAAGACTCAAATTATTTCTTGATCCTAAATAAAAAAAATATAATCCTTAAAAATACACAATTATCTGTACTTCTTCTGTTTGTAATAAAGCTTGTGGAGTAGAAAGGTGAAGAATTCATCCTTCAAACTAAATTAGCTAATTTATGAAAATGTTTTTCTTATCTTTTTATAGCATACATTTGATTAATCACACTTTAACATTTAAAATCTCTTTTATTAGCAGTGAAATAACATAAACTTGTCTCGTCATTCTAACTGTGTTAGTATAACTCCTTATTTGATGTTAAACAGTGCAGTGCAGTAAGCTGCTTTTTTAATCACCATTTTCACCTGAAGATTATTTGCAGCTTTGTTTATAAACACTGTTGTGTTAATATAAGCATTTAGCTTTTTTTTTAAATTAGGGATTAAGAGTTGTTAAAAATCCTGACTGTTGAATAAAACATATCCAGATTAAGTTGGTGATCAGAATGCATTTGGTGGAAGAGACATTTTTCATGATGCGCTGATGTGACGGACACTGCTCTTCAAACCAAGTCAATTTTTCACTTTATTTCACAAAATCAGTTAAGAACCAGCTTCAACAATTTTGGTTTTGCACCAGAAGCAATTTTCTTGTCCTGTGGTTTACATCTTTGCACAGTTTGACTGAACCTTATTCTAAAGATAAACATTAGAAAACAGTATGTCGAATCAGCATTTGGAAGAAATCCATCTCTTTATTTGATGAAAATAGATCCAATAATCATTGAGTCATCCAGTTATCTTGGTTGAAATGACAGAAAATCATCCTACTCCTATTGAGAATTGTCTGATTCGTTCTCTGCAGGTGAATTTCTATCATTTTCCCCACAAACAGTAAATGATTCAGACGCTATTTATTGGTGAGTGCTTGAGAAAATCCAGAGTAAGCCTGGATGACTAACAACTGAGCTCATAGAAACCGAGAAAAGATTGTCTCATCCCTTCAGCCTCTCTTTGTTTTTCCTTTTTCCTCTCTGTCCTTCTCAGAAGCTGACGGATATCTAGCACTACGTTTTCACTCAGCCATGCACGATTGCGCTCCTATTTCCCTGCTGGGAGGTCAGCTCTGTTCCGCGTCTGCTGGAAAGCTTTCACAATGGTCTCATATTTAGCCATTTTGAGCTAACAGCAGGTAGATTTGCTGTCTCCTCTGTTTAAAGTACATCATTCCAGCCCATCACTTTAGAGTGAATTTTATAATGGGAAAATGTTTAAGAAATACTGCCTGAAAGTAAAAGGTACTACTTAGGATCTTAAAACACAAAATAAATGTTAAGTTGTTTGTAACTTTTACTGCCTGCATTTCAAACTGTTATGCAGATATTTGAAAATTCATAAACCAAATTGTTTGTAAATACCGTCCTATTTTTTTGTCTTCGCAAGTAAGATAGTATAATTCTTTGAATGTGCAGTGACTCCTGGGATAAACATTTTGAAGATTTGAAAATGATGGCCTGGTTGAATGGTACCTGTACCTGTACTGCTTCATTATTTTTGGAGGTATTTTTTTTTTTGTTGTTGTTTTTCGCCTGCATGTTTGAAACTCTTCAAGTGAACAAGCCAAGCACAGTACAATAAACCACCTGAGTGTTTTGGGGTCCACATTTCCTGGCAGAAAGGGAAATGTAAAACAAAAATGATGATGTTTATAACAGGCTGATTTTGGCTACTTTGTTCTGAAGCCTGTCTGAAGGTAATTGCTTCTGTGGCTGGTTCACTTTATTAGATGTTTCTCCAGTGGGCCTGTGCTCCATCTTCGTGATGCCAGCCGATTAGTTTGGCTCTACAGGGCACACATTGCAGCGAAGGTATTAAAATGTGTACTGTGTAATTAAAAATGCCAATTGTGAGAGTGGAAACTATTACAGCTGGCGGAAAGAACATCACAGACATCCCCAAGAGTCCTGAAAAGGCATGTATACATCAGGGAAACAATTTCCTGCAAAAATCTTGTACACATGACGCTGCTGCGATTCACTGGGAGTGTTTACAGTACGCGCAGCCTCTCTGCAACTTGCACAGTGAGCGTTTCGTTCATGAGTCACCACTGTCTTCAGCCCGAGGCTCAGCATCCAGCCAGCTGAAGGAGGGGATTCATGTTTTATTTTAGTCCCTCTAATATGCCATGAAGACATCATTATCTTGAACACGTTGTTTTCTAGAGCCTCGATTGTTTAAATGCCACAGAAGATGTGGATGACACAAACAGCTTCACCCTCATCACCGTCACAGAGATCATTAGATGTGCAATTTAGCGTGCATCATTAGATGTGGCTTTTTGTTATTGCCAACCTCAGCAGTCCGTGGCACAGCGCCCCGTCCTTGGTGGGAGAAGGATGTTATCTTTTATGTCATGCACACACCAGCGCTGCCCACAGGGGAGAGGTGAGTTTGCAAGGAACTTGGCTGATTGAGGGCACAGGGCACAAGACGCTCTGTGCACAACTTCAGTTGCTGTGAATACTAAGGATGTCTCGCAAGAGACTCTTTTGTCAGCTTCAGCTCCCTTTTAGAAGAGTCATAAATAGCACACAGTGTGAGCACTCTTTCCCCCGGTGTTGGCATGCCATAGACATTTTTATCTTTACTTTTTTTGGCTACATCTGCAGATGTCATGTGACTTATTCCACCAGATCTAACCGAATAGAGATAAAATACTCAGTGATGTTTATTTTGCTTTACATGAATATGTAATTGTGAAATTCAAATATTTAGGATTTAAAATGAAGCCACAGCAATGAAAGAAAATTAGATTATATGATAAAACGAAACCTAATCGTTGAGCATCTTTTACTGGCACCAATGGGAAGATTTTATATCACTTACAAAAACAAAGTCCGTGACTGATTAAAAATGTTTTTTAATAATTTTTAAATGTCTTGTATTCTGGTTCTGAATCCATTCCTGAGTAGTTTTTGATGCACTTACTTATTAAAAGGGTTCCAGCTTTTGCTATTTCCAAGAACATGACTGCTTGGTTGCAACTATTTTTAAGTGGATGATATCAAAATTCAAATATCTCTTGATTTGACTCATATGAGCGGAATGAGCAGATGTTAAAAAGTTAGACTTGATATAAATATTTTATTGGAATTCCACAGTCTACGTGCCTAAAATCTACTTATTTCTTGTTATCGCCCCAATATAGCAGTCAAGTTCCTTTATGTGACCTTAGATTCAGAGTCAGTGAGAGAAAATTCCCAAGTCGCACTCCTTAAAAATGGAGCAGCCACCCTGTGCATCAGTAACCTGATTATCCCAGTTGTCAGTTTGGATAAGGCCGCGCTTTGGGATCTGGGTGTCCTCTGATTCTCACTTCAAGATAAAACCGGTCCTCCTGGAGATGGGAAGCGACATCAGAGCGGGACAGACACGAAAACGTAGGAAAAGAAATCACTGGGATTTTATAAAGTCAGGTAAGAAAACAGATTCATAAAAGCTTTTCTTTTTTCGTAAACAGTGATGAGTTTGTCTCTCTGTCATTAAGTATTAGGCAGTGGTTTGGGGAGTACTTTACCGTCTCTTTGTGTTTTTCTTAATTGAAGCTGTGCGCCACTGTGCGTATTATATAGTATGCTTTTGCTCATTTGTGTCAGAGCATTCACTGTCTTTTAATGCTGGTTTACTCACTAAGAATCCTGTTATGATTATTTTTAAGGCTTATTATAACCACTCAAAATAACTTGACTGAGGCAGTTTAAAGTTGATATGAGAGTGTAGGAGTCTCAGAAGAAGGCAACCATTTACCAAGGGGAGGGAAACAGGATACAACTTGTGGGTGGGTCTTAGTTATTGTTTCTGTGAACCACAAGTGTCTCCTTTAAGTGCCGTCTTTGGTTCTATCTACGGGAACTTCGTAGCACAAGTCTTTGTGTCTTTGTTTATTAGGAAAGATGTTTTTTTGAGCCCACAGTATTTATGTCCTTCTTATCTTTTCAGTCCATCATTTGGCTCCATAAAACTTTGGATTAATTTTTGCATCGTCACAGTGGATAAAACTGAGTTGCAATTTGCAGCCCTGCATCAATGGCTGACTGCATTCCAGATAACACCACCAACATTATCCAGAATCCCAAGGCTGACCTACAGGATGGTACCAAAGTTTCACCTGAGTCCGCATCAGCAGCTGTGATCAAAGGGAGACCTGCAGACCTGGGACTGATTCGAAGCCTATCAAAGTCAGACTCTGACCTGTTGGCGTCTCCGGTCGGAGAGGAAGACGGAGGTCTGGCAAACCGCAGCGGCTCTGTGGCTAACTGCAGTTCTGGGCAGCAGTCCATCGAGCGCATGCCTTCCTTTGCATCTGAGTGGGATGAGGTAATATGCAAGCTGTCGGGACAAGCATGAGGGTGTAAATGGCAGGAGGAATGGCACTGTGGAGTGTGTTGCTGTGTGTGAATGAAAAAAAAAAGTGGAGTGATAAGAGAAGAGAGGACAGATTAGTGGGAAAAAAAATAGACAAATTTAGCGGCATATTTCAGGAAAGGGAAAGGAAGGAAGAGGAGGAGAGCGGAGGCAGCAGTGTGATCAGGAGTCCGGCTGAAGCAGTGATGGAGTAACTTTACCCAGGCTGTCAGCAGAAAACGCCTGCGGGCGAGTGCTTGAATGCATGAATGGTTTGATCACTTGCACCGACCTCCCTGTAGCAGCCCTGGCATCCAAGACTAATTGGGCTTGTGCTGTCATACCACATCCATTCAGTACATGTCTCAGGGGCCGACCCACGCTTCCAGTGTCTCCTCCTGCTCTTTTGTGGCTCCTTTGCTCCGACTTGCGCCATCTACTTTTGAGCCCACAATGAGCAATCCGTCACTATCCCGTCCATGCCCACAACCCACCTGTCCCACCTCCTTCAGTTCCCATTCATATCCTGAAAAAGATTTGACTTGTGATTTCTGAGCATTTGGAGTGCCAACCTCTCCTTTCAGCTCTGTAAACACTGTGAAATTATTTAAAATGTCTCTTTCCAAAACATAAACTTTTAAATATGACAAAAAAAAGTCGGTGAAGAAAATGTTTTTGCTAAACCGCAGCCATGACCGTTTTCCACTTCAGAATCAAGGTTCTTTACTTTATGCACAATGGTTAATACTTATGCGAGCAACAAAAAAAGAAACTTGAGATTTTGTCACATCACAACTACACACTTCAATTGCATCTTCTTTGATATATTTTCTTGGAATAAAAATCTGAATAGTGTGATGTGTAACTGCAGTCAGATACACAAATCATAACTTTGTAGAACTACTCTACGCAAATACATTTTCAGGAGGCTGATTTGTGCATCAAGAGACTCATTTCCTTTCCTCTGCAAAAGACCTCTAGTTCAGTCAGATTAAAGAATATCTATAAACATACATTTCCAAGCCTGCATTTACTTTAACTGAGCCATTCTAACCCATGAAAATGCTTTGATCAAAACTCTTCTAATGCATCTCTGGCTGTGTATTAAGAGTTGGGGTACTGCTGTTTTCTTGCATCATTTAATAGCTTTTCTTCATGGATTCTGACTAGCTGACTTTCTCCACCAAAAAAAAAGAGCATGATGCTGCTACCACCATGTTTCAGCATGGAGATGTGCACTGAGTTTTCTCTAACTCAAATTTTGCATTCACATGAAAGTATTTCTTTGTCTTATCTGATCAGAAAACGTCTTTCTACTCATCGGATTCATGTGATCACAGAGCAACTTTATGAAACTCATTTATATACAGTTTAGTTCATTCCAATAAAATCCAACTCTCAACTTTATACAGTACCATTCAATACATGCATTAAACATTACAGACATTCAGCTGATCTTAAAAAAGAAAACATTAAATTCTCAGTCCTGATTAATTTCTCCCTGTTTAAGACTATTTGCGCAAGATTATCTGTTATAATCTTGCATTCTCATGGCCCAAACTCATGTCATCTTGATTTAAGCCTTGCTTAGTGCACGGAGACTATGACCCTGTACCACTGACTTGTGCAATTACACTCTTAAAACAGAAATGTGTCACCACACAAGGCCGAGAAATGTTGAGCTTCCGCTTGAATTTGTATATCTCCCTCTCTGTCATCTCCCATGCCCTTTTCCTGCTCTCTGCTCCAACCCTTTACTCTCTGACACACACTGTTTGTTCAGGCCGTTCTGGGTGGGGTGTCCTGTTCTTGAGGGCATCCTGTTTTCTAGCTGTTTCAGATGTCTTTTTTTTCCCCTCAGTGCTTCAAGGGATTTTCTTTGGCGATGTGAATTGGAGGGAGTGACAGATACGGCTTTCATGCTTTCCTCTAAGTTTGTTTCAAATGTGCATGAAGGCTTACGTTAAAAGCCTTCAGCCTTCACCATAACAATTTCTGATGCTTACTTTACTCAGCATCTTTTTCTTACTTATAATTTGATTAAGTTTCAAGTTTTTAAAAAAAAGTTGACTGAAAAAAGTTGAGGAGTTTTGGAGCAGTAGCTGCATCAGAGCCCTTTGTGATTTCTTAAAAGTAATATTGACATTTTGTCACTGGAATAAAATTAAATGTTATTTATGCTCACTAAGCTTCACTTAATATAAATAACTACAAGTTTCCATCAGCTTTAAAAAATATATATATCTATATTTGATGCCATCAGCTTTGTCAGGTTAAACTGTGCTTCTCAAAACTTCCCATTATTGAAGTCATTTAAGCCCTTATTGAAATAGTCATTATTTCCAAAGCTTCTGTCATTCTCTGCTTGTTCATTTCTAATTTAGTTCTTAATGTCCAATTGTTGAGGCCTGATGATTCTTGTCATTTTTCATCCCTCTACCTCCTACTGGCTGATCTTATTTGGACTCACAGGTAATCTCAGTTATGTCTTCGAATTTGGCCCGGACCCCAGAAGAAGCTGGTTGCTCTTTTTTTCCGACTCATCATTGTGTCTTCCAATCTTTTGTTGATTCCCTCAATTTGAAACCATTTCTCCTGGCACCCCACTGCGGGGAATGGAAGCTTGAGTCTTTGCTCATCTAATGAACAGCGTGGCCTTCTATCTGCAGAGAAACAATTCTTGACCTTTTCTCTGAGCTCACTTCACTTGTGTTTGCCCTTTTTGCAGTTGCTTTCAACTAACTAGTTCAAACAATTGTTTTAGCAGAAGCAGAAAGGAAGCGTCTACTCTAGTAACAAGCTATTTTATTAGAATACCCACATGCACCTCTTTCAGATTGACTTTTTTATTTTAATGAATAATCAATGCATTTAAGCAACAGAAAAAGCTCAAATAATTTGATTGTGAAGTCTGACACAGAAACATTCACTGCTGTAAGTTATCACAGCATATAGCACTGTGACATTAAAGTGAAAGCAAAATAACTGTTTCAAGCATAACCTTTATATCCATTTGACATTTTCAGTGGAAGCATATGTGTATTAAATGCTATATCTTGTGGCAGCTGATTTTCCGGCAAGCCAGTCTTTGTTTCCTATTGCAGCAAAATCACTTGGTATTCTGTTAACAGTTTCACATATATGAAAACGAGTCGGCTGATGTAACGACACTGCTTCTGATGCAAAAACGGCCAAATTTTTGTCCACGTTCAAAGACATTGTAGATGAATGTGGGACGCTACACCAGTATGCTCGAACTGATTTGAATCTGTGTGGGATTGTCTTTGATGTAAATAAAACTTTAATTATGGAAAATGCTCAGTGGAAAACCTCAAAGATGTAACCACATTCACACTGGTCCCTGCAGCAGCAGATGTCTCAGTGCTGCTGCCTGTTTTTTGGTTCGCCTTCATGATGTTCGTTTTGATGTCCAATTTCTGTTAGCTTCTGTTGTTTTAGAACATCTGTCTTCTGAAATATGACATTGTTCACATATCAGAATAAAAAGACTTAATACATATTTAAAATAACCAGTTCATTTTATTTTATTTATTTTATGTCATTTTTTTTGTGTGATGTCCAATAAAAGTAAGCTTTTCTTACTAGACAGCCAAAACGTCAAAGTAACTATAATCATATTAAATCCTTTTTGACATTTTCTTGTTGAAAACTCTACAAAATTCAAACACTCCATGCAGATTCTTATTTGGCACACCATTTGATATTTCTAATTTCATCATAAAACACCAACCTTATCCTCAATATCTTTGTTACATGTTTTTATTTTGTAAGACAGATAACAATCAGATTCCCGCATTTCACTTTGACAAGCAGACTAATTCCAGTAATAACGTCACTGTGCAATTATTATTATTATTAACAATTATTATTTAATTCCATGAAAAATGCTACAAAAATTGTTATGGCTTTCCCCACATCTGCTTAGTACTCAAAGGTTGTGTGTTTAAAAATGCTTCAGTGGTTTCATTTTTGTGCATAATATGAGATTCCCAGTGGCTTTCATGAGGTTTCTACGCACTCAAGCGTTTAAACTCTTCTACATTCCCTTGTTCTGTACCTCTGGTTGTAAATAACATGTGTAGATTTGTCACACCATTGTAATACTTTAAGTAATAAATCAAAATTAATTGTGAAAATTAGAATTTTTGACAAAAGTCCAAAATAGAAAGAAGACCAACTTAAACAGTTTTATTATATTAAATTAGCTCATGGGACATTTCTTTAACAATATGAGGGGTGCGGCAGCCAGAGTGAACAAATCCTAAAGATCTGGAAAGGCAGATGTTGGGGAGTGCAGGGTGTGATGAATTACAATTTGGCTTCATATTGGTTGTAAAATATAATAAGCAGTCTAATAATAACTTTTATGTTCTAGCTCTTTTCAAAAAACAACCATAGGAATAAAATAAAATCTAAAATATCTGCGATTTTCTTCACACATAACGTTGTGAGGCAATAAACAAAAAAGTAGACAATAAAGCAAAATAGTAAATAACCCTTAAAGGTTCAAGGTGGTTCTTCATATTGGTTGTGGTTTAGAATAAAATTCAAAGATAAACCCTATTCATTGTTTTTTTTAACTGACTGATCTAAACTTCTGGTCTAGGTTTGAACCTGCCAGATACTACAGAAAGCAGATTTATATTTGTTTGTTAAACATTTGTTAGAAACATAGCTGCAACATTTTTCAACATAAAAATAGACAGCTGGTTTAAATGATTTACACATAGTTGGATGCACTCATATATAGCTGCACCAAAGCCGTCCCTGAAAGGCTTCATAAATATTCCAGCTCTGCTTTTTTCCATTTTTTTTTGTATAGAGCTTCAAGATGTCCTTTATACAGATGTATTAAAATACATACAATAGAAATTGACCAGTTGACCTGTCAGTTATAATATATCAACAGTAGTATCGTGCAGCAAAAACGTTTTGTCATCAACAATGGATGTGGTATGACAAGCTTTTCACAAAGGTTTATGCTAACACTAAATGTATAAGTCTGCTTTCAAAAAATACTAAACAAAAACCGTGATGGAAACATTTATGAGTAGAATAAAAGTATTCACAAACCTTACCAGCCTACATTTAGACTTTCTTCGCCATCTGGATGTTGTCATTTATGCTGACTTTATTTATGCTGTGTGGTTTCAGAGCTGTCAAATAAATAAAAATCACTTCAGATCATCAGAACTGTTGGATATAATTATGTGATCTGTTCTATGTTTACTCCGGAGCTCCTGGCCCATCTGTCTTTATTGACAGTGATACTGTAGCAGTAATCCTGCTTTCAGACCAATACCAGTGAAGCGAGCAGCTTTTTTTTTCTTGGTTTAATATACCGAGTCATCATTTTCATTATCTCCTTCGTTTTAAGCTTCCAGCCATCATTTCTGCCCGAGAGAGACAGGCTCAGTAAACAATAATGTACTCTGTATCCCTAAAGCATATTGTTTAAGATTATTTCGCATTATCTCCATCCTGTTAGATAGCATGCAGACAAAGGAGATGAGAAACAATAGTGCAAATAAAAAGAAATAGAAACAAAGTGAAATACTGACATTAACCCTATTCTATTGTCTCTACATCAGATATACCAGTGAACCAAATTGAGCATTATTCATTAGAAAACCGCTATCGTTTTTAGTGACCAAAAAACAACCAATCTATATTGTAATCGCATACAATATAAAACTCACTTTTATCTTCTGAAACTCACTTTTCTGATGAACTGAGGGCTTATCAGGGTCCAATCAGACTCTGGTAAATTAGAAATTGTTTTGGTGAGAACTACAGAAACATATTTACTTTGGTTTCAACAAAACAACAGAACATTCTAATATAACATCGATAACATCATCAATAGCAATACTTTAAGATGCATTGTGTAGCCTGCAAAGCCTTCAACATATCCAAGAAAATAGTTTTCTTTGTTTGAAAAAGTTCTTATTGCAGAAATACAAGATAGATTTTATGCAAATCTTGGCTTCAGTGAAAGTATCAATGCAAGGCTGAAACATTGGATGTTCCCTACAACTTATGTCATTGACACGAAAGAAATCTCCAGCTGCATGTCACCAAAAAGGCTCCAGGTGTTAAAGGTAATTAAAGCCTAAACACTCTCATGTAATAAAATGTTCAATATTTGTGTGATTATTGAATGAGTCTTTTTTTAGGGCTCTTGTAAGAAAACACATGTTCTAAATATTAACTTATATTAAAACAGGTGACGTTTCCACACCATCACTGTTTTCCGTTTTCCTTGTGTTAAACATCGGTGCCAATGTTCATGGTCCTCATCCAGATGTTGACAGCTTACTGTTCATTCTTGATTTGTTTGCTAGTCTTTCATCATTTCCCACTCTGGACTTAGAATGATCTGGCCTGGAATCATAGTTTTTTATTTTGACATATTCACCTGACCTCAGACTTTTTTTTTCTTTTTTTTAATCTTTCTAAGATAACATGGTCTATGCTATGATGAAAAATAACTTGGGGGCGGGAGGATTTTCCATTGCTTTACCATATGTTTTATGCCTAATATTCATATTTGGAAACTTTTTAGTCAGTTCCAGTTCAGTCAAGTTGATTATTTATAATAGTACCTATACAGTGAGCACATAATCTATTCTTACTAAGGGTGACGATGCACAAAATGAAGGAAATAATTCAGCCTGACTGAACCACTGTGCTTACTGTGTGCAGAAGGCCTATCGCATATGTATATAGTTAATATGAGGGAACGAAAAAAACTGTTGTAACATCTCACAGCAGGTCACCAACTTAATTGGATGAAAGCGTACAGACTACATGGACAAATAGTGATCCTAATTATGAATAATGGCCCCTCTCTGCAATATTTTGGCACTTTAGTAACATTAAAAGATTCAGATAATCCAGCTAAAGAGCAATAAGAACGATCAGTATGTGGTTGTGATCTTTGGTCCCTTGTACAGCATCAATTTGACTAACAGTATAACATTTAAGGCTGTACATTAAACAAAATCTTTTCTCAAAAGATAATTGAATAAAGTCTAAGCTTTAGGAGTAGACACACATGAATATTTAATAATAATACTTCTTAAACTTGGTATGTCATGTGTTCCTCTCCCTTCACTCATATGCCCAAAAATGAAATTCAGTACAACTATTTACTGTTTACCAGATTAGTAAATTAGGGCCACCATTCTGTCTAAATGCAATTATTCTGCATTGGCCTCAAAGGTTTCTTGGAAAACATTTGAACAAAAAAGGATTATGAAGATCGAGGAACACAGCAGAGATGGGTTAGAGATAAAGTTGTGGAGACAGAAGTCGAGTAAGGTCAAGTATCAATAACCCAACTGTTAAAAATCTCATAAAGTACTGTGAAATACAACATCCATCCATCCATCCATTTTCCGTCACCCTTTTCCCTAACGGGGTCGGGAGGTGCTGGTGCCTATCTCCAGCTGCGTTCCGGGCGAGAGGCGGGGTACACCCTGGACAGGTCGCCAGTCTGTCGCAGAAATACAACATTTGAAAAGAAAAAATTAGGGGTATCCAACTCAAATTCTTCAGACTGATATCCCATGCACTTGTTCCAGCAAGGCTGGGGAAGTGAATTAAATACAGGGCCACCAATAAAAAAATTTAAAAACAATTTAAGAGACCGAAAAACACTTAAGACAAGATTCCAAACATACAACCTGGGCTGCCTAGACTTTCATCTAATTGAGAATATTTGGAAATGCTAAATGTTTTTGATTGAGTGTCGTCTTCTTCTCTGTACAATTTCTGACACATAATTTCATGAAGAAAAACATTGCATCAAAATAGATCACCATGTCCGGCACCAAAGGTTGGATGGTTTTTCTATCAGATGATGTTTGATTTTTCCTGTGGTTAAAAGTGTAACTAACATATCTGTTACAAAATTGTATTCAGTGTTTATGTGCTAAAGAGCTCGGTAATAATATGCAGCTGTGAAATATTTTACCTCTGCTAATTTTCTTGTCACTGGATTTTTTTCAGAAGCGTCATGTCCGGAGACAGGTTTTGATAAAGGTGCACCTGGTTGTGTGCGAGTGTGTGTGTGTTGCTATGTGTCTGTGATGATATAGAATGTATCTGGGTTAATTCAAAGAGTAATGTGGGGGTCTGTATTGCTGGAGGCATATGCCATGCATCCCACGTGCCTGACTTCCAAATGAATCAAGGCTTTTCCACAGTGTTGATGCCACTAGCGAAGAGCATAGTGCTTTTTCAAACACTAAATATTACATCAAATAAGCCTGGCTATGTCTCTGCCTGGTGTCAGTAGTGAAAGTAAAAACCTTTTTTTTCAGCCTTGAAAAAAACCTGTATTGCTGATTGTGAAAAGTCTACTCCAGGGTTTCTATATTTAGACACCCGCCTGGTTTGCAATATTTTGCACATAAATTTTGAGGTCATCTGTGCATGAAAGTTGGCTTGCTTGCAGCTGACAAACATTTATATGCAGGTTCTATTTTCTTCAGACACCTAAAGAATATTGAATGATATAATAATGTGAGTTTTGTTTGACTGAATAGAGAATAATGTATTGCAATGTGCGTGAGGTCTTATTGTCCTTGAAGCATTGAGCGTCAGCAAACACTTCAGCACCCTGTAGACAGCTGCTTAACCAGCGATGAGAGAGATTGTTCTTCTAACATGCAGTGTATGCAATAAATGTGATGAGTCCCAGACTGTTGTGTAGACTTAGTATACAGTGACAGAAGTACTTTATATATCTATATTGAAAACACCAGGTCTGTGCTTCCATCTTCTTTGTTAGTTCAATTATTTATTAAGATCTGATCAATTCTATTATGATCAATAAGCAGATATCAAGGATGCTGTCTGCTCATCATAATTAAATAACCAAGTGCAACTACAATCATGTTAATAAGTTTGTTCATACAATAAGCGAGTAAAAAACATGCTGTGCCATTATCCTCCTACCACTTTCTGTCATTAGGATTCAGTAGTAATGACGTTTCCATTGCAGTTTTGCTAAATACACTAATATGTATACAAATGAATAGCATTCTTTTTGTTGTTGTTTTTTTGTAATTGCTGTGTTTCCTTTAAGCACATATATCTTCAGAATTCTAATTATATGGTCAATGGAAACACAGTTATAACTGTTCTCTTAAGTACTGTTGAATTAAAGTCAACATTAAATCCCTCCTTTGTGAAAACTAATATTGACATGTTTCTTGCTTTCACTTCATGCAACATGTTTACTAGCCCCAAAAGCACATCAGTAAAACTTGAAGTTGGCAATGTAGGAAAAATACAAGCAACTAATAGTTTTTTTGTTGGCTCTGAAACCTCACAGTCTTCTTAAATAAACATTCCTGGCTCTAAGGCCCAAAGCATCCTTTTCATGAGCTTCTGCCTGCCACACTGAGCATACATGATGCTGCATCAAGATATTGCTTTTGTATTTGTGGAGTCTAAATACAAGATATTATATGTGTGATACTGCAAACTCAATCGGATCAGGGCCTCCAGAGGTTCTGTTTGGGTTATAGACTCCTAACGGCCATTGTAATGTTTAGATACTGGAGATTGTAATTTAGCCTAGTACCTGCCTATGTTTTTGCTAAGCAGTGGATTACTCATCGAACTGCTGTCTATGTTAATCTGTTGCTCACAATCCATCACTGCAAAGCAATCCACCCACTCAGTGATTCTAACAGAAGCACACAATTCAAACTCCATAGCAAGTCTCATTCATTCAGAAAAAGGGTTGAGAATTAGCAATAGGGCTTCTAGTTTGTGATCTAGGGTTGGATTCTATAATGTATTTTTTTATTATTTTTTCTTTTTTTTAACCAGTGTTTCATGCTTGTTTTTAACAGATTGAGAAGATCATGACATTGATTGGGGCTGGCATTGAAACAACAAAGAACCAGCATCACAAGCCAAGCCCAGGTAATTCTTATTTTAATAATGCATAATTTTAACTTATGTTTATTTTTAAAAAGTAGCTCAAGAAGATCAAACACTTCAAGTTTCGATAACACTTTATTTGACGGGTTGTGAATAAGACTGTCATGACGCCGTCATAAACATGAATAACACCTGTCATGAACATGAGTAAGTCTTCATGAATATCCATGACTGTTGTCATAAAGTGTCATTCGGTGAATCATGACACTTTTAATACAAAGTTGACATTATTCAAAATGTCTCTGTTATGACAACTTGACATTAACCAAGAAATCATGATGTCACATAACTTTAGCTTTAATAAAATAAAATCACATAATTTTTAAAGTTTAATCAGTAATACTTTTACAACTAATTTATGTCAGATCATGACTGTCATGACAGTCTTATTCATATCGTGTCCAAGAAAGTTTAAGCATAATAGATTTAGATTTCTTTATGGAATCCCCTAAAACGACACAAGTAATGTTTCCTTATTTGATGATGTGGAAATTTGCAACAATAGCACAGTACTGAAGATGATTGTAATAAGTTTAAATGTTAAATAATTTCACCTGATTTATTCCAAAGAGGCTAAGCCAGGGTTGCAAACTGACACTACTATGTTTGGAAGGTGTAAAAACATGTGCAAAAGATGTGTCATGTTGTGGAAACCGAATCATTGGTTTAATCCCTATTTTCAGATGTTTATTTAAAGGGGAAGTAATATGCATTTTCCAATCCAATAGTGACATTTTATAGCACAAAAACATAACTATGTTATGTGTTGAGTTGTTATAAAAATCATGTAACTATGAAACTGAATTGAAAACAAATTGGCCTGTCTCTTTACGTTCCTGCTCTTTCTGGCACTCTGCCTTCAGCAAATCATCACAACATTTCTCCATTATGTCCTGTACAACAATTCTTTGGAGGGTTGGAGTGAGAAGTACTTTGTAAGCTTTGTAGTTGTGCAGTTCACGTTTGCAAAAACTAATCACTTATAAATTCAAAATTACATTTTCCATCCATCAACCAATATCTATTTCCTAAGCCAAGGACAAAGGCAAACTTTTTGCAGCAAAGAGGAACAGTTCAGAGCAATCTGAAATTGAAACTGTGGAATGAACTTTCTAAGAATAAAAGACTAATCTGATTCAAATCTGAAAAAATAAAAAAGCAAATACCACTAATACCCAAACTACATTAATTGACCAATTAAAAGTATTATTATGAGCTTGTCAGTCTCTCAGAGACCCAAAGCAAAAAATGCTAGAGTCTAATTCTAAGTTTTTACTTTAATATGAGTGGAAGGAATAAAAAAAGGAGATGAAACAAAGATTTAGAATAAACCCTGAAAGGTTTTGGCAACAGAAACACCACTGTAGAAAAGGCAAGACAAGTTTATTTGTATAGCATACACAGATACATTCAGTTTATACTCTAAACAGTCAAAAGAAGTATCACATAATAGAACAAACGCATTAAATGTAATCTTACAAAAGAAAGAAATCTAAAGTGGCAACAATTCAGCAAAGAAAATGCTAAAACATGATAGAATTGATAAAGTAATCTTTGGCTTTTATGGGTAATCTGAAGTAAACCATTGTAGTGCTTCAGTTGTGCTTTACAGTAAAGTTTATCAAAGTGATAGAAAAGTATAGCTAGAAGGTCATTTCAAGATGTGTGCATATTTATGTGCATGTACACTTAAACATAATCTAACTTGTGACAAATTGGGGCTTGTTTTTAAGTATTAAAGCAGATTTATAGAACGAATGTGTTATTTTTCTGACTCACAGGGAATTAAGCTGAGATTCATCTGACAGGTCATTGTTGCCAATTGTAACAGGGAAGTTTCCTTTTTATGAAAAATACATCATTTTAAATTCCCCACTGTCATTTTGATTTATATTTTAATAGTTTGATAGTGGGCTTCAGTGAGTGTCCTTCAGGAGGTGCAGAGGGAGAGGCCAGCTGGCAGCAGCTCAGTGTGTTTAGGTTACACTGTCAGCTTTCTCCATTAGATACGTTCCTATAAGAAGGTTCCATCTTATTACATAACAGCTTTTCTCTGCACAGGACTGCGTTTTACACAGATTGGCTTGGATAAAATTTCCATCAGCTATGCGCAGTATTCTTTATGGGCTACAGCAAGATATGGAAAGTTTTAAGGGAGCAAGAAACAACAAAAGATGGCAGGAAATTTTGTTGATCGCATAGATATCCAAATATTGAAATAAGAGGACTGGGTCTTCACAAAACCTTCATTCTTTTCTAGACTTTCTAACACTAGCCCATCACTGTTGGAAGTTTGCATTTGTGTATTCTGTTAAAATTTTTTCTTGGGTTTTCAACAAACATGCTGTTATAACAAACATTCTCTTATAACAAACATTCTTTTATAACCAGTAGATGCGGTTTCATTAGTCTTGTGGCTCATTCCAACACAACTATTCAAGCCTAAGTGCTCTCAAAGCATCAAACTCAGCATTCACCGACATAGTTGCATCACAAGAGGAAATTGCATCATCTTGTGCTTGACACCATGCCTGGGCCAAACCTTTTCACACAGAGCTGAATAAGTTTGTGAGCATTTTCCATCAAGAAATATGCTTGGATAGCAATGTTGATATTTCATTTCAACTGGTAAACTTTCACTATCTGGTTTTAGTAACTGCAGGTGGTGTGAATACTTTTGAGGGGCATTGATCAAACATGGTGAGGAATTAAGTACAATCTGTTGCAAAATGCCTGCACAGACTTCCTGGACAGAAGTTGCACAGTGGTTGTCCACAAAGGAGTGTATATGTAGAAAGATTTGGCGCTATCTCCATGATGTGTGAAAGGTTTGTGAGAATAGGAGAAGTCGACTGCTTGACTTTAGGTGAAGAATGACAGAGCCTTAAGTCATGCTGCCAATGTTCTCATGAGGGCAATGTAGTCTCTTTCCTGACAAGCCCTCCAAACTATCCATACTTGTCCTGTCTTTTTTAAATTCTAGCTGAAATGTCCTGTTGGGTTTTTTACAGTTTTACAAAGCACTGCACGTTCTGACCTTAAGGTTGAATTTATTGCGACAACTACTCTTGGGAACATTTGCAACTGCCTTAAATTGCTTCCATCCATGAAAAAACATTCACACTGGAGAATAATAGGTTTCAGAAATGGCTTTTCTATGCATTCCATATTCATGGGCAGCAGCATTTGCTCCTCTGTTGTAACAAATGCATTTATTTTTTGAGATTGTGTTAACAACCACCTGTATGCTCTACAACAAACTCCCAAGACAAGTGCAGCCAACTTATAAAAGAAAACTTTTATAAGTTGGCTGCACTTGCTGAGTGTTTAATGAAGTACATTTGACTAGAAGTTACGGATGCTCCTTTTCCTCCTAATCAATCTGCAAAAAGTAAGAAACAACTTGTACTTTAACTTTGAACATTTTTGTTGTAATCAAGTTAGAGTAAAAACCTTAAGATCATGAACAACTTCTTAATATAGTAAAATCTGTATATTTCTTACCATTAAAATTGTCTTTATGATTATCTATGAAACTATTACACTTTATCTAAGATTACAGAAAAACTAGCAAGACTAAGTATGAGTTGAATTTATTAACAATAAAACTAGAATTTCTTTAATGATCCTAAGATTAAATGAGTAAAAAAAAAACACAATTATGAGAATTAACGAAAAACAAACAATGCTAAACCTGCTCTACAACTATTGCTATAGATTTATGACCAGGAAAGTATTGTTTACATCATTTATTAAAAAGGATCAATGACCTGACATTTATTCAGTAATACCATTTGTCTCTCAAGTGTCTGAAGGTGTTTGAAGGTAAATTGTCTTCTGAGGGTTGTTTTGCTATCCAGTCTGGATAGCACTTAAACAAAGTTACGCTGGGCTCAAGTCCACAGTCCTGAAAAAAATCCCAATATTTTAGCATAGTAGTGTAGTGCACAAGGCAAACAAAAATATGTATTGCAACCGAATGCCCTGGAGACATCGCAAGGATCTGCTTAACCAATCAAAAGCAAACTGGGGAAATCAAAATTTTTCTAAACCACATTCACTATAATACAGAAAGACTGAAAACATCAAAATCAAAAACAGTCTGTCACTGTTGCCAAAATCCTTTCTCACAACTGTGACTGTTTTGACATTCTGAGTTTCAAACTTACTGTACTATATGAAGGACAGGTTCATGTTCAAGGTGTACCACATTCATTAATGTTCAAAAGTACTGCTTTGTTTCTTTGAAAAACATGTACAAATTGGGAAAAAAAATTGCAGCGTTCTAAATTTTCAAAATAATATTTACATGAAACATACTTTGTAACATTGACAAGCAGTCAGACAAGTCTTTTTTGGGTTATAATGAGTGTCAAGATCATAAAAACATGAATATTTCACAGATCCTGGGACACAAGAGCGGAATAATAAGTGAAATTGGTGAAATTTAAAGTGCAGCAAAGGCATGTGGAAGTGACCTGGAGACAAGCAGAGAAGGAGGAGAAAAGTCAGATCTAGGTGTCCATGTGACCTAAACTGTAACGACAGGCATGGAAATGTATTTTTTAATGTGGAGTTATTTCTCATATCTTTTGTCACCTCAGTTTGAACCCTGTGACAAGTGTGACTTGACATGGTTTGATCACTTTTAATATTCTTAATTAACCAAGAACATTTCTTAAGAGTATTCTCAGCCATCAGTTGCCATGGAAAGTGTGTATTTATATTCTCTAATTTACACGGTAAGAGGTCATAGATGAATATATAAATAATCTTTACATTTACCAATAATTACATGCCTAGTTTATAAAAGGATTTATAATAGCTGATGCTGAGATACATTTTAAGCAAAGCTTATGTCCAGCAAACCCCTAATTTATGATTTTAATTATAAGTTTCAGCTTACTAAGCATTTTTAGATTAACCACTACAAAACGATAAGAGTTGAGCCGTGAAGTAAGACATTACATAAAGGGGTTATAAAGTGTGTCTTTTCTTTCCACTCTTGTAGGTATATAGTAATCAGAGGAGCATTTAGAAGAATGATATTCAGAAAGTGTCCCAGATTCAGCTGAGTCATCCAGTCACTGCTCCGATTGTAATTGTAGATTGTGAGCAAGTACTTTCAGAGGTTATGAAGATGCTTTGTTGCTGTTTTTCTAAGAGCCTTTTTCATAGGGAGCTTAGTTTTTTTTTTCTTAAGTAGGATGAAAGCAAACAAACAGGTAGCCCTCAGAGTATTCACAAATGGGAGTGAGACAGAAAGAAAGCATTTTCTTGTCATTTAGCTTTTATTTTTGAGACTGAAATGAAGAAATATTAAGATGATTCGACTGCTTTGATTTGTATAATACCTCTCTAAAGTTAGAAATCATGTAGGACTCGGTCATTTCCTTGGGATGGATTTTTGAAAACCACATGAGAGTTTTTTTTCTTTTTTTAAGAAAAAAAAAATATTGCAGTCTCAAGCCAGAAACTGTTTGTGTTTTGTGCCCATTATGAGTACCTCGACTGTGGAGTAAATGAGCTTAACACACAGGGAGGAAGAGGAGAGAAAGCGCAGCTAACAGGAGGCATCGACTGGGTTTGTGTACAGGCACATGCTGATGTTCAAAGGAAAAGCGTCCGCCTTCAGTTTCCCTGAATTAATTCAGCTTTGCGGCTCATTTTCTCCACTGCTTGGGTGTGTTGACAAGGAGCTACTGCTTTTCTCCTGCTCTGATAAAGCGGCACAGCTTTATCTAGGCACAACCTCTGGTTCCATTTTTGTGCACAGGTCTTGGCACTCCTTCAAGGCAAGTCTAGACCTTGTGCACAAACAGAGAGGAAATCCACTTTGGTAGATTTGACAGTTTGGCCTAATAAATCAGGGGACAAAATAGTGACCCATTTCCCCCCCATCGTTGAGCACTGGATACTCTGTCAGTCAGTAATTAGGTCCGTCTAATGTGGGAAGGGATGAGCGGAAATAAATGGGTGTAGCGGCTGATATTTTTACCAGGCTTTGTCCGGATGTTAAAAGCTGCAGTAGCGTGAAGCTCGGAAGAAAAGCCTAAAGCAGGAAGAGGAGTTCTAGTGAATCGTAATTAGTCTGCTTCAGTTCTTCTCACATACTATTACCATCCTTATCTCAACCAAATGTTTCATCGCCTGCTGCTCTATTAGTCTTTTTCGGTGTCTTATCTGTCCTTGACTGATTCTCTCCTCCATCTTTCTTCTCCTTTCTTCCCTTCATTCCTCTCCTGATTGCGGATTCTCTCCCTCTGGCCTCAAGTAAAGCCCGGATGACTGACAGGTCACACACAACTGCCCTGGCCTTTACCTGAGCGTTGCGTGGCCGGAGTGCCATTGGTATAGGGGCCCAATTACAGAAGCGGTTCAATCAATAGCTCCTTTTTTCGGGCTGCCTCTTATTGGTATGACTAACTGAATGGCTCACGACCCGACAGGGAATGTGTGAGGTGATTGCGAGCAGCTTGGGAGCCTGAATAATTACGCTCTGCCTGGCAGTTGTATTCTGATAACACTGGTATTTGACAGGGTGAGCAGCCCCTCAACTGGCAGTCTGTGGAGTCTGTCAAAGTGGTCTTTTTTTTTTCCTGTTACACCAGATATATCAGAATTTTATATCATCTTGCTTGTTCATTCAGGCTTTTTGCTGTAAGTAGCTTCTGTTGTGCTTCAAAAATGCTTGATGTGACATGAACATCTGGATGTACATAATGGAATTTGCCTCTTTACTGTCATTCGCCATGACTGAGCAAGATCAGGAGAGACACGTCTTTCATTTTTTCGCCTCTCTTCTTTGCTCTTGTAAAAGTGCATTAGAGGCTCTGCTGACTTGAATCAATGCTGCCCTCCCTTGCCCTATCATCAAAGTAAGATGTAAATGAATTAAAGCCAACTGGTAATAAGGAGATGGATTGGGGGCGTTCTTTGTTTTTCTATCTCCTACCAAAAAAAAAAAATGGTGTGAAAAATCAGGGCTGCTCAGTTGCAGCACAACATTCAAGTCCTATGATTTTGGACTTGTACCTTGCCTCTGCAAGTGGTGTCCTTTCTCAGCTGACGAGATCAGAGTGGCTGTGTGTAATTGCAATCAGTACACTGAAGGGAAAGAAGGTGCATGGAGTGGGGAAAGGCTAAGAAAGAGGTGGAAGACAGATGACAACCAAAGAGTGTGTGTTTGCATCTGTCTGTGTGTTTGAGAAGCAAAGAGCGAGACGGAGTGAAGGAGAGTGCAAGGCAGAAAGGGAGAGGAAGGCAGAGGGAGGGGAATTGATATAGTGAGAGAGAGGAAGAGAGAGAGAAGGAGAGAGGTGGTTACGTGGAACAGCACCCCACTTCATCAGGCAGCATACGGCAGACCTGCAGTGCGATCACAGAGCATGGCAATGGGGCTATGAGACTGAAGGGAGACAGAGAGCAAAGAGAGAAGAGAGCAAGAAGGAGGGGGGAAGTTGAAAAGAAGCGCTTGAGGGATTTGCTTGGATAAAAAAAAGGTGGTGGTGGGGGGAAGATCTCCGGCTCCTTTCCCCATCGTGGATGTTGGAAGGACGTGGCAGCAGTGGCTTAGGTTCAGGCAGGTCTGTGGTCTTCTGTGTTGAAGTAGGAAGCGTCAGGACGTTATGCCCTGTGAGCAGTGAGGGGTAAGCGTGTGTGTGTGTATGTGTGTGTGCGTGTCTGTGTTCCTGCATCAGCGCTGCCTGCATGTCTCAGACAGGCGAGGGATGCAGCAAACCTCTGCCCTGAGCGCAGAGGCTGCTAGCTGCACCCAGCGAGGAGAAGAAGAACCAGGTGGGCTCAGAGCAAGAGTTGGGGGTTGCTTGCCTCAGGAAGGAGCTAGCTTAACATGCACTGTGGTCCCACGGTGGTCCTCGCTTCAGAGGAGAGAGAGCTCACCTGCCGCGCGTCGGATCTGAACCTGGATTTACTGCTCTGAGAGATGAGAGGCACGTTCTCCGGCGGAGCCGCACTGACAGCTGCCCTCTGAAGGAGTGTGAATGCTGGGCTGCACTGGGAGCACTGGGACCACCAAGGACACTGAGCCTTTTGCCTCACAGTTCACCTGGAGCAAGGAATATATTCTTGGATTTGAATATGAATTGAGGAGTTTGGAATTGGCACACTGGAAATCCAGCCTTTCTTTGATGTGGGATTTACAATATGTCTACCTGATCATACTCTGTGTGGCTCTGGAGTAAGGACAAAACATGATTTGAACTTGAAATGTGTATTCCTTCATTTAAAAAAAAAAACATGAGTACCTCAACAGTACTTTAGAATGCTGCTACCTTCATTGTATGAGCCTTGTCCTAGCTCTCAAAGAGGTTGACCAATGAAGCCATGGGACTCAGCCAGAGCTTTACAAGTATGTGGTGAAAACCCTGTCCACTTTATTTTGGGGGAGCTGAATATATCTGTGTTACACCCTAATGAGTTTAGTATATCTAAAATGACAGGGAGACTTTTAGGATAGTAATGTCTTATATATATGAGAATGTCTGCCCCCTGGTTTCCCTCAGCCTAAAAATATCCAGCCTTTTTTGTTTCTAGTGTTTAGTGTTGTTGTAGCTAGGGACTTGTTTTTTTCACACTTGCTCATCTGCTCACTAAAGGAATGTTTAGTGAACCTTGTTTGTTGGAAGATGCCACAGTGGCTCAGTCCAACATAATTAGGAAAACCAAGCTTCAGATGGGCTTCCTTCCCCGCACTACCTCCACCCTCGCCTGACATCTCCAGTCAGTCACACTAGCACCAGTAGGTGTAATATTAGTCTAGTCAGTCCCCTGCAGGGGCCGGAGCATTGCCTGCAACACTTCCTGTCCTCCTCCTGTGTTTGAGTTTAGCCGGGCCCCCGCCTGTACCGTGGGAGCCCCTCATCCCCAGTCTGGACCCTGTCTCCCCCCCACCCTGCCTGGTGCTGCTGCACTCGGCTCTGCCTCTGCTGGCCGAGGATGATGTGGCAATGCCATGTGTCGTCCTCTGAGTGCCGCTGCTACCGGCTGAACGGCTTCTCCCTGCTGAAGCGCTTCCCTCTCTCGGCAGATGGGGCCTGTGGTAAAGCCCTGGACCAGCCGGTCGGAGAGTGGCTGGAGCACGTGGGGCTGCCGCAGTACGAGAGCAAGTTTCTGCTCAATGGCTTTGATGACCTACGATTCATGGTGAGTCACCTGCAGCATGTCATCTCAGGAGTCAGTTCCACTTTATTTCACCCCCGTCTCCGCCTGTGTCGGCCCGGCTTCATCTGTCTTTTCATGTCACCACTTCTCTCCACTCATCTCCCATAAGCTCCATCCCCTCCATTGCTCTTTCTTTCCCACCTCTTTCACGCAGCCTTATAACACTTTTGGCCCTCTCCTTATTACCTCGACTTCAACTCTGCAATGCATGACCCAGGAGAGACTTATGTCTCCCCGGTGAATCCTTTTAAAGAGTGTGGATTGCCACCAGTCACAAAGACAAATAACAAGAATCCATTAGCAATTTTTCTCCCAAACTTCCAATAATACAACCTTTGCCTGAAGGAACTTACTGGTGTTGAACCATATTATTAAAAATCATATTTACTATTATATTGGTCATTGGTCATTAGTTTGAAAAACACAACATTTATCAAAATGAAAATCTTACTATCTTACAATAATTTTTTTCAGAATTCCATTTTTTTAATGAAGCTGGATTTTTCCATGCCAAGATGTAGCCAGATATTCTAATTATTTGGTTAGCATACAGCTGGTTCAAGTATTTACTAATAATATAAAAGACACACAACCTCTTTTATTACTATCTGTCATTAAATGTAACCCATTAACCTGAGACAGAGAATTTGTAGGGAAATTGTTTACTTTTTTAAATTCAAAAGATTATTTAAACTGAAAACACAATGTTTTAATAAATTTGAGAGCTCACAAATTGTGTCGGTATGGCTTTGTGAGTTTCAGTCACACCATCTGAATTAAATTGAGTCACACCTGTGAGTTTACTTTAAAGCAGCACATTAATATATAGCTACCTTAAATGACAAAATCAAGAAATATCAGCAAAAGAATCAGGAAAAGATTGTTGTTTGTCATTGGGTAAAATTTCCAGATGCCTGAAGTTACCATGTTCCTCTGTTCAAATAATTATATGCCAAACTAAACAGCTTGGGAATGCCCAGTCATTATGAGGATGGAGATAGGGTTTGTGTCTAAGAGATTAATGTGTTTCGGTAAGAAATGTGCTCATTAACTCCAGAACAGAAGTAAAACCTTGTGAAGAAGTCATCCCTCCAAAATTAGATATAAAAACAAAGATTTGGAAATGCACTGAGGGCCACATAGCCTTTCTTTAGCTCTGTCAGGAGAATTTGTTCAAGTTTTCAGTTATTTTGAGAGGCTTTGAGAAAGAACACCACAAAATTTGAAAAAGCAATTTTACCAAAAATGTTTAAATATATGTTCACTAATGAATCTCAAGAAAGTTAAAAACTGTTTTCATCAAAATATTTTCTTAGTCATTCGCATTTAGCAAATGAAAATAATTATCTTCACGAATCCCAAAAATAAAAGCAGACTACAATATGATGTCAGACAGTGAAAGATGCGGTTACAGGAATTTCTAAATAATGTATGTCAAAATGTGGCTCCTAATGTATGCCGTGTCCACATCTAAATAACAAAATATCACCTATTTAAAAAACTGTTATAAAATTTCCACGAAATCAGCAGAAAGAGTCTCATCTCTCTGGCAGACAGGAAGCTGCAACGGCCAACATAATCTCTCTGCCACTGTTCTAACACTGAGGACCTCATATAAAGGCTAGAAAAGCTTTTGGGTAAAGCATATGGAAAAAAACATATTTTTAAGATTAAATCCACTTAAAAAAAAAAAAACTCTACACAATATTTAAGTCTTAGTGTGTTAGTGGATTTCTTGAAATATGCTTTTACATTGCAAAAGTTGTAAGGGAAGCAGAATGTGGCAAAGCATGTTTTTGTTGTTGTTCATGATGACTTAGTAAATTATTTGGAGCAGAACTCTAATTCAATTAATTGCACAGCCCTTCATGTCATTTGCAAATGATAAGAGCAAACATTTTGTATGGTTGCACACCTACTCTTACCAATACACCCTCTTTTTATTTTCTCCAATTCACTTGCAATAACTGCAAAAATATATTGAAATATTGCAGCAGCATACTTTATTTGTGCATTTATAGATGCCTGTTTATAATATAACTTAAATACACATGTTCAAAAGCTGATTTTGGATCCCATTCATTCAGTGTGTAAATAAAAGATTATACCACAATTTTTTCAGCGTGATGGTTCAAAAAGTAGATCATATAATTTTTTAAACGTTGACACATTTTCCACACATGACTTACTTTTTTTCCCCCATCAGAACTATGTCAGATTACATTTGAATAATTTCGCTCAACTGTAACTCAAAGGACGTCCACAATCTGACTAAAAGCCTTATCATGTTTCCTGTAAAGAACATAGCGTTGAAAGCTGATAGCTCTGTCATCAGGGATTGCAGAAAACCGAATTAGACTCTCCTTCCAACGGTCATGTTTCTCAGAAAACATGGCTATGTGTTGTAAAAAAGTCGGCCCAGAGGGATAAATGTGGACATTTCTCAGACCACAGAGCTGTGTTAGGACCAGAGGTTATATGTTTCATCTGTTTGTCACAGCTGAGCTCTGTTAACTGAGATCAGTAAGCTCAAAAAGAAAAAAAAATGTTCTGCTCCAGTACTCTTGCTTTTTGGAGAAGATCTGATCAAAACACAATGGAGGTGTTTAAGAAAATGTGATCACTCCAACTTTGAAATATGGTGCTGACCTGATCATAAGATCCACGAAGATTCATGTGACAATAAGGCTGCATGAGTCATACAGGTCTAGATATGTTGAATTAAAGGATTACATCAGGAATGAGCTGTATGGCATAAAGCTGACTCAATGAATAACTCATCTATTAATCTGCTTTAATCCTCTTACACTGATATTGCTGCATACAGTACATCATGTGTCAAAAATACATTTAAGGTAATTTCATTTTTTGTTCTTTTAACTTTTCTGATGAAACCTGTCTGAATTCATGCATAAGAATGGATCAATGTTGATATTTTGTTAGGGTTAGGCCTGCACAATTCTAGGAAATTCACCTTGGGTTAATGTTATATGCAGACTTTTTGCAGCACAATATTAAAAAAAGTTATTCTATTGTGATAACAATATTGCTTGAAAAAAATATTTGTTTCTTGTGTAATAGACCACTCACTAGGACTAGTTGGATAAAACTGAAATATGAAAATAATTGTATTGGTTTATGGTTACACATTCAGTATACATAAAATAAAGGCTTGCAAAATATTTAAACAGTGAAATCTTTTCAAATTTAATAATGTGTCAGCTTGCATAACATCATTGCCCTGACTGTACACTGTTCTCTGCCAGGCTGCTGCTAAACGTCTTTAATTTGACCAAATATGCAGCATATTTGCTCTCATTTACTGTACTGTTGTTCCTGTAATGTCAGAAACTTTCACAAACAGTTTTCCAACAACTCCATTTGTAAATCACCAATCAAGTCAGTTCTGAGAAGATCATGAAGCCAGAATGAGCTGCATGGTGTGGAACTCAGCAGTGGAATGCTATGCAATATCTTGCTGACATCTCCCCCTGACCTTTTTTCTTTTTTAAAACCATTTTGGTAAATGAATGCAGACTAAAGATCCTCTTGTTAGCTGAGTTCTTTGCATGCTTGCGAAATGAATTACAGTTTATCCTCTTTGTAGTATTTATGCACACAAACCATACATCATCACACCCAGGAGAGGCAACGTATGGTACAGTTCCTCCCTCACTTGTCTGCTGAGGTGGCTTCAACCAATGTCAGCTGACAGAACATCCACTAACATAGATGATGTATATGTCCTAGATATTTTTCAGGCTATACCTGCAGGTACTGTGGAAGAAAATAAAGTCATAAGTGACAGAAGGTCTCAAAGTTTTTACATAAATTACAGCTCTATTCATTCTCTTCTCTACTTTCTGCATACAGAATCTTAATGGATTTTGGAAAGCTCTCTCACAGGATGCAAGGCCTATGGGGTTTTGATGGCTAACCGACCACTTAAACCAAAAACAGCTTGGGTTGTGCTTGTCACTGGCTTCATCTGGAAGCCACGATGTTTCATAGAGTATAGCGCTGAGTTTTCAAAAATAATGAGCAGATATTAAGGTTATAGTTGACAAGCCAGGAGCAGCAGTGCTGTCAGCCATCATGGTGCATAGGGCTGGTGCTACAACCTACACTAGCACTGTTGGTGAATGAGACAAAGAGAAAGTTGTGATGACGTGGGGAGTGGGAGCTGTGTTTCCTTATTGACCAGATATTTTCAGCTTAGTCAGGAGTTTGATGGATATCTTCTAGAAATGAGCTGTGCACTGTATGGCCCAGAACACCACAGTCACAGTTTAATCAAGCTCAACGTTGACTGCAGTGCAATGCCGAGGGTCAGAGATGTGCATGCATTTTGCAAGATACACTTCAATGCTGTGGCATTGGTCTTATTTTTGCTCTGAATGCCACAAAAGATGTGGACCTTGAGTTTATAGTTAAGTTTTAAGTGTGGAAAAGACTAATTGAAACTTTTACATACATGTGTGAGAAACAGTCTAACAAAGACGTCTTTACACCTCCGACAACTATCTGCTCTCCAGGGGAATTATTGTGACTTGCTGCTGCAGTAAGTAGCAAAGGTTTATCCTCACCGTCTCTGGTGAATAAAACGTTGTTTATTGCTGCCATTTTAAGCCATTCTCAATTCAAGTTCCTCAATGTACATTGGAATATAATGGGTCACTACTTATGGCAGTGTTAGAAGTCTTTTTTGATGTTCTGCAATAAATTTTGAATTAAATTATACTGCTGTACTCAAAATGCCTGCTGAAAGTAACTGTTGGGCCCATGTCATTCTGGTTCAAAATAAATAAACCCTCAGTCTCTTAGGCTGCAGGTAAAATTGCAATAGCTGCACAAAAAAATTCTAATATTACTGACAAAGGAATTATAACAAAACCACCTGTCACATCAAAACCAATACATGAGAATGGTCAGACTAAGATAGTCTGTTTATCTGAATTTATTTAGATAAATAACCATGAGTCAACAACTAAAAGTTGACTCATGCAAAAAAACTTTTTTTTAAAAAATGACCATTATTTAAGGAAGGTGACAAAATGTTGCATTGGCTCTCAATCATGCATAAAGAATGGTTGTCCTAAATGAGCTGTGCAGAAATATTTATACCCTTAAAAATATTTTTTTTATTTTCACAATAAGTTTGTCTTAAACTTGTACTATTATCTACAGTTGTTGTGAAGAATCCCGACAAATCTTCTTTTTTGATGGGGTTTTAGAGTCAGTGTTTGTGGAAACTCCCAAGGCAATAATATGATGGGGACTGTAGGTCATCAGGCATTCAGATGTTCTTGTTCATGTCACAACTAATGTGTCTGCTGAACTTGATGCATCAAAGAGATAAATCATTAGGCTCACCAGGCAAATTACACATGCAACCCCCAGAAAGATGTGGAGGTTGCAAACAAGAGAAAGGTCAGAGTAGTCAGGCTAGTGTTGTGAATGTTTAATATTGTGCCCTTTAAGGTGGTGCCAGACTTGTTTCAGATGTGATCGATCAGAACTCATTTGTGGGACTCTTTGTAAAGGTGGTTAGGCTGATCAGCAGATGGCAGCACTATGGCTCATTTTCTATTCAGCTTTGATTGGATTCCTTTTCCTAGAGGACAACCATAAAGTAATCCATTGCCAAGGCCACTTTGCTGTTCTGGTGTTTTAAAGAAAGTGGTTTAGGATAGCATAAATTATGTAAATCTTCCTTTTATATCAATCAGTCAATCAGATTTAATTCACCTAACAATGTTTATCCACTTAAATGTACTCCAAAGTCCTAAAATAAGTAGATAAAGTAGAAGTTGTTAACAACCAGACATCTTATAGATATAAAACTGGGAAAACACTCAAAACTAGATATTTACATCAAGTCAAGCTAAATTTTTCATTAACAGATGGAAATATATTTACATACATTATCATAATATATTACAATATTAAGGTATTAATATACATTTCGAGTATCCTTCCACACATTTCTCAAAATAGTTTGCTGAAACTGTACGCCATTCCTCTTGGCAGAACTGGTGTAACACAATCATATTGTTAGGCATCACACACCTTTTAAGCTCTGTGCACAAATTTTCTGTGGAAGTGTGATTTTGTGGTTGCACCACTTCAAATTATTGTCTTAGTTTTTCAGTACCTTGGTGGTGCTCTTAGGGTTATTATCCATTTGGGATATCTACATTTAGATATCCAAAAGCTTGAACAACTTGGCTGATATCTTAAGATGCGTAATCTTCTTTGCTTATTATTCCAACTATTTTAGGAAATTCACAGTTTTTGTTTTTTTTTTTTATGCAGTGAAACACCCACACAACATGTTGCTACCATCCTCACACTACCTTATTGCTCTAATTATTTAGGAACCTAGCAAATAAATTAAGTATGATAATTCTTATTCATCTGAAACAAAAAACGTTTAGCCCGGTTTAATTTTAGACATTAAAAGCAAAGTGTTTGTTGGTTTCAATCACACAAACAGTATTATAAATGTTCAACCATCTCAATATTAACCCAAAAGTTATTTGTATGTCTTTGTTACATTTTTCACTTAAGGATGTCCTTTTTTTTTTTTGACATATTGTGAATCTTAGATTTCTTATGTTGACAAAACATAAGAAATCAAAGCTGTGAAAGTTGACGAGGGTGGTCCACAAAACATCTGGAATGACTCAAACTGCCTCAAAGTTTTCATGTGCCATACATAAGAAATCTGTTGGAACAAATGAGATAACAAAAAAATCGAAATTGGAAGATAGTGAAAATGAAGCAACACCATTCTGATGCATTTGAGAAAATGTTTTGTTCTTAAACAGCTTGAGATGGAAACTGGAGATGTTTGCAGCATTCATTCTCCTTTTTGGTTGTCATTTGCAAGCAACAGTAGAACAAACACCAGCTTTTTCAGCAAACTCTCATCCGTTTCGTCCTTCTCATCTTCATTTACCCTTGTCATATCTGCATTGCCTTGTATTTCAATGTGCTCCGGGTCAAATTGAAAGCATTGAATGCTACTCAATGTACAGAAATTACTGTTCTGCCGAGAACAGTAATTTCAGAAATAGAAATATTGCCACACGGACATGGCGATGTCCGTGTGGCAATATTTTATTTAAACCTATGAAATCTAAACAGCCTATAGTTTTTTTTTAGTGTACTGTTTTTACAAATGGAAATCTTTGAGTCTGGCTCTCTAGAAAAGTCATTAATAGACTATTACAGTAATTTCTTTGCCAAACAGCGTTTGTAACAATATTTAATTTTTTTTATATTCAAACCATATTGTTAAAAAAAACCTCAATTTTTATAGAAGCTAGTTAGGTGTCTCATCATCATTGGGTTTATGTTTGCAATGAACTGAAGGAATGAACATGTATGGTAAATTATTTGCTTACTTATGCCAACATTCACCATCATTGTCACACCTCATGCGCTTGCTTAATATTGTGTAGCCTTACTGGAAACGTCTGGTTAATAAAACTATTAATTCTTTTAAAAGCCAGCAAGACCATCTTCGCTCCTTGGTCCTCATCTCCATTTTTAAACTGAAGTTCATTACTTCAATGTTGCTATTTTTGTCTTAATTATACCAGAAACCAGTGAATTTTCCTCGGCGCAGTTCTGGTGCGACAGGAAGCGCCGCATATATGCTTCACTGCACCTACAAACCACTTACGTCACAGCTGAAGATACTGTACTGCAAAGTTCCCCCTTACTCTCCTGTTAGAGCAAAGGGGCTGGCGCTGGCATGGTTCAGCGAGGCGCTCTGCACGTGATGACTGCTGTGAGATGCGGCTTTTGAGGGATCATAAATTATGAACAGCTGTGCGCCCATTCTCATAATTTTTACACGACGATTATCATTTTGTGCTCTTTTCATGCCACCAGAAATAGGGTGGTAGTGGTTTTCCTTCTCTCTGCCTTTATGCCTGCACGTTTCCTTTCAGACTAAAAATCCACATCATTTCTTTCCTTTTTTTCCTCATATGCTTTGCTGCTCTAATTTCCAAACAAATGTGGCAGTGAGGCATATTGTCTTGTGTGGAGCATCTAGAAGTTGCCCATCATGCATACACATTGTATCTTTACCATATTAATATTGCATCAGACTCTGCAGCCCTTTCTGTTTTGGTTGGCATAATGTAGAGCTGAACTTACATATTATAACACAAAAACCTATTTTTCCTCATCAGTTCACCATTAACGCCCACTGCATCTTGAAATAGGAACATTTTTTTTAACAATTGGGGCAGACCAATAGAGCAATTCTAATTCACTGCTGCTTTAACCGAATGCATTTAGTGAGATGAAGGACTTCTTCCATGGCTACATCTGCAAGTCGTATCCGATTAAATCAAGCCACCATAGCTCATAAGCTACGTAAGAACTGAACCATACATTCCCGTCACATGTTTCAAATGCAGCATGAAATAATAAGTTTGCAGAGTCCTGGAGGCATCATCAAACTTCAAACTGTGTTAATAAAAGTGGAGAATCTATTTTGGGCCTCCCTCACGTCCGACCCAACTTCATTTTGACCTTTTATTACAACGATCAGTGAGTAATCTCCTGACTGCACCCTGATGTTGCTGCATCGTGTGTTCAGAAACCAATCCAGTGAAATCTGTTTGAGTAAAGACAACAGGGCATTTTAACATTCTTTCTCATTTTCTTGGTTGTCTTTGTGACTTTCTTCCTGCTTAAAAAAGGAAAAGAAGACAAAACCTCTGGAGCTGAGCATGAACATCTCCACGAATTAAACAAGAATCTGCTTTTCAGACATGATTTCAGAGATTAGAATAGTGTTATAATTGTAGATTGTTTCCATGGTTTTAATCAAACAGTAATTGTGAAAGAAATGGTGAAATAATGGATGTAATTTTGCGACACACACCAGGACAGCAACCAAGGCGTCCTGTAGATGCTGCTGCTTCGAAGGCTTTGTTCTCTCTGAGTCGCACCAGATTAGATTGATTACTCCTGGCATGCACATTTTATTTGACTTCATTGTCCTCCCATTCTGTTGTTAGTGCTTGTGTCAGAGATGTGCATATTCTGTGTTTGTGCACATGTACAACTGCAATTAGCTGTTCTCAGGAAGCGTGTAGAACAAGTCGTAACAGTTTTATTGATTGGATATTTTCAGAGCAAATACTTTATGTTCATATGTGTGAGAAGCAGACGTACTATGTGATATGTAGGCCATTTTAGCTCAAAGCTGTGGCTGAAAGAGGTTGTTTGCATGGATGTTTCCGATGATTTCATCCATGTGGTTGTGCATGTATGTTGATGAGTTTATTTGCATGTTTCTCATGTTTGTGCACATGCAGGGAAGTAACGTGATGGAGGACCAAGATTTAAGAGACATGGGGATCACTGACCCAGGGCACAGAAAGAAAATCCTCCATGCAGCACGCGGCTTGCCCAAGGTACTTAACACCACATCCAAAAAAATAGACTCCAGTACTTAAACAGCAGACGACAATTAGCCAAAATGAAATGAGATAAAGGTTTTTATTGTGAATGGATGTGAATGTGATATTGCTCCCTTCTGGATTGGTTGGAAGTTATAATCTTTACATAACAGTTATCAGTTTTAGGCCAACAACTAAACCACAAATGAAGCTGAATGGAATGGATTTGTTTTGCTTTATTAAAACATAATTCAAAAAGGAATTGCAATATTAACACATAAATATAGGTTTTTGTGCAGAATTCAGATTTCCGCTGCTCTCATTTTTTATTCATTACTTATAATCTTAAACTCACAAAATAATTACATTTCCTCATAATCTACTTTAGGAGATTCTGTCTATTGGATGGAGAGATGAATGAGTTCACAAGTGGATGCGGAGATGATGAGGGAATGAATACAATTTTTTACAACATAAAATTATGAGCTGTTTGTTATTGGTCAGATTTTTATTATTTTTCTGAACAAGACATAAAACGTCAATTGGTTTGCAACATGTTGTGATTAGTTCAGAGGTCTGCAACCTTTTCTAGTCAAAGAACCACTTTTTTCCCCAGTACTGCAAAATAAAACTCACTTAGAGCTGCAAAAAACAACAACAAAAAAACAGTTTTCTAGTTATGTACACCATGAAATGATGAAAGCTAACTAAATTAGGTTTTAACATTAGAAAACCATGTGTTTTAATCTTTAGATTCTGGAACAAAGCAAATCTGATTTTACAGAAGAAGAAAAAACTATTTTGTAGAATGAGATCAGATTTTCTGTAAATATGGAAAATGAAGAAATATAGGTAGGATAGCTTGAAGTTTGCTACATTTTAAAACATTTAAAGATTAATTTTAGATATTAAAAGCAGTTGTTGCATAATTACTAATGGAAAAACTCGTTAAATGACAATTTCTTGTAGCAATCAAAATGTTTCTCTTTTGGTTTTGTAAGAGCCACATTGGACTGGCCAAACAGCCACTTGTGCCTCTGGAAGCCCAGGTTGCAGATCCCTGGACTAGTTGAAATTGTCCATAACTTGAGACTCTATGTTAGGATAACGTGGCAGAACTCTGCATTGCAAGTGAAACTCACAAATGAAAATTGGATTTAGCACAGCTTCCTCTTTTACTCCTATTTTGACATTAACATCATAGTACTTGCTCTCCTATACCTGTTTTTCTCTCTGTAGGTGAAACCACTGGGTTGTGATGGCAGCACATCTTTAGCCTCTTGGTTGGACGGCCTTGGCCTGCATGAGTATCTTCCCAACTTTCTCTCTAATGGCTACCGAACCCTGGAGTGTGTGAAGAACTTGTGGGAGCTGGAAATTGTCAATGTAAGAGCTGTTTAAGTATTTAACTTTAAATGTTTAACATGTTACAATGAGCTGTTATAAAATGTCACTTTTGTGGCAATGAAAACTGTTTCTCACTGAAACATAAATGTCATGGATTCTCTTTGAGGTGAAGAGGCATTCAACACTCGAGTGCAGAAGAATCAAAAAAAGTGTCTCAGTGATAGAAAAAATTTTCATAAAACTACAGCTCAGATGCTTTATAAATCATAGAGTAATTAGTAGATAAATAACAGATAATATTAAACTGAAAAGTGGGTGAGGGATAACAGAAAAAGTCTAATTTAGTTTGGTCTTCAGGGAAATACTGTGACATTTTATGGTAATCACTGATTATAAAGGAGGACTAATTTGTTATGGTCTTAAAACAGATGATCCAATTGAGAGATGCATGTTGCATTTTCAATCAAATTGCGCACATTTTGTGAGTGGAGCTTTTTTTAATGAATTCTCAAAAGCAGTTTGAATTTGTTTTGTAAATGTCATACATCATCTGTGACCTTTTATTAATTTGATCCTTGTTTATTGCTTGACTTGAGTCAAGTTTATTTGAATAGCACATTTCAGCAACCAAGCAGTTTGAGGTGCTTTATATGACAAAAACATAACACAATTGACAAACAAAAGCTGAAAGATACTATTCCACTGACAGAATAAAGAGGAGTAATGAAAAGTTGTATTTCAGACCAGAATTAATCAATGTTCTATTTATTATTAATCAAAGGAAAGTCTAAGCAAATGGCTTTTATTCTTGTTTCAGCAGTTTTGCAGTTTTTTGGAAGTTTATTTCAGATTAGCACAGTATAATAACCATTTCTTAAATTCCTAATTTAATTTTGTTTGGTCTTGGACATTCTAATACATATATGTGCTTTGATCAAAACCTCTTTGATGTAATGCTGACTTCATGTTCAGTGCTGGATCTAATCCTCCAACTCAGTCTCAGGTCTTTCGACTGGACTATTGTGCTTGTTGAAAGAAAATTAACTACCACAGCATAATCCTGCCTACACCATTTTGCATGGTGGGCCTGATGTGTTCAGGGTGTCAGTTACCTGCCAAACAAAATGTCTCTTGGCTGCTTCGCTGATTAACGCTCTCCTTGCTCAGCCAGTCAGCTTAGGTTGATGACCAAGTTGTAAAGCAGTCATTCTGTATTTGGATGATTTATTGATCAGTTCTCTTAAGTGTTCAAACCTTGCATATTGTTTTATAAGGTGAAAAAGATAGTGTGCAAAAGATTAGGTGTTACCAATCCCAGTCTTATGGTTTATTTATAATATTTTCACATTTTTGAATTTCATGGATGTTCACTATTTTTTCTGCTGGAAATGTATTAGGTTTCAACCCTTTGGTAATCACCAGTGCGGCTTCTAACATTTAGATCACTATTATGTGAAACGTTATTTATTTTAGCATATTGAATGTTATCTAGTGCCATGTTTATTGAGGACATCCAGGCAAACAAAGCAGATGAGCCATCGTGCCTGCTATGTATGTAAGTGGATAATAGCGCAGAAGCTGGGAATGAATGTGCTTGAAGATATTATATTATGTTTGCAGCGTCTGGTGGCAGTAAACGAAACGGCAGCGCTGGTAAAATTGCAGAAAGAGCTGCAGTAGCAGCAGCCAAGCTTGCTGCCAATGCAGTGGGAGAGGGACGGTGTCCAGCAGACTGCGATGAAGAAAGATGGGGGTCTGAGTGCGCGGCACATTACTCTCAGTGTGCAGAGCAGCAAGAACTGCCTGTGAGCATCTTGGCAGAACGCTCTTTGCCCATTACATTTTCTACATCCTCTTCAGCATTTTAGAGCGAATAGCATCGGGCTTCTTGATCTATGATCCAGGTCACATTTCCAAAATCATTCCAAGGTTCTTTTCACTATCGTTGTGTTCACTGGTTTTACTGGAGTTTTTGTGGAGAATAAAAACATAGCAAGAAATAAATGCACAGACCATTTGCTTCTTCTGCTTCTGAGTAATAGAAGCGATCAGACAAAGAATTACATGAGCTTGTTCTGGAAGGTTTTGTACCAGGAACATAATTGCAAATGTAACATTAATCACTCAACATCCACCCTTTGAGGATGAGCATGAATGTTAATAGCCAATTATGCAAATATATAGTATTAAGGTGATGAGATTTTACTACATGAAATGAATATTTGCTTCATCCTGCAAGACTTTTAGACTTATGAGCAGATGTGGTTGTTGTAAATGGTTAAGCAGAGATTGTAGTCATAAAGATGTTATTCTGTTGTGCAATTTTCCGTATGGCAATAGGAAAATACAGCTGCACTGTCTATATATTTCTGGATAATGTTCTGTAGGTCTGAAAGGTCCTCTCTGTTTTCGTAGCTCATCATCCAAATATGGCTTGTGAATTTTAGAGCATCCCAAGAAGGACGCAGTGTTGTACTTTAGGCTCATGGCAAAACAGATTGAAGCTGAATTATTGACGAGAGTCACTTCTGTTTGCCAGCCAGTGAAGAGTACATAGCATCAAGACCGCCAGTGTGTTTTTAGATTTATCTCACTTAGCTTTGTCTGGATAAATTGTTCTGTATGAGATATTCAGATGACTGTGAAATGGAAATTCATAGAGTGATGCTGTTCCATCCAGGTCATTAAGGTCGGGCCCTTAGGCCACAGGAAGAGGATCATTGCATCTCTAGCAGAGAGACCGTATGAAGAAGCTCCCTCTAAATCCCGTCGGCTGTCCCCAATTATGGTAAGACTGATTATGAAGTTCACATACTTAACACTTAATCTACCCTCTTTGTTATGTTGGTGCTGCCTTGTGGGAATTAGCTTCCTACAAAAAGTGATGTTTGGCAGGGAAAATTGTAAATACATTAATGTTTTCTCAGTAAATATAAATCTCTGATGAAGTTGTTGACATGGTAATTATATCAGATGTTGGTAGCAACATAAATAAAAAGAAATCAACACAGTTAAGTCCACAAATGATGTGTTGTAAGTACCCTGAATATCCAACTGAAATATGTTACATACTAGTAAAGATGCATTTTTTTTGCAATTGGATCAACTATTTGCATGGTACAATTTTGACCTTTTTTCCACCCAGTCTGTCTCGAAAAATCTTGAAGGTTCTGTGGGCATCGTCTCAGACATTCAGGTTTTTTCCCATAAATTTTCAGTTGGTTTTAATTCAGATTATGGACCTATCTATACAGATTTATTTGCCTTTTTTAAAACTACCTTAGAGTTAATTGACTGATTAATTAACTGGAGGATTCCCCAAGTTAAAAATACGCTCTGGTTTCTTATTCAGATTTTTGTCCAGACTGTCCTGGACTAGGCCAGCTGCTATTGACTGCAACTGGTATAGAGAATAATTGCTTTCTAAATATTGTTAAATTTTAACTATTTGACTTTCTAGGCCTTTTTGTGTTCAGTACTCATTCCCTGTGTCATTCCAGCCCATTTATTAAAATCAAATCAAATTTTATAGCACAGTTCAGCAGCAATGTATTTCAAAGTGCTTTACATCATAACAAACTTGATTGTTGATTCAACATAGAACCAACAATCAAGATATTACATTTAGTCAAGTACCATCATTAAATTTGTAATTGATTATGTTTCAAAAGCGATTCTAAACAGGTGGGTCGAGATTTAAAGAAAGTCAGTATTTCAGCTGTTTTACAGTTTCCTGGAAGTTTGTTCCATATTTGTGGCATAACCAGACATAACTAAATTAATTGTTTTATATATGGATTACTTTGGTTGCTGCTGACATATGGTGTAAATTGCAAGTCAATAGTTCAATTAGAAATTTATAAAGTGTTTAGTAGAGGGTTTAGTTTCTTTAATTCATATAATTTTTGAAGGGCAGCTAAGATAATTAGCTAGTCTGAATGTAGCCAATTTAAGAGAACATTTTATACCATAACAACTGTAAAAATTTCAAGCAATTGGAGAAAGCTATGGAAGTAATTTTTTATCTATTTTTTTAATCTGGAACAAAGCATAAAACACTGTTACCGTTAGCAAAAAAGTGATTGTCTACAGATCCCCAAGCTGAAGGTGAATTTCCAGGCTTATTCTCTGGTCTGACATTTTAAAAATCACGAGTCATTAAAACTACAAATAGAAACAAAACTATTTAAAAAAGCAAGAAAACATAAGAGAAAAGTGCATAAGCATAAAATTGCCACAAAACAATAACAGCAGAGAATAATATAAAGAGAAGAAAATTGCTGCTCAGTATTGGCTGTGCGAGCAGCAGTGTTCACAGATTTGTCTCTGTTTAAGCCGCTGTTTCACTTGGGAGCTCAAAGCTCAACTTTGTTATTACTGGTGGCAAGCTAGTCTAAATATGGAATCCTTTGCATGAAAAACAACAAAGTTCAAAATAATGTTTTTCATCTTCTTTTAAAACTCTCAATGAGACTCTTGGTTATGTTGACACTATTTTCTGTTGTTTCCCTGACAACTATAGACTGTAAAACTGAGTCATTATTACCAAGTCCCAAGACAAAGGGCAGGAGAGAAAAGGCAATAACTGTATGAGCCAAAAAACAAGTGTTGATCAGATGAAAAGGCTTGTGGAGGACTAGACTGACGATGTTGGTGTGCATTAGCAGTTACATCGCGCAGTGCTGCAAGGGTTGTTGAAAAATAAACAACATAAGGAATGCTGTTTTCACTTTGATTCTTGCCCAAAGTTATGAGTCTGTTTTGATTCAAGAGCCTCTCAAGACCGATATTATCAGTATTGCTTGTGAATCTCTTTCTGCCACGTTTTTTCCTTCCACTCAACATTCCGATAATCTGCTTGTCTGAGCTCTGAGCACAACTACCTTCTAAGCACTGCTTTTTTATGGCTTACCCTTTTGTGTGTTCAATGACGGCCTGCTGGACAAGCATCTGTTCTGCATTCTATGCAATAATCGTATAGGCTATTGGGTTGCTATATATATATAAAAAAAATAAAAAAAATTCCCTTCTCACCCACCGCGGGTGGTTGTTATCCTCTGAGCTCGGGTCCTCTACCAGAGGCCTGGGAGCTTGAGGGTCCTGCGCAGTATCTTGGCTGTGCCAAGGACTGCACATTTCTGGACTGAGATGTCTGATGTTGTTCCTGGGATCTGTTGTAGCCACTGCTCCAGTTTGGGGGTGACTGCCCCGAGGGCCCCGATGACCACAGGCACCACTGTGGTTTTCACCTTCCAGGCCCTCTCCAGTTCCTCCCTAAGGCCCTGGTATTTCTCCAGTTTCTCGTGCTCCTTTTTTCCTGATGTTGCAATCGCTTGGTATTGCTACATCTACCACAACGGCTTTCCTCTGTTGTTTGTCCACTACGACAATGTCTGGTTGGTTCGCCATTACCATTCTGTCTGTCTGGATCTGGAAGTCCCACAGGATCTTAGCTCTGGCATTCTCCACCACCTTTGGGGGTGTTTCCCACTGATCTTGGGGTTTCCAGTCCATATTCTGCACAGATGTTTCTGTACACTATGCCTGCCACTTGGTTATGTCGTTCCATGTACGCTTTTCCTGCCAGTATCTTGCACCCTGCTGTTATGTGCTGGACTGTCTCAGGGGCCTCCTTGCACAACCTACACCTTGGGTCTTGTCTGGTGTGGTAGATCTGGGCCTCTATTGCTCTGGTGTTTAGGGCCTGTTCCTGGGCGGCCATGATGAGGGCCTCTGTGCTGTCCTTGAGTCCAGCTTTTTCCAGCCATTGGTAGGATTTACTGATATCAGCCACTTGGGTTATTTGCTTGTGGTACATCCCATGTAGGGGCTTGTCCTCCCATGATGGTATCTCTGGCACCTCAACCTCCGTTCCCTGTTGTCTGAGACATTCACTGAGCACATTGTCTGTTGAGGCTTTGTCCCTGATGTATTTATGGATCTTAGTTGTTTCGTCCTGGACAGTGGTGCTCACACTCACTAGTCCTCTGCCTCCTTCCTTGCGGCTCGTGTACAGTCTCAGGGTGCTGGATTTGGGATGGAACCCTCCATGCATTGTTAGTAGCTTTCTAGTCTTAATATCTGTGGCTTTTATCTCCTCCTTTGGCCAGCTAATTATTCCAGCAGGGTATCTGATTACTGGCAGGGCGTAGCTGTTTATCGCACGGATTTTGTTCTTGCCATTGAGCTGGCTTCTCAGGACTTGCCTTATTCGCTGGAGGTATTTAGCTGTGGCTCCTTTCCTTGTGACCTCATCGAGGTTGCCATTTGCTTGTGGTATACCTAGGTACTTGTAATTGTCCTCTATGTCTGCTATTGTTCCTTCTGGGAGTGAGACCCCTTCTGTGCGGATCACCTTCCCCCTCTTTGTTATCAGCCGACCACACTTCTCTAGTCCGAATGACATCCCAATGTCCGTGCTGTAGATCCTGGTGGTATGGATCAGTGAGTCGATGTCTCGCTCACTCTTGGCGTACAGCTTGATGTCATCCATGTAGAGAAGGTGGCTGATGTTGGCCCCCATTTTTGAGTCGGTATCCGTAGCCAGTCTTGTTGATAATTTGGCTGAGGGGGTTCAGGCCTATGCAGAACAGTAGCGGGGGACAGAGCATCTCCTTGGTATATGCCACATTTGATGGACACTTCTGCAAGTGGTTTGCAGTTGGCTTCAAGGGTGGTTTTCCATAGCCTCATCGAATTTGCAATGAAGGCTCTCAGAGTCCTGTTGATGTTATACATCTCTAAGCATTCAATGATCCAAGTATGCGGCATTGAGTCATAGGCTTTCTTGTAATCAATCCAAGCCATGCACAGGTTGGTGTGTCGGGTTTTGCAGTCTCGGGCAACTGTGCGGTCTATGAGGAGTTGGTGTTTGGCTCCTCTGCTATTTACACCGATACCTTTCTGTGCCATGCTCATGTGTTTATCCATGTGTTTGCTTATCTTGGCCGCTATGATGCCTGACATGAGCTTCCAGGTTGTGGAGAGGCAGGTTATTGGTCGGTAGTTGGGTGGGACTGGACCCTTTGATGGATCCTTCTGGATTAGGATTGTCCGCCCTTCAGTTAACCATTCAGGGTGAGTCCCACTTTGTAGCAGCTGGTTCATTTGGCCTGCCAGTCGCTCATGGAGGGCAGTGAGTTTCTTTAGCCAGTAGGCATGGATCATGTCAGGCCCTGGTGCTGTCCAGTTTTTCATACCTGAGACTCTTTCTTGGACATCTGTCACAGTGATGGTTACCGGGGCTTGCTCAGGGGAGGTTGCTATGGTCCTCTCGTAGAGAGATCAACCACTGTGCATTGCTGTTGTGGGGACGCCTCCCTTTCCCATATGCCTTTCCAGTATTGTTCCGTCTCCAGCCTTGGTGGGTCTGCTCTGTTATTATTACCCTGCCATTGAGAGTACACCTTAGCTGGTTGAGTGGAGAAGAGCCGATTAATCCTTCTGGATTCATTCTCCCTTGTGTATCTCTTTAGGCGGCTGGCCAAGGCTTGGAGCCTCTGTTTGGCAGTTTCGAGTGCTTCAGGTATGGGCATCTGTCTGTACTTTCTGGGTACTGGTCTTTTCATTGTACCCTTGTGGAGCTCTGACAGTTGGCTCACTTCCCTCCTTGTTACCTTGATTTTAGCCTCTAACCGTCTTTTTCCATGGTGGGTATTGGGTCTCATGGTTGCTCTTATAGCCAAGTATCTCAAGGATCACTGATGCTGAGTTGTAGATCAGCTCATTGGTTTCTGTTATGGTATTGGTAGGGATCGTTCTCAATGCTGCATTCACATTCTCAATGAGACTTTCTGATGGTACTTCACTCAGCCGTTGTAATTGGCGCCTGGGAGGCCTGGTTGTCATTCGGGTCATGATTCTCTCTCTCAGGTCAGCAGCTGTCTCGTTCAGCTCTGATTCGCTCACTGGGGCCGTGTATCCCCTCACTGGGTGGGGACTTGTAGTTAAGTCCCCACAGTTCTGACATCCGGGTTCCTCCCATTTGCCGTAGCATTTGTGTTGTATCTCGTCAATCTCAAGTTGTGATAGCAGTTGCCGTTTGCGGATGTTGGAACACTGAGCTACTAGTTGTTTGGCGCTTAGTGTTGACTGGGGATGTCGAAGTAACCATTCCTTCCCCAGTCTTTGCATGTAACCTCTCTGATTAGGGTTACTTGAGTAGTAGCATTCCAACAGATCCACATTTTCATCTCTCGCCCATTTCCGTCTTGTTCCAGTAGCCCATTTGTCATCAAGGTGCTCTGGTTCCCCAACACCTGACGCAGACCTTGTTTGGCCGGGCGACGTCTGAGCCGGCATGTTATGCAACTTAGTATCTCTCATGGTATGAGGTAGGCAGTAGCTTGAAGGGTCTTGCCTAAGGACCCAGACTGGATTCGAACCCCGCCCTCTTGGGTGATATACTGACGCCTTATCAATTGAGCTATCCAGTCAGCTACAACGCAAGACAACGTGACACAACAGGAGCCGTTTCTAAAGGTTTTAGAGGACCATGTGTTTTTGTTTCAATTTCTTTTTCTGTCTTTTATACTTTGTTGTTTGTGGTCTACTTCTTAAAGAAACAGTGTGCAACAATTACTGACAGCTCATGTTGGCTGACCAGGCAGGATGAGTGAAATGTTTCCCAAACATGGGAGTCCTCCATCAGAAGGCCTCTTTGTTCCTGACTGAAGAACATCTAAACACATTGACTCAAGACTGTTCTGAAATTGATCATAACTAAGGCTAATCTTTGCATTTATTGCATATTTTGCTTTAAAACCGATCGCCCCCATACTCAGCTGAAACCACCATGTCTGGTGGAAAAGAGTTGTGTGTTCCTTGGTTTTCCTCCAGTCCGGTGGATCAGTACGGCCGGGTTTTGCTGTAGTTGGGGTTTCTCAGGTAGTTCAGTCTCACATGTCGCTGGGTGTTTGGTTCCAACCACAGGGATCTTCTTAACCAGCTTCGACTACCAGAGATCCAAAGTAATTTTTCATGTTCTGCTCATAATCTCTGTCAGAAGATATGAATAGATGACTCCAATATATATATATATATATATATATATATATATATATATATATATATATATATATATATTTTTATAATAATCCAATATTATTTTTAGCATTGAGACCAATTTTCTAATGTTCTGATTTTTCCATTTTAATAAAAATTAGCATAACAAAATATTTGACAATTACCACAATGTGTGCAACAAAGCTTTTTCAAACAGAATTGCTGAAATATATTAACCTTTTGATTAAATTATTGAAAAGCACCTTTGATCGTGAGTTTCACTTGCTTTTGGGATCAGGCAGGAAGAACTGAGACCTGACTGATTCACATTCATCTTCTGGCATTGTTTGGCTGAGAAAATAGTGACTGTGTCGACATCTATCTTCTGCATGAGCGACAGGGGTAAAACACTTCATATCCTAGCATTTTCTTAAACTGCGAGAAAGGTTTGTGAACTAGCATCGCATGGTGAAAATCTACTCTTCAGTGAGTATTTCCCAAGAAGCTATTAGATTAACTCCACCAGAGTTCATTCCTGATTCTCCAAAACATGATTTAACTGAGGTTTTTCAGCTGCCAGTAAGATATTTAAACCCCATAACAGCTATACCAATCCTCACTGAAAAAGCTGTGACTTTTTGATTATTTAGACTGCAACACTTTTAGTGGATTCTTTAATAAGGTGCAGAAATTGCCTTTCTGTAATTTACAGTAGATATCCCTAATGTGCATAATTAGAAAGGTAGTTCAATTTATGTCCTCTGTGTAAACTGTAACTTTATGTTTTCATTAGATAGCATTTATTTATTTATATATTTTGGATAAGTGGAGATTAAACCCCAATAGAGCAGAGCGATATGGACTAAAAGTTTTATTTTGTTCTGATAACGTTAAAGTGATGACAAGAACTGCTTTTTAAAGATAACTGTCTGACTTCTAATGTGTGTCACAGCAATAACAACCCCACAAATCCAATATAAAATTAACCAGTATCATGTGGTAAACAGTTTTATTTTTAATTCATTACAGGGAAAGACGTTTGAAATGTGGGAGTGATTCAGTACCACTGAAATACAAAGGCTGATTTATCAGGCAGATTAAACTGTGCTAAAATAAACCAACAGAGCAATCTATTGTCAAAAGATTGGATGGAGACCAGGAAAACCACTGCTGTCAAAATATTAATCTGCTTGGTGTGCCTCTGTGTGTTTTTCTGTGACAGTTCCATGACCTCCTATCCCAGACCACTTCGCCCCTCAGTCAGTTGGACCCCTACACCAGCCGCTCCATGGACATGCTCCTCCCCCTGACTGAGTCGGACCGGAGGCGAAGAGCAGTGGATCAAGACTGCAGTATTTCGCTGCGATCCTACAATGAGAGGCCGCGTTCTGTAGTGAGTTTCAACTTCTTTCTCTTGGATCTCAGTTAAAGAAGCCACCCACTGCAGCTTATTATGAGAGAATTAATGGTTTAAAAAATGGAGGAGGATTCAGCATATTTGCTTTCTTCCCAGAGGCAGAACTGCTATGTTCATCCACAGTTTAATATAGCGGTATAATTAGTGGGCAGATTTTAATTCCATAGAGCCTTGCTCTAAATATTGCATCTCTGTCCATTTATGCGCAATTATCAAATTAATTTTCTATAAAACATCTTAACGTGGTAAGTTCAAAATAAATTAAATGGTAACCTTTCAGATCCTACTGCTGTGTCCTATGGTTATAAAAACTGCAACTCATTGCATTTATTAATATTTTTCATGTTCAGCAGACTAAATTCAGTCAATTGTCCCTCAAGGCTTAAATAATTGGATGAATTTATTCAAGCACAGATAAAAAAGCTGACACAAAGGTTTGCAAGATTTTGGTCCAAACCCTTGCTAAATTTATGATTAAAAATATATAAAAAAGAAAAAAACATAAATTTTCAGTTTGTTCTCTTGCATTTTGCACAGCATCATACATTTATATGAAAATAACATCAGTGGATGGTTAAATTAATGGCTGCATTAAATAATAACCCAGCCCTGCAGCTGTTTTTCCTCTCATGAAGCTCAGCCTCCCTGGGTGTCTTGGATTATTTTGCGTGAGAATGAGCTAAAAATATCTCTGTGATCAAATTTTAGCATTTGCGAAAGGTCAAACTGCGACACAAACAGTCAAGCTTGCACGCCTGGTCTCTGACTCAGTGAGGCAATGAGAGAAAAAGAAACAACATCATTCTGGAAATGAAGAAATATGTTGTACTGCCTGCTTTAAATGACATCTTAAATCAATACCTTTCTGATAGAACTTTGGTGTGTTATTATCGCAAGTATATTTTATTCTGACAAGTGATTTATGAAGGAGCTCAGCACATGCTGCACTGACCTGAAGGCTGAACATGCATGAATATTTATGAGCCTGCTCGGATATCAAAAAACGACTTACCAAAAAGTGCTGACCAGACAGACTTCAGATGCTTTTGCTTTAATATGCAGCAGTTAGAGGTCTTGTAACTCAGCAGTTCAACAGAGACACAAATTAGTATCGGGAGCCAAAACATCTTTGAGTGTTCTTTGAATGTATTTACCCAAAGTAGTGCAAAAATCCCAGTCTTACCTGTAGAAAGTGGGATGCAGGGCTGTGACTCTGCATCTCTGCAGGACAGACACAGTGAACGACATAAAGAGTCTCGATTGAACCTCCGGCCACCGAGCCACTCTGCCACGTACGCCACCGTGTCCGCCTGGCATCACCAGCCTGAGAAGCTCATCCTGGACTCCTGCAGGTACGAGGCAACAGTAAGTATCCTTTTCTGTCTTCAGCACACGTTTCATCTTGTTTTCGTTTCATCAAATATATATATTTTTTCTTCTCTTTATTTGGTTTTGATTGTCATGAGCAATGAGGATACTGAATTCTGAACTGTTTTGATTCATCTCTCCCCTCAGTATTTAGGATCATTGATAATCAGGGATTTACGAGGAATTGAGTCCACACAAGATGCCTGTGCTAAAATTAGGGTGAGTTGAAGAATTTTGCTTTTCTTCCCACTCCAACCTAAAAAGAACAAATACATGTTTTTGTTCTGAAGTTCACAAACATTTATCATGAGAATTTGAGGCTTATAATAAATCATTTAATATTTTTGTTGGTACAAAATTGTGTCAACCTTCCATATCCAGGCTCAAAGATATATATGTGTCCCTCAGAAGGTTTGTCCATACATTTTGGAATAATTCTAGTTGAATATTCAACATTCTTTGGCCAAACTGACAGAATATCTTCAAATCAATTGGTTTCCTGGGACAAAAAAAAAAAAATAATAATGAAAGCTTATTCCAGAATTTCTTCCATCACATAGAGACCTTTGGAAAAACATTTCTGAAACATCATGTTAGCTTCCTTTATCCCTTCAAAACACATTTTTGTTATTGGCGTAAGTTTAGGTTTATACAATATAGTTGTACTCACCTTGCATTGTACAAGTACCAAGTTAGTGAAACTCAGTGATGCAACCTCCACTATGCTTGACAACTGGCACAATTTTCTTAGGTTTAAAAATTTCACCCTGATCCAAACCTTGCTCTTCCCATTTCCATTCAATTGTGATGCAAATTGTGAGCAATTTTATTTATTCAAAAAACATGTTTTCATCTTCTAGTTTGAAGAGAATCAACCAGGGCAAGCAAAGTCTAATTGGATACTAGTCTCATTGGTTGTTGATGTAACTTATTAAAAAGCAATATGTAGAAATTTTTCTGTGTTTTGTGCCTCTGGTAAGGCCTGGAGGTTTAAATTTTGGACCAGATGCTTGTTTCTTAGTTGGCACCCTCTTAAGTTTATCGCAGCATAAAACTGGTGTTACATCAATTTTTTCAGTACAAATGTGGTCTCATAAAAGACAGGGTCTTTTGAACAAAAATGAAAAAAGTGTTCCAAAAAAAGGAACAAAAAAAAAAGAAAGACAGCATGAACACTATTTTGATAAAACATTAATGACAAAGTTTAGAAAGACTTAGCTGCAATAGGATTAGGTGGAGTGGAAGACCAAAGAGTGTTTTGTATTTTAACATGAACCAATGAATGTGTGGCTGGTGTGTAATGATTGCCAGTTCAGAGAGGACTTTGGAGTGCAGTGGTGAATTTTGGACGGATCATTTGTTACAAATTGGTTGGCAGAGCTGGAGAGGACACCAAGGTTTTTAGAGTGAGCTCTTACATACCCTTCTGTAAATTACATCATAATCAAACAAAGAAATTATGTTGTTGTTTTTTTTTTTGTTTTTTTTTGTTTTTTTTTTATTAGTTTAGAAAAGAATGTGAAAGAGAAAAGCTGACTTTTAATTTAACCTTATATTAATTTGTCAGTGCAGTTTGAAAAGGACAGAATGTTGTCTGGCCAGGTTCCCGAATATTTATACTCAGTAACCTGAGTAGATGTGTCCTTTGAAGGACGGAGGTACTTGGGCTTTTCAAAGGCACAAAGCCCTTCTTATCAAACCACATGACTTGGTGGCATGGTGATACAGTTGGTAGCAGTTGCCTCGTAGAAGGTCCTTGAGGTCAGTGCTTTGCGAAGCCTTGACCTCAAGACTATTAAAAATCTGAAGACTATGAGCTTAAAAGTTTGTGTCAGAAAACCAACCCATTTAAATCAATTTAACTGATTCTAACACCAACAACCCAGAATAATGTTACAAAAACTGGGTGTTTAAAGTGCAACTTACAGACACATTTCACAAATATTAGAGGTGGTGTATACAAAGATTTGGATTGCATAACCTGCAACGTCTTGAAAAGCTCCAGATTAACATGACATTTATTCCTATAAAGAGTGTATGTATACTTCTGACTATGAATCATTAAATCCGAGAAAATGAAGAATAATCAGTTTCTTCTTTTTTTTGAACATGGCAATTATGTGAATCTTTTTCATTTCAGAAATCAAAGGATTCTAAAAAGGGCCCAGTTGTCATACTGTCCATCACCTACAGAGGTGTCAAGTTCATCGATGCTGCCACTAAGGTAAAGTGATGTTAGCATCTGTGCTAACAAATATAAAGATTTCAACACAAAAATTGCTGTCAAATTGATGGAGATTGATTTCTTTTCACATTTCACCTCATGTCTGTCTCCAACAGATGATAGTTGCAGAGCATGAAATCAGAAACATCTCATGTGCCGCCCAGGACCCAGATGACCTCTGTACCTTTGCTTACATCACCAAGGACTCTAAGAGTGGCCACCACTTCTGTCACGTCTTCAGTACTGTGGAAGTCGTAAGTATTCAAACCAGTTTTAAACTGTGGGAAATGCACACATGTGCACCTGTTTGTCATTTCGTCAGGAGTTATAATAATCACTGCTCTTTGCATGTCATCAGCTACCTGCAGTTAAACTTGTATGCAAACATCCTGTTGGCATTTTATTCATCTCCATCATCTCATCAAAGAGCTTGATTTGGTCTCTGCTGTTAGACTGAATCACTTTTCATCTGAAGTTTTGCTCAGTGCCTCAGTAACTGTGAAAAGGTCAACAACAATCACTGCATTTTGTGTTTGTGTGAAAAGGGGTAATTATCAGTCATGAGTGTCAGCAGTCTGTGAATTGTCTGTGTTTTTTAAGCAGGAAGAAATTCTCCTGAATAGGTTTCCTTTTAGTTGTTGTTCAAAACATTTTAATGTGTAATGATACATTGTGCTGTCTGGAGCTGTTCAGGGCTAACAATTCATCTACTAATATTGCATGTGCTCATCATTTTGTAGTAATTAAGATTTGTAAAACAGAATCACGTTTGTTCATATATATACCAAAAAAAGGCCTATACTGATTTTATGCATAACAAAGCCTTAGTTGTACATAAAGTACATAATTTACACATTAAGCAGTACAGAGTTCGACTTGAAATAATACTTTCAAGTGGAAAGTATTATTTCCATTCTACACATTTTGGAATGCCACAAATATCAACATATTTTCCTGGGATTGTAATCACAGGTCAGCATAAAGAAGGAAATGGGAGAAGAAAAATCTAAATTCTTTTACAAATAAAAATCAAAAACATTATGATGTGCTTTTGCCTTGAATAAAGTTCAATTTAACCAATTGCCAACAGACTTTGGGGAAATTACAGGGAGAACATGCAGGAGGCTTCACCTCATGCAGTTGATGGGAATATGGATGGAGTGTGATATACCAAATAACTTTCAGCTGTAATTATAGTAAAACATGGTTCTGCAAAGCTTTGAGTTATGGAGGCTGAATAAAAATGAATAAAGCATTTTTGAGAGTATAGGTGTAAGTTAATGTTTTAACTTTATTTTTCTGATTTAGATCCAAACGTATGAGATCATCTTAACACTGGGACAGGCATTTGAGGTGGCTTATCAGATGGCAGTTCAGTCCAGGGCGAGACACTATGTGCCTCCAACATCTCTGGGCTCAGAGTTCATAGAAACCAAAACCAGCCGCCCAGTGTCTCAGTCGTGGAACAGCACGAGAAGATCAGCGGTGAGTATCAAGAAAGGAGGATAAAATGGTTTTTATTTGGCTTTTCTTGTTATTTGAAGTCATTCAATGTTTATAAGGTGAAGGAACTGGTAGAAATATGCAGTTATGGAGTCATAATTCAGAAAATATACACAGACCTCATGACCGAGTTCTCTCCCTCCGCTACTCAATTCCCAATATGCCACCTACAAAGGAAAATTTGCTGTGTGTGGGGAAAAAAAGTGATGAGTCATTACTTTTTCACCAGCTTCCACTCACATACCCCACAGCACTGAGAGTCCATCCCGATCAGTGGAGATTTTCTATTGGTGCATATGCGAAAAAAAAAAAAAAAAAAAGAAGTGATGAATGAAAGCTTTATTTGTTGCTCACAGGCAGATGAATGATACACTGTGGGTCAATCTTAAAAGCTCAGCCCCCCCGGTGGGAGGACACGCCTGCATGTTCTCACCTATGATTGAGTAGGCTGCGTATTTTCTCCCAGGGGGACGCATTGACATATTGACCTTTCTGGCAGCATATAATAGGCGTTCAGCAATCACTGTCACCTCAGAGTGTGTGTATGCTGCAGGACCAACTGCTTATGCAGAAACACAAATCATTTTGTTTTACCACCTGCCTCTTGCCATAAAATATGGAGTATGCACACATCTGCATAATGAGCCTGGCTCAGTGTTCAGGTTTTAGATGAGATGGGGACTGATTTTTGTCATCTGTGATTAGTTTTAATGCTTCATGCTGCTCCAAAATGTTGTTGGTTTAAACAAATTTTATATATCATCCCCAAAGTGTTGTTAACTGTCCCCAAAGCCCCATCCCACAATGTTACAGTTGTTACAACATTAATGGCTTTGAGTGTCAGGAAACCAGTAGAGTTTAGCAGCTTAACAAGGACTTGTGCGTCTCTGATAGGGCTGCAACTAATGATTATTTTATAAATTGATTAATTGATTAATCAGATAAAAAATATTCATTTAAGCTTTCTTTAATATAAGAAATATACAAAAAAATGCAATAACATAGCATTCCTGTAGTGTATGCTTGATCAGTTGTAGATTAATTGATTAATTATTGTATTAACTGATTAAAAATTGGATGGCAAAAAGTTCTTAATTAAAATGTTCTTTTTACAGAAACTGTTTTAATTTGACTTGAGGCAAGTGAAATTAAAACTATACAGCTTGAGGGGTTCTTATCAGACAAGGGATTTTTCTAAACTTAAATGAAGATGTATATATTTATGGTACAGCTTTGGCTAATTGCTGCTCTTCTTACGTTGTCTGTGTACACCAGTTAACAATTAATCAATACTAAATTAGTTGGGGATTATTTCAATAACTGATTAATTCTGACTCATCCGATTAATTGTTTCAGCCCTAATCTCTCTAAACTAGAAAATCAGTGAAGAGATCATTTATTTCAGGAATTCAATACAAAAAAATAAACTTGCATACTTTATGGACCAATTAAAAAATAAGTGATAAATGTCAAATCTTTATTTCTTTTCATTTTGACATTTATTGTCTTGTACTTAATGAAAACTTAAAATTCAACTTCTAAGAAAATTAGAATATTTCCTTTAAAAATTAGGCCAACTTAAAAAAGGGGGCTAGTATAGGATGCCCACCTATTTGAGAACTATGTAGTGTCGAGGGAACAGAATAAATACTTGTTGCAGCTCATTTTACTATTTATTGAGGAGTTAAGGAAGCCCAGGTTGGGTTAATAGTGGTGTTTAGCTGTTTTGCATTGATGGGCCTCATCTTCTCTCTCTTATGAGCACCCAGTCTGTGCAGGTTATTTTTTTCCCCATGGATTTTTCAATCATGTTGGTGTTTTGGTAGTGTGGGAAGGCACCAAGAACTGCTGGAAAGTAAAATCAGTATCTTATTAAGCTTGTTATTAAAGGGAGCCATGAACTGCTCTTAAGGTTGCTGGTAGGTGGCTGTGCTGACTTTGAAACTGACAAAACACAGCGGATCAACACCAAATGAAACGGCTCACCAAATCATCACTGTAATCATCACTGAAATATTAAACTGCACCCAGAGCTTCTTAGATTTTTTGTCCTCAGATTATAGGAACTTGATTTCAAAATGAAAAACAACATGTAGCTTAATCTAAAAAATAAGACTTTTTACTACTGGGCAACAATTTAGTCATTTTCGCAATTTCTTAGTTTCTTAGTTTAGGAAAGACTGTTCTTGTCTCCAGTTTAATAGTGGCTTACCGCAAGGAATATTGTACCAATGCCCTGGACATATCTGTGATCAAGAAAACTGACTCAGTATTATGCTTCACAAACCTTTTCAGGTTGTAATTTCCCTTGTTAGTTGTGCACCTTTGTCTGCAATGCCTTTTCCTTCCTCCAAACTCTCCATTAACATGATTGGAACAACAAACTTATTCAAAAATTACTTCTTGTGGCTCCTCCTTGTCCATCATGCAATTGTTGATGAGTAGGTTCTCCCCATAGCTATGTGGGATGCATTGATAAGTTAACAAAAACTTTCTGTCTGGAAAACTGATTTTGAGTTTTTATAAGCTGGAACTCAAAATCAACAGAAATAAACAATATTTATTTAATTAATTAATATTTAAATTATATGACCTTTAAACAGAACTACTGACATAAATCACCTTTTTAAAGATGATCTAAGATGCACCCGAAGTTGCTTAACACTTCCACCCTCAGTGCTGTGGAAATGTCTTCTTTAATTGCCCGGAACTGTTTTAAAATGTAAAAGATGTCCTAAGTATATTCTTGACAGCTACATGCGTGGCTTTATAAAAAAAGACTAAGCCTAAAGCAAACAGTCAGCCCCCGCAGAAGCAGCTGATCCACATGGCGAACCCACATCTAATTCCAGCATTTCAAAAATGATATGGAAGAATCTGACACCCCACTCTTGCTCTTTGTTTTAAAGTAATTAGGAAAGGCTTTTATGGTAATGGGTAATTAGTGAGTGTCTGCCAGCTACAATGCTTGTTGAAGTTACTCTGACAGATGCGTAAATGCAGAAAAGATGCAAAAGAAAAAAAAAATCAGTGGCTAAAATTCACGAAGATGCAAAAATAAAAATGCAAAGATGAGGATGGACAAATGCCAAAGAATAAATAAAATGGGCTTAGCAACAATTTTGCCAAACAGCATAATGCAGTAGAGATCAAACAACCACAAATCATATCTGTACTGTAAATGTGGGGTTATTTTTTTGGTTTATGGTCGTCACACACCTCCGTGGGATGCGTAAAGGATTTTTCACACGGCTTGGCGACTGTTTCATAATCCGTCCATGTGTGTCAGGCGTGCAAAAAGAGCTGCTGCTTATGATGAAACAAATGAACCTGATGTTTAATTAATCACACTCTGCTCCACCCTCACGACTGCAATGCATGCACACCACGTCAGCATGTGTAGAAATCCAAAGCTCTGCCGTCCTCGGCTGCTGCCGCTGCTAAATGGGATTGGGACGGTTGTTATTCAGAGCCCAAAATCCCCGACATGAAAACAGATTTTTCTAATGATATTCCTGTGCTGCTGCTGGATTTCTTCATTGTCCATTTAATGCTCTGTCCCTCCTCTCCTGCCTTCTTTTTTATAACATGTCTTTGTTCTTGTCTTCTCGGTCCTCCTGCTTCCCAGGGTGCCCCTCTGCTCGAATGCCGCTGCTGTCACTGTCACACGTGTACTACCCACCGTCCTTCCTTCCTCCCGTTGCACTCTGTTAGCCCTGGAATCCAGGTCCTTCTCTTTCCTTTCCTTTATTCAGCCCTCAGTCACCATACATCTGCTTACACACCTGAACCTCCTTTATATCTATTTTTATTATTATTATCATTATTATTATTTTGGCGATGCTGCAGTGCACTTTGACTCTTTGTTTTGTGGTTCTTAATATTTTGGAGCTCATAAAACCTCCTCATCCCTTTCCCCATCTCTCATCTCCATCTTACATGTTACAATTTGAAAATGAAATTAGCGGAGGCTTTGTGGGAAAAGGTGAAAAGGTCATGTGATTCTAGTGGCTATCGAGGGTTAAATTCATTGCAACAAGATTGCATTTGGTTGTCTCAGATGGATAGTTGCAAAATGCTTACCTTAAGTTATTCGTTTTTGCAATTTTGAAGTAATTCTGTCAGAATAAAGTATGAAGGAATGTGCATCTTGATTGAGCTGCTTCTTAACTACTAGTCAGAATACTCTTTAGCTTCCAGAGAGTCATATGTCTGGGTTTGCTGCTGCTGCTTACAGAAGCTGAGAGTATTTTCTGTCAGATGTCATCCATTCTCTGTGGATTGAGCCCTCAGTGTCTGTGATTATAACCTGATCACTGGACTGACTGTACCTCTAATCCACATGCACGTGTGTGAGCTGAGGACTTGTCAGTGTGGCGCAAATGGCCTCCACTGCCACACGTCTCACACCTCCTCCTCTCGTCCCTCCTCCCTCCCCACCCCCTCCGGCAGATCGACCCCCTGGAGATGGATGCCGACATGCAGTCGCTGGGCAGCACCACCTGGCTCTGCGACCAGCGGGACTCCAACAGGCGTCCCGTCAGCACCAAGTACGAGACCACCATATTCTGAGGCCGGACTCTCTCCCCGCCCTGCTCCCTGCCACCCCCCACGGCCGCCCCCCGCTTCTCACTGCACCTCCCTCGTACTTTTTTCCGCTGCCCTTGCATCTGGTTCTCCGCTCATCTCTTTCTTTCACGGAGAAACACACAAACACACACACACTCACAGAGATACATACATGTGAGCCCCGTGCCTTCTCACTGTGATGGTATAGCATCCCTCAGGGCTGCCTCCTCCTGCACCTTCCTTTGCCCCGCCCAGCGACCCACGCCGACCTCCTACATGCCATGACAAACACTCCTGCGGCTCCCCCCAAGCTCCCACAACATCCCTGGCAGCCCCCCCTTCGCCTGTTGCTGCTGCAGCTAATGGTGGAGCCCTGGAACAGATGATCCTGGACTGATCTCATTTTACAGTGGCCCTGCTCTCTCAACCAAACTGCCTCTTCCTCCTCATCCTCCTCTTCCTGACAACTTGCATCTGCCTACAAATCCCCAATAGCTCCCAGAGGTTGCATCTTTATTCTTCTTCTTTCAAGACATTTTTTTTTATTATTTTCTCCACAGGCAAAACAAGTATGTTAATTTTTGATTTGTTCAAGCTTGACTTCACAGCAAGTTCAAGTATTTTTAGATATGTTGGAATGATTTGTGTAAGGCTAAATTGGTCTATAAGCTTAACTCTTAAATGAACAGTTTGACATTTTGGGAGAAAATGTTGATTATTTTCTTGCAGAGGTTTGAGAATAGTGGTAGATATTATATTTTTGTAATAGAGGCTCAGCTTTGTTCTACATATTATGCATTTAGACATGCATGATATTTTAATATTTATTTAATATTTAATTTGTGCAAAGCATTTCTCTGCAGGGGTCAAAATCTAAGTTTGTAATTACTCTTTGTTACAGAGGTCATGCTGTTGCATTCAACATGACTCCTACTGTTATTTGTCAGACCTGGAGAAAAATAGTGAATTTTATTGAAAATGGCATCAATAGTAATTCCTACATACTACAGTAGAACTGAAGGTCTACAAATATTAAAATCAAGGAGGAAATGAGAAAATTGTACTTGGGGTAGTACAAACAGATTTTTCATGCTTTTCTTAACATTTATTTAGATTTTCTATAGTACATGTCTTATTTTGATAATCAAAAATTATTAAAATGAAATTTAAAGATGAACTTAGTAAATAAAAATGTAGTTTTTAAGTTTTCATAATGATTTTTTTGGTAAATATCTATCTACAAATTAAAGTCAATGGACAAATGTGCTTCATTTACAATAATTTATTTAGGAGTTATCTGAAGAACAATTATTTCATATGGATTTTTTTTCCCATTACTGAATACATTAGCTCTAATTAGACATTGGATTTAAAAAAAAAACAAAAAAACTTTCTTTTTAAAATATGTTTATGGTACTAGTAAAAGAAAGAAAATATTTTCCTCACTTTTGCATTTGTTAATAATCAAATAATCAAAAAAACATGTGAGTTTGTTGGAAAATGTGTTTTTATTCAAAAAATTGTTATATTTTTAACATAATAGGTTTCATTTTTTTCTTTGTTTTCTTTTGGATGGATTACAATAAAAACAGAAGTGTAATTCACAAGCTAATATCGGCATATCAACATTTATCCATGGTTATTTGTGAGTTATCAGTCTTCATTCTCTGCAAGAAAGCAACTTCGTTGTCCTCAAAATAATGACCTGTTCCTTTAAGACTCCCAACAATATAGATTTCAATTGTGCAGAGTGACTATGTTGTGTTCACATTTTTAAGTATATTTTTTTATTTTTGACTTATTGATTTGTTTTCTTTCAAGACAGTTATATACTTTTTTCTTTCTCCATCTTTAGCCTGTCCTGTCTTACCAGGCATCTACCACTGTGAGGCACTATGAGGAGGCTGCTTTGCTAGCATGGGATGCAAGATGGACAAATAACATAAATATATATAAATATATATATAAGTGAAAGACAAAAACAGCAACATGCAGCAAACAACCTGTATTTTTTTACTCATTTGTACAGTACTCATAGTAAGACCACATATGGATTGGTCACAAATCTATCACTGATGTCTGAACTCAAAGTGGACTGAGAACTGAAACCTCCTTACACAATATTGCAGTAATTATAATTAACTAAAAAAATCCCACCTGATCTCCTATCCTGCCAAACTCCAGCACCCAACAGCTGCACGCCTACAGCCAGTTTTTAACAAACAGAAAGGAGAAAAAAAAAAAAAAAAACACATTTTGGATTTCCTGCTGTATCTAACTGTGACTGGCTGGAAAGACGTGTAGATGATGGTACAGGTTTGTTGAGATGAGTTTGGCCTTGTACTGCCCAGTGCCTGTCAGCATTAATGGTAGCGCTGAGAGCCTGCAAATCTTCTTCATTTAAAAGCAAAACTAAAACCACTGTGTTTAAAAAAAATCAAAACAGCACTATCCCTTTTAAAACTGTCTTCTTACAGTGCAAGTGTAGTATTAGTGCATTTTGTGATACTTTTTTAAAGATGGGAGGTAATTGAAAACAGATTATAAATATCTCAACAGAGATATAGAGAAGACAATGACACAGAAAATAACTAAAGTAATCATATTTAGGATGTTGGCAGTAGTCCCAGACTTTACGTATTTTTGTAATCTACAATCAAAGATCAGTTCATTGAATCTGTAGTTTGGACTTTTGAAGTGAGGATATAATAAAAAGAAAAAAGACATTAATGTCTTACCTTCAATAATGAAGTCTTTTGGTGTTTTCATTCAGACAAACAAAAAATGGTCATGTCCTGAAGGCTGAAGTTAAAAAGTAATATGAGAGAGATATATACCAAAAAATGTTATTTTTCAGTTTGATATCACTTTTCTGTTTGACAGTTACTTAGATTGGGTGTGCCATCAATGACCTTCCTGTGTGAAGCACATGCATCCGTTTATAATCTGAACTTGCTTCACCCTTGATGATTTGCGGTGAGTTGGGATGGTATTGGTGCTGACCTCCAGCAGTTTTTGGGTGAGAGGCCTGATGCTCCTTTCATGTGCTTCCCGGATGTCACTGGGCAACAAAGAAACACACAAGACAAACACTGTGCAGACGACACATTTATAGCAATTTAGAAAGACGCCTTAACCGAACAGTCATGTTTCTGACTCATAGGAGGAGGCTGAATAATGAGAATAAGATTCAATGTGTTCCCTGATAAACTTTTCAAGCAATTGGAAACATTTTCATCTTAAAACTCTTCACCCAGTAGTTTGGTAACACCCTTCTATTATATCTCAGTCATTTGGATCAGTGAACCAAAAATCATACATTTCTGGTCATGTAACGTAGGTTCGACAAGCAAATTCTTCTTCTCTAGTGTGCTGAGTTTGCTTTATTCTGGCACGATGTAATGACGTTCGCTTTCCTCAACTTCAAATTCAAACTTTGATGAAACCTTTTGGCATGTTTTTATTGTCAAGTTCAAGTTGATAAGAACTTAATTTATGATGCAATATAAACTCTGTTCTTCAAAAATGGGTCAGAATGTTGTTTCATTGGTTGAAAAGGTTTATAAAATAGTGTTCTCACATAGATTAACTTACTTTTAGAAAAACAATGCAGATCATAAATCAATTATGTTTTTATTATTATAAGCATTGGCTTTATATGAGACCATTACGATCACTATTTCCATGGTCCATTTTCAATTGCTGTTACATGCAGGAAGTTAATTGTTGTTGCATCTCCTATGTCTGTTTAGAAAGTAAAAAAAAAAAAAAATCTAAAGTTTCTATTTAAATAATCTCCAAACACAAGGATTTATTTTGTTTAAAAAAAAAATACTAAAAATATTTTACACAAATTACTATGACATATTAGATAGTTTTTTTTAAGATGGTAGAAGTCCACTTAGTGTTTTTAGCTGTTAGTTTCAGCCTCCAGGACTAACCGAGATGTTTGCTGTTAATAACCTTCTAAGATAACCCCTCTTCAAAAATCCTGAACTTTAACACCAATATATTTATGAGCCCCCAGCAGAGATTGGTGCACATTTCCCTTCATGGCAAGCTTATTATACATGATTCTATGTAGCTTTCTATTTAATTCCACTTCCGAATCTGGTACAGTACATGTAGTGTCACTTCACGTAATTGAGAGTGTTCTGTTTTTTCCATCGAGTTAATGCAAATAGTATGTAAAGCTGGTAACAAAACATGGTTATTTTTTAAACCAAGTATTTTCCTCCTGCACTGTGATTGAAAAACAGAAGAGAGATGCTGATTGTGACGATGAGACATGTCTGGGTGCCCCCTCCTGTGCACTGCCAGCTGTGTGTGCTGTTTGCTTTGTTTTTGTCTGTCCTCATGGACGTTTGGACTGCTACATCACTGGCCGCTGTCCTTGTTTCTGTGTGCCGCAGGAGGATTGGGAGAGTTCTTCTCCAAAGACAGTGTGTCTGAAGACTGTATAGATGTTGCTGCTGTCTGTGCGGCACTGTGGTTGTGTCATTGCCACTTTGTTCTGACTTTTATCTGTTAGCTTCCACTGATGATGCATGTTTGGCAGTGTCTTTGTGTTTTGTCTCCTCTGATGCATTTGGCCTGAGCAGTCTCTGTATGTACTGTACTGTAGCAGCGTCTCGTCTCCATTCTTTCATCTGCCATATGTCTTTTATGTTCCCACTCTCTGTTTACATGCTAATTCATCACCCATCCCTCCGTTTCCACCCTTCTCACCATTTTTGTCACTCGTCCCCTCCATTTTGTGTGTCTCCAGGACAACCTGCTCTCGTATGGCTGCACACTATAAAAGAGAAAAAAAAAAAAAAGCATTACACTTTAATGAAGAGCAGCTATTTAAAGTGAGAATTGGTAGCATGATGTGGCTCTGCATGTACCTGTCCTCTTTTTAACATTCGTATTCTCCCTGTGTAGCTCGCTCCAACGTTCAAGTTTCCGGACACCAAGCTGTGAGTTGAAGGGGAGCAGCCGATGCGAGTGTGTTAGCGTGTGTTGAATTAGTGCACAAAGCAGTGGGGAAATGGTTAAAAGAGAGAGAGAGAGAGAGAGAGAGAGAGAGGGAAAAGGGGCCAACCAGCGTTACTCTGACATTTAGGTCTCACTCTGTACACCTCCTGCTCCTCCACTGCCCCTGAGATGAATTCCCAACTCACAGTCAAAAGGTAACTTGTGGTCCCACATCACTGGCTGAACAGGACCTGTGTATCACTCCAGTCTCGAGAAAGGTCAAGTCTACTTCCTGGCCTCCGTGTGACTTACGGATCTTGTCATGTAGGTACTGTTATGTATAGAGCACTGTAGTAACATAGACCATTAAGGAGAATTTCTGTTGATTTGGGTCTACTGAAGATAGCAAGAGTGCGGTTTGATAAAGGGTAACAAAAGAGAAAAAATAAACTGTACCAGCATACAATGCTTTGCCCATATTTGTGGTCAGAGTATGGTTTGTTGTTGAAAATGTGATACTGTTTCAAATTTCAAAGCAATATTATATTCATGATATTAAATAATACAAAGACTAAAGAAACCCTCCTAAGTCTGTTGTCAGCATTGATTTTCTTTACATGGCTGAGCAGTTAAAAACAGACACATTACACCAGCTGTTTGAAATCAAAAGTGACATTACAAGATGGTAATTATTGTACAATTGTGCTTTCATTGTTTCCCCCACTGAACAAGATTAGTGGGTGGTGCGACTTCTAATCTAAACAAACGATTAGCCCCGTTTGTGCCTCTCTTGTACTTTATTATTTTCAAGTTGCAGAGCTGAAGCGCTCACTGATCTTTGGGAACCAAAAAGAAAGAAAAGAAAACACAAAGATTAATACTGCTGTGTCGTTGTTGGTGTTCAGAGATCCGTCTAAGTATGAAGAAAAACAATTAAATGTCAAGTGACTAATTTTAAGCGTAACCGGGAATTACTTGAATTTCAACACTTCACATTCTGCAACATATTGTTAAACACAGATTTACCTTGTATTTTTTATGTGCTGTACTAAACATGTAAAAACAAATATATAATCTTTGTAACAATGTCAGTAAACTTTCAGCAAAAGGAACAAGTCAAAAATCTTTGTGGCACAGGATCCTGGAAATCCCCCAAAACAACAAGATGAATTGTTAACAGACCTGACATGTTTGAGACTTTCTGAACATTTAGCTTGCAGCTAAGGCACAGCTCTGTAACTTCCCATCCACCTCACTGAGACAGCAGAAAATTCACTCAGTTAAAGAAGCATCCCCACTGTTTTCTCACATTGTGCTTCGTTGATGTAAACTGATAATAAATAAAAAAAATCTAATTTCATTAATAGACTGTGAAAAATTGCTCAATAGGATGAAAATTTCACAAAAGAGTAGATTAAAGATATATAGCTTAAATAATTATATTACATTATATTTTTGAAACTTGCTTAAACACCTTTGCCTTGAGTCATAGGGTTACATACTCTATCACAGTTAGCTTCAATTTGTTTAGATTTTTTAATGTTCATATTGATTTATCTTTATTATAGAGGAAGCCAATTACACAACACTGACTTCCTATGTTCAGTTCCTAAGTACAAATGATTATGAATCAAAATAAATAAATTAATTTACTTTAATATTTTCTTCAACATTTTAATGCACTTATCATCAAAGAACAATAAATGTATTAACCACAAGAAAGGCATCTATTCTACTGCATGTGTTTTATCATCTAAAGGTGTCTTTTGGATCATGGTGGAACCACATTACTAATATTAAACATAAAACCTCTCCAAATAATTTTACTTACTGAAGCTGAAAGAACCTCCATCCTGTGTACAGAGGAAGAACAAAACTAAATGTTGCAGGAACTTGACACAAAAAAATAGGATCTAATGTAAATAAAGAAAAATATAATTCAATTAAATTTTGAAAGGTTGGTTAGTCCTCTTGATAATTCAAGAGGACTAACCTGGATTTGAAATTACAATTCATCTCATTGAAAGAAGTTTCAAGGCATGAGCCATCACAAGGGACTGATCAACCAATCAGAAGCAAAGCTGTAAAAGCATTAGCTGATCACAAAGGAATTCCACAATTTTTATAAAACACCACATTTTGATGTGGATATCTTTAATTTCCAAAAATCTTAGTAACTTATCACTGTAGACTTAATAATGAACTGAGGTTGGTTTCCTATTCACACTGTTGTTTTTAAAGGAGCCAAGATCCAAAACCGCTTTTCAAAGAAGTTAAAATACTATTTTGGTACATAATCGAGTTCTACAGAGATGATTGTCTCGTCTAAATGATTCCCTGCAGACCACAAGCTTCCGAGGTTCAATTTCATAATGAAACTCAAAACTGTGACTTAAAACGAATACAAACTAAAGTTACTTTAGACCGAATCTTTATTATTAAAATAAGCTTATATATATTTATCAATATCAAAAATCTCATAAAGAAAAATAACTGCGTCATTGTGGTAGATTAAAGAATATAAGTGTAAGTTAATTGTTTTAGTAAAAAGATATAATGAGCACTTTACTCATTTTCACATTAATCGTTGATTATGGCTCTCAGTCTGGAAAGTTGTGTTGTAAGTAAGCTGCAGACCAGAAAGAGAAAAAAAAAAAAAAACTTTATTACTTATTTTATTACTACAAAGAAACTCCAAAATAAAGCAGCATATATTATTATGAAGGCCGTATGTGGGATATTTATTTTACGCAGTTAATTATTTTTAAATATAGTTTTTCTCTAAGGGTATTTGTTTGAGATTCATGTATTTTTATTTACTTGTTCTGTAATTTGAGCTGTTTGAATGGCTGTGAAATATGAAAAAGGAAAAAAAAAAAAAAAAAAAAAAAAAAAAGCATTTTGTTTCCCAATAAAAGCCTGTTTATTTACACAATTCCCTCATAACAGTATATATAGATCTGGTTTATAGTCAAAGGTGCAAAGGAAGAATAAAAAGAAATACAAAAAAGTGCCCAATGTCTTTGGTAATTCATACATAAACATTCATCAACATCAAACAAGATAAAGCATTGAATAAAATATTTACAATATTTTAGCATATATTTTTGTCTTGCCATTTTGATCTCTTGTCATTTATTTCTACTACATATTCTTGTTTTATGAACACAAATTTGTTATCATTCAGTAATTGCCTTTGCTTTCACTCACTCTCCTTAGTCATAACATTAGAGAAAATATTCAGTTTCTGTACTCTAAATATAACTAAAGAAGTTCAGCAACACAGATTTCCAGATTTTCATCTCAAGCTCACCCTCATAATTAAAAAGCAAAAATGTAACAAAATACTAGCTTATGATCATGTCACTGGGTTTTTTGGTTCAGCCCCATCTCAGCGCGAGTCCTCCCCAGTTTCGCTCTCTCCTGACGGCAGCAGCAGTTTCTTGAGGATGGGTGCGTAGAAAGGACCGAAGACGGTTCGATTGAAGTGGACAATTCGCCCAAAGGCCGTCCCCAACTCTACGAGCTCGGAACTCACCAGCCCGAGGGGAAAATGCAGCTCTGGAGGGCTTTTAGCTGAGCCGCCTTGCAGCATGGCCAGGAGGACGCCCCGAACTCTTTCTCCTGGTTCGGAAAGAGAGAAAGATGGAGGAAAGTCAGAACTGTGCAGAGGCTTTCATCAAAGTTTGAAAACATGTAAACACTGAAAAAAAAATCATAAAAAGTGCTCACTATTTTCTCCCATTAGCTAAGAAAGAAAATGGTTAGTTTCAAGTCATCCTTCTCTTATGAGGAAAATTGTGCATCCCTAAACACAAGCTTTTAACAAACGTTAATAATACATTTAATTTAAAAGCTTGTTAAGATGCCAAAGATTTACAGAGCCAGTATAAGATCAAACAACATTAAAATGGGTCAAAAGTTCTACAGGTGAAAAAATGTGTTTTCAAAACATATTTATATGTGGTAGTTTAAATTGAATTGTAAATACATATGTTGTATAATTAAGTAAATTTGTCTCTGCTCTCTTACACATGTCAATATTTTATTAGATGAGAAAAAAAGTTTATGTAGAAAAAAAAAAAAAAATTAAATCAATATACCTTAAAAGCATACAAAAATATTTGAATTTCTGTCAATGTTAAGAATTTATTTCATCTGACATCCTCATTTTTCAAATTCAGTGGGCGGGGTTAACACCACTATGATCAAGGCCATTGGTCTGCCTGTTAAGTCAACCAATCAGATTTTCTAAATGATTTATTTATTTGAAAAGCCATTAAGGAAATCTGAATTATTTTAAGATAGACGGTAGCACAGGAAAAATGAAATACTTAAAATTGTTTTGAATGTATGGTGTATTAAAATTCTAATTTCTGACTTATTAAAAGATTTTTTCTATTTGAATATGTAAATATTTGCTTAATCCTTTTTTTTATAGGACTGTGGCACTTACAGACTTTCTTATTAGACAAGACAATTTATCTAATGCAGACAGAACCGAATAGATGCACAGCCGCTGAAAGTCGAGCTCTTTGGAGGAGAGAAAAATCATTACTGGAAGAGATTCTGGTGTTTTATAATAATAAAAAAGTATGTAGGTGGAAAAGTTCTGAGCAAACTGAAGCTGTTCTAGAAACTTTAAAGGAAGGGAGTTAAAGAGATTTTGAAAAAAGCTGATTAAAATCTCAGTTTTATTGCTGCTTCAATAGAGAAAGTTGGAGGAGAAATAGTATGACGTTTTGTACAGAAACAGGGATTTGAGGTTTGAAGATTTGAATGTCATTAGAATAGTAAAGTAAATTGATATAAAATTTTCAGGAATTTATTTAAAAAAAGAAAGGAGATAAACAGGAAAGGACTGAAGACAGAACATTGGTGAACACCGGTAGGGGATGGAAATGAGTTAGATTTGAACACATTGATTTAATAGTGCTTACTTTAGCCAGGGAGCTCAAATTTAAACAAACTGAGATGTGTGGCAGTCATACAAACAGAAAATAATCTATTTATGGGAGATAGCATGAAAGTCTGCAGCAAATAGGGATGAAAGTGATTAATATTCCAGTCCAGTAGTTTCTGTGCAAGGCATATTTTTTTGGTGTGAAATTGATCCATTTTCCCATTAAGGTATCTGCATTTTCTGCACCACACTTTAATTAAAGAGAACAACCAGAATGAACCAGTAAGTGCCTGGAAAATAACTGCTCCTGGAATCCTGCCTGACCTATAAGTGTGCGGACCGGGTTGTTATTCGTCCACAGGTCAGATATTTGTCCTCTCAGCAGATCCTGGCTCTCCTGATGAAACTCTCCTCCCCCCTGGGTGCTCAGAGCGTCTTTCACCTGCTGCAGCACCGCCTCCCCGAGCGCCAACAGGGCCCTCTTCAGGTCAGCTTCCCTGGAGAAACAGAAACTAGTATTAAAATGTGTAACCGCTAAAATCTATCAGGCTTATAGAAATTCATTCTTTTATGCAGATCGCTAATCTAGGGGGTAGACATTTTGATTAATTAAAAGCCTGTTGCGATAAATTAACAAATAGTAGGATTATAAAGTTGTTGGACTACTGCCATCCAATAATAATGGCAAGGCTATTCTTAAACAGAAAGAATGAGGTTAGCTGGATCTGTCCTGACAACCTAGTTGCCTCCTGTCACCTCCATTGGTGTCCATCTCATACAATACCTGTTCTCCATGACAGCCAGTACATGCATCACCCAGTCCTTCTCTTACCTGGTGTGACTGCCCTCCAGCAGGGCGGTGATCGTCTGCTTGAGTTTACCTACAAACCCTTGCAGGGAGAAAGTGACGCCCCGACACTGAGTGGCGGTCAGGAGCAGCACGGAGGCCTCCAGGACCAACATCTGGAGCTGGTGGCACAGAGCGTCCAAGCGGGTCCGGTCCATCAGCATGCTCTGCAAAACACAGTCACCTCGATGCCATGAGTGACTTTAAGCTCTAGATGAATTCAAACTAAGTGTGTGGCGCAGACTCGATGTTGATCAGCGAGTTTGTAACTTCATCCGACATTGCTGTGTTGATCCGTGTAATAAAAGGGTTTGGAGCTGCTGTTCTACAAGAGCTCCAATGTCCTGTCACATGCTTTAACATGCCGCAGGGTGAGGAAGAGTGCATGGAGCAGCTGAATATTCCCCCCACAATCAATAAAATATCACGTAGTGTAATGAAAGGTGCAGCGAGATGTAATTTTCTGAGTTGCCGCTGACCTCAGGATATTTCTGGTCATGCGGGTCCCAGTGGAGCAGATGCATGTAGGCGCGGTTGAGAATAGCAGTGGCGCTGGGGAGAGCTCGACTGTCAGGACCGGGAGAGTCACACTGAGCTGGGAGCGCCGCTGGGAGCGCCGCCGCCTCCTCGGACGCTGCAGCCACAAGCCAAGCAGCTGTGTTGTCTAGAGAAGCTGAGAAAAGAAAAGGGACATGCTTAAATAACACACACAATTAAACTGTAGTGCAAATACCACAGAGGATCTCTTGAGTTTTTGGATTATACAGGTTCAGATTAGTTCATGCTTTCAAGAAGTTCTACAATCTCCACAGCAAAACATTTCTAATATCAGACAACTGAGATATCTTGATATTTTTCTCAGATGAGCTTTTCACAGCACAAGAATAGGGCTGCACTAAGCCATTATTTTACCTATCAATTATTATATTCCATTAGTTATTCCCACAATTAATCAATAAAAAGGATTTAAAACATTGGCACGTTCACATGCAGATTTTTCATTTTAACACTCGAATCTTTCTTATGCAATGTTAAAAATAAGCTAAAAGGCAATTAAAACAAAAATTTATGATTAATGTATTGATGTTTTATGTGTGATGTAATGCTCTAATCATTAATGTATTTTCAAAGTAAAATATAATTTTGTGTATGTAAATAGTCTATATGATAAGTTTTACATAGTGAACACAGTTACTGAAATAAACTTTACAATAAAATTACAATTTATTTATGACTGCAGATGGCAACAATATTGTTTCTATCAGGTAAAATTACTCTCTGCTCTTTCTTCCATGCAGCTGTTACTGCCATTTTCAGAGCTTACAGATGGGAGGTTGTGTTGTATAAAAAAGAGATTTTTGAGGAACACGAAGCTGTGCCCATACACATATGGGTACAGTCACATAGATATATTTATCTTTTTATTTTATTTTTACAAAACTTACTAGTGCTCTGAAGAGGCAGAAAAACAATAGAAATGGAACCTGTTTCATTAATCAGTGGCTTTAGTTTTCCATGTGTGACTGCCAGCTCAGTTTCTCACACAGGGCATTAGTAGATAAAAAGTGGAGGATGGTGATTTAGTGTGACAGAGGTCAGAATCTGTTTAATTGAATACCGAGACATTAAATTACCGTAAATGTTTCTCTCACAAAGTCACCTATGCCATCTACATATATCTCTGTCACTGCTTAATTAAAACAGAGGAGTGAAACAAAGATAGATTTCCCCCCCTTCACCTGGTTGCTTGTCCAGGATCTGCTGAAATTTGGCTCTCTCATACTGCACAGCCTGCTGCAGTAGATGAGGCCTCAGGCTCTGGATGGTGAAGTTAACCATGTCGCTCTTCATCACTCCCAAGACGCGGAAGATACCCCTGAAGGAAAAGGTTACTTACGTTTACTTATTTATTGACGGTCCCATGGAAAAGGGTTTCATATCTATAGGAGCTTTTCACATTTTGTCACATTAAAAGCTCAACCTCAATGGATTTCATTGAGATTTTATGTAGCAGACCAACAGCAACTAGTGAATAATTGGAAAGAGGAAGGCGAGGGCAGACGGTATTCAACCTTCTTCAGGAATAAAAATCTGAAAAGTGCACATTTGCATTCCCCCTATACTATGATTCACCTACAGTAGGTGAAATCCAGTGCAACCCATTACCTTCAAGTTACCTAATTATAAACACATCTTATCTGTGTGTAAGATGAGCTCAGTATAAATACAATGGAGGGCTTTTTCTTGTAGCAAAATGTGAAATGTGTTTAAGACTGTGATGACTGGATTGACATATTTTTTTTTATCTTTTCGTTGTATTTTATGACATTTTTTACATAAATGTGACAGATCATGCTGCTTACCGAAGGAGCTCCACGGGCTCTTTAAGGTCTCGCAGTGCCCTGACCTCAGGGTCACGCACAGGAGCGCATAAAGATGCCATCATATTTATGACAAATCCTGCCAGCCTGCAGAGGTCCAGGGCTCCATGTTGGACCTGCTGCTGGATCAACTCCATATCCAGAACTTCATCCAGCTGAGACCTCAACCTAATGTGACCAGGCAGCAGCAGCGACCCAAGCATCTGAAAGGAAACAGAAGATGTGTTGCTGTAGTTTTACCAAAATGTTTGTTATTAAAGACTCATCGCAAATCTCTGATCCTCTGAATTATGGATGCAAACAATTAATTGATTTACAATTGACTGCTGATTTATGGTTTGTTAGATTAAAATGAATTCCAATCAATTAACTAATAACATCCATTTAATGTTTTTTTACGTTTCACTGCCAAACAGAAGAGGGCGATGCTGGTCATCGTTAAACTGAGCCAGTCACGCAGAAACAAAGACAGCAGAGTCCTGACGGAACAGAGTCTGGTGTATGTTGCAAAATGCACTTTATGCGGTTCTGTTTTGAAGTTAACACCTTAATCGCAATCATTCAACCAATCTGCATGACAAAGAATCGTCATCTTCTCATTACTGACGCGCTATTAAGGTGAGGATCCGATGACAGAACAAGCGAAGTGCAAAACACAGGAAAAAACATGATGCCTATAAGCACGATTAATTTTGAGTTCAGTCGTAAATGAATGTACTTCCTGGTGCAAAGTTTTAACATTCCTTCAAGGAATAATCACAGACAGTACTTCTGTACAAACATCTCTCTGTTGATTGGGAATTGAGCATTTTACATATTTTATTCCTTTCGTGTAATATTTTATAAATATGTCTAAGAAAACACATTTTTTTGTTTATTCAGTCAATATTTAATACAGCTGACACAAAATAATGTTAAAAATAATGCTTTTTTTTTTTTTATTCAATATATTATAAACGATTTAGCCTTTCCTGCTGTCATCTTAATAAAGGTTGGCTTTTCAAAAAGTATCTTTCAAATTAAAGAAAACTTACAGTTTTGAGCTCCTGCAGCAGGATAACTGCTTGGCTGTAGTTTGGGGGATCACTGCTCAGCTGTTCCTGCAGACTGTTCCAAAACGCCCGGTGCATGATGTCTGTCACTCTGCCCTCCAGGCTAAAACAGAAGCAACTGTTTAATTTAACTCAACAGTTTTGATTTGTGAAGCAATAACTGGTTGAATGCATCTTGCCTGTCAGTGGGAGGGCTTTTTGGTTTGATGCAGAAGTCTCCATTCACCACTATCTCATGTGCAAGGCTCAGGTTGGAAACACAGTTTTCCAGCTCCATCAGACTGGATAATGAGGCAGTGGGTGGACTCCCTGATGTGGATACACACACGTACATCCACGGTTAATTAAAAGTGCCGTAGTAGTAGTAGTAGTTCAATTACTAACAGGCTCTGAAGGTGTCTGAGGACAAGAGCAATTCTAATAAAGATTCACATACCTGTGGGAGAGTCGAGTTTTTCCAGACTGGGAAGGTCAGCTGAGGAATCATCAAAGGGCTCTTCTCTTTGACTGGACATTTCTGCAGAATCCAACATTTATTTTCCTCATTAACAAGACATAACTGGATATTTAGTGGAAAAAGATAATTAAAACTGCGACCAATAAAATTTAGGTATCTATAGATTTGTGTCTTTCTCTCTTATTGTTAGTAATCAAATGGTTTTTATGTCATACATCTGAATGGATCTTAACTATAGCATACATGTTTCAACCTTTGAGTCAATAATATAAAAACATATATTAAATATTATAAGAAGTCCAATGTAAAACTATTTTAATTGTTTCCTGAAACAATACTGAATCAAATAATTAATTTACAATTTTTTATACTGTATTTTAATACATATAAAAATAAAATATTGGAGGTCAGGCAACTGAAAAATAACTTTTCATTAGCACGTTAAAGCTATAGTAGATGGTGTTATTATAAAGGTTAATTTAATTAAGGTAGTTGTAAGCTAACGTTTCCCCCTTTTCTCTTGCGTGACGGTGGAAAATTCAGCTGCCCTGTGAAAATCTTTCCCCTGTGTCGCGAACGCGCATTGCAGCCAGGTCAATAAATAAAATGACTGAACTCTTAGGTAGGATTAGGTTAACATATTAACCAACTAACTTTAAAAGTTAGACGCAAGTATTTCCAATTCCAGGAGTACTAACAGGACGTAGCAATTTCTATCCGTTTTTTCAAAGTGATAAAAGTTCACTTTGAATTGACAAATTCAGATACTAAAGATGCCACTTTAAACATAAACACATATAATTACAGCACTGTAATAATTTTTAATAGTTAACTTACCCGGCGTTGATTTTTAAATGACTCGAGATGTGAAACGTCAGACTGACAGTGAACGTATCAGCCGTTTAAATGACGTCTGCGTCAACGTTCAAGTTCAAACCAGGACCAAACCATTCACGTTGAAATAAACGTTAAGGTTAAAAGCACATATTTTTGCGGCCCCGCCTCATTTGAACCTGTATGTACACCACTGTTAAAACAAAACAACCTTTTAAATGTAAATTATTAACCTGTATTCATTTTTAGTAAGAAATACTTCAGAAATCCGCAATTTTCTTTAGTTTGATCGAAATCTCAAATCAAAACAAGGGGGCGTGTCTGTCCTGTAACTTCCTGCTGCTTTTCACTCAGTTGTAATTCAGCCCATCTCACCTGTTCTGTTTCTTTCTCCTTTTTTTTGAAACACAGTGGAAACAAAACGGAAAGCGGTCGATACTTTTGTAGAAACGCCCTTTTGTATAAAACTGCTACTTGTGAACCAGAAATATCATGTTTCCTGCCGCAGCTTCGAGAAAGATAGGCCGAGTGAAAGAGTCCGGATCAACCGAAGTAAACAGTTACAATATGACTGTTTACATTTAGACACACGTTTCAGTCTCCATTAAATTTCCTAATTCAAAACACTAATAGAGTCACATGTCCGTGTGATTTAACATATACCATTTGGGAAAATGTTATTATTGCCTTTGACTCAAGATCCTATTCCGTTGTACTGTAGGTGCAGAATACCCTAAAAAGTTTATTAATTAAAAGTTAATCAATTCGAAAAGTGAAATTCATAGCGATTCATTACACACAGTGATATATTCCTTACGTTTCTGTCCATTTCGATTATTATAGCTCATTTTGGAAATCAAAAATTCTGCTACTCAGAAAGGAAATTTGCATCAAACTAATGAAAAAGACTTGTTTTAATTAATAAATGCGGGCTTCCTGAAAAGCACATTAATAATGTATTTGATCAGGATGTGGCTTTGCAGAGGTGCTAAACAAGCCCAGATTGGTTTAATTGAACCTTATTTTCATCCGTTTTGGCTCGTGTGTCTCATCTTGTTTGACAATACTCCATAAATCCTCTATGGGTGTTTAGGTAACTGAATCTGCTGTTCTATCAAGCACGATAACCACATGGTTATTGAATCACCTTCCAGTGCCTTTGGTGGTGTTGTCAAGTGTCCAACACTGTGGACAACAGTCCTGCCGTCCATACTTATTGAATTCCCCAACATTCATAAATTCCCTTCAAGATTGTGGTTTTCCCTGCTAACTGTAAACGTTTTTCTATCACACTTCCTCCTCCCACTTAACTTTCCATCAATGTGTTTACTTATTATTGTTAACAAATATGAAGTCAGCGGTCTTTCCCATAATTTTAATTTATTTACTTTAAATTGAATACTGCACATTAGGATTAACCATTACCAAAATAAGTAAAAAAACTCTTGAAAAATACTCCTTTTGAGTATATTGACTTATTAAATAGCTAAAATAATTCAACTTTGTAATTATATTGACTTGCACCAAATAGTAATCACATTGCAGCACTAATTCAAAACCATACAAAAATTGAGCAAACCAAGACGAAAATCTTCTGCAAATTATTTATAGCTGCAAAATGTGTAACAAACCGTTTTCATAAATACAGGCATTTGACGAAGAATAATCTAAAAAAGTTCATTTTCTATCACACAAATAGTTTTTCATAAAAATAAAAAGAAATAGACAAAACTGAAGCGAGTCCAACACCAATGTATTTTATAAATTTGCATATATCAAAATATTAACCAAAATTAAATTTCTCTTTTAAAATAAAATGATAACTTATAGAAAGAACAGTTCCAAACTTTTCTTCAAATAAGCTGCTATACATGGACAAACTTGCATTGTTTAACAATTGCTAACCACACCATATTGTGTAGAGGACGAAAAAAAAAATAAAAATAAGAGCTAAAAGTTGGGTTGAGTCAAGAGAGCAGCAAACCCATTTTGTTCCTTGTATAAATTAGTGTCTTTTAAACCTGAGTCAGAAAATCAATGCAAAATTTTAGTTAATTATTCTGAAAAAGTAGATAATTTGTAAGTAGTTTAAACCTACAGAAAAAACTAGTGACTGAAAAGAAAGCTGACACAAAAGAGGCTCCTTAAATCGTTTTCTCTGCATTCAGTCGAGCTTTGCTCGTTGATAGCTGTAGGGGGTCTTATTATTAGGAAAGGCAAAAAGGAGCCACTGCCGAATAAAAAGGCCAATTATTGACTGCAATCTTCTGTTCTCAGACTCACAGCCATCTCTTCCTTTCACTCACACCACCAAAACTGTACAAAAAACATGAACAACAATATAATAAATTCAGACATCACTCGTGCTTATCACAATGCCTCAAATGAGTGCAGATTGTGCTGCAGTGTGGGCAAACCCAGACAGAGCAGAACTCGCTCTCGCAGCTCAGGTTTCTTTTGTAAACTGAGTTTCTTTCTCAGACTTAATCTGGTGGAGCAAAATCATAATTTAGCAAATAAAGGATAATCTAAACGATGGTAATGTAAGGCTGATAAATGTTTTTTTTAACCAAAACTCTTTAGCTTCGTGGTAGCACATTAGAAGTGCAAAGCATATGTTTAGAGGGAGAACGAGTAAAACATGACTATAATCCACAAAATCTTTCCAAAGAAAGTGCTGGGTCAGCACAGGATGACCCAGTGTGGTGGATATGTATACTTTCTTTCTGTATTCACACCTGCACAGACATGGAGAAATACAAGGTCCATGTCATTACATAAGAACTGGATCTGTTTTATTTTTTTCTGTTGGCGGACGGAGTAGTCCAGTAGTGCTGAGAAGGCTGTGTCACAGTGCAACCAGTGCTCTGTGCTGCTAGTGCTTTGAGCTCAATTTACATACATTTTCTGCTAGGAGTCTTTCAGCATGTTAATGCGTGCAAAGATCTTGAGTGCAGGTCCGAGCTTAATGTTCATAGTGCTCATCAGGTGGTCCTCCTTCAACAGGAGCAACGCCTGTCCGTCAATCTCCTGAGAGCGAAACTCGTCGGCGATCTCCTGACAACCTGTCCGGATGGCAGAGAAACGCATTAAAAACACAATTCCTGGAGGCAGGAGTTCATGAATCTCCCTGCTTTAGCACTACCAACCTGGCAGAGAACGGATGAACTCATAAACTTCTTCCACGTTCCACTTGGTGGGGTCATTGGGTAAAAAGCGTTCGTTGAGTAAGGCATCGTCTCTCCCGGCGCAGGCCTCTGGCTCTGAGGTCCTGCTCGGTTGCCGGCGGACGGGGACTTGGGCCGAGGCTGGAGCGGGAGCACGAGGTCCAGAGCTGGCCGCCGACATGGGAGACGGCGGCTCTTCGTAGCTGGACATGTCTGAACATGGGCTGGACTCCTCCTGGCTGGGTTGAGAGGCATGTGGTGAGGAAATAGAGCCTCCCTGGGTCTGCTGTGGTCGTGGCGGGGACATTTTCTGAGAAAGAAAAAAAAATCATCAAGTGATGTAGTTCAATGAGAAAACTTAACTAAGCAGGATTCAAACCCACAACACAACTAACAATTACTAGTTAGTTGTGTTGTAGATTTTTGGATGGATAACTGCCTCAAAGATTTAGGTGTTGAATTCTTTGACTAGCTACGTGAGGCATAAGTTCTGTCAAGTAAACATTTTAGGCAAGTTCTAAACACTATGTTTGATATTCCCACTACATTTCAGCAGTAATAAACAGAGGTTCTGGGTCCACTTAATTCTTTATTCTCTATTTATAAGATGTGAAGTGACCAGAAAATCCCAGACTGATCACCAATAAAGGTCGCTTTATATTATAAAGCAGTTAATGACCCATTAAGAGGGACACAATCAGTTCATTCGAAGTTTATCAAATTAAAAGGTGCAAAAAGTAAAAGGGTATAAAGCATGTTGTGAAGTAGTTCTAAAAGTTTTATGAGGGAAAAATGCACTGAGTCTTTTTACCTGCTTCTTAGCTTCTATGCTAGAGCGACTGTTAGGTCTTTTACGCCAGCGATTTGTTGTTTTGTTCTCTGGCTGGAAAAGTCCAACCCGTTTTGTGAAGCCCACATTGTACCTGTTCAAAAAGACATTACACTTAATACATTTGTCCTAATACAAAACTGAATAGATTCATAGTTTGCATACACTGCATAAAAGAAGAAAAAACTAAACATTTTTTCACTGCCTGATTAAATCTTTCCTGTTTCAGTTTAGTTAAGATCATCAAGTTTATTGACATAAACTTGATGATCTTAACTAAACTGTCAAACACTCATGCACATCTGACCTTTTACTATTAGGGCGAAACTGAAGACCCTTTTTAGTGATATTTTCATTATATTGTCTACATAGATTCTTCATACCTAACAACAAACTGAATGGCTCTAACAGAGAATGGTGGGTTGAAGTTAAGGCAACAATATATTTATGCCCCTTAAATGCCTCGAAACATAGTCCAAAACTAGTAACCACTGTGGTTACGGGTTTGTATGTTCTGGAGCACCACAATTCACTTACTGATGCTTTGATTTATTTTTATTTTTCCATAATATAATACAAGTAAGCAGATGTACCTTAAAATACATCTACAGCTGTGCCTTGAAGTTTTATCAGAACCTTGATGCCACGACAACACCATCAGGAGATTTCTCATTTTATTTAAAGAAACAGTTAACTTATTGTATCATCACCATCAGACTTTAAGGAAAATTTTAAAAATAAAATTTTTTCTAAGAATGGGACAGTGTTAATTAACAGGTCTGCATATTTTATTCTATACATAAATATCTATCAAAAATATTTTTAGAGTTTATACATCAATGAAGATTTGGCAAATATTTAGCTAACTTACCTTTTTGCACAAACCACTGAGCAGAACCTTTTTGAACCCTTGAAAGTGTATGCAAAGTTCACCCAGCCACAGTACTCACAGGTCAGCTTGGGTTCTTCTTTTTCTGTGCGGAAATATGCAGCATAAGTAAAACTGCCAGTTGTCAATTAACAGATTCATGCTTTAAAATTTGATGCCTGGATTCTGTCATCAAAATAATACTGAAAAGCATAGTTTTTATTTCAAATACCTGATATTTGAATTCCTTTTGAGTTTACAATAAACTGTTTACCAAAACAAACACTGAGTAACGAACAGACATGAAATCGGATGCAACATCCTCTGGTGAGAGGAAGTCGTATTATTCGGCATGTTGCTTCATATTGGCTGGGAGCCACATCCAGGGTAATTGAGTTGGTGAGGAGATGCATATGCATGAAATTAGGCAGGTAGAAGAGCCTCCATTCTATTTATGACATGGCAGCAAGCAGCAGGTGAACCGAACTGTCACCATTGTGTGCCTGATTTCACAAATTTCACGCCTTTCTTGAAGATGTACGCAGGAAACGTGGGAACAGAGAGTGGGATAATCCACTGCTGAAACAGGATAAACCAACACAAATAAAAGTAGACAAACTGTTCAGCTTTAATCTGTTTGGTCTCACCTGGCTGGTTCATGTCCTCAGGTTCTGAGTCGGTGTTCGCTGCATTGCTGACGGGAGTTTTGTCGGGGTCTGAGGACAGCTGATGATCCAGTTTCTTTGGGCTGTCGATGAGAATTGGCAGACGCTCCACCTGGAGTCAGAATTAAAACCTTCACAAAATGGAGCTACATGAAAAAGTGCATTTTTCAGGAATGAAACACAGAAACAGAGATTAGTAAAACGTGGTGACTGCTGAGTATTTGACAATGGTAAAACTATGCTTAGTCGACCACAAAACTCATCTGACCTGCACATCAAGCAGAAACTATGGAGTACTGTCAAGAGCAAATTGAGACACACTTGACTTCCTCACAGATTGCCTCTATGCCACACTGTATTATGAAGTTGCCATTGCAAAATGAATAATCTAATTCAATGAAAAAATACTTCATTTATCCAAAAGGGAAATTAAATGTTATCATAAAGAGTTACTATGGAAGTTGATGCTGCAGGCAGCATCAACTTCTCCAGAAGCAGTCACTGTTGCACTGGATCTGAAGACATGTTTGAACACTGTTGCTGTATAACAGCTTCCTGATAGCCATGACATACCAACAGCTCGGTTTTCAGGTTTTCAAAGGTGGTATGTTGCGGATGATTCAATCCCTTGTTAGTAAGCCCTGCTAATCCATGTTATTTGCCATTACCTCTTTAAATTTGTCTCTGTCTTGCTGCCCAGCTATTTTAACCATACAGTCAGAGTTTGGGATATGATTTTTGCTCATCATAATCAATGAAGGAGATGTTTTGAACTTCCTCTTTGGTCCTGCTTTGCATCCATAAAGTCTCCTGTTCATAGTTCAGATTTAGAGCTTCTGAGATGCTAATTAGCTGGTTCCAGTTGTAAAAACAATGCCTTCTTTCCACAGTTATGCATCATAGCAACTGTCCAAAGGTTAAAAAATAAGGGCACAAATATAGTCACACAGCAGCAAAACAAAACTAAGATAGAACTAGATGCAGCCACTATGTGCATTTCAGTATATGCAATCAATAAAGTACTGGCTGATAATGTATATTATGTATTGCAGATTGTTTGCAATTGGCTGATATATCGGTATTAAAATCACTTTTTCATATCAGTTTAATTAAAGTTTCTTATTTTCTGATTAACTAGATCTGATAACCTAAAATGAACATACACAAATGCATAAAAAATAACACTAAAAAGCATATATTCAAGCTTCAGTTTTTTAATCAAAGTACTAAATCATAATTGAAATATAACTTCAATTATATCACAACTTATCAAAATCCACCTGTTGTCTTATCAACAATATTAAAGTCAAGCATACAGTGACTTTCATCCTGATGCTCAAAGCAACGTATACGGTTTATTTCCATCACTGTACAAGCTGATGGTTTCAATATTTTAACATTTTTGTTTTAATAAGTTAATCCAGAAATAACAACATTTTAGCAGAAGTGGGCCAAAAATATATTGGCAGAGGTATTTACACTCACTGTCCAGAAGGAGGCAGACAATGTAAAGACTTTGAATCATTGTCCAATAGAATTTACACTTTTTAAATTAGTTTTAAAAAATGTTCACTATGCAATACAGTTTCAGAGATATTTACCAATTCTAAAGACGAAGCATAAACTTTAAAGTGCATGTGATAGATTAGGGATGAGTTTTTAAAATCTTAGTAGAAGTAAATGGTGCAGGCAGTTAAGCTTGTACACCTCCATCCATCTGTATTCTGCCACCAACACAGGCCCTCATCTCCCTTTAATTAAAGACTGATTCAAGCCGCCACTGTGAGCTGTCACTACAAGCACCAACAGAGGGTTTGTGTTAGCCTGCTGACAGCTCCCTGCAGGCATGTACACTGGAGAGCGTGCCGGCTCTTGGTTGTTTACCATGTTTCTCTGCCAGTAAATCTGAGGTCGGGGGCACTTACACACACAGGGAACGGCTCGGCTCCCTCCTGGATGACGAAGCCTTCGATGACATGCGTGAGAACCTGGGGCTTGACTATGGCCTGCGGGGGTTTGTTCTCTCCATTTTGCGGCGTGCTGCCCGTCACAGTGGGTGCCTCACTCTCATTTCCAGAGGTCATGGCCGGAGGTGGGGTCCCAGGTGTTGTAATTGGCCTCTTGGCTGAACTCCCTCCTGAACAGAGAAAGGACACATATCACGTTTTAGGTGAAATAGCAGAGAAATGTTTGTTTTAAATTGGATTAGAGACTTGGGGATAACAAAAAGTCAAAACAGCAGATGGATTGTTTCAGAAATGTTAAAAAGCACCACAGCACATATAAGTGGGTTTGGTGTGACACCACTAGAACACATTTGATATGTCATCGAGGAATGAAAGTTGTTTGTTTGTTTTTGTTTTTAAAGTCTAGCTTATATATTAATTATATATCTCAGCATTAAATGAATAATTGAGCATAAGTCCTAAATATATTACCTAGAAGACTTGCATTGTGATATTTCTTAAAAGATTAAGTTTTCTCCTTTAATAACGATCACGGATATTTATAAGCTTTCATTAAGCAATTTAATAAAATTCCTGACATTGCTTGGATAAATATGATCGAAATAAGTGGTCTTGCTTACGGAGGTAAAACTTTCAGATTTTTTAAAACCGCAGAGTAATCTGATATTGATGTAAATGACGTCATATTGTTGTTATTGACGTTACAAACAAGCATCACCATGGCATTGTGTATTAGCATGATCGTCAGATCCACCTGCTTGCTCATTAAAACATCGCTTCCGGCGGTAAAAGTGAACTTTTACCATGATTAACAATTAAATGAAAAAACAGTTATCTCCATCCAACCTTTTGAGTCGTGCTGATCAAAGCTGTGTTTATCGGATGAAAAAGCCACACAAGCGAAAGTAAACATCAAGATCCCGTCACCCTACAATCACTGGCGCTGAATGAGAGTTTTCTTACCGCGCAACTTCCGCGCTGTTCAGACGGAAAACATGTGCCTTATTGTGAGATTTGTAGTTCTAATGATCCGACTGAGAGCAACACACGGGGCAGCTGCACAGACCGAGAGCGACTGAAAGCTGCAGCGGCGCTTCTTCACACCCCGCTAATGAAAAGTCTGAAAACAGGACCCGCCTCCGCCGTTTCCTCCCACAGCGCCTCCAGTTCAAGCTGCAGAGATCAACACTTTTCCACCGGGAAGCACCGAGCAATCAGCCTTCACTTCCAGACTAAACAACTAAAATATTTTTTTTCAATTCCAAGACTCCAGTGAGCAGGGCCGTAAACAGGGCTTAAAAGTTAATGAGCCCCCTGTCTCTAACTCCCCACCCCACCAAATAACACAAATGTCTTCAACTCTTGAGAAGGAGAGAAGACATTTCCCTGATGAAAAATGTCACTACTTGTGCTGAATCGTTGACAAATCCAAGTAATTTAAATATTTGAAATATATTTAATAATGAACTCTAAATATGTTTTAGATCAAGCTTCAGTAACTTCACTCATTAAAAATGAATAAAATAAAACACCATTCTGACAACTGAAAAATACTTGGAAGCACATTTAAGATCTGCAAGTTCTTTATTTCACTGGATTTTTAGTATGATGTTAATCCAATCTGCAATCACAAAGAACACCAATCTCTTTTTCAAATAGATTAAAAATTCAATTAAAGTAACTTTTTAACTCAAAGGGAAATTAAATGAGACTTGTAATTGTTATCTAAGTATCTTCACAGAATTGTGGATGATGATGCTGTGGGCAGGACAGATACACAGGAGCAGTCAAGACTTACAACAAAACTGAACAGACCTCTGACTGAAGACTGTTGCTATAGGACGGTCTCATGACTATCATGACATGCTAACAACTCAATTTCTGGGTGACAGAGATGCTGTTCCACAGTAACTTGTCCTGGATGACACCATCAGTTTTTAGAGAAACACTGCTAATCCACCTTACTGCTTCTCTTTAAATCTTTGCCGGACTGTATGGTTGGAAAGCTGGGCAGAGAGATGATGGAGGAGGGTATATGATCCTTGCCCACTATAATCAATACAAGAGATGATTTCAACTTCTTCTTCTTCTCTTCATTGGTGCAGCTCTGCATTCAGAAAGCTACTTTTTCAACTTTTTTGGGATTTGGGATCAACGTTCAGGAATTATTTGAGCTTTTGAGACTCTAATTAGCTGCTCCCAGTTTTAAAAGCAATACTTTCTTGCCACAGTTATGCATCATAACAATTATCCAAAAGTAAAAAGATAAGAGCAAAAATTCTCTCAGCTCAACTATCCAAAAACGCATCCTCTCAACCTAAATAAAATTATGACAAAAAGTCAACAACAAAAAAGAAACAAAGCTACTCCGACATGATGCCACAACGAACAGCAACTTTACAAATATATTCTATCAAGTTTTGACTGATATAATACAGAAAGATAAAATTCTGGAAACAACATTTTGTCTCAGCAAACCAATACTTGACTGCACAATATTGGCAAACTGGATTGTCAAGAATACTGCAATACTGATTCAAAATCTGTTTCACCCTCTTTGCATCATCTTTGTCAAGTATGAACATCTAGCTGGAATGAGGCTCCCTCCAAATGGGTGAATAACTTTGCATGCAAAGTGTGCATTCATGACATCTGGGGAAAAAAACAACAACAAATATTTCACTCCAAGCAATATTTTGTAATATGTTTAACTGGATGATATACTGTGCAACTCCTCATTAGATAAAAACATTTCTGTGCTATGCTTTCCATTTTTAGCATTGCTTGGCATTGGTACACACACAAGGGTGCTAGCGAAGAACCCAAGGAAAAAATTGCAGAAAGCTGTTTAAAAAGGTTGTAGAATCATAAAAGTTGATTTTCAAAATTAAAAGAAGCAGTTTGGGATCTGTGAATGGAAGTAAGCTATTTGACTACATTATCATCATCTTTGCATAACGTTAATAAACTACTGACCACCTTGTATCTGAATTATCCATCTAAAAAAATGAAGTACTGCACATTTAGCACAAAATGAAGCAACTCCAACACTGCAGCAATTCTTTTTTTAGCTGATGAAGTTGAATATCTGGGGCTTTCTACATAAAAGCAGTTAAATGTGTTTAACTGAATTATACATGCAGCTCTTTGAATGTCACACACATTATTCAAAGATATAAAATCCACTCTTGCAAAATGGAAAGAAAAAAAAAAAAGCGTGACTCAAGCAATCAACTGCCCCTATAATATAGTGCTGAACCAAACCCAAACTTACATGTTAGAGAGGCAAATGTGGATTTGCCTCTCTAACGTTCATAAAAGTGTTGTCTCGGAATGAAATAAATAATCTATTTGAGATCTGGGCTCCTATTTGGAGAAAAAGGATTTCTTTGAAATCTTGATGTAAATCATTATATATATATATATATATATATATATATATATATATATATATATATATACGCACACACTCTCACACTCAAGCAAAACTTATAAGCACCAGTAGCACACCTCCATTTCCAATTTTAAACCTAAAAACATCATTCACAAAAACAGAATACTTTCTGACTGAAAACCTTTTAAAAGACAAGTAGAAGCTTATTGGGAAAAGTTTTAGCCATCATAGTAAATTCTGCTGAGCTTTTACCTTGTGTCGAAACAGGTGGGGCTGCAGCGTTAACTTTGGGCTGTTCTCCAGGCTTGAAAGGCTGTGATGGAGAAGACGCAGGTTGTTGCTGCTGCTGCTGCTGTTGTTGTTGCTGTTGTTGTTGAGTGGATGGGGTTTGACTTGTTTCCCTAACTACTAATGAGGTTGGCTTATCTTTACTGTCCTGGACAGGTCGTGAGGTCTAAAAGAGGCAGAAAGAAGGATTGCAAATATGACAACAGAAAGTAAGAGAGCGAAACTCTTAGAGAACGAAAATCCACAAGGAGAATATTACAACAAGAATCTCATGACCCAGAAGATTTCAGTGTCTTTTACCCCCCAAAACTTGTGTCTTGAAGGAGAAATGCAGACTGTGTGATGTAGTAACAGCAGGTTTTTGTTTCTCGTGTTAGCACTTTTAAGTTGACATGTTTTAGGATGGGCACAAGAAAAAAAATCTTTCCAGATGAAAAGTATCACTTTAGAAATGAATGTAGAATGTTACGATAACCTATAGTTGATTATTTATGACGGTGAGTGAGGGATATTTGCCATAACACGGAGCTCCTCCATCCCGTTTGTGTACGGTAAAAATTTATTTTTCAACATAAATAAAAAGACCCATGAATTGATGGTAGGTATTATTACATGAGGTGTTTCCATAGAAAATTTGCATATGGAGAAGGGTACAAAAACAGGAGGGAAGGAAAAAAAGACTGAAAGGAAGGAGGGAAGTAATAAAATATATGAAAGATTGAAGGAAGAAGGAAATTAAAAGGGACAGAAAAAGGGAAGAGAAAGGAAGGAAGGACAGGTGGAAGAGTAAAAAGACAAAAAGAAGAGAGTGAAAGTTAGGACACTTCAGAAGTTAGATACAAGGAAGGAAGGTCACAAACAAGTAAAAGACATGAGGGAAAGACAAAAGTAGACAATGGTAGTAAGCAGTCTTAAAATACATTTTTTTTTATACTGTATTTCTTTTTCCATACAAATCCAGATTTGGGAAATATCCAAATGAACTTCATACTTTTTTTTTTTTTTTTACACAATTTCAGACTGCCTAGGACACTAATAACAGTTTATCTAGAGTCGGTACAAAAAACACCACATACAACCACAGGATTAGCTGTTTGTGGAATTTATTTTTTGCATCATCAGAAAACTAAATTATTACCACTTATGATATTTATATATGTGGTAATGTAAAAATCAATGCAAAAATAAAGTATATTTTCTTTTAGTTTCTCAAGGTTTACAAACCAGGATATAATGAAGATGACCTGGTCTATTCTAGGTTTAAAATTGTTTTAATCCAAAAATAGATTCCATGTTATTTGGACATTACCTTATAATCCTTCCCAGATTAATGGACAGCAGTGATTGCTTCTTCAAGTTCACTGATGACGTCTTTCCTCCCTGTCATTGAGTTGCTACACATCTGCCTGTTCCAGACTAAGATCTGATAAAGGTAATCATTTTCTGATCATTTCAAACCCTTAAACTAGTAGAGGGTGTAATTTGAGTTTTACCAAAATTGTACAATAAATAGTACATAAATTAATCTCTCATTCTTTCACATGCAGAAGAAAAGGAATGTAGTAAGTAAATAGTAGTAAGTAGTAAGGTTTAGATCTGCAAATTACATACCGCTGGCTGTATTTGCAGGTTGATGGCAGTGAGTTGGACTGGCTGGGCTTTGGCTTGGTTGAGTGGGGAGTGAAGAGCGTGGGAGCTGAGGGTGGAGTGGAAGATGGTGGCCTGCTGGCTGGGAGCGGAGGGCTGGTGAGGCGCAGGTTTGGGTAGAACAGGCACGGGGTGCTGTGACGGCTGAATGGAAGCAGTTTGCAGCAGCTGGCCAGTCGTCCTTTGGGAACCTTGGCTCTGTTGGACCACAAATTGCTGCTGCTGTTTGTGCTGCTGAACCAGCGAATGAGGTTGGATCTGGGTGTACGCTGGAAAAAGAACAACAGCTCCTTCAGGCACCTCTATTCTGTCCCAAACATTAAGCACTTAAGTTTGTAGCAATTTAAAGGAAAAAGACTACACTAACTTTTTATTACAATTTCTTCCATAGATATATTTGTTTCACATTAATATATAAAAAACTTGGTTTTACTTTTAAAAATGGGTTTAAAGCTTGTAAACAAAGACACCTTGCCCTTTCTCCCTTTATCTAAAGGGCATTATCCACTACCTTTGATGAGTTGCAAAGCAATTACAGTTGAGAAAATGTGAGGAGGAAGAAGAAAGTGAATTGCAGCACTTTGCCTCAGGCTCAGACAGTGAAAAATATAGAGGTTTGTACAAACAATCTCATTTTGTAGTGCTGCCTTCACCTGTGTGCCCTCCTGTTGACAAGATGTAATAATAAGAGCATGTTGAAAGGTCCTCCGACAAATCCAATGTTGGGTTTTGACCTGACCATTACCCACAAATTGTCTCAAAATGGCCTGTCAGCACCTGTCTGTGCATTGTAGGTGAAGAGACATCCTGAGCTCATAACTTGCCCTGAAGCCAGAGACACAGCACATCAATCTTGCATTGTGGCAACATGTGAAAATGGGATGGTGTTCTGCGGAAGTAGCCTCGGGCTGCTCTAATATTAGAAAGACCTTAGGAAGAAACCCGCTGAGCCAACTGTCCATGACACCTTTATAGAGTCTGTAGGCCCCAACTTCTCTCCCTCCACTTTGATCTCCAGCAAATCCCTCAGGAAACATTAAACCTAATAACCAAGGTGCTACTACTAAACCCAATCAAGAAATGACTAACTATTCCAAAGTGCTGCTCAGTCGCTCCGGCTGTACAACCTGTGTGAATATGGAGGTGTGCCGCATCATGTTGATAAACCTTCACAATAAATCTGAGAGTGGAAAATTGCCAAGTTAATCAGCGATTGTCCCAGATCCCCCTTATGCCACCCTCCTCTCTCTGTTCTTTTCACAATGCTTTGTGTGGGATCGGCTCCATCTGGTTTCAAAGTTCCCCTGTGAGACATTAACCGCAGTCTGTATCCTGCTGTGGAAAATATAGATGTTTTTTTTTTCTTGTCCTATCCAACAGAGTTGGCATGTCTATTTGGGTACAATGGGCTGGAAAATGTTTTCTTTCTCACATGGTGAGATGGGGGAACCCGCTGACAGAAGATGGAGGTAGCTGTGGCAAACATGGAGAACCTTAAGTGAATATTTAGAATGAATTAGAGGAATATTACTGTGAGCTTAGCATGGATGGATACAAACAACTGTGCTGCAAATAAATAGAAATAGATGGTAACTTAAAATTGAAAGCAATGTAGAGCATAATGAACTACCAGCAGTTCTGTAGCAAAGCCCATGGAATACCAAGAATAACAAAGGCATTTCTGTCTTTAGAAAAAATATTATCAGTACAAATAGATATTTAGATAGTAATGTGATTTAACATATGTCTGTGATAAAGTGTATTTCATCTTGAAGGGATCCATGATTAGTTATAAAAAAAATACCTTATTTGGGAAATATTTATTTTAGATGTAAAAATAATACAGTAATAATACTGTAGGTTATTTAGTTTTTATAAATTTTAATAAAATATTGTCACGGGAATGCCGCTGCAATGCATTCTGGGTAAATGACGTGTAACGGTCCAACTGCCTGGCCCCTCCACTCCAGTAGATGGCTGTAATGTACATGTTGCTTGCCAACCGCCATTAAAAAAAATAAAAATAAAAATAAAATAAAATAGAAACTGCCTGGCTTCTCCAGCCAAAACAGTGATGAGTAACAATATTTAACCTTTTTAATTTGAACCGGAGCTCTTTGAAACCCTAACCCTCCATGGGTAAAAAATATAACAAAAGATATACATTTTTGAAGTTATAAGTTTTGACGTATCACAAACAGCAATTGTTTTGGTAGGAGGAAAATGACAACATATTTAGGCGAACAACTAATCCTGATTCTTTTTAAATTTGAGATTGTTCCAGAACATTTCTTTTCGAGAAATGTTATGCAAACTAAAAACAAACTGGTGGAAAGTTGTTGAGTTAACAAGATAGAATACACTGTGCATTACATGTTCAACATTTAGTGACATTACAACAAAAATATTCATTCTACTTCATTATTGTTTTATTTTTTTAATGCAAAGTGTGCATAATTTTTATTTTTTATTTTTATTTACAAATAAAAATCAGAAAAATGTGGTCTACATATGTAGATGTCCCCTGAGAGTGATTGTGCCAAACCCCACCTCTCTACCACTGCAGCTCAAAATGTTTTGGGTTATGTCTCTACCAGCTTTGCACATTTGGAGAGTAAAGTATCTGCTTTTTTCTTCTTTGCCAAAAAACCTCAAGCTTGTAAGATTGATTAGATTTGTTTGACAGTGTCTAATCTCTATATTTAAAGTTTTACCACTGATTTTCATTTGTAAATAGGTCTGGACTTTGAGTGGATCATTTTAACACACATTTGAATTGATCTAAATCATCCCATCGTAACGCTTTCTGCAGCAGTTTAATGTCTTTTGCAGCTGCTAACGGGTTTCCCATCAGGGTTGTCCTACATTTAACGCCATCCATCTTACAATCAATGCTAACCAACTTCTACTTCTTCGTCTTTTGTATGTGAGCCAAATAGTTGAATTTGGCCCAGTTCAGCCAAAGGAAATAGGACCTCTCTTCTTCCAACTCTCATACTTAGGCCAAAGCTCTGAAGTGCAAGATAATTTCACAAGAGGCTTCTTAGCTTTTTTTCTTATTAACACTGTTCTTGCCAACCCATGAGTTTAGGTGGAAGGCAACTTCTTGGTAAGTTTGCAGTTGTGCCAAACTTAACTTCCAGTTTTAAATGATGAATTAAACATGTGAGATGTCATATAGGATCCAACAGGGCTGCAAAAAAGACTATTTGTCAGATCCATCTGCGTCTGCTCCATCATTTTGGACTCTATGCCTGCCAATGGTCCATTTGCTTTGTGGGTCGTTTCCTTAATGTGGTTCACGCACGTCAAAACAATACCCTGCCACTGGCCATTGATTATTTCTTCTCAAAACAAAGAGCGCCTGCAAGAACTGTTCTGAAATCAAACAGACGCTCGCTTAGTCACGAGATTCCCAGGCACTGTATGAGTAAAGTAGGAGGATTTCTGAATTGGTACCTGCCAGATTCAATCTGCTCTCTCAATATATTCTGACAACTCTGTCAAACCTTTAATGAGAAGTCTCAGAAGAGAAGCAAAAATTGATGTAAAAACCATCTCCCCTCAAATATTCTGGATTAATGTCTGCAATGATGCCGCTCCCGTCAAACGCCCACACACATGCAAATCATACAATCCATTTTATGCAGCAGTGAGTCCAACTCCCCCAAAAGGAGTATTTTAATAGCCGTACAGTTGTACGGCTGTTGTGCAATGTCCGGAAACTGAGAACAGTATACATTCCATTCAGTATTTGCAGCTCTGGAAAATCCCTGAGTTTCCACATTCTCATTGGCTGCCACATTAGCTTACTGTCATCAAACACACTGCAACCTACAACTACAACATAGCAACAGCAGGCAATGCAATATGATGGCTTAGAGTAAAGGACTCTGAAATTATGTTAGAGTTGGGGGAGAAAAAAAAAAAACAAAGAAAAAAAGATGCATAACAAGAAACTGAGTCACTCTAAAAAGGCTGCTGGTGTGCAATTCCTAAAGATGTGATGATGGAGTATTTTCCAGTGATTTTTCCTTGTCCAGTACAATCCATGTGTAATCTAATTATTTTGGTTGAAGCATTGCTGGTTTTGGATGCTGTGCAAATGGAAGGATTTTTGCATTTTGCGTTCACTTTTAACAGATGTTATGATGTATAACCGTGGAAACAAAGTTTTATATTTACAACCGGGAGCAGCAGATTAACATCTGAAAAGCTTAAACAATACCTGAACTATAACAAATCCTACAGGAGTTGAAAAGGATGTTTCATGGAAGCAGAGCAAAACCAAAGAGCAGAAAGAGAAGGGTATGTAATTCTTCACCGTGTTTGATAAATGCTTCTAAAAAGTACTAATGTTTCGCCTGTGAATACAAAAACAACATAGTTGAAGCGAAATGTTAACGTTGCTGTCCGAGTGCATTTCTGCATAGAATATGTCTAAAAAACGTTGAGATATATTGTATCATTGGTCCGACGTTTCATACAATACAGTACGCTGTGGGAAAAAGTTCGACCCAAGCTTGGTATCGAGAAGGGACAGTGGATGAAGGAATTTATTTTTTGTGACGCAACTACGTCAATGGGAGCCAATTTTGATGCTTTGGATAAAGTATGGGAGAGCCTCAATATGATCTGTTTTTTTGTCAACCATCCAAGCCACTCAGCTCTTCTAATTCAAGTCAACTCTACTTCTCTGTGACTAAACACAGAGAAGCAGCATTCAGTTTCTATGCAGCACAAATCTGGAACAAACTTCCATAAAATGGCTTCTATAAAATCAAGGCTAAAACCCTATATGTTTAGTGCTGCCATTGATCAATAACCCCTGGAACATCATGAACTGTCATCTGTTTTCCATCATATCATCATTTTTCCTCATTTGTTTTGTGATTTTCCTTCTGATAATCCAAAACACTTTGAATTGCCTTGTTGCTGAAAATGTACTATATGAATACATCTGCCTTGCCGTTGCTCCTGTTCACCGTATTAACTCCCCAGCATCTCATGTGCACACCTGTCCCTTGTGGCCTGCTGCCATGGCAACCATAGTTCATTTCTTTTACCAGACAGCATGCAGCCAGATTTCCAGCTTCCATCCTCCCTTTCATTTTGCGTGAATCCATTACTGAAACAAAGCAATGCACAGTTGTGCACCGACACGCTCGGATAATCCAACTCCCACTCTTGTCACAATCCAAAAAAAGAAAACATGCGAACATGTTTGAGCGTTTGAGGTAGACGGTGACAATACTGTGCATTAACACAGCATTTTTGTCTGCCTTACACTTCAGCTAATACGCAAGATTTGGTCACTTGTGCACAAATGATACAATTAACTGTATTATCTAAATAAACCCCTCTTAGATGAGAAAATGAATCTGAAAAGCATGACTTAATTTGATGTAATTGGCATCGTAAGAAAAAAATATATCACTGCTAATAAACGTTTGGTTGCTTTTATGTGTTCCAGCCAGACTTTTTGGAACAAACTAAAACAACATTTACAACATGCCTTGTTTGCTCTTTCAGTGAGTGAATGGATTTCTGGTGCAAGCCCTGACATGTCACATTCAAAGAAAATAGTGGAAACAAAAAAAATCTTGATACTTTCTTACACAATCTTAATACAATCACAACATTACACTTCTAGAGTGTATCTGACAGTTGCTTAGAATCTCAGGTTTATTTTAGGCTTGAAAAGAAAAGCAATTACAAAAAGTAGCATAAAGCAGCTGCTAGGCAACTTAACATTTTAATGTACATGTCTGCAAATAAAAAGAACTTCCAATGACAAATTAAGTCTTTTTAAAAATGAATGGATACAAATAATATTCTGTGATAAAAGAAGATAAAATAAAGTTCGGATAGACTTTGATATTAGGTTTTAAAGAGAACCTCCACTTACCTGGTGCAATAAGAGGCTGAGCACTCACAGCTGTGATGCTGCGGCTCATATTTATAGCTCGAACTTCTGTGACCGCTTGACCATCTCCTTTCTTTCCTCCATCTGGTGGGCTGTCAGACGAACTGGACTTCACCCCTGAGGAGGTCTGGGTCCCTTGGCTGGGATTCTTGATGAGTGAAGCAGGCTGAATGGGTACCGGACTCTGCTTCAAGCTCAGTGGAAGGGTCTGAGTCTGAGAGGAGGATGTGGTCGCCCCCTGCTGGCCACGAATAGCCAAGTTCTGAACCTGGTTCTTAAGACATGAATGGACATTCAGCAAATTATTTCTGCAGTCTAATGTTTTTTGTTTTTTTTTAACAACTCTGTTCTAAAAGGATGGCATAGAAAACAAGACATTCAGTCACTGTTTAAAGCTATTTAAACAATATGGTTTTATATTTCAAACCATTATTCTGTTAAATATGGAAAAGTGTTAACTTCCTTTCATAAAAAGTTTAGCAAATATGATGTTAACTGACTGGAATGTTATTTATTATAATCCGATAAAGTCAGTCTACCTGTGAGGAGGCTTGTGTGGTCTCAGACTGAACAGCCGTTACAGTAGCAGCTGGGGTGAAGATGAGCTGTGGGGACAGGGGAACGGCCCGACTCAGACTCCTGGCCACCTGCACCAGGTTGCTCTGCTGAGCCTGCAAAGAGCCACACATTAAAATTTGATATCAGAATTGAACATAAAAAAAAAAAATTAAAAAAAATCAGAAACTGCAAAATGGAGACAAAACCGTGAGAAAATGTTCTGTTTTCTTCTGGCTTTATTCTCCCTTTATTCTCAAGGGTAAGAAACGACACAAATTTGTAATCATTTAAGCAGATATTAAGTGAGTCTATGCATAGTCACATTTAAAGTAAATTATTTGATAGGGACAATGCATATTAATTAACATTTCTGCAAATGAAACAGAATTAGCCAAATGGCTATTTTTTATCTGTTGTCCCTGAATAATTCTCAATTTATCTTTCTAAAAACAAACAAAGGCTACACAAACGAGGTTAAAATGACTTAACTACAAACATTTTTGTCAAGAAATACAAACAAAAACAATTATCCCAAAAAGTATAAGTAATTAAAACTAATTAATCCATCATGATGACAAACACAGTTGGTTGCCTGGTGTGGTTAGGAGTAGGTACTTATTATTCAAAATATTGGCAGATCTGATGTAATATGAACCATTTCTTTAACTGATTTTTTTAATGAGACTATAAGTGGTACACGCTCTGATTGTCTGATTGTGTTCCTCTCCTTTTCCGGAGAGGAACACAATCATCCCAGGTGGCTCTTATTAATCAATATGCGATTGTGTGAGGAGGTTTGTGTGGCACTCTCATTCTAAAATTCTAAAACACAATGTGGCAACTTGTCAGAATAGCTTTGACACATTCTTGTAATTCAATTGTCTTAATAACTTTCCTCCCCCTTTTCCTGGTTGCTACATTGTTTTCTGAAAGATTTTTCAAACTGCCTTGATGACAATTGTAATGCTGTTATGTTTTTATCTTGGGACAGTTGTTATGATCCATAGCTACAGCTACTTAAATGTCAATATTAGAAACAGTGAGGAGGCACAACTTTAAATTTGTTGCTGGGGGTGGAAGATGAATGCTCCCACAATCACTTGGATAAATGACTACCTGACAGACCGATTATAGTTTGTAAAGATTAAAATGATTGTGTGTCTGTCTGACCAGGTTGTCAGCAGCAAAAAAGACACAATAAAGAACTTTACTGTGACCATTCCTCTTCACTCTGCACACATCAGACTTCCACTACAAGAGATGAATCCTATCTGCAGAAATGTTCAGTATTTCTGCAGATACTTTCTGAGTACAGAGAGCTGGTGGACCTCTTTGTGACATAGTATAAAAATAATCATCTCATTTGAATGTGGTCATTACAGAGGCAGATTGTTGTAGATTTCAAGGGAAATGGGAGAATATTAAATACTATTTCTATCATGGGGGAAATAACTCCAAGTTCACCTGGACAACAGACTGGACTGGAAAAATCAATAGTGAAGCTTTTTAAAAGAAGGGATAGAGCAGAGTGTACTTCTTGAGAAAGTCTAAGTTTATGAGATATTCAATAAGCCTGTTGAGGCAAGATGTGTAACCTTCTTCACCTGTTTGATTAGCACCATTAGAGACAGTGATTTAAAGAAGCTTAAGATGATAAAGAAGGATGGTTCAGCTCTAGACCAAAACGTCTAGAGATTATCGCACAAAGACCAGACCTTCTTTGCAACCAGAGTGCAAAGAAGGATTCATAAAATAAAGAGCCTATTCACCACATATTCAGTCTGGCTTCTTCAGAGCTGTTGAGAGACAGACTGCTGCAGAAAAGCTCTACTGAACATTTCTGTCTACAATGGCTCCGCTAAGACATCTGGACAGTTTGCGATGTAACATTTAATTTCCATTGGGGATTAAGAAAGTATTTTTGTACAGATTCAAACATTTGATCTGTGAGTGTTTTATGTGTAATAACATGACAGATACCTCCGACAATCCCACATGTGTAAATTTGTGTTCCTAAGGTGTTCTTTTTAGGGACCACAGCTCCACAGACTGTACTACAGCCACATCTGGAGTGTTACTAATTTATAGGGATTCAAAAACCTAGTCTCAAAGGCAGTTTATGAGTGTGTTTTACTAATGAATGTTTGAAGCTTGTGTAAATGTGCCAGAGGCGCTGCTCCTCGTCTCTCTGCTCTCACCATCTGCTGCCGCAGGTACATCTGGGCCTGGCTGGGTGTGAGAGTGGACTGGCTGCCGAGCAGAACAGCTTGCTGGGAAATACTGGTGGGGGTGGAGCTTATGTTCTGGGCCCGACTGATCAACTGAGCCGCCGCCGGGGATGTGGTCAGGTTGATCTTTGGGAAGGAATTAACAGCATTATTATTTTATAAACCTTCATGCCTCTGATGATATTAGCACAACAATTCTTTAATTGAGCACTTCAGACTTAAAGAGACAGCTTATATTCTAAATACATTTACAAGAAAATTCAATTTCTTCAAAAGTAAAGCAGTTTGTTAACATTAGACAGATATGAAAGCTCCAGGTTCTTAGCATCACTTGTCCAAGATGATCTAACCAGACATTAATCTAAACTTTAAAAAGCTTTTTAGCAACAAGCTCAAAACTAAAAACTGCACTTACTGTAGCTTGAGTAGACCCTGTTTGTTGAGATGAAGTGCCATTCTGTGAGGAGCTTTGCCTGCCCGCTGCAATACTGGCCTGTCATAAAGCATAAAAGAGATGAGAGGACAAAGTAAGGTTCATTTTCTGAAACAGGGTTTATGGCAGGTCTACAGCAACATGAAGTGCAGGAATGGACAGCAGCTCCCTGCAAAAGTGTAACATTTTATTATGAAAAAAACCAGTAAGATTCTTTATTATAATCAGACACAAAATAGAACATAATTGAGAAATGAAAATAAAAAAAAATATTCATGATTTATTTATGTTTTTTATCATCTGAAAAGTGTGGCATGGATTTGAACATACTCTTCCACCTCACATTATCACATACTATGATTAGTACAAACCTGGAAAATACTAATTAAAAGGTTGTTGACTGACATATTAATAGTGATATATTTGCATTACACTTGAACAAGAACAGGACCAGTAATCAAAGGGTTGCAGTTTCAAGGTTTGCTGATGCTGGTCTTTTTTTAACCCACTAGTCAAAACAAGTTTACATTTAGATTTCAAATAAGCATTTTAAATTTGGGAATTAGGGATCTTTCACTTTGAAACAAAATAAAACTACCAAAATAAAATCTGGATTACTGTTACAGATGCATCAAACTGACAATTTGGTCTAATACAGATACTTAAGTTTAATATTACTGGTATGGTCAATAACATTTCCCTTTACAGTGTATACAAAAAGATAACCTCCCCTCCTGAAACACATATTATTAGGAACAAAATTTAAATAAATGCTTTGCTTATAGGACCTGTTTATGTCCACAATGAATATTTTATGCATCCCTAATGTCTATAAACCATTTAGACATAATTTATATGTATCTTCAACAAAAAAGAAAAAAAATCCCAATAAAGTATAATAAAGTTTGTATTTGTTACTAAACAAAATATGAAAATGCGCAAGCATATGCCGGTGAGTACGGTTTGCTGACCTGCTGAACAGCCGCTAAGCTCTGCAGCTGGGCGGTGCTGAGGCTGTGCTGCTGCAGGGCTGCTGTTTGCAACATCAGATGCTGCTGCTGGGCAGCATACATTTGCTGCAGGTACTGTGCTGCTGTGTTTGGCTGTCTGTGTAACGCCTGCTGAAAAACCTGAAAAATTAAGTCAGAGAATAACAGAAATTTGAGAAACCATGGTAGTAGAGGCCTAACGTTTCCCAGCCCAGCAACACTCATTGAAAATAAGAATCAATTGTCTTTAAGGGTAATATAAACCTATTTTTTGAATATTATGTACATAATGAGCCTTGCTATAACTCAATCTTCAACTAACTATTGGCCATAGTCAACTGTTAAAACAGAAAAAAGATCAAATTCAGTGGGTTTTTAAGTTTGTCTGGAAGTAAAAGTTATTAATGCATATAAAGGAAAAAAATAATTGGACGAGTCTTCTAAAAAAATTAAGTCAGGATGTAAAAGTAAACCCAATAGAAAAGAGAAGCACATTAAGTCGTCATATCATCGTACAATGATGAACATATTCCACAAACATCTCTCTTTGATGTCTACAACTCACAGTGTTGTGTGTGCTGCTGTCCTCTTTGGTTTGTATGATTTGGTTTGCATCATCATGTGTCATGCAATCGTCTCCCACCCTGTCATTTAAAGGTTGTGATAACTCCAGGACTTCCTCCCAAAGTGTATCAGAGCAAGATAAGAGAGCATGATCTCACTTTCCGTGTCAATGCTTTCAAGTGACCGCTGAAGCATAAAGAGCAAATGTTGACCACAGATTGAAACTATGAACTGAAAGGGGCTACAGTAAAGCATCCATGGCACAAAATATGGAAATTCAACAAAAACTGCCAAAATTGAACTCATTTATAATTTAGGATTTCAGTGGTCTTGACAACTGATAAGACTTCTGTCTAAGAAAAATACAGAAGACTATTCAGTCTGTCACTTTTAAAAGGAACACCAATTAAGAAATCCAGTTCTTAAATATGTGCAAACTAAACAACACAGTTATACACAAGAACTAAATGTTTTAAAGAGCAAATATCCTTTACTAGGTTGCCTGAAAACAAGACAACATGAGGTTCATGGTGTCGCACAACCTTTTGGAGTATCACCTCCAGGAATGAGGTGAAATACATTCATGAGCTCAGCTCTACCCGAGCATTAATGACTAGTTATCTTCTATACTAAAAAAACTGGTGACTGATGTTTTACTTTTAGCTGTCAGTGCAAAAAAAGGAAAGGAAAAAAAGGAGGGATCTGTGAAACAATAAACCTGCTGTCAAAGAATTAGCACTGAAAGTTGAGCAACCCTCATTGAAGCAGAGGCAAAGCCTTTGTAGAGGTTTGCCCTTCAGTAAAAAGGTCAAAAGCACTAAAGCGCCTAAGGCCCATTAGCATTCCTTCATCCAGTTAGGCACCACTCGGTTTCCTTTTTCCCCCTGTCATTTACTTCCAATTTGAAGTAGTATTAAAGAGTATGTTCAGATATTAAAAAGGACCAACAGATGGCGGTAGAGTGAAGAAAGTATGCCCACACAAATAAGTGATTCTGTTTCAGCTCCAAACTGCTCACCTGAACTGTTTGTCGGTCGGGCATCTCACTGTAAATTGATATCTGTCGCACCGCCTGCCTTCCTGCTGAAGTGTTGTTACTGGAACTACTGCTTGTAACGGTACCACTACTGTTACTACTACTGCTAACACTGTTGCTGCTGCCTGAGGTGGTAGAACCAGTGGTAGTAAAGGTAGAAGCACTAGTGCTAACAGCTACAGCGCTAGAGGAGCTGCTGGTTGTGGCAGGAGTGGAGGTGGAGGAGCTGCTGGTTGTGGAAACTGTCCCAGTGCTGCCAGCGGTGGAGGCAGGGGCCCCAGGTTCACTCTCCATGGTGCCCTCTGCTCTTCTCACCTTTGACCCCCGGCTCCTCTGAATAGCTCTCCTGTGCCTGGAAGACAGAAAAAAGGGAAGTGCATGAGGGGGGGGGGAGCCAGCTCATACAATACGTCCCTTGAACTGAAACTTTGAAAAATTGTGAAAAAAATTGCAAGAAATAAGCAAACCTCTGATCTAAAAGCCATCAGAACATGGCAGGTATATCCTCAGTGTAGAAGACATGAAACATTGGAAACAGATAAACCATGTAGAACATTGGACAAAAATGTATCTTCTTATTCAGGGAAGATATTTTTTCTTTTTAGCAAAAACTTATTAGAAAGCCAATGTAGCTATCCAACAAGAAAGGACTGTGCTCGTTTTCAAAATAAAAGTTTTTTTTTTTTTTTTTTTTTTTTTAATAAAGCCAGCAGATTAATTGTGAATGGAAAATTTAAAGTCTTGCATGTTTAAATGTGGATGTTGTATTGAAACACATTAAAGAGCCAGAACTGAGCCAGAAATGCTAAGGTCTCTTCTACATGACGACTTTATATGAATTATTGCCGCAGGTTATTAGCAAAAATGCTTGTAATGTTGTTAAATACGGCAGTGATGAAATCAGTTGCAATTAACCCACTTTTTTCCACTCTACTCCCTTCTTTATCTCAAATGTCCCAGTCATATGCTCCATCAACTCTAGCACCTCAGCCACCAACTTCTATATGAGGTGTGAGCGCCGCAATCTATTCTGTCGATCCGTCAAATTATTGGCATGCAGAATAAATGAGCTACTTGAAGCATCCATTGAGTTGCATTTTAAAGTTTTAAAAAATCTAACCACTATTAATTTGTAACAAAATAATAACTAAAAAAAGTACACTATATGATTTTTGTATCAAGTTATGGAACATTTTAAAATCAATATTGGGTCTTGCTGTCAGTTACTGTGACAATGCAAAGTTTCACAAGCCCTTCCTGTTAAAACCGCTGTTGGGAAACATGGTCATTTATATATTCTTTTTTTCTGAAACAATATCCATCTCTAGGTCAAATTTGACCTGCAGATAAAATAAAACACTGCTGGGTAAATGTTTAATTTTTTCAGCTGTGCTACTTTTCTCACTTTTGTTAAATAGGTCAGGTTCAGCAGAAGAAGCTGTTTCACATGTTTTACTAGTTTGTTGTGTGGGTTGTTTTTTGAGGTGTGCCACTAAACCTTATTCCTGCCATACTGGTACTTCTTTATCGTTTAGGTATGTTCACTTTCAAGACATTCTGGTTTGCTTTAAGACCTGTCCAGGGTAGTAAATGTTCAAAGAAATTAAAAATTGTCCATAGGGATGAGATGACTTTTCAAATAAGGGGTCATGTTTAAAATCTGATCATGGAAAAATACATTTGTAATTTCACATTTTTAAGAGATTTTATACAACAAAGCTACAGAAATGCAATGTAGTAAGATAAAGTATGAATGTTCATAAAAAGGAGCATATATTTAAAAACCCTAAATAAACATTCATCCAGCTTCTGGTTTGAGTCTGAAAAATAAGTGTTTTTGTAAAGCATATTTTTTTGTTTACATCTAATAAAATTTACAATAGACAAAAAAGCTTTCATTAAACATTTTTTCTTGAGAATTTTCAGAAATGAATCCTTGATTTAGCATAATATGAATGTCAGAATGAAAATGTCAACAAGAGCACACCAGTTCTAGTAATCTCCAGTATCCTGCAACACTGCAACACACCATGCAAGGTAGCTTCAGGTCCTGTTTAGAACCTCTTTAGGTGCTTTTTGTATTTCTAGGCATAAGAAGAAATATGTTGTCTGTCAATCTTGATCGTTTGAGTCAGAAACTTAAGCGAGAGATTGGATCTGCTAGACTTAAAGGTCAGAGGTGATCACATTAACTTATACGTCAAGGAGCCAAGAAAAAGTGAGGAGGGAAGGCTAAGTGTGGAGGCTAAGGATTTAAATGGGCTGGAGTGAAAAGAGGGTGTGATGGAAGTAATTAAATAAATTATGCTCCCGTCATGCTGCAAATCCTGAGCCATTTCCTCTCACTCCTCACTATTCTTTCAGGAGGAGCAGCAACCAAAGGAAAGCTCTATATTCCACTTATGCTGCAAAGAAAAACACTGATTCCCCTAAACACTAAATAGAACCAAATGGCTCCAATGAGCCTCCATAACTAAATAATAAAAGTGTTTGAACTCTATAAGCTAAATTGCATCCTACCGTCTATATTGTGATTGTAAAAATCTATTCAGACAATCAGTGGTCGATAATAAACAAAGCACCACTGCTGCAAAAAAAAAAAAAAAGGCTGTATTTTAGCATCATTAGCGCTGCATCCCAGACTGTGCCGCCATATGACTGGAGAGGACAGAGAATCCCCTCTGGTAATGACGGCTTATACCGCCGTCTCTCTGAGCAGAGTCACCCATCCATCAGTGGATGTCTGGATCCAATGGAAGAACACCCCCACTCTGATCAAATCCTGCTTTCACATATGAAATGTGGCTTTAAAATGGATGGAAAGAAAAACAAACATGCCATTCAAAAAAAGGGGATGGGGGACTAACATGCTTGATAGAAAAGTCTAAGCACTATGAGTCAAAACAATATTACATTATGAGCACTTTTATGTGGACATATTGATCTACTCATGGGACTGTCAGTTTTGTGTCTGGAGGATCCAACAGTATAACGAAAGACTGTCAGACAGACTGGCTGCCTCTAAAAGCTCACATCACAATAAGGAAGTGCTGAGCCTCCATCAGGCAGGCTCCCTCCTCCACCTCCATATAGGACAACTCGGATGACCCACATTAAAAAATTTATTAATTTATTAAGAGAAACAAAACACACAACGAGAAAGCACTTCTCTGCACTAATTGATGTGGAGTCTTCCTTTAAAAGCCAAGATGCCCACAGAAAAAATATGCCTATGAGGATGCGTATGTGCAGAGGTGCCGAGACAAAAGCCCCCCAGCCCTCAAGCTCCCTACCTCCTCCGACACCCCCAACGCGATGCAGGGGTATGATGCCCCATCCCCCGGGATCGCGCTGTCCTCCTGCAGGATGCTGCTCCTCTTTGTCTGTCTGACTGCGTGACAGGCTGGTCGGCTGACTGAGGGAACGAATGAGCGCGTGTGAGGGTCGTTTCTGTGCTACATCCAAGAACCCCGAGCCCCTCTCATCAACCCCCAACACGCAGCCAGCTCGTCATTCCAGCATCCGACCCCCTGATTATGTGGTTGCCTAGCGACGGCCAATGAGATGCTTGTGGAATCCTCGTGCAGAGTAGCATGCGGATTGGTCAACGGGCGTCTCTCTAATGAGGATGATGGTAATGTCTTACCATCATCCTCCCCCTCAAATGTTGCCTGAATACTGAATTAATTTTAATGCATTGAATGCATTGACTGATTAAAATAGGCCAGCATTATTTCGATTTATTTTTATGAAGCTACAATTTGAAATAAATCAATTGCCACAAGCCTACATTTCAATACATCTTTCCCTACTAGTAGAAATCAAAAAAATGTTTTACTTTACAATTTTGGCTGGAAAAAAAAAAAAAAACAAACCTACAATGGCTACTATAAATATCTGAATCAGAACTGCAACAGTAAAGGGGATAGATTACCTAAAATGAACAAATTAAATACAGAGGAACAGATTTTCCAAAATAAAATAGAAAAACTGATTCTTTCAATGATAAAAAAAAAAGTAGACCAAATGTGTATCACAATTTAGCCGCTTCACAGTGAATTGTCACCATTTATTCCAAAACACAATACAAGTATGTACCATTACTGTTGAAGCATGTGTGAGTCAGAACACAGCATCTATTCATAGGAAGTACAGAAATAAAATGCAAAACAGCAGTCCCTGAAAGACAGATATTAAAAAGGTAAAATGAGATAGCTTTCAAGCTGAATTTAAACTCGTCTTAAATGACATTAGAATTCATTCCGGCAGGATAGAGAAGAGGAAACCCAGGGATAATGGCATACTTATGGTCTGCCCCAGAACATTAGCAACTGCCGCCCAGTATGAAATGTAGCTATTTGAGTCATTTGCCAGTGCAATGTAGAATTGATTGGGGCCAACCATGCGCAAACCTCATTGATTATCATCTCCTCATTAGCATATAGATTAGCTAATGGTGCAGCCAGAAACACAAGCCTTGGGTCTCACACTTGGCTAACAGAGCTATGCACCAGAAGGGGGTTAAACGAATAGCAAAGACCACAGATGGGGTGGTTCAATTGAACGTGAAGTTTTTAGATGATGGACCTGGGGATCAGGAAGCAATAAGAAAACACAGCACAAGGAGGTGCTTTAATAAAACAAACGTTACCTTTTCTTTAAAACTTTAAAGAGATCTTGTGCTAAGGTAGCAATTTTATTAAACAATTATAAGTAAAGTGACTACAGGCATTATTTTTTAATCCCCACAAAAAAAGTTTAAACTAGCAAAAAAAGTATAATGAGGGAAATTTAAAGGGGTGTTTTAAAGAAAAAAATGAATTATCATGGTATATCTCAATTCCCTCATCAAATGGAAGTAGAGTATTGCTTTGACTCATTCATGTATGTTGAGAAATCCTTGAATCCTCCATGGCAGCCATTCAGGACTGCCTTATCACCTTTTCAAACAATGATCTGCCTATATACCCAAGGCTCCACCTTTGAGCTTCATTCCCCAGTCTAACATACCTCCCCCACTCAGCTCCTCTAGACTAGCAGAAGCAGCAATTATCATTAGCAAGCACCAGGTGGAACTGTACATCTGCTGGAATTATTATGCAAACTCCAACACTCCTAAGAACAGTACACAGCATCAATGAACTGCATGCAGAAGCATTATTGTGATGTTGTGCAGAAAGGGGAGCGACAGAAAAGTTAGGAGGTTCTTAAAGAGACAACGGCCAATTTTAAGGAGTCAGATTAGAGTTGTTTCTGATAAAAACACAGAATTTTTATAGCTAAAGGCAACAGTTACAAATTGTGCTATAAAGTGGCATTATGGCATTATGTGCCTAGAAAATACTGTTATTTTGTTAAATTAGGGTAAGTGTTGAATACTTATTTTACAGCAAATCATGTCTAGGTCATTTTTAATAAATTCTGTAGCTGGATTCACCCACTTATGTCCTCAACTATGTCTTGGCAGTGAGTTCCTACCTATATTCACCCAGAATGTGTGTTGGACCTACCAGCCTGACTCATTAATTTTCATGGTCAGAGCTCAAACTGATTTACATGGTGTGAGAAAATAGTCCAGTCATTAAGAACATCATCATTCTAAATTAGAAGGATTAATGGAAATATTTGAATACAACTCCAGTCTAATAAACACATAATAACCCAAGGGTTGTTGTTTTGTTTTGTTTTTATTTAAGTTTTAATTAAGATTCTTTACTTGACATGCATTTAATCTTTAAGTCGTCATGAAAGTTGTAAGTATATCATAATATATTATAATAATTAAAGGGTTGGAATTCCTCATAATTATAATTTTCATGACAACATAAAGATTACAATGTCAGAAAATATTATTGTATTGCATAATTAAATAATAATGTCTATACTTTTCTGTTAGATTTACTAAACACCATTTAAAAAAAAGAAAGAAAAACACAAGCATGTGTCAGCATTATCACGTCTTCATTTCATGAAAATACTGATCAAGTTAAAAGAAGTCCTTTAAAGAATGCTGAAAAACATACATATACATAAAAATAGGTCCATTGGTTATGCATGTCCTGAGGCTGAATAGATGGCAGTCCTTATTTCAACAGTAATCAGAGCAGTGCCTATGTGAGTGTCTTGTGTAAGGCACAAAAATACCCAAGATCGAGGCAAAGTTGCTTGGTTACCCATAATTGAGCCATCCAACTGAATTTGACCTTAACTTCACAGCTGAATAAACCAGCACAAAATGAGTCTGACATCTTTCCAGGTAAAGTGTGTCGAGTGTCTTCAAAATTCCAGCAGTCCCATGCTGTGAAGGTAACAAAACACTTGCACTTCACCCTTCAAAGATGCCCATGGGCTCTTTCAATTTGGACTCATTAAAAAGAGAACAAAAGATTCAATACATGCTAAAGATTGTTTGGATTGTTAAAATATGGGAGAAGCCGACTAAAAGGTGGAGACATAGGCTGAAAGGAATACACACAGGGGAAAGACAGATTTTCATTCTAAACTTGAAGTGTCATAGTTAAATAGTTCAGTCAAAGTTTGCCAATTACCAGCACGCTTAGATCAAAACGTATTTTTAAATCCTTGTTCCAGGCATCACCTAGGGAAACTTTAACTCACAAAAGGAAAAGAAATGGGTCAGGCATGCACCAAGATGAATAATAAGATAAAACCAATGATAAATTATTGTGGGTTTCAAAGTACAATTCAAGCAATATAGGGCTCCACAATATTAGTCTTGTAATCTCAGTATTATTTTTTAATATTGCAATTACAATGCGAGTGGCAGTAAATTGACATCCTCGTAAGTCCCATCTCTCATCTTTCATTATGATTCTTTGTGACCTTAAGCATACTGAGTCCTTTCATCTGTGTGATGGACAGCTAATGCATTATTGCCAGGCACAATGGGAATTTCTCACTCTTTGATTGCAATACCCACCTACTGAATTTCAAACTGATCTTTCAAATATATATATAGATCCCACGTACACCAGACATCAGAATGATCATACATGAACAATATACTGGATAATGTAAATATAAAAACAAAAACCTTCCTGAATAATATTTAAGTTGACTGATGTTTAAGTTTACAAAATAAAAAAGACTTTTGCAAAAAAAAATTGCTTTGTTCAAAATTAACAGTGTAAAACATGTTTTTCATGTTCAAATGCCAAATCCAATGATTACGCTCCAGGCCTTTTTCACAACATAGGTATGTACTACATAGTTTTTATGTTCCATGTTTTGCTCTGTCCTGGGACCTTGTGTTTGGCTGTCTTTTTGTATGAGTGGTAGATTTGCTCAAAAAAGACCCCCATAAAGCCCAAGAGCGGCCCCTCAAGATCACAGACACAGAGAAAAATCCATAGTGGGGAAAGTGCTGAACCAAGCATTGTGTTGGTATTTCTTCTACAAGTGGACTTGGCTTACCTTTTCAAGGATACCTGCAGTAGCAGCAGATCACGGTTTAGGTCTGCAAAGCAAAGCAAAGAAAATTACACTAACAAGCACTGCTTTTAGTTCACATGTCCACATTTCCACTCATTTATAAAATTCAGAGTAAAGTTGAAATCCAAAAACATTCAGGAGGATTCTAGTTGTTTTGTAGAACAAAATAAAGTAATTACCTTCACAAGAAAGCACAACTGGCACCTTGGAAACATCTGTTGACTATTATGCCAACCAAAGCATTCCAACTATTCTCCTTTTGTGTACAAAAATAGAAGTAGCAATATTTGGGCTACTGAAACACACTGGGAAGTCAGACTGTTCATCCAATTTATAATTGACATAAAGGGGATAAAGGTGAGGGAAAACATATTTCTCATTTAAACTTGGGGAAAGTGTCTCTTTTTTTCTTCATTTGCAAGATTAACAAATCAGCTTGTTCGTAATAGAAAAAAATAAGTACACTAACAACAGCTTATTTAGTTATCTGTTATGAGAATAGAAGTGAAAAAGAATTATCTTTGACCAGGATCACAAGTTTAAAATGCAGCTATGCATTAAGATCAGCTTGCAATGCTTTAAACTGGACAATATTTCAACTTGTAAGCCTGATAGAAAAGTCAGACTTACAAGCCTGACACATGGCTATTTTCTGTGGTGTGTCTGGCTTCATTCTTACGCCTCATTTCCACTGAGTGGTATGGCATGGGTCAGTACAGTTCGGTATGCTATTTTATCTATAGTAAGGCACAGGTATGAATTAGGGATACAAATTGTGGAAGGAGAAAAGTGACTCTGAGCTGGGTTTTTTGAACACAGCTGTGTTGGTTCCTTATGTGTATGTCAACTGAAGAGCTGCCAATATAAAACTAGCCTACAAACAATGGCTAAACGCAGATAAACTGATTTGCAGAGGGTCTTAGGCTATCTCAACACAACTGTTGTAACTGACAGCACAGATAAAATGGGATCTACTCTCTGGTACTGGTATAGCATAAACTAGAATAATTTGCATTCTTCCACATAAAAATATAAGATAATTCTGATCTGCTAAGTGTACAACCGATTTTTGTATATGTGTAATAATTGTAATAAACTGATTAGTAGCAGACTGTCTGTCTGCCATTGGTGAGCTCCATCTGTCAAATAAAGCAGCTTCTCGTCTGAACCTAAGGCCGCGGAGATGAGGCAAGTTTCTGGAGCAGACAGCTTCAGGCTAACATTAGCCAGCATCTTTTAAGTACTGAAACATACCACAGAAACAATTGAAATACAGAAAGAAAAAACTAACTGCAGTTCGCCTTTATACATAAACCTTTCGGTAACTCGCTTGTTGTTATTCATAGCTCATTTTCTCGTAAACTCCAGCACCAACTCCACAACAAAACTAGCTAATGTTAGCTAGAGATGAAGTGTCGTTTGTTTACAACAGTGGTACAATTTGTATGAATGAGGAAACCTGCAGAAGACTCAGCAGTGTAACCGATATCAGCGTTAGCCTCAGTGCTAGAATCCATTGCATGCCTGCACGTCTCTGTTTTGGGCCCCCTGGACAGGCATTAGCTTGCACAGCCGTTTAACCTCACGCGTTCCGACACAAACAGGCACAACTGACAGAGCCTTGCCATCCGCGGCATTCTTTTCCACGGGGTTAAACATTTGTCACCTTACCGTTTTCAAGAAAATGGAAGCCTCCCGCCTCGTTTAAGCTTTCGGTTCCTTGTTGTCCCTCCAAATATTATTCTACCTGAAATTTTGGACGGTAGCTCGGTGTGCCCAATAGGCTTCGATCAGACCAGCAGCGGCACAGGAGCAGAAGCAAGAAACTCTTGTATTTGCATTCCATTCTGGCGACGTCAGAATAATATGACCAATAGGATTAGAGTAGGGTTTAAACCCACCCCTTCTTATTTCAATCACGCCCCTTCCTCTCCGTTGTCAAATGGACGCCACTTTACTGTTTCTATGGCAACACAAAAGGTATGTCCTTCCGCTGCACTCTGCCTGAAAAATGCAAGATAATAAAACGTTTCCCAAGGGAGAAACGTTTTATTAGTGACAGGGAGAAATGTCACTGTTACTTCTTTGGTAACAATTTTTTCATCTTTTGGTCTTTTCTCCTGTGCTTATTTCCCAGTAAGCCCCAAGTGATTCTTTTGGTGTGCAAAACTAGTTTTTGTCTTTAGAGTTGCATCTTTTTCTGCACCTGTGATCACAGTCATTGATCAGCAAAATTCAAAAGCACTCATGTTATTAACCTGGATGTGTAGTCACTGTTGATTTTAAACCTAGTAATTTAATCAGCAAAATTATTACTAAAGCTTTGTTAAGTCTCCCATAAAGATTCCTTTTGCTACATTTTATTTATAAAACAGGCACACATTATTAAGATTTGGTCTTTGGAATCCAAACAAAAATAATGTCATTATTAACACTTGAAATAATGTCAATGGGTTGTATTTGAATTTTAGATAATGTTTGATTATATGTAGCCTAGTTAAATGATCTAATGAATTTTTGACCTAATTTGCTGTTGCTGAAATATAATTTTAAAATATGATTCCTGGAAAAAAAAAAATAACAAAAATCCTCTGAGCAGGATTCACCTTTTCCCAAAGGAAAATATTTATCTGCCTCAGCCTATGTGGCCCCTAAGCATAAGCAAAATAAATCATCAAGTTCAATCAGAACTGCTCATGTTATGTCAACATACACCACCCCCTATTTTCTTTTTATTGAAAGAGAAATCACTTTTTTAATTTCCACAATTTTTAGGCACGTGCGTTTGCTTCAGAGCAGCTTCATGTACTTTGGTTTTTAGCATTGTTAATACACATAAAGTACAAAGTCTTCAATATGTATATATGGAAATGATCCAGCTTGGCTGTGAATGGACAACAATAAATTTCTAATGTTTCAGGGAGGCGCTATTGTGTTGCCTGCAATATGAGAAGGGATAGTATTCATTTCCTTGCAAATACTGAATAATTTATTAGAATATGACTTATCTGGTTGGCCCCTGAGTTAATTTATTTGCTCTTTCATAGCCCCCTTGGTACCTCACTTGCAGCATTACTATGAACACAGTATCATTCCAGTAACACAGTTAATCCCAAAGGCGATTCTTAGAGCCACAGACACAGAATTGTAATATTGATGTTGTGGCAGACAGATGTAAAATTGAACCTGTATCTAAGAAATAAAGTCAAAGATTTATTGTTACTTTACAATATCAAGTTTTTCAAATTTGTTTTCTGGTGTTTTAAATATATAAAAATTTTTGAAGATCAAAATGAAATACATGTACTAAATCAAGTCTCTTCAGCTGGAAGCTAACACAAAATTTGTTTAAACCTCGGAAAGCTTTTGTCTCAGAAGTCAAAGAGTTAACATTGAAGATATTTCTGTAAAGTATGTTGGAGAGTCCTTACATGGAAGAGAAGTCTCTTTGGGAAACATGTCCAATTATCTCAAGTTGGTAGATTAGTTTCAAGAATTTTTCAGTGTGACCTTAATTAACACCAGACTTTCCCCTCTGCTAGTCGAATTTAGTTCTCTGCAGCAGCTCTATATTAGTGAGAAACATCATAAGTAGAGTAACTTTAATGTGCTTTAGCAACATAACCTTCCAAAGACAATCTTTTAAAGGATTTTTGTAAGTAATAAAGAACTTTGAAGAACATATTTACACTTATGCAGAATTATACTGTTGTGCATTAATGTTTTTTCTTTTTCAATAGTAGTGTAAGGTATTTCTACAAAAATATTCCAAAAACGAACTTATCAGTTCTTATCAAATTACACCATTCTGCTTTCTGTTTCTTGATTTGTCTAGTTTCACTTCACCATTTTCTTATGTTTAAGTAAAAATAAGTCATTCCTTCACTGGCTTATGCCAGCTGAGAAAATAAAACCTTTTGAGTGCAAAAACATTTTTGAGATGGTGAACTGTTTGCTTCTTCTTTTTATTTTCTCAGCTGGCACCTTCTGGCCTTGTTATGTGGCGTTCAAACGAGGTGCTCATGTAATACCCGGGATGACCACAATGTGTCGCTAATGATTGCTTAGAGATACAGGGTATCCTAAAATGAGAACGATTTTAACAATCAAAACCTATACAGCAATAAAAGTTGTTTTGTTTGGTAGTTGAATTTTGGTTGAGGATTTAACATGGAAATTTAATTGTAATCACAAGCAAACAACTTAAAAAGGAATTATAATAGTGTTTGCTCTTCTTACATTGAGAAAGACAGGAGTTGCCTTTTTGACTCTACAGAAATAAAATTGAGGTATTAGTTTCAGACATATAATCCTTCTTCACGCACGTACAATATCCTATATGAATGTTATTAGTTAGCAATTTCATCAGACATTTACCTGATAAAAGGAAATGGAGGGGATAGAAAAAATTCAATCGTAAATTGACTGTGAGCTTCAAAGATCATGTAGACTGTGTTACAAATCCAGTTTCAAAAAATCTTTTGTTTAAGTTTGTTGTTTTTCTTTTCTGTTCTGTGTTTCACATAATTTTCCTTTTTTTATTCTCCAAGTTTGAGAAAGTCCTATGAAACTAACCTACAACCTTGGAGCTGCCACAGAAAATGCTATATCCAGGAAAGATGGCCTTCTAACAGAAGTAAGTGGGAAGGGCAATATAATTGCACATGTTTAGAGAGGTAGGGTAGAATCATGTAAAGATTTAAAAACAAATAAAAGATAAAAATATAGGCTACTCATTTCATCAAGGTACTTAAACATTGACTATAGTTTTCCTCTTGTTTCATGTGAACACATACCTGGTTGTCATCAACATAAAGATGAAAGGAACATCTGTACTTTTTCAAAAGTGGAGCGCAAGGGAAACAGAAGCAATTAAAAATGAACAGACCCAAGAAATAAGCCTTGTGGAACACCCACAAGAAAGGCAAACAGAGGACAATTTGAAAATGCACAGAATGTGCTTTCTGTCAGATGCAACCTAAATTCATCCAAGGGAAGCCCTTTGAAAACTTATACAGTGTTCTAAGCAAGACATTAAAACACCGGCGTCCACAGTATCAATTGCAGCTGTTAAACCCAATAAAACCAAGATCACACAATTTCTGGAGCCTGTGGTTGGAACGATGTCATTAAAAATTCTAAGCAGTGCACACTCTGTGCTGTGAGTAAGTAAGTAAATAAAATGTATGAATTTAGAACCTTTAAGATGAGTATTACAAACTGGTATACAAAAACTTTCACAAAAACAAAGTTAAAATATATCTTAATATATATATATATATTTTTTTAAAGTGTGCATTCAACTCTGTGGGAATGACTCACAGTATACACTTCAGAGAATACAGCTGCAACAAATAAAGCTTTGCCCAATTGTTCACTTCAAGAACGTCTATGTCTTAGTCATCAGACTGCATCTTAGGCAACCAACCATTTGAGGTTTGGTTGCTTAAGATGCAACCAAACCTTGTTATTTGAGCTTTCATCCACTTGGGTGTGCAATTGTGTTACAGTCTGTTCAAAGGCCTTTTAGGCTCTCAGGCTCATTATTTTGAAAAAACAACAACAACAAAAAAAAAAAAACAAACCAAACAGGCTGAAAACAAATTATGCAGAGTCATTTGTGAAGTCAGTCAATGTTATTTAATTGTTTTTGCCAAGAGTATTTACTTGGCTCTGTAGTCTTCTCTTAATAGGAAGATCAAAGTTGAAGTGGTTCCTGTTGAGTTTGAGCCTGAAGTCCACTGTTCAGAAAGCAATCACTTTGCTGTTGTCTTCATTCAGGCTTGGGAAGGTATTAAAAATGGCTCTGGGAGCTAGCTTAATTGTTCCTCTAAAACAATGAAAATTCCTGGAGTCAAAGACTGCCGTGAAGTAACTTCCTCTTTGGTAGATCCGTTTGCGTTTGTTTTTATTAATTTCTTCAAAGACAACCCCAACCTTCACCTTGATGCCTTTTTGAACTGTTTTTACTGTATGAAAGTGTTTAGGAATGACGGTTGAGAGGCCTCCCGCATCAAAGATTGCTTGTTAGTTTAAGAATTACTCAGTTTTCTTGTCATTGTTTTATAACTCTCCGATTTGTCCCTCTACTGTTTGCACAACAAGGATGACTATTGTGAAAAAGGATATTTAGTCTGATTCAGCCCCAGCAGACATCCCCTCCCTGCTGCATACAAACTTCACAGACAAGGTTAGGAGATTTCGGGCATCCTGTTGTTTTACATGTCGGCCAAACACTGCATTAGTATCGACACCTATACACAAGGAGTATTGCACAATTCTTATCAAGCCTGTATGATCAAGAACTTGAGAAATACTGGCTGTCCAGTGGTTGACCTTTACATTTAAGCAGAAATGTTTCTAAATAGAATACAATCATCCTTTATTGTTCCACAGAGGGGAAATTCAGGTGTCTTAATAAGTTGAGATAAGCAGGAATATACATATTCAAAACATATGAAAAATGAAAAATAAACTGTTCAGTACAGTCAAATATAAAAAACAGCTTTTTTAAAAAAAATAGTATACCCAGGTGTAAAAGTAAAGGGTAGCTTGGTCAGATAATTTCAACAAGAAGACAAATATACAAAAAGTGCTTGAATAAGTGAGTTTTACAACTGCTGTGACTCAGCTGTACTTGAATAGGTCCCTCTTGTTTTAACAAAATCTCTTGAATTTCCTTTAAGTGGCTTTAGTGGCAACACTGGCATAATCAAGAGCTAATAATTTACAAGAGCTTAAAGTGTTTCCATCTTATCGGTAGAAACAGGATGGCTGAATAGATCAAGCACACTCATTACTTCAATTCCCACACACCCAATCAAAATAATAGGCTTTTTTTCATTGACATGGTGGGATGCTGGGTAGCATGTCGTGATGTGTGCTGAAGAACAAGGTTCCAGTATCTATTTTGTATTGTTGTGAAACACTTCAAGACTCAAGATTTTTGATGTGATCAACATTTTGAACCAACCACAAAGAAAACAACTCATTACCTGTTAATGTTTTACACATCAAAATTAGAATTCACTCAAATTAAATGCAACTCACACCTGTTCTGAGTAATAGTTTATTTTTAAAATTTGATCAGGGTTTTTGTGAAATTACTTCTGTTATTTTATTTCCTATTGAGATAGGAAATCATCCCTCTTTATTTACCTTTGTTCAAAATTGTTAAGACGATATCTTATACCTTTCAAGTAGGGCTGATTTTCATTGGCCTTCCTGCTTGCCTAACATTGTCCATTTCTACAATCAACAATTAAAGCTGTAATGGAAATGTTTGGAAAAACCCACTGCACAAATATTTTGGCACCTCACCAAGTTAATATGTGTGAAAGAGAGCTAAAAATAACTCTCCACAGTTTACCTTCACGGAGCACATACACACGTTTCTATGAGAGATTTGTCTCTGTAAGATTACAATTATTCCTTTGTTGTATATCAAAACAATGGTAAGATATTCAAAGTGGACATGTAAAAATGTTTGAATAGGTTTTTTTTCATTATTTGGAATGTTTTGGCATTAAATTGTAAATATCTAACTACCATATATATTATATATGTTCCCAATACATTTATTGGAATCACTGCCATGTTTTTACTGCTAACAGGCATTAGGCAGTGACCACATGTGAACATAACAGGAGTGTAAATTAAATTTAGGTAAGGTTTAGGTGCATATGATGGTTAGGGTAAGGATTGGGGTTAAGCTGCATAGATTAATGGAAGTCAATACAAAGTCCTGGTAAAGATAGAAAACTACTACATGTGTGTCTCTGGATGAGTGGGTGTGGGCGGGTGGATGAATGACGTAGACAGAGCATTTCAGGTCAATGAATGTAAAAAAATTAAGATCTTAAAGTCAGGTTATAAGAGGAGCTCTGCTTTTCCCGATTACTTACCGTAGTGGTTTGTAACCATGGGTTTAGTTTAGCATTAGCAGAGAAATAACGGCAGACTTAAATCTACATTCATTTTTGTTGTGGTTGGTAAGGCTGGCTCCTGCAGCAGAGTGCAGCATGCCACCCTGCACGCACACAGTTTTTTCTTCCCCGTTTGTCAGCATGAGACTGTGGTGAGGTTTTAGACCACAGGAAGTTGTGATGTATGAAGAGGCAAAGTGTGAAAAGAGGCTTAGAGAGTGTGGTAGCCTGGAAATCATCAGTGAGTCAGACAGAAAGACTGAATAGGCGAGGAGCAGACTTGCATGTCCGTAATGAAGAAGGAGAGAATGGAAAGGTTTGGATTTTATTAGTTCATATTAAAAAGGAGGATGAATAACATATATGGCCAGTAACAACAACTACTTTTCTAAGAGGACAGGTTGTATAACTGATGAACTGATTACAACACAAAGAAACTTACTTACTGCAAGAAAACATCAAAAAAGAAAACTGACACATTGTAGGAAAATGAAACCTTTGATAAAATGGTAGTTGAGATGGCAAATAGCATCACCCATCACCCCACACTATTCTAGTGTTATGTTTATAGTTAAAATTACAGAGTAGTGTCACATGCTTGGCTTTTCCTTCGAGCCAATTGCCACTTTAACTCAAGGTTCGCTTTTGCCCAAGAAAATCAGGAAGAAACAGAAGAAGTTTGAGGAAATGATTGAGATAGAAACCGGTGAATTAATCCATGGTTGTACAGTGTGTACAGTGTTGTTTTATTTATTTATTTATATTTATTTCGAACATGATAGAAGTATAAAATCACACACATGAATAAGGAAAGCAAAAGACACATATTTATATACGACAATAAATTTAACATGCTGGAAAAGGATTAGGAAGAAGTAAAAAACGTATAAACTCCTGTCTCATAAATGTTGACATTGGCACTCTAAGAAGAGACAATTAAATGCAATATTTTTACGTACTGTGAAAACGTATTAGGCCCATTTCATCCAGATTTTGTTTAGTGCTCTTGTTACATTTGAATGAGTCATCAGACAAGGATAACCTGAGCAAATACAAAATACAGATTTTAGTTTTCCCTTTCAGTTATTAAGTGAAAAATGTTTTCCATACTGACTTTATTGGAAAACATTTTCTCCCAAACTGTTGTAATGGTTACATCACCCTTGACATCAACATCAACAACAGCCATCAGCGGTTTGTCAAAGATCCTGCAACAGAATCTCTGTTTAATTTAAGTTTGGACTTTGGCTTAACTTTTTTTTTCTTGCAGTTTCAATTTTAACTTGTTGGTGTATGTCAGATCAGCTATGTAAACTCAAGTGTGGTGGAGTTTAAAGTCACCAACTGATGAAGAAATCTTCACCTTTAGGAATTTTTTTGCTAGAAAACAGAATTTATAGCTCTTCAGCATAAATGCAATAGCATATGATCCTATTTTAATTTGTCAATCATCCCCATGAAATAGTAATCAGCATAATGTTTACTAAAACAAAGAGAGAAAAACAGCCTGTTTTTATCCTGTGAAAATACTGGAAATTTCATGTCTCCATTTCTTAACAAATATCACTTTCGGTTGGCCTTTAATAATTTAGTTTTAGAACTTACTGGCTGATTTGTTCTCTGTTCTTAACCCACAAAGAGGGAGGAGCAAAAAGAGCAGGAAGCTTCAAAATCAACAACCACACGTAAAAATGAGAGAGGGAAAAAATTAAAAGAGCAACTAGTGAATTATGCAGGAGCAGAAACAGGGTCAGTGTGTTACTGGTCATGCCACAATCCATGCAGGGCCAATGTAGCCCTGAATGACCTGGATGATATGGCATTCCCTCTGTCACAGGTTGCGAGGTTAATAATGCATTGCCGTCGTGCAAACAACAGATCGCTTCAGGTTTCCTGCCTCCACATTTACAAAGATCTCACCACTTTACCTAATCACAAGAAGCACTGAAACTATCCTTTCAGTTCCATTAAAAAAATTGTCGCACATAACTAATTTCCTCTGTTTCCATTAAAACACAATTTATTAATTAACTTCCAGCTGTGCTTTGATAATTTTCTATTTTCTTAGCTATTTTTAAAAAAAATATATATTGATATAATTTTCTCTCAAATGAGACACTTAGTTCAATTCCCAAGACACACAGGACCAAAAATCATGCATGCACACACTGACACAAATGCAAAATTTAATTCAGTTAATTTTATGTGAAAAAAACAAAACAGACTCAATTGAGTTTATGCCAGCAAAAATTGTGCCTCCATTCAATCCAGTAAATCCAATTTGATGCAATTAAAACACAATTAGATTCAGACCAGTCAGCAGAAAGTTGTCTGTCTAAACATGACTTTTGGCACAGTGCAAATAGCACCTATTATGGCCTTCTCTTGCCAATTTTTGGTGCAACTCTTGTCATGTTTTTAGCTTCTTATGTCTTAACATCAGTCTAATAAGAGACGGTCAGATGGAATATGCTGTTCAAGGGTGTGACTTATCCTGTTTGAATAATTTTATTATCATGGCTCTAAGGCATGACAAATGGCCTACTATTGGTGCCATATTCATTTAGCGGAGACAAGCAACAGAGTTGTTGCCACTTGTAAATTTTCCTACCTTCTCAGTTACTGTGTGACACAGGTGTACAGTGACAGGATGGACACACACAGCTGCGCTTTTATTAATTACCTCACAGAACAGGACCATGGTCCTCCATCTTCTCTCTTTTGGCTTGGTTCACCTCTTACCTCATTTGGCTCATTTGGGGAACCAGACCTTAGAGATGCTCCAATGAGCTTCAGCAAACACCGCACACTTACACTAATGCAGTGTGACAATCTGTTTTTTCTTTCTGCACGGAACTGGAGGGAGTCGACAGAGTGATGTTTTTCTAATTGCAGATAATGATGAAGAGAGAAGTAGGTGTGTTCCCTGTTCAGAGTGACTTTTTGATTCTTTTGTGAATGTGGGCTATCAGCTGGTCAAAACCCAGGAGACAGTGCTGGTATTTATTTGTTTATTGGTCCTGAGAATTCAAATTGAATGTGGTGACATTACCACGTATGTCAGAGTGACATCAATACAATGTCTTTCAGCAAAAACTGTAAATCAGATCCATTAAAGAGATTTTAACAACTACTTAAACAGATAAATTAGAAGCTCAATACACCAACTAATGAGTTTGGGTAATGTAAGTTCCTCACCAAACATCACAATGGCAACAAGGTCATGGGAAAACTTACTAAACATTCACAATGACATTCACAAGTTTGATATTATATACTGGCCTCCTTTGTTCCCGGATGTTTAATTAGTGAGGAATTAAACACATTTAGTTCCAAACACAATCACACACCTCAGTGGCATCTTAATTCCTGGCAGCCTCAGGGGCCAGAAGCAGCAGTAACGCAGCCTTTGTGGGTCCTGCATTGAAAGGAGTGTGTCAGCAGTTCAGCAGAGATCTAGAGCCATGTTAGTTTTTTTTCCAGCTGCCCGGTCTACTGCGCTTCTGCAGGAGGCAGTGAGCAAAGCTACAGAATTGGTCACTGTGAATTAGGGCCTTGTTGGGAATGGGTAACCTCACAAAGATCTGTGAGGCATAATGGGGGAAAAAAGAAAATGCATTCAGTCCTTCTGTGGGGAATCTAGCTCGTTTGGGAGCAGTCGGTTCATTTAGCTTTTGGGTTGTGCCAGGCCTCCAAAGTGCCAAAAGCTATGAGTAATGCTGCACTGGCACCGGGTGCCAACAAGTGCACAAATATATTTTTCTCACAGGGAAAGAAACAGATTTAAAATTCACGATACGTTGTCTAAAATCTGAAATATCATCTAAACCCCTCAATCTGGTGCCATTTTTTTTTTGAAAGAGAGTTTTGCACATATATTTTCAAAATGTCAAATTATGTAATTATATTGTCATTGGAAACACAGCAACCTTAGCCTTCCTGAGGAGACACGGATTACATAATAAATTATCAGAAAAAGAGCTTTTCTAAACATGGATCGCAAACAAGATATGGAAAAGTTTTGTAGAGAAATGCCACACAATCTTTTGAGAAGTTGAGTTGTTACCACACTTGACAATGTGTTAACTTATGTGCTTTATTTTTCTTTTTCTTAAGAGATGTATACGTTTTTATAGCACTGCTTGGAGTCACAACCCTTGCTAACTAAGGGTAGGCCATAGATCTGTATCAGCTCATGTTGGATTTAGGGTTATTCGCAATATTTTTTTCTGTCTTGGTTACACAGTTAAAACCAGATGTTTATACATGCTTAATAATAATAATAATAATAATAATAATAATAATAATAATAATAATAATAATAATAATAATAATAATAATAATAATAATACCTTTTTTCTGAGTGTTTAACATTAAATGAGAAAAATTGATTATTCCTCTTGGTTTTGCATCTCTTACTCCATTTGTTCATCATTATCAGAAGTTTTGGATTTTTTGATTATCTTGACCTTTCATATGTTGTTGGCCATCATTTGTCTGAACTGAAGACTTTTGAAAAACACTACAGGTCCATCAAAACATGCCCAACACAATTCATGTGCAGCCTCTTTCCCAAAGTTGTTACCACAATAAATTTTGAACTTAAAGCACCACATTAAACACAATGCCTCATTATCTTGAAGCAATTTTCAAAGGATTATTGCTGGGTTAACTGTCTATTTTGTATTTTATCCGTTTTAATTTCAAATAACACCTCGCTTTTTAATGTGCTGACTTTTGCTTTATGCTTTCACAATGACTATAAAAAATGTATTTTATGAAAAAGTCATTGAAACTTTCTGCGAGATCATCTTCACTAAGCTAAATTTTCCTGTTTCTATACTTTGAGCATAAAGCAGTGCTAACAGATGTGTAGGGTTGTTATGCAAAAACGTCAAATTCTTAGAAACAATGACATTCTTCATATTGGTGAAGTAAGAGCTTGAGTAAACAAAAGTAGAGACAATGCCCATGTGTTTCCACGTGAATTTGTTCCAGATTACTCATTTATTGAGTTACTCATTGAACAATAAAATCTGGTCAGGTAGGTTGGAGTTTGCTGCCTACGTCTGCAAGCAAAGCAAAGTTAAAAAAAAAAAATCATAATTCAAATCAATGGTCAAGAGTTTGAATTTGTCAATATTTGTACATTATCACTGTTATATATTATTGGCTGGGATACTTAATGCAATATAAGGAAATAAATAAGTAACATGCAAAACAAAACTGTCTTATATGTCCTGACTTTATTTTCTAATGTATAGTTTGTAAAAACCACTATTAAAGCTCCAAAAATTTGCAACAATTGATCAATAAATCCTTTAATAGCTGTTGATGCTATTTCCAAAGGAAGAAAGTAATGAAAGGTGGGCAGCTTTGCAGCGTCTTTCATCAAGTTTTGCTACACCTTAAGGGCTTGAAAAATAAAAATCCTTTAAAGGATCAAGCGAAATAGGAAACTCCTTGCATGTGAAATCCAGCTGATCAATCACCTGACCAGTTTGTTGGAAACCACTGAGCAAATTCTTGGCATTTGTTTTCAACAAATTAGAGAGCAGCAGTTCTGCCAAGAAACAGTTTCAGCACATTATAATCATGGCTTTGTCACAACTTTCCTCCATTACGTAAGTCTTCATTGGTGTTCTGTGTGCTTGGCTAATTTGCTTAACTGTCCCCATTAACAAAGAGAGCATGAATAAAGACAGCACTGCTGTTTAAAAATATAAACATCTCAAGAAGATTATTCCACAGAATAGTGAATCAGAAACTTTCTTCATATTAATAGCAACATGAAATTATCATTTCTTTCAGTTACCTTTCTCCCAGATGCAGATTTAACTCTCTTTTTTGAAGGAGTTACCTTTTTATAATCATCATAATTGTTTTAATTTTCTCTAGATGTAAATGGGTAATGGGTAACAGTGGAGAACATTCTCAAGAGGGACAGAACAATCTTCTTATTGTGTGTACTATTTTACTTCTAAAAGATCAATGTTAGTCTTTTCCAATTTGGTTTGTAGTTTCTTTAAGTTTAAATTCAGATTCCTTTGTGTTAATTACTCACTTTGCATCAGTCTGTCTATTTGCTCTTTTCTAATCCCCTTTTTAACTCACCTTCATTCTTTATTATTGTCCACTTTTCCTGCAGAATGGAGAGTCATAGTTTGTTATTGTTCCTTGCTAGATTTTTCCACTAAAGTGCCTGTTAATCTATCTGTGCTCCATGTCCTTTATGCCCTGTTTGAAATTTGTAGTTTTTAAACCATCACAAATTGTATCCCTCCTTTTTTGGTGTCATAAGCAATCTACAAAACATTACATAATTGGGTTACGTTAAGGAAGCATTATCTGAACCACACCAGTAAGTTGACCTCTCAATGAATCAAACAGAAAAAAAACATCTGAATCAGCTAAAACAAAATGAGTTATGCGAGGCAGACTCAATATCTTTCCTTAAATCTAAGTGAAATTAGGTGACATAACCTTAAAAAGGCTGTTTTGGGTCGTAACCCCACCAAACTGGGAGAATGAAAATGATTCAGTCATAAATTATCCACTAAAAGTAATCAGCGGTGATGTAAAAGCCTTATTGTCGGTTATTGCAAAATACGTGATGGTAGGTGTTCCTCCCAAGAGTGGTACAACCAGTTATTAGGAGGCAATTATTTCTACAGAGAGCTAGCCTGTTTCAACAAATGTTTGCTCATAATAAGTGAAATTATCATTTTGAAATGGCATGGTTATGGTTATGTTTGTCTGATTTTAAAATGTGTACAATAATGTTAAATATTTCAGTGTGATTAAACATACAAAAACAGCAGAAATTTATAAAGGTCTTGTTTTTGACAGGGTGTTGGTAAAAAAGATTTTTGTGTGATCCCCCTGTACTGCTCCTGTTATGCTAACCCTTAGCCTCACTCCTATGTGAGAATTATCTCCTGCTTCTCCAAACTCATTGTGATTTTCTGTTCATAGCAGAAAATCCAGTATGTACCAACTGTTGATAACCCTTTCATGGAACCCCACTCCATGAGGTCCTGACTGTTCATTTAGGGGGTTAAATAAAAGTTCATCTATTGCACTGAGGTACTATGAACAGTGAAGCGGTTCATATACGCATGTATTCATGTTGACTCTAGATAGAGCCCATTGTACTGCTCTAGGCTTGTGTGACGACACATTGGAAATGGTTATCTTTAAAAAGAGAGACATTGAATTTTTGAATGGCAGTAAGAGAGTGTGCTTGCATATAAACACTAGGTTATCAGTGTTCTGATAAGCTTTGTTCAATGGGGGTTGGTCAGATCGATGTCCCAGTTTGAGATGTGTTTGTTGCTGAGGTTTCACGTCTAACTAATGGAGACAAATGAAGCATCAAGATAAACTTTCGAAATCCATTGTTCTTTCTGTTAAGCAAGTTACTGGTAAATTGATTTGCTCAGCTGTGGAAACACAGTGACAGACATATCAAACAATTTTTCTCGCAAATACACATGAATGTGAGAATTTCACATTCAAGCACAACGGAGAAATAAAAGAACATAATTGCAGTCAAACATAGTACAATAAAAAAAATTATTTTTAATGTTGATCAATCATAGTTGAGTCAAACTCAGCACAATTTCTTTCCCCAAAACAATTTCATCAGCCGTTTGCTGGATCGACAAAAACATATCTCAGTCTGGAACAGTCATGGAGCAATAATCACAAACAAACTGAGAAGCTGTTGTCCGTAGAGACAGTCTGTGAGAATTGTTAAGAAACACAGGCCTACGTAACTGCGACCCTGTCTGGGTTAGAGCTGTTGTCCAGAGTAGGTTTGGTATCCATGGTTTTTCCAGTGATGCCTTTGAGAACCTCTTAGATGGTCACAGTCCCATTCTTGAAGTGGACAGATCCCTGTACTTCAACAGCCAACACTTTTTGGCACAGCACAATATTAGATCCTGTCAGCCAATTATGCCCAAAGCTCTTGAAAAGGAGGATGACATGTTTATGTTTTGGTTTCTAACAATTAAAAGCAAAACTACATCACTCTTTGCCAGGGAACGAAAACAAAGCCTGAATGCTGCTGATGGGTGAAAGATATATATATTTTTTATCCCAATAAATTAAAGGAATCTACCCAAGGATTAAACTGAGAAGTTGCGGTCATATTGACAATTAGGTTTTGTAAACAAAACAGTTATTCAATTAAAAATTTAATGCTACGGTGACATAGAAACAAAAAAAAAAAGAAAAGAAACAACCTTATGACTAAACAGGAGTGAAAATAACAATTGTAATAACACAATGCTTTATAGAAATGTTAATGGTGCTAAAGGCTGACTTGTGATGCTGTAAGTCACAGGTTTTAATAACCAGCCGTACAGAAGCAACAGGAGCCAGTTGTGTACTGCTTTCTCCTCATGATGAAAGAAAACCTTTGATGCATTTGTTTAGATGGAGGACAACCCAGTTCTCTAGGGATAAAGTATTGCGTCTGCATGTTTGCTTAACAGAAGGCCTCCAACAAAGTTGCAAAATGTGCCGGACATGCACATGTTATTGTACACATCCTGCTGTCGCACTTCCACTTATAGATTATAGTGGTGATCAAAAATAAGGAACTTCCGAAATCTCACCTTGATTTCATAAAAAATAAAACATTAGCGAAACAACAGCTATTAATGCTAAACGTAAGCATTTGATGAGGAGCAATAAAGAAAAAAACAATAAGGTTTTTTTACTTCCTTGTTAGTTTTTTTTTTTTAAACTAAATTAACCAGACATGACAGCTGCTTGGAAATATGCGAGCCCTTAAGGAGGTATCTTCATGAACACTGATCTATACTGATTTTTATTAGCTTGTTGCCAAGGCAGTTATGATACATGTATAAACTAGCATCAATACCAGCAATGAAATAAATTACATGCAAGTTACTGCTGTATTCTTATTTTATTACAATGGGTCGTGAACTGAATGTGAATTTAAAAGTTCTGATTCCAAGATCTCAGTTTCCAACTTTGCACTTTGGGGCCTTTCTCCCCAACTCTTTATGCCCATTTCCTGTCTGAGAGCTGCAAGAATGGACCCACTAGTGCCATTCTTGAACTAAATGCAAATGAACAAATCAAGTCTGGTTACCTGTCCAGAGTGTACTCTACTTCTCTCCCAATAACCTCTAGATTTAATCACCAGCCTCTCGAGATCTTGCAGGGATAAGACAATAGATGGATTGATGGATGATATTGCTCTGAGAAAGTAAACATTTCTCTCATCACCCTTAATATACTATAGTCAAGAGAGTACATTCTAAACTAAATCTCGAATTTTATCATGGTCTATCCTTTGATCTAAAATTAATGAAACCTAACCTCAGGTGGAAAGCGCTACAGACCACAGATTTCATCTTTTCATTAATATTTAAAGTTGCAGTAGGGCGTTCTAAGAAAACCCTGGGCTTTCCTCAGAAAATTTGAACAAGCACACCTTACAGGTTCATCACCTTTGCTCTCTGCTGTGCTACAGTTCTCCATCTATTGCTCTTCCTTCACTGTATATCCTGCTGACAACTGGAGAAATCTGCAATTTTTCTGTTGTTTTTGCGCCATTAGCACAGCTACCGCACCCTGAATGACAATACCTGCTGAGCAGAGTAGGGGTGTAAGCGCACCCAAGAGCATGACATATATCTTTTTAACATGTCCTGTCCTGCAGTGTGACACTCAGAGTACTTTTCTGAGTCTCAAGGTGAGGCCCAACAGATTGTTCGAGTTGATATGAAACTTTATCATAAATTGCTTTGGGCTTATTTCAGATGTAGCGAATACAGAAATTAAAGAAAGAAAGATAGGGAAAAAGTTTAAAGGGAAAAGAGATAGGAGTGGAGGAAAGAATGCAACATGTAGAGAACACAAGTCACACTATAAGTCTGCCTCTCGACCTACAGAAAGATCAAAAAAGACAGCTACAAACAAAAAATGCATATAAAATAATAACTATTACAACATCACTGAAATGTACATGTTACAATTTAATACAAGATAGTATATTTAGTGGCAACCACACCCCATTGAGTGTAACTGAAGAACGTCTAAGGCCCTCCTTCTGACTCTGATTTATTGTTTCTGACCTTATGATTATGTGTGAGTGTGATTCATGTTCACTGGACCTAAATTGGACAATTTGGGTTTGAATAACATTTGTGATTCAGTCTTATGTACCAAAGCACATGCCTATGTTTATTTTCAAGCAGGTGAGTCAGGCAACAATATAATCCTTCATCTGTTCATCTTTGTGAATAAAACACCCTCTCTTGTCTCCCATTCATATTTCAACTTGATCTATTAATGCAACCTGAAACACACAGCCAGGAATCAACCGTTAACGATGACAACACAAGCTTTTGATTGCAGGATCTTTTTAATACTTAAGAAATGTCACTAAAAAGGAAAGGCAATACCAAGTATTGGGAGCATAAAGTCAAGAACTTTGGTTTTACAAGTTGAGTATATTTGATATTTGAAGACTTGAGCACAGATTATACAGGTAGACGATCTCCTGTGTTACTATAACAATTCTGGTGGAAAACAAAACTGTATAAATGTAGAAGTAGTTTTGATGTCGAACAAATTCTGGCTAAATTGGTTAAAAACCTACCAATCAAAGGTTCAAAACAACACTCTACCTATCCCTACATATAAGTAAGGTGGATGAAATCAGCTTTATATTCTGCAAGGAACGCTACAATTGACTGTGTTTTGCTTTCAGCATATTGTTTAAGGAGAAGTTCCCCATGTGAGTAAAATTCTTCTTTTGCTCAAAATTGTCGCATCAATGCTCGCTGATAACTTGTCCACAAAAACAAGAAACACATAATAAATTATAATTAATTAATTTATTTTTTCATTGAGAAGTGTTGCTTTTCTGCTTAATCACTCATCACATTAACTGATGTGACTTTTCTCTAACTCTGAAAAGTTAGAGAAAAGTGTCCTGAGAAGACCATTAGTGGCACAAAGAAAGACTGACTCACTGCGAAGCAAGGGAGGCTACGTGCATGAGGGAACAGATCAGGTGCGGACTCTCTTTGTGAACAGGTGAATTCGAGCTGCCTGTTGAGTCATGAGAAAATTATCCTGGGCACTGTCCGGTGCATTTGATCTCACCGTGTTTACCTGCCTGCAAAGAGAGAATCTGAAGATCTCATATCCATGACACAAATCAGTTCAAACAGAAATAATGTTAAAGTGCCTGACAAAAACTTTCATGCCACCGATACTTTTGCACATTTCTTCATGAGATACCAAAAACCCTCTACTTTTTGTAGAGATTTAATCTGATAGACAAATCATGCAAAAAGTAAAATCATGCATGATTGTGTGCCTTTTCTTTCAAACTCATTGTCATGGATACCCCTAGAGAAAATCAACTGTAACCAACCATCTTCTGAAGTCACACTGTTAGCAATAATAGTCTACCTGTGTGTAATTTAATCTCAGCATAAATAGAGCTGGAAAGGTCTTAGAGGTTTGTCAGAGAACATTAGTGAATAAAACAGCATCATGAAGACCAAAAAACATGGCAGACATCTCTGATAAATTATTGTTGGAATGTTTAAAGAAGGGTTGGGTTGAAAGACAACATTCCAAATTTTGAACATCTTCCGAAGCTCTGTTAATTCCATCATCTGTTTGAAGACTGAAGAGGTACTTGCACTGCTTTATTACTTTGAATATAAAAGCATTAGAATCAAAATATACCTTATTTACCACGATTGCGCATGCTCTGCTTTTCTCTCAGTTAAGACAGTTAAAATATAAGCATTTACAAAGGCAAAATAAAAATATCTTGTATGTATGTGTATTTTACAAAATTAAGACAGAGTTGAATTAGTGCAATTATGTGTAGTATCAATCTCGGCATTCACCATTTCTAAAAACAGAGCCTTGGGGATAAAACTGTCTCTCTTAGCAAGTATTGTTCCATGGTGGAAACATCATGATAAAAGTCTAAATAGTCTCCAGGATGTGTGAGGTCTGCAAAGAAATTATCTACCCTTTTTTTTTTTATCTTGCAAAGTCTGCATGGAGGGGAAGCCCTAATGATGTCAGTTTTTCTAAACTGTCATTTTACTTGAAGAAGTAAAATGTAAAATTGTCATTTTACTTGCTTTTTTTTCTTCTGTGAGACAGTTATCCTTGTTTGGAAATACCTGTTGTAACTAAAGAGAATTGGGTAGCCAAAGGGTATAACCTTATGTAAACCATAAGGTATAGCCAAAGATTTTATAACCCTATAAAATCTAACTTCTGTGTCTCCAAAACCTAATGTAACATTTATCTTCAGGCAGTGCACAACTTTTCATCATTTGCAGACACAATATAAATCATATCAGAGAGGATTCTTGGAAAGCATGAAAGACAGAAAACTTAGGCTGAAACATCCTGCACTGTGCAGTTTTATATGTAAAGGGTTTGTTCACATGCGACAGCCATCCTGACCGTTTGATTTACGACACAATACCACCCTTCAGAGCATTCGCTTCTTTGTTCCAGGAATATGGCTGTTATTGTTTTTGTTGGTGTTTCAAAGGATTTGCTGGTTGGAATAAAGCAATAACAAACAGTTTCAGAGTTTGCCATTTTTCCTCTTCGTCTCTGCTACTGCATGAATACAGACGTTCTTCCTCTTCTGCTGTCATGATTATTTTTCTTTTGATTTCTGTGAGATCTCGAAGGATACAAGCTTAGGCAGTGTACATCATGTAAGTTTTATCCTTGCATCTAGATTCTGCGCATTATGTTATTTTGTTTGTGTAAGAAAGACCCTTAATGGACAAAAGTTTTTCCCAAAAACATTGAGTAAATATGTTTGAATAATAAAAATGAAACTAGATTTAGCTTCAGATTTTCTTCCTCCATGTTTCCAGTGGATTGTTATCTTAAGATTTCAAAGGCAATGAAGAAAAAAACAGGGGCCAAATTTTGACAAATGTACCCTTCCTCCACATGGTGCTTTCAGGTTGTTCTGCAAACACATATGCTTCCTTAACAATCCTTGAAATTATTTTCTTTTCAGTTTTTGTAACAAGCTTTGGACACCTTTCAAAATCCCACAGGAAAGTTCTCAGTTTTCATTTTTAATATTTGTTTTTTGAAGCGTTTGGAAGCAAGCACTCCAACAGCAAAGAGGCTGAATGAAAGGCAAACTCATGGGAAAAGCCATAACTTGTTGTTTACGCAGTGAGACCTGAAGATAAAACAGATTTTTGCTGTCACAGAACTTATTGATCAATTATTGAAAAGTTAAGCCATAGAGACAGTTAATCATCCAAGAGGCCATATGAGAATAAACAACATCTAAAGAACTAAAGTCCTCATTTAAAAGTCAATGAAAAATCCTACAGACATGCAGGAATAATTTCAACTACAGTAGTATCATGCTTACTCATGAGTCTAATAATAAATTTAATAAAATTGACTCTGAATGTTAACTTTTTACCAGAAAATGTTGCTTTAATTTAAAGTGAAGCCAAATGTTGTCAGAAAGAAAATCAATTTTAACTCGCTGAAAACCAAAATAAATCACCAAATTTGGTTATAAAACTAATCAATTAAATTTTCTTAAAAATTCAACTTTATTATTATGTTTTTGGATATTTAGAAATTATGTCAAAAAGTAGTTTCAAACTTTATACAAAGAACCCCAGTGGCTTTTGGATCAAGTTCAATATTTTTGTAAATAAATGTGGAATATAATTCCTTATGCTTTATTCCTCGCAAAGGTTAAAGGAAACATCATAAAAATGTATCTGTAAACAAAACTCTGCAGGCAAGCAGGTGTGGAATTTAGAAAACGTTTTAACAACAAAGCAGATGATTTATAAACAGAACAAAATTAGGGACTGACAAACTAAACTTAATATAAGAGAGGGTTACTTGCGGTCCAGGGAAGGGAATCAAGGGAAGATGTAATTCTCAAGGAGGAAATGAACATGGGATCAGATGGATATTGAGGAAATGAAGCCTAAGTATGCAGATAGAACAGAAAACAGGATTAACAACAAGCAAATAAGGAAAAGACAGAGTAAGTACTGGACTTTAACCAAAGGCTTTATGTGATTCAAAGTCTGTGCTGGCGGGGGTTTTCCAATCAGTCTTTTTTCAGCAAGAAGCCAGAAAAATATGACTTTCGAGATCATATAAAGTGCACTAGGAATGCGAGGGTCGCTTTTTAGAATACACTTTGGTCAGTTCTTGCATTTTTCATGAAGATGTAAAAAGTTATGGAGAGTAAACCATTTCTATAAGAGTGTATAACTGAACATGTCTTGGATTCTTTCAGTTTATTCTGCAATTTCAATTTTCAATGTTATAGAACGAATCACATCATTTTGCTCCTTTTATTACTTTTACAAATCAATGACTGAGCAACACATGTGACTTTTTGACAAAAAAACATTTACAAAAAAAATATAAGTGAAGACTGAGTGTGTTTCAAGTGACTGTAGTATAAAGAACCAGTTCAATTCACTGGTTCATCACTATTCCTGAAACAAACTCTCCAAGCAAATCAGAGAAATGATACAACCAGTGGTTTTGGACACCACTGAGTTTCGATGCTTCTGTGTGGTTCTGGAGTAGCTTAACTGGGATGTGACGGTTTAACTTTCAATAAGTAAGTACTGAAACACTTTTTCAACTTTTTTAATTTATCCCCAAACTCTTGAGTAGGCTTTGCTTCATAATTATTTTAAGGATACACGCTTCCCGTAAATCTTTGTTTCTACACTTTTCCCTTCCACTCAACTTGACCTAATCCAGGGTATACAGCAATGACTTTCTGTAGTATACCCATCTTGTGGGTGATGTCAGTGACTGCCTGCTGCACAGCTGTCAAGTCAGTTTTCCCAAGGACTGTGTAGGTGAACTGTAACAATTTTTGCATTCAAATACTTTTTATTGGTGTTTTGTAACATTAAGATTTTCTCATAAACTGTTTTTTTTTTTTAATTTAAAAAAAAAAAACAGCTGTAGATATTCAACCTCAAAGTTTCATATATGACACTGTATGTAATAGATATGAATGAATAAAATTAACTTTCGACGACATTCCGGCTGATTAACATTCACACGTAAGTGTGACGCAGGACTGTCTTCAATGGGAGGGAGGAGCTTCATTTCTTATGCACCTCTCACATTTTCCATTGTTTGATAATGTAAAAAATGGGCAGGACTTCCTGCTTCCTCTAAGTGGGAGGACCTTCATTGGGACAACCCTTTGAGAAACTCGTCATCTTTGCTATATCAACGCGTGGCTCGGCTCATGTCTGCATGCCTGTTTCCACAAAGTTGAAGAGGCAGAAGGCTGCTGGAGCTGGAAGTTTTTACACATTCACCAAACTGCGTGAGGCGAAACAGAAGGAGATCTCATTTGAAACCACGGAAGGGTGAAGGACCACAGCTGATACGAGGTTCAGAGAGACACCACGCTCAGACAGAGAGACTTCTTGAAAAGTAGAAAACTCCCAAGGCTTTTCAGAGGAACAGAAGCTTAATAAAGATGAACAATTTCTGAACGGAGACCCGTAGGAAGGCTGTCCATCAACTTTGACAATAAACCTACAGACAAAGAGAAACGCCTTCCTCCATTCGCTGCCATGGACTCAGGAAAGGTAATAAAACATCAACAACAAGCTCTCTATCCTGTCAAACTTGTTTAGTTGCCGGTGGTTTTAAAGGCATTGCGTGAGATTTCACTTCACCCACTTCTTATTTTTTTAACCCGTTGGGCGCCATGACACAGCTAATTTTTAAACATCCTTTTGTCTGCTTATTACATAGTTGTTGCGTCTGATTGTGTTTTAATCCCCAAATTACAGCTATTATAGTCTTGATTTCATCTCAAATCACTATGTGTGTCTTTATTTAATATGTCCGATCACATTCAAATTACTTAAAGTTGTGGGAATCTTAAGTCCACATGTTTAATTCTTTTACTATGCGTCATGACGTCACGGGAAGGGGGCTTGATGCTAATGAGGTGGTCGGTTCCTGTAAGGGACTACTGACGAACGTTTTAAAAGACCCCAGATATATCAAGAACAATACTTATGGTTCTAAAATTCAGAATGTATTCAACATTAATCATTATAGGTATGAAAACTGAACAATAAAAGTAAAATTTAAAACAAAAATAAGTAAGATCATCAAAATTACGTTTTAGATTTTATTTATTAAAACAAAATGAAGAAAAAAGAGCTCTGGTTTATTACCTCTGCCTGTTTACTGTTTCAAAGTGATTTCTGGACTAAAATACATGAGAGAGAATCTCACAGGGTTCATATGTATTACTTTTGCAAAATATTGTAATGCCACAGAAATTTAGAAGGGATTTCATACCAAGATGTGTTTATTAAACTTGAGGTTTTTGAAAGTTTAGGTATAAACTTTTCAATGTGAAAATGGTATTAAAATACTAAAATGTGGCATATTTTTCTCAGAAAATGAATACAAAGTTAACTAATTTTTAGTTGCTGAATAATGATTAGCTTGGTTTGAAAATAATGATGTGTGCCTTTAATAATTTTGCTTCCTATCTAATATTCAAAGATACCAATGTTTCGCTTAAGTCTAATATCAACATTTTTTTAAAGTGAGTTACTTTCAAATTAATTTCCCTTAACAGTCGATGTTTTTGACAATCTGGTTTCAAGAACAATTTAACATTTTGTATCAGGAACAATTTATGAAAACTGGTGACACTTTGTCAGTCCTGCTGATACAGTATCACGCTTTCAATTAAAGGTTCTGGTTTGTTTCAAAACAAAATATTTAAACTAAAACAGTGATATCGGAAAAATATGATGGTGTATTTGCCTCATCAAGTTCAGAGTTATGTATTGTAATGCTCTGTGTTCTTAAAATATGTCTTATCTGCTGTGTGATAATGTTGGCTCCACGCTGCTGTGTTTTGTGGTCACAAGTTACATGCAGACCAGTGAAGCGTAAACACCTCAGGACTTCAGCTCCCTCCCCCCATCCTCCTGTTCTTCCCTTGATGTTTCCCTGGCTGTCCTTCATGTCCCTCCATCTGCAGGGGAAGTTCAGGGACATGATGGGAATGGTTCTCAGTGTTTCCACTTCACAGTATGACGGTGACAGAGTTACTCCTGAGCTCTTAAAGAAAATAGTGAGTCTTAAGGCCTAGAGCTCCCTCTGTGTCAGATGTTGCTTTCATTGGTGCTTCTGAGCTTTTTGTGTGTATTTATGTTTCCGTGCATAGGCTAATCAGCGTCTTGTGATTGGGATTTTAATATCTGGCATTTAGTTAGAGTTGGGTAGTTAAGAGCAGATTAACGCGTCACCAGTCATAGTTTAGCCTCCAATGAAGTGATTCATTTGTTTAATCTGCAGCGTCTCTATTGGCAACTATTGTCCCAACAAGGTGCGGCTTGTGAATGCTGTAGAGGAAGGACATTATGGAGAGTGCTTTGGTAATTATCTCTAATAAGTTGAACTTATCATTTTAGCATTGAACTTTCAGCAATTTTTGAAAACCGGAAAATTTACCCCCGTATTCCAAACCAGATGAGGATTGCTAACTGGGGCCAAACCCATGGCTGATCTGTTCTGTTTGGAACTGGAGAGCTGTTAAGTTCTTGCCAACTCTAATGGAGCAGGTATTTTGATTGGAGGCTCCAGAGCCAGTACCGTTGGCTCATAGCACATCACCAATGACAGCAGCTAAAGTCTCTTCCATCCCCTGCTTGTTAGACCTCTGCCAACTCTGACCGCTCTCAAAATGCTCCAGTAGTTTTTCCTTTCATCTGCAAGACTGCCTCCCCTCAGCATGTCTCCTAATGTAACTGTCATCTTTGTTGTAATGAGGCACAATGAGGATTTTCTGCAAAAGAAGATTTCACTGCAGCTTTACTATGATGCAGAGTGAAGCAAGACTAGATGTTTTATTTTATTAGTCCTCTGACAGGTATGAAGTCAGACATACTGTTTTTAACATGTCTTAGGGTGCACCCTACTATTCTTGGTAGTGTGGTGACATTTTGCAGGATAGAAGGACAAAACAGTCTTGACCCAAAGGCAAAAACCGTCCATCAGCTGTGAGACAGCTGTACCCTCATTGAACGGATGAGGGGACAGTCCCCGTGTATCTTGGGGACAGTAAATCCCACATTTTTGTAGTGAAAGTGACTGAATAAATAGAGAAAAGAAAGCAGCTCCTGGTAGGTCCGCCTTCATGTTTGTCTTCACATGATATCCAGGTGAACAAACTGACCATATGTAATCCCAGTTTCTTTAACTTATGAATGCCAGGTGGGTCAACAGTAAACATGCTTTATATTTCACATATATCCACTTCAAAAGCATTGAAGCCACAGGAAGACGTTGAATCCTATTTTTTTGGATAACAAGTGAAATTTGTTCTGAAAAACAAGACCGATTCTCAGCTCCTGAGAATCTCCACTAGACATGGACATTCTAGCAGTATTATAAATGTTTTAATTTCAAAAGCACTTCAGTGGGTCACCATAGCATTCCTATAGTTTAGAATCCCTTTAATGAGGTAAATAATGAGGAAAAGATTGTAGTCTTTTGTGGGTATTTGACATAGAAAACAGAGGCATAATGCTGACCCTCCTCCCCATTCCTGTTACTGCGCACTACCTGAATCAGAAAGTAGGCTGATATATTTTTATCTTACGTACAATACTGCTAACCTTAGTTTGAAATATTTTTAGGCAATTCCCTTTGAACTGGCAGAGCACCATCTTACTCACTTTAGCTACTAATTTTGTGATCAATGGAACATAAAGACCATGATTTAATCCAACATGCATTGTAAATCTTAAGTGTTAAGCGGTCCAGATTGTTTTAAATTCTGATGGAAGCTGGAATAAATCGGAGTGTAGAAACATCTGGAATTGACGTGAATAGTGTGAAGGAACTTACTTTGTCTTTATAAAGAGCAGAATGCTGGAAGATATAAAATTAAAAGTAAGAAGAATGTTTACTTGAAAACTACATATTTAAGAGTTATTTATGCTAATTTTGTACCTGAGGCTTCACTTGTACAAAACAACAATAAACATAGTGTGCAGACTATCAGTATGTAACATTTTATAAACAAAGCATATTTTATTTTGAATTTTATTTTTGTTTTGATGCTGTCATGGTTAAGTTGCCCACCCATGTCTTACGTCTAGAAATATGCACACTGTTAACTTTAATGTTACAAGTGAGCTGTCACTAGTGTCTCAATTAAATTCAGTCAACACATTCCTGGGGGGGAGCAGACTATAAATATGTCTTTATCTATGCCTGGCTGAAGTGCCGCTGGGACTGATAGATAAGGCCCTGAAGATTTTTGCAGTGGCGTTGGCAGAGTTAACCGTACATACTGTACAGGTGATCTGATGTTCTGGATAAGACCAATTGGAAATGCTTCACAGGGAAAACATGCAATATTAGCTGTTCATATTCTTAAATTGGACACAAATGTGGATAATGAAGCTGGGGTTGCATACAAAAGATGATTTCATGCAAATATTTCATGAAACAGCCATTCTGAAAGAGGGAGATATCATGTTGCAAGAAATTTCACAAGAAATTCTTGGCAAATTGAAAGTATGTCTGGGCCAAATTCTTTATTTTCTTATTAAAAATGGAAATATCTACCTTATTTTGTTGGAATTTTATTTAACCTTCAATTTTTCTGGAATAACCTAAACAAGTTCAGATCTGAAACAACAATAGGTTAACATATTTGGCATATTAACACAGAAGAGGCAGACAATTTTTTTCTTTTTACTTTTTGGGATTTGAATGATTTATATTTTGTTGGTATATAACAGTTTTACTTTCACAACAGTAGCAAAAGATGACGGATCACTCCTGGAAATACAAATTTAGCCAGTTTAAGTAGTGGTGCCCAATTTTCTATTATTATTTTTTTTAATTAATACAATTTTTTGTAGCTGGATGTTTTTGGCCCTGTTAGCTAAGAATTTAAAATCAAAGTAAAAAATGAAAATATTATGTACTTTGCATTGTTCCCAACATTTTTCATGTTATATTTGTCAAATTTATCATTCTGCATTAACTGCTTTTGATAAAAGAAAGATCTTTCAGAATCTGAGCTATAGCTTTATTATTTGCAATGATGTATGTATTCTCTGCTGACCACTGTTTAACTTGTTAAGTGACCACAGTGGGGGATGCTCTCAGTGTAACCAGGCGCTGTAGGAGGCGGGCACATGTCGGGGTACGCACAGCTGTGTAAGCTGAGACCAAAGAGACGACATGCTGAGAGACGTGAAGGTTGTAGTGTAGGCCAGAGCCGTTGATCCGGCGCAGACTAGCAAAAAGGAAATGAAATGAGTCGTACTTCTGCCTGCTTTTCATCCTTTACTGATCAATGGCTAAGATGAGTCAGAGAGAAACCAGAGAAGCTACTTTTTCCAGAACTTCATTTCTTACAAATATTTTTTTGCTTAGTTTATGCAAAAATCTTCTATTCCATACTCCTAAGATTAAATAAAACAGTAAATTTTAGGACATCCTCAAGGATGTTTGAAAAGTGTTTGGAATTTTATAGACCAGACACCAAAAACCATTTGTAGCACTATATGTTTGTGAGTCCAAGAGAGATAGTTTCAAACATTTACTTATTTTGCATTTTAAAAACACAAGTCTGCCCAAAACTCTCTGCTGAAGGGACATACTTTATGATTGCAGCAGTTTTGATGCTTGTTTGGAATCAAACCAAAGAGGTTTTCCTTTTGATGCGCCACGTGTTGAAATGTCATGGGGGTTTTTTAGCACATGGAAAGCAACTTAAAAGCAAAACTAAAGATTACAGACATCGCTACTCATGTGTGAAAAAATGTGATAAGATGATGACTATACATCAGTTTTTCTTCTATACATCATATTTGAACTCATTGCTCTTTTAGTAAAGAATCTCTGTATAATCTATTTTACACTTCATAAACGGAGATGCTGTTCTTTGTGCCATGTTTGTTGGATAAAATGTATTTCTATTACTTAAATTTACTAAATTTAAGGCATTGAAATGACCTAAAATCTTTTAAAATGTATTAAAAGTTAATCATAGGTCTTAAATTCTGTCATTGCGTGACTACTTAATTTTCTATATTCTATATAGTTTTTCTTTTTCTCATGGGACTTTTTTGTCAGGCAAAGGTTTGAGTCACACACAAACATTTTCATTGCATTCGGTGACTTGAGGCAATGGAGGCTACCATTAACTTGCTGCTAGTATACCCTCTTTTGCATCCACTGTGGGTAAATTCAAATTTATTGCCAGTTGGATGGATGACGATTGTTTTTGCCATTGGCTCACTTCTGTTGCTAACCCATATGAGGTTAGGTGTATTCTGTGCAAATCAACTTTTAAGCTAGGCACTGTGGATGTCAAGGCTGTCAAGAGTCATATGTTACATGGAAAACACAAAGCTGCTGCCAAGAGTCATGAGACTCCAGAGGATTCACTGTTTTTGTTGTTGATTGTAATAATGCATGATCCCCCATTATAGTTTTTTTGTTGTCTTAATTTGAATTCAGGGTGGCAATAATAAAAGTCTTCAGAGTCTGCAGACACTCTTATTTCTAAGGGCACTTTTAAGGACGTTCAAGACATCTGGCAACAGGTGTTGACTCACCTGTGGATTTCCTGTTGACAACCCTTTTTGCAACTAAGCCCTCATTTTCTTGATTTAGTTACGGTAACATGAATTGATGTCACCTCTCTGTCAGCTGGCTTGGATTCTCACAGCCTGGGTTGTATTTCCTTTTTTGTCCTTCAGGACCGTCAGAATAAAGAAAAATATTCAACTGCACAAAGAGTATAAGGATATTTAGAGGGAGATTCTCCTTTATTAGCAGGAGATTCTGTGCTTCAGCACACTGATCCCTTCAGGTCCCCCAGCTGAGCTGGAGGATGCAGAGAGAAATGCTGGTTTATGTCAGTGGTTGTGGTTACACATGCCCTAATTTGGGTCGGGGCAACTGCTCTGCTTCATTTCCTCCTATGTTTTATTGTTGCGTCAACTGAACAAGATCCAGTGGTTCTACGTGACTGAAAAAAAGATCAGAATGGCTGACCGTCTACTGATTTGACGGTGGTTTTTCAACTCTTCCTGTTCTGCTCATCTGACTGTACAGGTTTATTTGATGAACATGTGCTCATTGTTGGCTATGGTTTATGCACTGCTGCCATGACTAGACAGAAAAGTTCTGCTTGCAGACATATGTCTTGCTTAAACCTTCATATGCAAACACGAAACATTTGCATGAAAGGATGCAGGGAGAGCTTTGATAAAGTTTATTCAAAAACCTTGTGACTGGTTGTTCAGGTCAAACCACTTGTTTTGGAAATGTAAACACATCTGAAAGCTCCTGCTGTATTAAACATGCCAGGTATGTAACACAAATCTGACAAGCGAAACACAGGAGCGGGATTGGCTCCAACGTTTCGATAGTAGAATAGTTTTAATGGGTGTAACCTCACTGCTTCTCTCATGAGGAAGTAAAGTATTATGCTGGCCTTCTTGTATATGAGTTCCAGGAAACATAAAATATCTCACCTACTTTCTTATTTTGGAATTTCATAGTAAAGAAGGAAGGGTTTGTTACCAGTCAGTTTGGGTTAAACTCTGTTAGGATTTCTTTGCAATGCTCTCTCTTGAAGTTTTACTCAGTGCTTCTCATAAATTGGATTCCCTGTGCAGTTTGTGTGTTTTGAAGGGTTTAAAGCGAGAGTATCTAACTGCTAACAGCTGTTTGTAGCTGAAGTCAAACATCCACATTTGAGGAGATATTTTTTAGTGGACAAATACTTATATTCCCTGAAGGAAGGAGAGATTTAAATAGACTGATTTTTCCCAGAGGCACCAACAGGATTTTATTGTTGATAGTAAAAAGCAGCTGGTAGTTCTCTGAGAGCTCTTGTAGTTCTTCAGAATATATCTTCAGTATCAGAATGTGGGTTTCCTCATTTACCCCAAGGTCTGCTTTATACCCCAAGCCCAGAAGGCTGAACGAAGTCAGTGTATGTTTTAATATTCAGGTGCTAAACTGAGTTACAAACTCGATGACCTGAAAAACAGGAGCCGCTATTGGTTGAAAAAGTAGGAGTCAGACTACATGTGTCCTTTATAGAAAACAGGCATGTAGTGACAGCCTCCAAAAAAAACACACAAAGGTTTTATTCTTCATCATCATATCTAGCGGGAGAAAACTGGGCAGTTTCAGGCTTACCAGGTCTACTTCTGTCAAGTTTAAAAGTAGGAGTGTGCACTTTCATAATATCTAATACTAGGAGAACAGTTTTGTTAGGTTCAAACACCTATGAACATAATTTATGCAAACTCAGGAAAGACAAGAGAGATAGATTCTTTCTACTCGCGAGGAGAACGGACAGAGATGTGCCTTCAGTTACAATCTCCAGCCGCTCTGAAGTCACATTTGTCTGCTCCTCTCTTTTTATTGTTTTCAGGATCCCTAATCACAAGGACGCTGCAGCTCTAAGGGAGGGGAAAACACTTGATCACATAGCTGCAGCGCTGATTGTCATTTACTATCTAAGTCACAAATTATTCTGCACTAGATAATCTCGTCCTGGACACAGAGTTTAACAGAACATGTAGTTAATCTTCACAGAGACAGCTTTATAACTGTCCAGCAGGTCAACAAAGTCAGGCCCCTGGAAAAGAGTAGGAACTGCTGTCTCTGGTTCTCATTAGCAAGATCTTCTAAGGAAAAGAATCAAAGCAAGTAATACTTCAATCAGATTAAACAATAAAGGCATAATTGTTAGATAATAAGAAAGGTTATATGAGAATAACTAATATTTGATGAATAAAAGCACAATTTCTCCAACATTTCCCCCCTGTTTATCACATATTTGTTCTAATTCTCATATCCCTCCTAAACAGCCACTTCAAACGATTTTCAGCCGGGAGTTCATTTTTAAGAAAGCAAATATGTTTACACTCAAGGTTTTCACTCCAGTCACATCAAGGGAGTCCTCATCAGAGTTTTCTCTGTCAGACTCAGAGTCATTCGCCAGTAAAGGATACATCGGTGTCATCTGGTCCCCCGCGGGCGAAATAGCTGTAGTGATGAGACGATTAAACAAAGAACGCAGGCAAGGAATACAACAGCATCCACACAAGGTTAAAATGGCAGCAAAGACTGCCATTGACACTAAAGCAGAGGACACAAGGGTTCGGTATTTTCCAAAGGCATTCATCCACTCGTCCCACCTGGAAGTATTCACTCCAGAGAACTCCTTCATCTTACCATTGAGGGTACGGAGCCCCTCAATGGCCTTCGTCAGGCTCCCATCGGGTGCTGTGTTGTTGGGTATAAAAGTGCAGCATCCTTCACCATAGATAGCACACACTCCCCCTCTTTCAGCCAGCACCATGTCAAGAGCAATACGGTTTTGGAAAGCCATCAGTGATGTAGCGGCCAGCTGCTCGTGCACCGCCTCGAAGCCTGCCTGTGTCCAATTGCCCAGTTTTTGTACATTGTAATGGATGTAGTTGATCCTGTCAACGTTTTTGTTTAATGTGCACCACCAACAAATTGTAGATTCAAAACCTGCTGCAATTTGGTCGGCCAATTTATACTCATCAGGTACACCGCGAGGAACTCCAATGTCATCGATGTATGTAGGATCGTCCTCGTTCCAGGCCAGGTCACGTTTCTGCAAACGGCGCCACTGCTGGGGCACAACATCAGTTAGAGCATAAATTAGATGATCAGCAGTCACAGGATAAACAAAAACAGGCAGCAACAAGGAAATTAATGCACACAACCCTGTCACCTTCCGAGGTAATCTATCAAAAATTTTGTCATCACCGCACCACCACCAGACATCTGCACGAGAGACAGGGTTAAAATCATTGTTTACAGAGAGAACAGTAGTACACATAGTTTCCGAAACATTTCCCAATCTTTTCCCGCTTCCCACCATGTTTACACATGAGAAATTACCCGGAGCTATCTTCTTAGAAAAAATGAGGTTTCTTTTCATCAACTGCTTTACTCCTTCTGACCACGGAGAAGTAGCGCTTCCCCAACCTTCGTTAGTTTCTTCACAGAGTAAAGTCTTCCAGTTAGTGTTATAAATTTGTCAAGTACCACGTGTAATCTTTGTAGTCAGCTGTCAACACACTTTGCCCAAGAGATTTCGACCATAACATAGAACCCAGGTGGAAAACACACATGCATGCCTGCCAGCCTTCTGCTAGCAGTGCTGCAAGAATAATCTGTTTCATTCATGACATGAGTTGTTCCTAGTTGAAAACACAGAGTGAAAACAAAAAAGGATCTGTATGTTTGCCATTTTCATTGGTGTGCAAATCCGTTCTGCTCCTAAAAGACACTACAGGGTTGTGGACAATCTTCACCAGTTTTGAGACGGAAAAACTATTTGGTTTAACCCCCTTTGTAACCTGGACTTTGCCCTGTAAGTCGGTGAGCGTCTTGAATTCGCTTTCCAATTTCTTTTGACAAGAGATAACCTTTTTACAGTGTGTTAAATGTAACCAAGTTGACCTTTCTGCTGCATCTGGGTTTTTAGTTAGAAAAAAGTTCAATCCATTCAAAGAAAGCATCAATTATTACTAAACAGTACTTTTTTTTTTTCCTTCACTTTTATTCAATTCTTTGAAGTCCATGTGTATTACTTGAAATGGATATTGCAAGTTAGGAAATTTTCCTCTATGTGGTCTTAGATTGCCCTGAGAGTTTATGCTTAGCACATATCAAACAGGCCCTACAAAAGTTTTTTGAATAAGAAATAAATCCATAAGTAGTGTAATGTTGATGTATCTGTCCTACCATCCCCCCTGTTGAGACATGCGAAACGCCATGGCTCAATATTGCAGCCCATTTATACAGATTTTTTGGTAGAATAGGTTTATTTGCAGGTCATTTATAGATGTCATCTTCAACTTTGGCTCCATTTTTTATCCATAGATCCTTTTCATTTTGAGGACTTAATTGTTGCATATCCTTTAAAGTTTCGTTTCATAAGTTTGATTTTTTTATCCACGTGCAGCACATTTATTTCTCCCTCAGCTGCTTTTTTCTTTAGTTTCGTTTCAAAAGCATTCCCTAGGGACACCTTATCTGACCCTGCAGTGTGTGCCGCACATTTACAGATTGCTAGTTGTTTTGGTAAGTGCACAGCTTGTAGTAGTTCTTTTAATAATTCTGCATGAATCATCCACAAAAAGTATTTCACATTTATCTAATGGCAGATCTTTTAAATCATTTCTACTTTTTGCTGTTTGTTCGGCTAATTCCTGACAATCATGCTTTGTACCATCATCTGGGACAGGTAAAAGTGTTGCAGGATTTAAGACCGTGCATCTTTCAATAGTCAGATGGGGTTGAGATAAAAGAGTGGACATACTTGCACTCATTACTTGAGAGAAAATTGTAGGGCTTTCACAGTAGCCCTGGGGCAGTCTGGTGTATGTGTATCTTTTTCCTTCAAAAGTAAAAGCAAACCAAAATAACTTCTAAGTTCGTAGAAGTAGTCACCCAATCAGTTGCTGCCTCTCCTTCCTGCACAATATTGCCCAACTGGCGCCATTGCTCGTTTTTCTGTTTAAACAGAGACACGTGCGAAGGAGCCCACGTTCTGTCTAGGAATTTCAATTCCTCCGGGAGAGCAACTGCTGCCACAGAAGTGTGCTTTGTGTCAGTATATAGATAGGTCACAGTTATCTTGGCTGGAGTGACCTTGTTGAGTCTGGCTTCATAGTTCCTATCAGGCCCAGGAACTGTTTTGAACCAAAGTGTGACTTGCAGATCATCAGGTGACATTTGATCCTGCATGTAATGCGCTTTTTAGCTGTTGTTTGTATGGACTGTTTTCATCATTATTTTCCACCAACCCACTGTGCATTTTAAAATACAGTTGTCATTCTCACTTTGCAATCATCAAATGACTCATCCTCTTTTTGTTTTATTCGGCTTATTTCAATGTAATTTGCACGGCGTTGGAATCTTTGAACTGTTCTTGCTGCTAGAGCAGTTATTGTGTTTGTTAGTTCTCCGTCATCATGTGCAAGAACAGCCGGTGGATTCCCAGCTAACGGGTTCCACCCTCCTCAAACATGGTGCCAGTCACTGCCTAAAGCAGTCATCCACACTTGTTGGACCTCCTGTTCATTCAGGTGGTAAGATTGACGTAAGTTGTTCATATCTTCAATGAAACGGTTTACGTCTTCTTTAGGAGATCTAATTCCTTCTAAAGCCTTTTTAATGTCCTCCAGGGTCCATGTTCTGTACACCAGAATTGTGGCCCGTGCCCCTTCTGCTCCTGCATTCGGATTGGCCACCTGGATCATGGGATACAATCCAGTGGAATGTTGTTGACTATCTCTCCCTTCTGGAGGACAAGTAGGGAGAGAAAGTGGAAGTGCTGAGGAAGCTGTGGCTCCCTGCTCCAAGGTCTCTCCCAGATGTTTTGACCACTCATATTTTTCTCCTTTTGACCTAGTACAAGGTCCACCATAATGCTTCTCCTCATATTCTGGGGGTGAGGGCAACTCAGGGTATAATCTAGCACTTTGCCCTCCTTGAGTTTCCCCTTTTTTGTTGTCCTTATTAGCCCCATTCTCATCTATTACTCCCCCACCCCCCTCCCACTGCTTGCTGCTGCGCTGCCTGCCTTCTCACACTCCCAGGCCCTGTTTCATAGTCCTCGTTGTTATAGAACATCAAGTTTTTGTTTTTTTTCTTTACTTCTTTTTTAGATTTTCTGTCCTTTTTTTTTCTTGCTTTTGTGATATTTTCTCTCCACCTTCACGTTTTTGTGTTATTTCTAACCAAAAAGTCACATCATCATACCCTTCCTCATACATTTTATTTTTTTTAATTTGAGTTTGTTTTTTGTTTTATTTTGTCCTGCAGTAGAATTAATTTTTGTGTGTTTAGACGGCCGTCAAAATTATAAACTGTTATCCATTTATCTGAATGTTTGATTTTGCGCGGATCCTGATCTTTGACAAACTTCCAGTCGTTAGTTTTTAGACTGTCTGTTGGCTTGGTTTTACTTATCCCTTTCCCCATTTTTATTAAAATTTGGACCAGTTTTTTCGACTCCTAGGGAGTCCTAGAAACTGGAGATCTGATTCAGTAGGCCAGCAATTGAAAGTACCTGTTGTGGTAACCCTCACTTCAACTCTTTCGAGTGGAGAGTTCTTGCCTGTGCATCCACAAGAGGTTTGCTGCTTACAATCCTACTGTTTTATATGAGATAAAGTACCAAGTGGTATTTATACCTCCAATCACACACACATTCACACAATTTTTTTTTTTTTTTTTTGTCGCGGACTTTAAGCGCCTGTTATCGCCGGACTCCGCCGTCCGTCACGGGCATTTCGGGCCCCGTCGCCCACAACAGGACAAGGTCTCCAACCTTGCAGCACTAGGCTCCGTAACGCCTTTACACGAACTTTTGCGCCAGGACTTCGCCGTCCTTCACGGATTTTGTGCACTACTTTCACCTGTTAGAGTCTAGAATTGACAGGGTTTTCTGTGCGCGCAACGACCCTCAGTCATTCGCCACTTTTAAAGAAGAATCTACTCACCCCCTTTAGTCTCTCCGTGGTATGTCGTCAACCTTCAGATCCCAGCAGGCAGGCCGAGCCCAGTCCTTTAACAGGTTCTCTTGCCGTGCGCACGGTCTTACTGGGGTCCGCCATACCTGCCGGAATCCGTCCGGTATTTGACATCCGGCTCGAAGGACCAAAATGTTAGGTTCAAACACCTATGAACATAATTTATGCAAACTCAGGAAAGACAAGAGAGATAGATTCTTTCTACTCGCGAGGAGAACGGACAGAGATGTGCCTTCAGTTACAATCTCCAGCCGCTCTGAAGTCACATTTGTCTGCTCCTCTCTTTTTATTGTTTTCAGGATCCCTAATCACAAGGACGCTGCAGCTCTAAGGGAGGGGAAAACACTTGATCACATAGCTGCAGCGCTGATTGTCATTTACTATCTAAGTCACAAATTATTCTGCACTAGATAATCTCGTCCTGGACACAGAGTTTAACAGAACATGTAGTTAATCTTCACAGAGACAGCTTTATAACTGTCCAGCAGGTCAACAAAGTCAGGCCCCTGGAAAAGAGTAGGAACTGCTGTCTCTGGTTCTCATTAGCAAGATCTTCTAAGGAAAAGAATCAAAGCAAGTAATACTTCAATCAGATTAAACAATAAAGGCATAATTGTTAGATAATAAGAAAGGTTATATGAGAATAACTAATATTTGATGAATAAAAGCACAATTTCTCCAACAAGTTTACATAATCATCTAAAATAGTTTCTATTTTTTTTTAAAGAAACACTGAGAGGTTTTCTTTCAAATAATCTTGTTTTTATTATGTGAAAGGTTTAATGAAAATGCCAGGGTGCTATGAAGATTTCAGCAAAATTGGAGATTTTTGGAGAAAAAACATCTGGTGATAAAGACTGGATCTTCGTGCTTTGCGATGAATATAGACTCAGAAGGGCTGGCTACAAAAACAAAAACAACTAACCCTTGCTGATGAATTTAGGTTACTCCTGAGGAATTTAGCATCACCAGCATGAAGCCTCAAACAGTGCTGCTCTAATTGTGTGACCAAAATGTTCTTGGCCTTCAGTGATGCCACTTAGTCATCACTGAAGGCAGAACGTTTGTTTATAGTCAAAGTTTCCACACTTCTTATTGCTACTTCCAATCAGCTGTCACAAAAGGTGTTTTATATTACTTACCTACACGTTATGACGAATAAACTGTCTCTTGGACTTTAGCACCACAATATTTACAGCCTCAGAGAGTGCAAGCTTGTCCTTTTTTGACTTTAATATTATTATGTGACTAAACTCGGTAAGACTTTGAGGTGACATCCAGGCATGTGATTATCTTATGTTTCCAAAATAGGAGGCAGCTATCCAAAGTAAATCACAGAAACCGCACTGGACTTATAAACAACAGATTGGATGACCTTAATGTGAGGTCATCCAGTGTGTGTTATAAGACAAACAGTTAAAAACTAGACATGAGACAAACAGTTAAAAATGAGACATGAGAGGTTCTCACAATATGGAAACTTAAAGTAGAATTACTACAAAATTCTACAAAACAGACTAATTAAAGCATATAGGATATTATACTTATATTTTTATATTTTAGATTATTTTTTACTGCCGTAACCTAGAACAAAGATCAAACACAGATTTTTAGAAAGAAACACAAGTATAACAGACAGGTTAAAAAGTATTATTGGTGATTGAGTGATCTAGTCGGATAACTCCTGAATCGATAGGCAACTAAAAATAGTCACATGTTAAGAGAGTTGGTTGTTGTTTCTTTATATTTTTTTCTTATATGACTGTTTTGTCTATTTTTTCCAGACAGCTGGATTTAAGTGACACAAAAGTTAATTGGCCTTTTTTTCAGTCAGCTGAATGGCAGTGCTCATCAACAGTAGGGGGAGTGGCAGGACTTTGTTACTCCATATAGCCAGAGAAAATATGATTGAGAATTTTTGAAACTTTAAAATACTTTGTTCACCATAAATTGAGGCAATATACTCAATATGAAAATTTATTCTTTTGTGGAAATGTTAATTCTTGTAAATGCTTTTACAATTTATTTATATAACCACAGCAACTTGAGGTTCTACAGAAAGTTGTTGTGGCCAAAAGACAAAAAAATTGTGTTTTAATAAGGCTGCTATTTCCTTGCCCAGCAGGAGGAAGATGAAAGCAGCATATCCCACCATGCTTTATTTACTTCTTGGTATGAGGAAAATCCTTTCTAATCTATGGGGCTCTACTGAGCTTCAACTCAAAATGAGCTCTGTAATCACAGGAACATGAACACAGACAAAGCATCACTACACCTGGGGTTAACCAGGAGCGTTTTCATCAGAGAGGCTTACTCACATAAAACCCGGAGCACGGTCAAAAGTTCAGTGACAATAAGGACGACGACATGGGGTTGAACATGCCTCATGGTCAAAATAATATGTAATAAGAGCTGTGAATGGTCTGGTAAAGATATCAAAGTGCAAAAAGTTACCAAACATACAACCTTTAATATGGTAACATTATTATGGTTAATATATTTTAATGGGAAGCCAGATGAAATGTTGACAAAAGCCTTCTCTCCCTGTTACTGCACACTGCCTATCAGTTGGCTGAAAGAAGGCTAATGCAATATTATCTCCCTTAAAAGAAAGAAATAATATTTTGAGCCATCCTTACAAAGATAACCCAAATCAAGTTTTGACATCCTTTGTTCATCCTTTATTTTTACTTACAAACATATAAGTATCTCAAGCTCAAAACAAGAATTTGTTTTTTCAGTTGTAGGAGTAACTGTTGAGCTTCTTTTCTAAATAAAACATGTTACTTAGTACATTTTTTGTTGATAAACTTCAAAACCAAAATGTTTTTAATCAAGGTTATCAAGCAGTAGAATACCATACCGACCACAACCAAGACACATTCCTTAGTGTTCAGTCATAACATTTATCTTATTCCTTTTTTTTTTTTCAGTTTAAATATATAAATGTAATTCATGCTACATGTTGCAAAACTTTTTTACTTATTATCAGTTAGCCTGTTGTTACATAATATTTTTATAAACATGTACAGATCTGGATATCAAATCAATCCATCTGTAGCATTTGGAAATTAACCCTGAACTACCTTATAATAAATAACTTTATGTTTAAACACACAGAAAAAGCCATAGAATTATATAGTTCTCAAAAAACTTAACCAAAACAATATCAAACAAAACTTTACCCAGAAAGTGGAAAATAGAGCTGCATCAGAGATTTTAGCCAAATAAAATATTAGGATCAGTAAAGTGATGCCGTTTTAACCTTATAATTTAAAATTTGTGCTTTTGAAATTGAGAATGTTTGGTGGTTGAGCTGGTCTTTTCACTGAATACAAAATCTCTACTTTGTGTTTTTGTTTGCAGCAAGTAACGTTTCCCTTGTTGATGAGCGTTGGCACTGCGGTGATTGGCTCCCTGCAGTTTGGATACAACACAGGTGTCATCAATGCTCCACAGAAGGTGAGTTGGACACTCAACCTTAGATTATTAGGACATGAGTCCATTTTAGACCAATTATACAAATTAACTAAAGATTAAATATCTGTAAAAAAAAAAAAAAAAAGAGGTTAGTTACCAACTCTGAATTTGTTTGCTTGCGTTACTGGATGTCAGGACAGAATAGGAAAAGTTTGGGTTAAGAGAAGAGATAAAAGTAGCTCTCTTCTGTCCTAATAAGTCCAAGGACATTAGTACCAGGGTTTCTGTGCCCAAAAAAGGACGCCGTCTGTTCAGCCGTCTGCTGGAAAAGGGCAGTACTTTTTAGAAAAAATAATATGCAAAGACTTACCTATTCCTGTAGCTGAACAAAATAATGAAAAATATATTTTCATGCCCCCAGAGGAACATTTCTAATGTGGGTTTTATTGGCAGACTAAGACACCAGAGAGAATAATTTCTCCTGGAATGTCAAACATTTCATCACAAGTAAATAACTTTTGTGACGTGGCTCTGCATTGGTCTGAACACACCCTGCAGCCACACAGCTGCCTTTTCATAAGACTCACCTCTCACAGGTGGCCAAACAGGTCAGATCATTATTTTATTATCTTTACCATGCTCACACCTAACAATTTCAGTTTACAGTAACAAAAAAAAAAGGACTTTAATTATTCTGTCAAAAATGTTCTAGACTGTGATTTAAACAGACTTTAAAAACATGGAGAAATCAGGAGAAGAACTCCAACAATTAATTTCTTTACCTACCCTTTTTAAGACCTGAGGTTTTTTGCAGAAACCTGACATATTATCTGTCAGCTAAATCATCCTTTTCTGAGCCTCTGGTGGAAAAACGAGCTCAGAAAAATGTCTTAAGTTCTGACAGAGATAAAATCACTTCCTGTTGGTATGACGTGAAATCCACTAAAAAGGGAAACAGGTGGAAAGAGGTTATCGTTCTAGGTAAATATTCAAATGTGGGGCCATTTAGAGAGGACAAACATTAACATATTAATAATTAGTTAAAACCATAAAACCTAGAAAATGGTTTATTGTTGACAATATGTCCGCATACATTCTTTAACTATCACAGAGCTAGAAGTTGTTCCTTACAGAAAGGACAAGCTTTAAAGACATTTTCTTCTTTTGTCAGAGTTTTCTGTTCCTTTTTAAAAATTAACTGGTCTGGTCCCAAGTACTTAGCTCCGAATTTATTGATTGTTGGTTTGCTGCTGATAGAAAACATTAAACATTTCAGATGCTATTTATTGTTAGGTTTTCACATTTAAATCCCTCTGTCTGTCACAACATGTGTCTTTGGAATTTCTTCCCTACTTCCTTCTCTCTTGGTATGACGCTAGATTGTCTTTGTGTTTGATTGGCTGCAGTGTGACCCAATCTTAATGAAGTCACTCTTGCGTGATTTCTCAGCAGAGCTCATCAGGGGCATCTGAGGACTCAGCACTCAGCAGCAGGAGTTCACACTTCTTGTTTGCTACAAAGAGACTTTTTCACAAATAACAGCACCACTCTGAGCAAAATATGTTGCTTGTTGATATTTTAAGCTATGGTAGCTTTAAAACTATTTTTGAAATGTAGTTTATTTTGTATTTAATATAAAAACTTTCCAACAGGAAATAAATCTGCTAATCAGGCAGCAGCTTGAAGCCCTACCTTACCTAACTACAGCTGCTAGGTAAACTGGCCTTCTGTCAAACTAAAAAACAGACACTAAATAATAAGTCAATGATCAAACGGTCTGTATTTCATTTTTAATGGCAATAAAAATTGGAATGCAAGTGGCTCAAAACAGATTTCCTCAGTTTATGTAAAACAAGAAAAGCCATATGAATCTTAAAAAATATGATAGAGAAAAGCTAATACAGATCCTAAAACATTTCTCAGATTAGATCAAGAGCCTTAAGTGGCTCTTTGAACCTGCCACAGTGGCTCTTTATAATTTGATCAAAAAATAATTAGGAACTAATTAATGTTTTTAAATATAGATATATGCATTTTTTTAGTTCTTTTTGTAGAAACGTTTTATTGCATATTCACTGAATGACACTAAAAATGCAATCAATAATATTTTGGATAAAGTTTTTTCTGGTCATTAGGTTGAAAACCGGGCTTCTTCCCCATTCCTCACCATATTTGTTCTACAAACTTGCAAAAGTTGTTTTACGTGTTTTACAACTTAAAAGTAGAAAAAGGTGGTGGTTTAAAAATGCTGCATTTCCAAAAGTAGATAAGTTGTTCTTCCTTCAGTAGATCTGATAACTTCTGTGGTTCTTACTGAGTTTTATTCAGCTGGTCTCCATGCAAACATGACTCTTTAGGTTTGGAAAAGAAAAAGCAATGTTAAAGATATTATGTGCAACATTTGCACATGAAATTCTGCCTCTAAATAAAGTGGCTAAGTGCAGAAGTGTGTATGTGAAGTACAGTGTAATGCATGATAGAATATTTGTGGTATCACCCAGCGAGGTCTTGTGAGTGTAAGTCGATAGTGGAAATTACCTAGGCTCTGGTCACAGTGTCAGTGTACATGTGTGCTCCCACCAAAGGAAAGCCTTTGGTAAGTGATAGCCACGCTCTTTAACCACGTTGCCTGGACACTGCTGACTTTCTAATTTCCCTCACCTCTCCTCAGCTTCCAGCACATTAAGATCGCAGGTCAGGAGATGGATGACTCAACCGGAGCAAGCACGACTGACGTTCAGACTAGGCTGTGACCTTTATGAGTCCTAGGAGAGACACTGGTGTCGTCGTTCATGGGAGTGTTTTGTTGACATAGTGACTAGTAATGGCATCAGTGGAAATGGGGGAGGGGAGGAGAAATCTGACACTCCTTTGTGCCACTGACAAACTTCCTGGTTTATACAGGAAGTTGTGGTAATTAGATAGAGTAGTTAGTACCGCCCTCAGCTGGTCGCTGCTCTGCCAACATCTGTGTTTGGATTTAAGAAGGAGGAAAACATTGCGCACATGATCAGACTTAGGCACTTATGTAACTGTGATGATCGCATTAGAAATGTACACAACCGTGAATTGTAACTGTGTTTAATTATGTAACATTAAAATCTATGATCCTATTTACAGTGAAAACGTGTTTGAAAGCCTCTAACTTTCTGTAACACCCCACTCGGAGGTGTGAAATTGCACACATGCAGAACGCACAACTGTGGAGTTTATTCTACACATCCATGGGCAGATAACAAAAACAATCGCAGATAACATTGTGCTGTATTGTTCTGCTCAGTTTGACACAATTTCTGATAAGGAATATATGTTTCATGACCACTTTCATTCATGGGAGAGGGGAGATGGGTTACTGTTCGGAAAGAGATGGAAGCTAGTAAGGTTGGAAGCTAAGGGCCAAAAACGCCTGTGCAATCAATTCTTAAGGTGTCTTAGTAAAGCTGCCTCATAGTGGTGTGTGATACTTCATAGTTCTTTGTTTGAATAATTTATTAACACTCAGGGCAGAATTTAGATAGTTTATGAAATACTGAATAAGATATTAACATGATAAATATATAAACAATGCAAATCTGTGTGCATTCTTTCCTAAATAAACAAAGTACAAAAAAAATCATAATTTGACAGAAAATCAAAACAATCTTTTTTGAGGTAGAGTTGAGTTGAAATTTAAACTAAAGTGTAGATCACACCATGCTATTATTGATCCAATTCCGATTTTGACTTGGTATCGATGCTACCGATATTTTGGATTGATCCTCTACAGTTTAAGTGTGAAACTTTTTCCCAATCAACATCTGAAAATACAAGGAGTTTCTAGGCATCGCTCTCATGTAAGCTTAGCATAAATCTGTGATATTTATATTTGTGCAGTAAAAGAATGTCTTTTCTTAAACAGATCATTGAGAATTTCATCAATGAGACGTATAGAGAACGTTACCAGGAGCCCATCCCCAGCAACTACCTGACAGCAATCTGGTCCATTTCTGTATCCATCTTCTCTGTCGGAGGCATTTTTGGTTCCTTCTCTGTCGGATTCTTTGTCAACCGTTTGGGAAGGTAAATAAATTACATCTGAGCCATAAGCATTGAAACATAGCAACTTATTTACCATTCTGTAATGTACAGAAATGACTTCTAAATGGTTCTGTGACTTCTACAGGAGGAACTCCATGCTCATAGCCAACATTTTAGCCTTCATCGCATCTGCTTTGATGGGTTTTTCAAAGATGGCCAGCTCTTGGGAAATGCTCATTATTGGTCGTTTTGTAGTGGGTCTCTTCTCCGGCCTCTGCACTGGTTTTGTGCCCATGTATGTTGGCGAAGTCTCCCCAACGGCCCTGCGAGGCGCATTGGGCACGCTGCACCAGCTGGGAATTGTCATTGGCATCCTCATTGCACAGGTTGGTGATCAGAGGATGCTCCTATTTAACCTCCTATAATGTTTCTGCAACAATCTTTGCAGCTGGTTTATAATGTTTCTTTTCTCCAGATATTCGGGTTGGAGATGATCATGGGTAATGCTGAGTTATGGCCTCTGCTGCTGGGCTTCCTCTTCATCCCGGCTGTGATACAGTCCGTCCTGCTGCCGCTGTGCCCAGAGAGCCCCCGTTTTCTGCTCATCAACAAGAATGAAGAGAATAAAGCCAAAACAGGTGAGTTAAATAGACTCATGATTATTTTAGTGATTGATTATTCATTAGATGACAATTAATTCAATAATTGATTCATCACGATTCATCCAATTAATCGCTTCCTAAATATAGGTTAGAAGTTAGTGATATTAGTAACCAGACCATGCCTTGTTGCTATAGTTACGTAGGAATATGCTTGAACAGTTTAAAATTACTCCAAAATGCAATAAGAGAAAGAATAATCTGGTTTAATTTGTAACTAATACCTTCTTTTATCTATTTTAGTCCTGAAGAAGCTCAGAGGGGCAACAGATGTGAGTTCTGACATGCAGGAAATGAAGGAGGAAAGCCGGCAGATGATGAGGGAGAAGAAAGTGACCATCTTGGAGCTTTTCCGGTCTCCGCTCTATCGCCAGCCCATCATTATCGCCATCGTCCTGCAGCTCTCCCAGCAGTTCTCTGGAATCAATGCTGTGAGTTATTAGATATTTACACATGTATTGTATGTGTTGTAAATGGCAGAAAGCCCGGAAGACACTGACATGAGGATTGTGTGTTTTCTGTTTTAGGTCTTCTATTTCTCCACAAGCATCTTTGAGAAAGCCAAAGTTCCACAGCCAATTTATGCCACCATCGGAGCTGGTGTTGTTAACACTGCTTTCACTGTAGTTTCTGTAAGTACTGCATGAAAATCAGCTCTTATTACAAAAATAACAGTAAATGTATTAAAACATAGAATATAAAAATATATGGATATTTTTATGCTTGAAGCCAAACTGTAAATGTAAAGTCCTTTGACTAATTTCTGTTCAATGAGTGACTCCACTCTGCATAATCATTCATTGACTGCAAACACAAATGTCAACAAAAGAATTGCAGTTGTTTGTAATTTCCTTACAACTGCACTGCCTTCACTCAAAATTAAAGCATTTTAGTTTTATCTTATTTTTTATTATCTACCACAAGGGATTTAACTTATTTTGTCTCTCTTAGTTAAATTGGTTCATTGGGTTAAATTTTGTTTTATTCATTCACAAGTTTTAAATTTGCTTAAATTGGATCAGATTAAATCTGCCCAGATATAATTTGTTCAGCCAGAAATAATGGTGAGCCAAGCCATCCAAGGCCTGTGTAATTGTATTTTTTCATCTGTTTTTCAGCTGTTCGTTGTGGAACGTGCAGGACGCAGAACTTTGCACCTCCTGGGACTGATGGGCATGGCTGCGTCAGCCGTCCTGATGACCATAGCCATGGCTCTGCAGGTAAGCTCCCCTTTTAAGAAACACTAAATATGTACGGTACTTTCCGCATCACGCATATTTTTCATTTTCCTTCTTGTCTTTTATTTCTGTAGGAAAATCTCGAGTGGATGTCCTATTTGAGCATTGTGGCCATTTTCGCCTTTGTGGCGTTCTTTGAGATGGGCCCAGGTCCCATCCCCTGGTTTATCGTGGCAGAGTTGTTCTCTCAGGGACCCAGGCCGTCGGCCATGGCTGTAGCTGGTTTCTCCAACTGGACAGCCAACTTTATAGTGGCACAAAGCTTCCAGTATGTAGAGGTGAGTGGAAAAAAACTGAGTGGCCTGGTGATAAACTTACTCAAGCACGGCCTCTTGAGGCCAGAAGATGAAATGCAACTTCTTGCTTTTAAACAGAGGCTTTCAGCAGAGAGAGCTCTCTCTGTGCATACTACCTTTTAAATACTAATTTGAATGATTTCTGTTTTAACCAATTTCTTGACATAAGAAAAAAAAAAAAGCAAAATATTGGTGTTTGTTGTCAGTGATTCATGACGAATGATAAAAAATTACTTATTCCACTTGCAGATTATTTCACTTATAATTTATGTTCATGAGTGAAATAATCTCCCAGGCAAATTACCGTGGTGTTTTTGTAAATCAATTATAATAAATTATTTACTTAAACAAGCTCCTAAATCTTGCTGAAAGGTTACTTGTAAACTAATTTTGTTTTATTTCAAGTGTGCTAAGATATTTGCACTGAAAACTAAAACAAAAATACGTAATAAAATGTTGTGCTTACTATAAGTACACACACAAGGCAGAAAGTATGGAGTTGTTTAAAACCTGAAGAAGAAGAAGAAGTAACACATTTCAATGTGATAACTATTGTTCTGTTTTTATGTTTCCACAGAAACTCTGCGGCCCCTACGTGTTTATCATCTTTACTATCCTGCTTCTCTTCTTCTTCCTCTTCACGTACTTCAAAGTGCCAGAGACCAGGGGCCGGACGTTTGACGACATCAGCGCCGGCTTCCGCCAGACGGCCGGCATTGGAGCAGAGAAGCACTCGCCGGAGGAGCTGAACAGCCTGGGAGCGGACTCTCAGCTCTGAGCGAACGGTTGCAAATGTTTCAGACAAACTCTTTTTCGCAGGCCGAGTGCGAGCTGGATAGGTCCGCTGGTTAGAAGTAGACAGTCTTCTGGTCGGACTAATTTTTACTCTGTCACCACATTTCGGACATTGTCTCCAAATCAGCGGTTTCTGCTGCTTCGCTCTTATTGCGTAAAACAGCAAAAAAAGAAAATAATAAAAAAATGAAAGCCTCCATATTTGAAGTGTCCCCTGACTGTAGGGAAGAGTGGAGCTGACGAGAGATCTGGAGGATTTTAATATTTTGGAAATATTTTTAAAGGAAAAGACGTATTTGCATCACTCGACCAGCTTCTGTCACCTGTTTTTTTTAGTATTTTAGTAATATGTTCTTTACTGCTCAGTGTGATAATAAACTCAGCACATGGAGTTTATTATCTGGCTAAAGAGTTCTATAACTGTAAAAAAAAAGTTCACTGTGGAGAGATTCTTATTTTTATCAACCATACTGTATTGCTGCATATTTTAAGACTCTGGCACCGTTGTGCTACTGTGTTCTTCCTCCAGATGGGGCTATTGCTTTACAAAAGGTGCCCAATGTTCCACTTTAACATAACAGAATGAAGTTACATAGTATACAAACTGTACTGGCAAGCAGTTGAATGTTTCTTAAATTAACTCCTTGTTTGGTTACGATGTCAAATTTTATTCTGCTTAAAAAGACATGTTATACCTAAAATGTCTTTTTTTTTAAACTAATATATTTGGTTCTTTCTTCAGTTGCTTTCACAACTAATGATCTCTGGAGTAAGCTGCAACAATTAAATTAAATCACTCACAATCAGCTGCCAAAAAACCAAAATGTTCCCTCACTTAGGTTTAAGTGTCCATCTGAATCAATGGTGTTACCCCAGCCGTCACTAGACATACTTCTGGTCAGGCTGAACTTATCTTGACTAAATAGCTTCAGTTTAAATTCGCTAATGTCCAAGTTTTGAGAGTTTGGTGCATTAGTTTAAAAAACGATGTTTTTCTTTATCTGGAGCTGCCTGCCGTTCTTCAGAGATAGAAGTAAAGTAGATCAAACTGAACAAGAGGATTTCTGTTACCCTTATTATGTTTCGTTTCAAGTTCTGCTATGTTGGTGTTTGTTACTGTTTTGCCACCAGTACTGAATTTAGAAGAGTGCTTCTGGTCTCTTGCTATTCCGCAGTCATGTCCTTTACTCTGCACAGATGTTTGTAAAACAAAACCAAAAAAAATAACTGAAACAAATCCGGTTTGCCTTGCTGCACAAACCGCTGTCTATCTCTGCTGTATCCCTTGTGAGAAACTGTGTCTTCTCTCTGAGTTTGAGAAAGGTTATCATTTTAGCAGCACTTTATTATTCACAATGAGACTGACGAAGAGGCTGAGTCTGTTACCTTTTGATGCACAGTGTGTATACTTTGTCACGACAGTGAGATGGAAAAACTGCTGACAGATTTTTAAAGATGTTTTTGGATGGAACCTTGGAAAGTTTATCTTCCAGCGCCCTTTTTCTGCACAGATTTGAACCAAACATATCACAGCAATGAAGACAATTAACATCAGCAACAAAAGGAAGTTTTTAATCATTCGAGGACCAGCAGTTTGCTACATGTGTAGCAGTTCTTTCCGTACACTGTAACATCCACCCTTTGCCTTTGTGTGCCTTTCACTTAATATCACCAGAAATGTTTTATAGTAGCAGCACCAACTGATGTCTATTGCTGATACTAAAACTTTTGAAATTTCACTCTTGTATAAAGTTTAATAAATATGTTTGGGCATTGAATTGTGGTATGTATAGCCTGTGACATTGAGTACGCAGGTTAAAGACATGGGATGAAAGCAACACATGGATCCATACCTTCCAGATAACGCAAATCCTTTACTTTTTAATGTCTTTTTTTTTACACTTAAATTATTAATGAGGTAGAGAAGCACATTTTGCCTTATTTTTCTGACTACATTTTTTTTTCCATTTTTCAATACTGTAACTTTTAGATTTTGGAATGTTTGTAGTGTTTAGAGGATTGTGAAAGAAGCATTTTGTTGGGTAGTATGAACTGTGATGGATGATGCTGTAAAAATTGTTTAAAACTTGTGTTTATCAGATGAATAAACAAAATCATACAAGCAGATTTGTGAAGTTTTATTTTACACTTTCGGTTTTCATTCTTTGCTTTTTATCCCACTTGATTTAGATCTACAATTGGATGTAAAAATAAAACAAGCCTGCTTACCTGGTTGGTTTGGAAATTTTCTTCCTCAATAAATGAAATAATCTTCTGAAAATTGTTTTTTTTAGTTAGTCAGGCTAGCTATAGTATTCATTTTATCTAAAACATTGAAGTGTGACAAAAAAGCAAATATCAATTGAATATATGAGGGGGCATACTTTTTGGAAGCACTCTATTCGAGTAAGTTTATTTTCTCTTGTCTTCATTTTGAAGAGTAAATAAATTATCATATTTACCTCCCATGGATAAAAGATGTCATAGGTTTCCAGCAAAAAGTTCCTCAATACTCTGATCAATCTAAAAAAAACATATTTTAGTTGCATTTATTAAAGAGGAATTGTTAGGTAATCAAAGTAAAAAAAAAAAAATATATCACAATGAAGAAAGTCTGGCATTAAGTAAATGCGTAAAGATCCCTGGTTGAAACCTGATAAGAAAGTTTAAACTGCAGGCAGGTAGAGAAGCCAACAAAACATGAGAAATTATATAGATGCGCACCGGAGGTTTAGTTTGCAAAAATAATTTAGTATTGTAGTTCTTTATGGACTAAAATAAAAAAAAATAATCTCCCCTGTAGTACCTGTCAGCAAGTATATTTAAATACAATGAATTAAAGGGAAAGGACGCAGGACGTACTGACAGCTTGAGTATGATAAATAGCCTTGACTTGAACCTTTAGAACCTTTAACTTTAATTTTTTTGTTTTCTTAATTAAAAAGTACAGTTTGATTATGAAACAGTAGAATACAAGGCAATTAAATATTTTACACCAGACTCTCTTTTTCCACATTTTGAAACGTCCACTGTGGTTCAATGTTTTTATGTAATCTATGAAAATACTTATAGCTCTGAAGGGGTGAAATATTTCTGTTATTAAACATATTTTTTGTGGAGAATACAAGAGGATGTGTTGACTTTTCTTGATGAAAAGAAAAGAGGAGAGGAGATGATTTCAAGATCTGCAGCATCAACAAGAGTAGGTCAATTTGTATTTGAAACATACTTATCTTCCCTCATGTCTTTCTGCTGCCTTTAATAATGTACAAGCGTTTCACCCCCACTTTGCAGCTTTTCACTGACATCTGTTACATCTTAAAACCAGAAGCTATTTCACTTTTATCTCTCGTTTCTGGTCATCTCAAAAGCCTGCTTGAAAACTTTCAAGTGTGCCATCTATAAAAGGACAGATGTTCAAGTGCACAACTATCACAGTTCAGGTTTGAAGCAATTTGCAAAAAATACTTATGCAGCTGAGAGAAAAGATGCGAATCACATTTGGAAATCCAGGATCCTCCCTGTGAATTTTAAACATCGTTCAAGGCTGCATAGAGGCTTGCATGGGTAATGAGATGCAGGAGAGGCTCCGGCAAATGTAAGCATTTGAATATGTTTGATCATGTCCTGCCAAAGGAGTGACTACAGACGAGACAGGCTGACTTCAAGGTGGAACAAAGTAGTACACAGGGTCTTTGGCGTACCTTCCACATTTCCTACTTTTATTACACTGAACATATGAACCTCTGTGCCAAGCTGTGTTTAGGGTTGACTTTTTCTTTTTTGCTGAATACTATGTGAACATGAACTGGAGTCTTGTTCTTTGACAGAAAAAAACAAAAAACAAAAGGAATTCTTCAGGAGTGTAGGAGAAACATTGTGCTGAAGCCAGTTAAAAAACTAATTTACATATATTACCTTGGATTCATGCTTGTGCAGTTAATATGACAGCTGCAGCCATGGTGTCTGATAGTGTTCTCTGCTATTTAATCCCACAGAAGGCTGGAGTGGAAAAGAAGACATGGGCTTTACCTAAATTTATATTTCTCCATTTGTTCAAGTGCAACTGTTGGACTAAATTTAGGAAAGGAAGTATCATGAGACTAGAAAATGATGACAATGTTTAATACATTTAACTATCCATGAATCCACCAAGAGAAGCTGCTAGTGCTACAAATACAAACTTAATCTAAATCTGATGCAAAGCATCTTTTATACCCCCTTTTGTGCACATTGTCCCTGTTAAATAAACTAAGCTAAACTGGACTAAACTAAGCTAAGCTAGGCTATAGGCTAAGCTTTCCCCTTTTCTAAGAGAACTTCATGTTTCAGTATCTTCCAACTATCTACTACTATGTGTACCTCACTGTCCAATAACAGTTTAAAGAGCAAAATAACATTAAAAAAAAAAAAAAAAACGTTCATGCTAACTTGATGGTAAAAAGATGATTAAAAATTACTAGAATGTCCATTGTCTTGATGGATGCTTTTCAGTCAAATTTCTTCCCTCTCTGCTTCCTAAAAATGAAAGTGTTAAAATATCTGAATGAACTGAACTTCACACATTCCCCACATTGGGAATCCAGTCAAAAAAAAAAAAAAAAACAACTTACATGAGCAAAGAGAAGAGAAAACAATTCAACAGTTTGTTTACAAATGCTAAAATATTCATTCTTTAAATTTCATTTCAGATACAATGATACAGACAATAAGAACTAGTTCCTGATGGAGCTGTGAAATTAGTTCAAAAAGTTTGTTTGTTCTGATGGAACTGGCACTGAACACCGAAGACAGATGTCATTATCCTCGAGCAGGATCTCTGTCCAGTCCTACTGATCTCACTGCCATGAGAACAGACTGTGACCTTTGTGGGTGGCTGATGTACCAAAACAACTTGGCTGTAATAATAACTCAACCATCTGAAAATCTTACGGCTTAAGAAAGAACCACCAGCCTGTAGATTGCCTTTTAACATGGAGGTTTGACCCCTATTTCCTGTGGGGCACAGCTTTCAGCGGCCAGTACTCAGAAAATGGAGCTTTTTATAGGGGAATGATCATCAGACAAGTTGATCCTGACAAATCAATATGAAACCATTCTCTAGAGAACTAAATGTCAGAGTGTTAAGAGTAGGGACTGTGAAAGAGTTACGGTTGAAACAGCTCAAGCAGCAGCCGATCCTTAAAAGACTGAATGGCAACTTTTGGTTGAAAGCTACTATTGGACAGGAAGTAACTTCTGTCTCAATCTTTACAGACTTGCAAGTCTTTGTCTTTTTGATCAGCTAAGGGTCTGGCATCTAATTTTCAAGAATGCACCAATTGTGGCACAATCACAAGCTAGACTGCCTGGCACTGCTCTCACATTATTCCCTTCATCGAGCTGCAACTGTTTTGTCAGAACTGGATTTTAAAATGTTAAAACTTAATAACATCAGAAGAAACTTGGGAAAAAATGTTTTTAATATTTCTGTCTGGACCATTTATTGGAGCGAACCATCATGTTAAAAGATGATCAAAAACAACCTAATTTCTTTTGTTTTCTCATTTTTTTTTACTGATATTCAGTACAGCCATTCTGAGGTAACTGCAATTTATTAAATTCTGACTTCCCAGCCAGTTTGTACATGAAAAAAGTTTTCAGATTCTTCCAGTTTAATGCTGTGTCACATTTTCTTTCTTTTTTTTTATTTTATTTTTTATCACAAGTAATTTTAGAAGATCTATAGGCTAAATATCAGAACTGGTTATGATGGGCTTTGGCTAATTTCACTATCTGCAAATATAAGCTGTGCCCCAAGTTGATGTTAAAAACTGATTGTGTTTATATTTTCATAGAAAACAGCGCTTTGGGGCACATAGCTCAGCGGTTAAGCAGAGGCCACAGTTCTCACTGCAGTTGCTCCTGGTTTGCTGCATGTCTACCCTTCTCTCTGTTCTTTACTAATGAAAGCCACTCGTGCCACAGAAACCTAAAAAAATATACAACACTTAAAATATGTTTTAAAAAGATTGCTATGCAGACTTTGTTTGGAGGATTTCTGATGGTTTAATCTTTTTCTTTGGAGTATTTCTGGTACTGGACTGAAAATCAAAGAAAAATTAGCAACACTAAATCAGTAATGTGCATGTACGAGACAACTAACCATAGAACCGATTTCAAACTGGATCTCTGGAGAAATTACTTAAAGCCGGTCCTTCTTTGACAGTGTAGTAAACACAAACACATCAAATTTGACCTTTTTCTACTGTAACTGTCTTCATCCATCTCCCTTTAACATAACTGTGCTGAATGTTTCAGATGTTCTAGTAAAGTTTTGTTGTGATCAAGTGGAATGTGATATAATGTTGGTTTTATTTCTGGTGCTCAATAGAAGTTTTGTCTGAGTGCTTATAAAGGTCAATGTTTCTCTTAAGTCAATAATAAGATTTTATCAATTAAAAGTTTACATTTTTTAAAATAATCCACAGGCATTATAGCTCATTTTAAATACTGGTCAATGTGCGCTTGCTTACTGTTTGTATGAGAAAAAAAGAAATGGAAGGGGAAGAAAAAGAAAGATAGAACCAAGATTGAAAACCTGACTCGGTTTTGTCGCCTTTCAGCATCAGAACCACCACAATAAAACAGGAAACAAAAATATTTTAGTATGGTCAGACATGGCGGTTCACTTTTATGAAGACAACTGTGCCTGTATAGGTAGTTTCTTCCACCTTCACCTCTATTAGCTGTAGGTGGCAAAATGTTCTCTAGTTTGTATTCAGAGCTGTGCAATGCCCTTAACGGAAGTTACCAAAAGACATTAAAACTGGAATGTGGCATAATTTTACATATGATAGTGAAATGTGCAGTGGATGTAAAAAAAAACAACAACAAACAACTATTGCAAACTGAATCTTGAAAGAGTAATCAATAATTTTTGGTCTAGCAAGGCTTCTTCTGTTTTATCTGCTTTTGACTGAGTCAGAATTCAAATTCATCAGCTCACTGATGAATCTGAATCTTTCATTATTGAAGATATTTCATTCATCTTGCATCTCTAGCACTCAGTGCCATTACACACCAAAGCATAATTTATCATTCATAGGTAATAAGTGAAATGTGTGATTTTTGATTATTTTTGTAAAATAAATCAATTAAAAGTGTTAAAGAAATGGTAACATAATGAGGAATGTTGATTAAATCCATAAGGTTTTTTTCCCCAGAAGTATTCAGTGGTTAGTTTATTTAAAACTAGACCTTTGTTAATTACATCAGTAAAAGCTATTTGTACAAGTCTGACATACACTGCAAAGATAAACTACTTAATAAAATACCCTCACAGAATACAAAATGAATCCACAGGCACAGATAAGCCATTTTAAGCTGTTTACAAAACTGACTCTGTGTGGAGGATATGGCGAGGAGGTTGGTGTTGCTCAGCAGGTGTTGTCTAATCGCAGAGTAACCCCTTTTATCTTTGGCAAAATGCCCTGGAGCACAGCATATAGCCTAAAATTACACACAAGATTTTTACATCTATTAACTTATAACCTTTCAGACATGCTTCCCCTGTCACCTAGAAACTATCTTCAGTTCCTTGTAATTTCTTATCATAATTGAATTTTGTTGTAAGGCGTAGCCTTTAATACTTGTATCTGCAGCTTTGATGATGTTTAAAAAAATGACATCCAAAATTATCTCTGTGAAACACATTTGAACTGTGAACTTTATTTAAAAGATATTTAAGTAAAGGTAAGAGAATTAAAACAATCAGACAAATCAGAGTAAAATCTCCAACTACAATTAACATCTTGTATTTAAAAAAAAAAATGTGCAAGTAGGTTTCTGAGTCATTAGGTTTGGAAACGTGCACATTTCAGTTTCAATCATAGCACATACACAGACTGTTTTAGCAGTGTGCATGCAGAGGAGGAGACTGAAATCAACTTTAAAATCTTCCCCCTGACAGCAGCTGTGAGTTATCAAGATTTTATTATGCAAATCCAATAGAAATCTCAGATACCTCAGGGTCATCAAGCCAAAGGCTCCAGTTTCCCAGTCAAAACGCATCTTCAGTTTGCATTTAATTATCTGGTCTGCCTTGACAAGAATAAACAATGTAAAGTCTTAATTTGCTTTATTGCCCACGATGCTTTGAGTAAAACGTATGCACAACAATTGGTCGAGTAGATTTACAGTTAAACAAGCTATCTTTTTAAATAGTGGAGAGACAGATGTTTTTTTTTTTTTAAATGAGGGAATAAACATACATTAAACTTTAAATGGGACGAAATAAAGCTATAAACTTTCATCCTAATGCCACATGTCAAAAAGGCTTGGGCTCAAAGGTGGATGCTCAATACACAATTTAAGCCAGAAGCCATAAGCTGAGCCTCATCCAACTACAAATAGTCAGGTGAGTTTCACAGGGAAATTACCTTTGTGTGTGTAATATTGAAAACAACATCAAATAAATTACTATTTTTAATAAAGCCACGAATAAGTTGGAAAACTTACCAAAATAATAATAATAATAAAAAAAAATAAAATAAGGTAAAATAAAAATCTTTTAGATGAAGCAGTAAAAGTCAGATTTTATTAACATGCAAATAGTCTGTGCTGGCTGGACACACATAAGTCAATTAAACAAATGACAGATTGATTTTACTTATCACTGGGCCTAATGTGGCTAATCGGTAGAAAATAGGAAAATTCCTGTTGAGCCAGCTGGGTTTGGGGAACGCAGGAGCCCATGTTAGTCTGTCAGGTTTTTGGGGCTAATGAAAGGAGGACAGGTCAGGCTTACACTCACAGGTACAACCTTGGTTAAAACAAACTTAGCTTCTAGATATTGTCTCCTTTCAAGGTGTAATTTTAGAAAATAAGAGTAATGCCTTCACTGTTTTTATCAAATCCCAGTGTACACTGTGTGCTGGGTAAATATTTTTTCTAGGTGAGAGTTCTTCATAAATATTAACGATGGTGAAAAACAACTCGATTTAGTTCAAAATACCAAACACAAAGCCTCCAGCTGTACATAAATAAAGGGATTCATTTGAATTTCACCGTAAGCATTGATAAAATGTAAAAGATTTAGAGCATGAGTCTTCATTTAGAACTGCTGTAGGTCAGTATACTGTGTTAGGTGGAGCACATAGACTCAACGTAGCACGTTACTATACATAAGCGTGTTATATACAGATCTTCCATAGAGAGGTGAACATATTTTTGGTGTTAATGCAACCCCATATATTGAGACCTGCTCCTTCTCTGGTCGCATCCAACTTTCAGTTTGTCCCAGACTGAATTTGGAAAACCGGGGGAATTTGCTAGTTGCTATGCTCAGTGACCAGGCTAACTAAACGAGCAACACAAACAGCACACCACCAGGAATTTAGTGGAGTTAAGGCCTTAATGAGTCAGAATAGAAGTGGGAGCAAAAAAATGACCAACAAATTTTAGCCAGGAGATCAGTGTGTTATATGTGTCTGGTGTATATCTTTCAAATGAACAAACTCACAGAAGACATGTCTTAAAATTTTTTAAGCTGTTCGCTTTATTAGTTTTTAGTTAATTGGTTAGTTATCGCTAACCAATTAACTAAAATTATATAGTTATAACTGTATGTATATAATTGTTGCAATATCTCTGTCCTCTCCTCTGTGTGAGCCTACACAGTAAAATGAGAAAGATTGTGTGATATTTGATGTTTGCCCCAAAACCAAGGAGCAGCTTATCATTTTCCCTCTCACAGACAGGCCACTGTGCAAATAACTGTGACAAACTAAGGCAAATATCCACAGTTGTTACTGTCACTTTGAACTATATGACAATTAAGCCAAACTTGGCATACAGAGCAAGGGCAAAACCTGGATATCAATATGAAACAGTTAAACATTGGCAGCATGTTGAAGAGGAAACGATGAGGAGAGAAAGTGGAAGTAAAATGATGAGGAGGTCAGGGAATAATTTAAATATGATTTGAGAGAACACCTATCACTGAGTCCTTTGGTTATAAGCCTGTTCATCTATCAATCAAGCCATTATTTTGATGGATAACTCAGCACGGACACAGAGACAGTAGCCTGTGGGGAGCCTCTAATAAGGCAGGAGTTCTGGAGACGCCACTGAATACTAATGAGGAGCAAAACTAATTCTCATTAGTTGGCCTAATGCTGTGCTGGAGCACAGGCGCAGCTGAAGCATCATGTCTGTGAGGTGAAACGCAAATTTGACATTTTGAGGGAGGCAGACTGGGAGAAACAAGTACAAGTGTTCCCCCAAGCTGATCCATTTTCTGCACGGTAACCGAGGTCAGACAAATTTAGCGCTCTGTGTTTGCTAAGGATCACTCAGCCTCTGTTAAGCTGTCATTCGTATTTGTGAGGACACTCATTTGTCTGAACATGAATTCATGATTAAAGGGGTCATGGATTCATGTTGAATATTTCAGAATGTGGGAGTTTGTACCAACAGTTGATCTTGATGTTTCAATCAAGAACCTGCTGCAGTTGAAATGAAAACCAAAAGAACTTTTTGGTTGTTCTTTGAGTGAAGCTTTGGAATAAATTATTTCTACGTTTCATACTGAGAATAATAGAATCAAAATCGCCAAATCTGGCAGCTGCTAGTTTTTATGAAAAAGTTATATAAAGCTGACAAAGAACACCCCATTTGAGATTTAGTGAAAAGGAAAGACAGGGATCGTTCATTCACAGTGCTACGGAAGTCTCAGTCGACACTGCAGAAAGGAAAGGAGGCAAACAGAGCTGGGGGACATGAATAATTCAGCAGCTCTGCCACACAGAGCCCTGGATTCCCATCCTCCACATCTTCTACTTCACCAAACGGGATCCCACGAGACCAAGAATGGGATTGTAGCACAGCTCAGTCAGCATAGCGAGTGCATTCTGGCCCACACCTCTGTGAATGGAACCATAAAGCCTCATTATGTTGAGGAAATAACTTACATTAATAAAGCAGACCCTTGTTTTAAATCATGATGATGATACTGCGAACTGAATGCAGATTAGCCAGTGTACTTTGCGATAAACCAGTGACCTGTTTGGGTGGGTCGCACCATTTGTTCCCTTTACAATAGGAATTGGCAGTTATGGAAAAACGACGGATAGACGGGTGGACAGACAGATGAAAAAATGGATGAATTCAGCACTTCAGCCTTCATTCTCAGTTATTATACATAGCACTAAAGAAGCAACTACCCTGAGAGAAATTTTTCATAAATGTATTCTGGTAATTTTCTGAGGGTAAGCAGATTTGGATGAGAACTGGAAGAAGCTTTGAATGAAAAATAAGTTTCAAAATGAGATGTAGCAGAGCTTCGAGGTGTTTGGAGTGTTTGGAGTGTTTGGATGACGACCATTCAGACGGACAAACAGTAGTTTTGAATCTCCTTGCAGACTTTCTAATAGGGGAGTGTGAATAATGTGAAGTAAAATATTTCAAAATCTGATTAGCATCTGGTTTAAGCATTCTTCATAAAATGACCCTGAACATCTCTTAATGAGACTTTTATGAACAATGTTTATAAATGTTTTCAGTCAGAAGATTCTTCAGAACCACAGTAATACTAACAGCTGACCTGACCTACTGCAACAACTCTGTGAAAACACCATTCAAAATTAGGAATTTTAAATGGGATTAATCCAGTACTTTTCAATTGAACTAAATTGGTGGAACCATCAGTTCCAGGCCAGCGCCCTTCAATAAGACCCATGTTTAAAGGTTAATGAGAAACAATGGTGGGTGGACTACTAAAACATCGTACTCAAGGATAAGCAGCACTACTTACAACAAATTTTTACTCGAGTAAAATACAGCTGCCCAAAAAAATAATCAAGTCAAATAAAAAAAGTATATGGTAAGAAAAAAGAAAAAATAATTTAATGCTTAATAATTACATCATCAGACAAACCATAGTTATGTGTAAATTTTGGATGGTTGGAATTAGAGTTGGAAGGAAGGTTGGACTGGGAACCCTCAAAGCTAGTGGGAGTGCAACTGGTTACTGCCTCACTCAGATGAGAAACCGCATCCAGATTTGATTTGTTTGCTTCAATCCAATTTGAAGAAATGAGTCTGGGGTATATTTTTAATTACAAGTTTCTAAATGTTTCCTTGTTTCTGTATTATTTAGAAGTCGTAGTGAGTTTCTCAAGGTGCTCTTTGCATTTCAGTGCATACAGAAAATAAACCAGGCTAAAATACAAAGTTAATTAAAATTGAACAAAGGCTTTTTTTTTAAACAGGGTAATATGTCATTCTCTATTATGCACAGAAAGTTAAACTCTACTGTCCCATAAACTCATGTGTGTAAACTGAATGAAACACAAACTGAGGCTTTATCACAGCACGGGGATGCAAGCTTGAAACTCACTTTTCCGACTTCAATATTTCTTTGCAGCTCTTATGGGACAGCAAGTGGTCGGCTAGGATACACTCCAAGGCTATTTGTATATATTCCTCAGTTGCTTTTATTTGTTCTTTAGAGCAGATTTATTAGATGAGTTTTCACTGCTGGGGTCATTTTCAGGAATCCAACTACCCTAAAGAAACAAACGTGTGGCTGAGGCACTACCACTTGGCAGTTATCAATGTTTCTGATTGATGGAGATTTACCAACTCAGTGTGTGATAAATAGTATTGAAAGGGAAAAGATTTTCACTGCTTTCGTTCTTTAGTAGAACATAGAACACTAAAGTACACTGTTAAAAATATGAAAATCTTTGCTGCTGCTTGTGTAAAATTTAATTGAAGTGCACATGAAATTTATTTAACACCCACATGAAGGGGAAAAGAGAAAAAACATTCTATCAGTTTATTCATGCAATGAAAATGCAGCAGCCACAGTTTTTGATGTGTTCTTTCAGTTGCTGCCGACATTGGTTGAAATTGAGCAAGTCTCAGGAATCTTGTCTTTGAGAGTGAAACCATGTGAGAGCCAGTGTTCGGAAATTCAAGACATAATAGTTTAATAGAAGACATGCTACAAATCATTATCCATTATTGATAAAAAAGCAAAACAATCATTCAGAATAAATGACGGCTGTGACACAATATTAACATATACACAAACTTATACACACAGACTATTCACTGAAATAAATTATAAACCTATGTTTGCTGATTTTTTTCCAGCATTCAGACTCAAAATACTTGGTATTTCTTGGAAAACACCACTTACATTTTGATATCAAATTTTTGTCCAATTAAAAGAAGAAAACAATTTTTTTATTGTTTCTTTATCAAAGAAAATATCATTTTTTGTTAAAGAATAAAAATAGAACAAAATTATTTTTAAAAATCTGTTTTTTATGCTTTCTTATGGCTTCACAAATTAATACCTTGCCGATGCTCTTCAGAATGTTTGCTGTGCTGTATGATGTATGAGAGTTTTGGTGTGCTGAAACTAACAAACAACGCAAACTTAAAGATGAACCTAATTGACACCTGACTGTAACTGCATTTTATTTTGCACAATTTGACGACAATAACATGTTTCTATTTTGTCTGATGCTCCCGTAGATTTACAGATGTACAGGCACCTTAAAAAAACCTTAAAAAGAACTCTCTCGTTGAGAGAGTTCTTGCAGGCTAAATATTTAGTCATTGGAGGTAAGTGGCTTGAAATCCCAATAGAATTTTAATTTTTCGTTGTACAGGCAATTTTAATCTTCAACAGAATTAAGAAAGAGTCTTTTTCATTTGATAGTTTTCCATTTTTACAGATTCATTGACTTTGTGGGCTGCACAGTGCTGCAGTTGGTAGCACTGTTGCCTTGGTTTGATTCCCGGCACGGGGTCTTTCTGCACAGAGTTTGCATGTTCTCCCTGTGTGTGTGTGGTGTTCTCTTCGGGTACTCCGGCTTCCTCCACAGTCCTAAAACATGACTGTCAGGTTAATTGGTCTCTAAATTCTCCCTAAGTGTGAGTGTGTGTGCATGGTTGTTTGTCTCTGTGTTGCCCTGCGACAGACTGGCAACCTGTCCAGGGTGTACTCCGCCTCTTGCCTGGAACGTAGCTGGTGATAGGCATCAGCACCTCCCGACCCCACTATGGAACAAGGGTGAACAGAAAATGGATGGATGATTGACTTTGTTTTTGAGTAAACGATTTGCAGACCTCAGTTTTTCATCCACATACAAAACAGACATCCCTATCTCCCACTTGCCGCTTTGCTTTACTTTTTTCAATCACTGAGATGGGCATTACGGTGGAGCTCCTTTTTCATGGCTGCCCAGCTGTATTATGGAGGTTTATTACAACAGTGCAAAGATTAAACTGTGTTTTATTGATCAAAGGCTCAATGAAGTCAACAGTCACCAGAAAGGAAATAGAGGCTCTTCTAAGAGGTAAAGTGTGTGTGTGACTATGTGTGTGTGGGGTGGGGCGATCTGTAATGGTCTTGAATATTTAGATAACTTCCAAGCCAAAGATATGAGGGTGAAAGTCCTTCGGCATCATGTGAAGACAAGAGCTATGTTTTTAGTTTGAGCATGTTATTGATGTGCAGAATTGTTTTTTTCAAATAAACAACTGACAACCCTCCTACATGATTTCTTGGCCTCTTTTGTTGTGTGCCTTTCAAACAACACCCACATGTCAGGATCATGTGTGGCTTAAAGAAAAATATCCTTTCAAGACAAATCAATTTGTGCATGCTCATCAGCCAAAGGAGGCATCTTCACTGACACGACACAGTATCATCTAGGACTGAAAGAAAAACAGTATTCCAACCCACATAAGATCATCTGAATGTTTCTTTAAAAAAAATATATTTATCATATTAAAGAATTAATTAAAATCCAATATTTTTGTCCTAAAGAGACTCTACCTCAATTGCTTTCAGTTCTGTTTATTTGGTGTAACACAGATATTTTTCTTAATACCCAACAAATACAGTGCCTTGCAAAAGTAATTTCATTTTCTACATATTTTGACATTTTGTCAAATTCCAATCACACTTTTTGATGTATTTTAATAGGATTTTAACTATCTAAGAAGCATAAAGTATTTATGATGTAAAGCACTTTGAACTGCTTTGTTGCTCAAATGTGATACACAAATGAACTCGTTTGATTGATAAAGTACAGGGCCGCCCAAGGCATAAGCAAACTAAGCAGCCGCTTAGGGCCCCAAGACCACCAAGTGGCCCCCTCAGTGAAGCTGAATTTTAATTAATTTTTTTTTTTTTTTAGTAATGATTTCTATGTCATGGTGATAGCAAAACACACAATTCCATCATGCAGTGATTTGTTTTTACAATAAGATATGCTTGATCATGTATGAATAAATCATTGTTTTAAGGACAAAAAGCTCTTTGGGGTTCCCTAGTGGCCGCGGTAGGTCATCCCAGCTTCGCCGGTAACATGAGCTGCGTGTAACGTGCAGAGCCCATCCAAAGGTCCAAAGCTACGGTGGAAGATAATTTAGCAAAGTAATGTCTCAAAAAAGTACTTATCCTTCAGGAAGGGAGAAAAGAAAGAGGAAGAGTAGAAAAAAGCCAAGATAAAAGTTTGTTTTAATGAGCCTTGGTAATGTAATGTAATGTAATGTAATGTAATGTAATGTAATGTAAAAGACCTGGAACGGTCCAGTTCAACAACCCACCATTTATGCTTGGGTCTTTGTGTTTGTGTGAAACTGAGTTTAAACTTTAAATGAGTTGGTCCTGTTTGATAATGTTTGATAACAATAATTAAAACTTCTCAATGTTTGACATTGTCTAGAAAATTGTTTTACGTCAGGCTACATGGCTACTGCGTTAATATATCGATGAGCTGCTGAAAGCTGGTCTTGTTGATATGTTGTTTGCTGCTGATCATTTATGTGGCTAAACAAACAATAATTTTTACATGAAGTTGTAAACTATGTGAAACTTCTTTTAAAATAATTTGAAGGCTCAGAATCAGTCCAGTACCAGTACCGGTCCACATTCTCAGGAGACAAAGATTCACCTGCTACAAATGACATTTTTAGCTATTGGTGTGATGCTTCAGAGAAATTAATTTATTCAAAGAATGTCATGAATATATGTGTAGGTTTGTTTGTTTGTTTTTGGCCAATCCCTGGTTAACAATCTTTAAAAAGCCTGACCTGTTGATTTTGATTTTGGCTCACACCATTTTTTTTGTTTGAAATGTCACTAAATATAGCAAGAAAGTCCCTAAGTTAGCAACAGAGGGGTGTTGCTAACAGTGGGGTGAATATTGTTAACTGCAAATGTGCAGACCTGACCTGGTGGGCCGGCCTGTCAGTCAAACCTCTCACTGCAGAGCAGAAGAGGACAGAGACTGATTTTTAAACCTTTACTGACGAAGATAAGATCAGGGCATAAGATGGGCTACACATGTAAGTATCGGCCAATCAGGATCCCCCAAAATCTGCACCTAGAAATCAACTGGGTAATAATGTATCCTATATTATAGATGCAAAGCATATCCTGAAAGAGGCAGCAAACAATTTAAGACATGCATAGTTTCACGTTCCAGCCAATGACTCTACAGAGGCAGAGACATAATAGATCGGTTTAGGTCATGTGTTAAACTCTTTATTCCGTGTTCGATTTAAAATATCGATTTAGATATAAAATATGTCTATAATTATTTTTTTATTTGCAATGTTTTGTTTTCATTCAAACAAAACATATTGAAATGTTGGACTTAGAAGTGATGGTTTCTTTCCTCTATCATTTGTGAACAGACCACAGGGGACAAAATAAGCAGCAAAACCAAGGATTTATGAGGCAGCAGACCATGGAGGAGTAATGACATGACTTCTAGCTTGAGCAACGCCTGATGGATGGATTTGTACCAGCTGTTTATGGCTTCATTGCTGTTCAGTCAAATTTTTGAGAAGAACTAGAGACGCTAGAGAATAAATTATTTGTGTATATTGTTCATAGCATTTATGCATGTTTTTGGTTTCTTTCTTACACTTTCATGATTTGCGCATCAAGTGACATAAAACATTAAGTTTAAATGTCAAAAAGTCATAAATGGGGATATTTTCTTGCTCAAACTGAAAGGAATCTAAAATTAGATTATTCCACTGTAATGCTGAAGGACTTATGAAGATGAAATATGCATCAATATGCATTATTATGCACAGTGGAAACAGTCTTAGCATTACTGCAGAAACTAATATCGGCATTCTTTCTTATATCAACTCTTGTGGTACAGCCAATCAACTCCAAGGAAACTTAATGGCGTTCTTGTGTTGACTACTTTGCAACTACCAACCAATAGTGTATGAAGTTTATATATGCTGTACAAAAAAATATAGGAAAGGCAGTTTTTTTTCTGCGAATACTTTAGAGTAATATTCCATAGAAACAAAGAATCTAATAAATTGTCAGCTTTTTGACGTATTGACCTCACTGACTGATGCACACTCTTACCATTCTGATCACATGTTTCCACAAATAATTCAATTATGCAGAAACATGCTCATAAGCAAGGTTTGCTCTTTAGGTCGGTAATGCTGGTATTATTTTGAACAGAGCGTTGTTTCTTTCTGTTTCTATGTCCTGCTGGGTTGACTGGATTGTAGGAGCATGCAAATGTTTACACCTCTGTTGCTTAGAGATTTTGCCAGAAGCAACAAGAGTATCTTTACAAAAAACATATTATGTGTACGAGTTTGATGATATAGAATAAGTTTTACTAACTTTAATTTAAAATATATGAAAAGAAAATTTCTTGGAAACGTAAGTGTACACTCTGTTTCTTAATGGTGTACATTTTGTTAGGTTTGAAAATAGTTATTGGTTTTTTATGTGAATCATAATTTTCTTCTGACATAAGTGCCAAGCACAACCAGAGGCCTCTGTCACACTATACAAGCAACCATTTCTTCTTAAAATGAAGGTCTCCTAAATCACCTATTTCCCCTCCTGCAGCTTGCTCACACACGTGATGTTTATGTTTTCCCTGAAAAATTGCAGTGTAGCTGAGGTCTGAGTAATGAACACTGATCTGTTAAACAGCCTCGGTACCCTTCACCTTTTAGGTAAACTGTCGTTGCTCAGCCCATTTGAACGCAGTCTACTCTGCCAATTTTCTGATTTAAGTGTTTGGCGGTGACTCTTAACTGAACAATGTCATACAGCAGCACTTTGAGCAACAAGTAATAAGAGCGCTAATCAAAGAAAATGTAAAACATTGGTTATACTTCACTCTAGTGTGATTGGATTGAGCTTTGAAGCAAATCTGGGTTCAGGTAGAGTTCTTGAGAACAACATAATCAAAACATCTATGGAAATATGCTCCTCATTTATAAAAGCAAACCTGTCAAATCATGAACACTATTCACATCTGTAGTGAAAAAAAATCTTTTCAATAAGGGGGGCTGTAGTAGTGTGCATTATAAGTTGCATATTCAAATAGACAGCATATGAAATACATTATTAGTCTGAGAGTCCCCACTTTTTGTGTACCTGCCAGGTCAGTGACATTAATCCATTACTCAGTTTCTGAATGTCACTCTCTGTTTTGCAAGACTGAAAATTTCCAGGCCTCGAAAATCTAATACTCTCCTTGTTAATGACAGAATGGTTAGTGGAGATGATTGGATTTCTTTCAATGAGCTCTACGCGTTCCAAGAAAAATCAATAGCAATTTGAAAATTTGGTCTCAGACCAATTCGGCTTCATAGAAAGCGAGCCTGATTTGAAGTGGCCTTTCTTGGAAAATCTTTAAAAACAGCAAAATGAAGTGGTTATAAGTGTTGGCAGTTAAGATCTGTGGATGAGCAAAGTCCAAGTATTAAATAAAATCTGGGAAAGTTTCAAATGAGGATAAGTTTTGCTTCATTTGGTCACATATTTGATACTTCAACGCTTAAATTAAAAAAATGATGAAAGTGTAGCTGATACTAGACTAGATATGTACACCAAAGCATCACATTTCAAAGAAATTGCAACACTTTCTCAAATCTGAGACATGGCAGTAGGCTTTCTGTTGATTGATTAATTGTGTCATTTATATTTATTTTCACATAATACACTTAAATCATATGTGACAGCTCTACTCATCAAATTTTAAAATCTCCATCTAACAAATAACTTTTGCTCAAAATGACAAAAGCGATTAAGTGACAGAATGACTGCATAATTATTTTTCTTGCCATTTAACACAAAAAACTATTTGGATAGAAACAGAGATTCATATGCTGATATTTAACTTTATGGTTCTTTTTTTTTTTACGTAGTTTTATAATTATAATTTACCGAAGGCTTGAGAAAAGACTTGAACACTATTTGAAATTAGAAGAGGTGAGGACAGAAAGATCCACTGTGGCAGTAAGAAGAATTATGTATACTTTTCTCTGAGTTTTGCATAATAATTACTCAAAAAGGTCGAGGAGATCATTAATTACAAGACAGAAGGTTAATGGATTTTATTTCTAACATTGTTGAGAAAATGGGGAAGTTTGGGCATGAAATGAAGTTGTTGAACATGAAGTAGATAGAAAAAAAACAAGGAAAAGAAGAGGAGAGGATAAAAAAAAATCACTTATGTAGAAGGTCATGATTCGGCACCATCATTAAATTTTGGCTGCTAATCAAATCATTTTCCGCAGACTTTTACAACATGGACCAAATCCAATTCCTTTCACTTTTTGGAAGTTTGAAGGCAACAATATGCAGGCAAAAGTCTTTCATATTCACACAGAACAAAACAATCACCTCCATAAAAATGTTTTGGGATTTTGTAAAGAAGGCCTTCAGGCATGACGGCAACATATATGAGACGACAGCATTTAGGTTTGATGACTGAGGGAAAGTGTTCTTCATTAAAACACATAAGAATAACACAGTTATGCAAAACATACACAGCATACTTCCTGCCCATTTTTAGTCTTTAATAGTGAAGACAGATACTCACATTTCCATAAGTGCATTTTAATTCATAGTTAAAAATGAAAACAAACAACTGGGTAAAAATAAAAGTAGGTATTTTTGGCTGTGTCCTTGACTGTTTTACTGCAGACTCACCCTTCATTTACTTTTTTAAAATGGAAATCATATCCCTTTTTCATCTCACTAACTATGACATCTCAGATTTGAATTTGGTCATTTCTGCAACAAAATGCAGAAAACATTTAGAGGTCTAATTATCTATTTAAGACTTTTATTAACTTGTTTTCCTGCTAATATCTATTTGAATCTGGCAAATACATTTAAAATCTATAAATCTCATTGCATGTAATGAAATGTTGAAAGGCTAAATAAAAAAACTCAGTAGAATAGTGTTCTGGGTGAGTTTCACCAAGCTAAATTTCCGAGGAATATTCACTTTCCCCAGAAGAATAGTCTTTTTCAATTCAGTTTCGCAGTGAATGTGTTTTTAATCCTTTCATCTCAAGTAAAATTACCATGAAGTGATCTGAGTTAAATTAAGTTCAACAGAGGATCTTTTTTTGTACATTTTATAACAAAAGTATTTTTTCTGAGGTTAATGGAAGGACATTGTCTCTTTGAATAAGTGGTTTAAAATCATTGTATGAGCTCAGATCTTCTCTGACCTGCACTGCTGGCACAACAGCAGATAGGTCACTGACAAAATCAAAGAAAAATTTAGCAAGAGTAAGAGGTTAGGTTCATTAATCTTTTTTCACTAAAATGATTTTGTTTCACTTTAAATGCAAAAGTTTTCACTACATTTATTTCAGTTAGTGTTAAAATTTTCCATTTCATTTTAATATTTCATAATTTCAGCCTTATATATGTAGTTTGTGCGAATGCTAGGAACATCCTACTCACAGTGGGGAGGCTGTCGGATTTTCTGCAGAAGCAAAGAAAAATGCTGAGAGAAAATAAATATTTATTATCTAATTTCCTAAGTAATAAATGTGTCTGCAACCTTTTGTATGAATAGCCTTAAAGAAGGTCATATATTTCAAATACTCAAGATGTCCAGGAATATCATAAGTATTATGCTGGGGAGAAGAATGTGGGTTTGTTGTGGACTGAATATATTGTTACTCACAAAGGGTCTGCAAAGGGATTGCAGAAAAGACAAAATGTTTATTAAACTGTAAAGTGTAGAAATGATTTGAATGCAGGGTGTCCTCAGAGTTTCATTCTAGGAGAACACTTAAAGTCAAACGGAGTTTGTGAGGCAATCCAAGAACATTTGAACTAGCTCAGCAACTTTCAAAACACTTGATCCAAAGCCTGCTGAAAAACAAACTGCATCAAAATAATTTGGTGGTTTAGACATAAAACAGTGTTATTCCTCTTGCTGCTTCACACACCCCAAGACATTTATTCTCCGACTCTGGCAACTTTGAGTTGAAAATATTGTCAGCACAAGACAAAAAGAATGACAGGTAAGATGGATGAGGCTTTGAAAGCAGATGGTGGCTGAAGGCAGGTGGGTTACATCAAACTGACGTGCTGATCTGAATTTTAATCCCTAAATCGCAGACAGAGTTTTGGTAACACAGAACTGCCCCAGGAATCTGTTGAAAAGCCCTGCATCAAACACAGTTACAAACCCTGCTATGACAATTACACATTTTACTCACAGTATAAGCATTATTAACCTTGTTTGCTTGTGATTTTGTTTTTATAATGCTTTCGCTCAGTTTCGGTGACTATTGGAACTTTTTTATTATCAGAGAATTTCAGCTGAGTTTGGTGGGAAAGAGGTTTCCTCCTCTTGCTGCGGTTGAGTTGCTTCACCCAAAAAGTTAGGATTCAATCCAGCTTATTTTATCATTTGAGATGTTTTTGTCATCATTATTGAACACAATAAAGAAAAAACCCTGAAGATTTCATTTTCAAAAGATCCAAAAGTAAAATTCATCCCTCCACTAGCAATGCCAGGTTGTGACAGACAGTGTGGCAAGTTTGACAACCTCTGCATGCACACAATGAAGGCAAGACACCTATTAATCTAACAGTCATGTTTTTGATATGGAAGCTATGGAGACTATGGAGAAAGCCCTCTCATAGTTTAGTGGGTTTGTGACACAATGAGTCACCAGAGTTTCTCTCAGTTCAATAGCAGATGTTTCTCAGACAGAATAAGTATAGCCTTATGAGTTAGTCATAATAAGAGTGTTATTATGACTAACTCAGATTTCATCAGATTTTAGATTTCAAGTAAAAGGGCAAATCAGAATGTTTGATTAGCTAACATTGAAAACCCCAGCTGCCAGAAAAGTGATTATCATATTTAATTTCTGTTTTGGATTAATAAAATAGAAACAATATACTTTTCACGTCTAAATGTGAGTGCATGCATTCGAAATGGAAAATATGCCTTTTAACTGCTTCAAAATGTGACCCAGTAGCTTTCACTTGCAGTGCATTCACAGACGTGAATAATTATTTATTTAGAAAGTATGCATGAGAAGTGTTTTTTTTCTCCAGCTACGCTGAGCTGCACAGCAAGGTGCAGCATCAGTTGCAGAGTGAGGATGGAGCAGCGTAGGAGGAAGCGCATTGGATGGCCGGGAGGCGGTCACATGACAATGACAGCATGTGCGCTTTAAAAGAAAGGAAAATAGAGAGTTGGGCATCAGACGAGGATCGGAGGCGACAACTGCAAACTAACTGCGCCTCATTTCTCTGCCGTTGCTCTTATCTGCTTTTAATTTTTAATTTTTTTTTTTTTTTTTACACAAACACGGCTGAAATAACTAAACTATCCAGTTTCTGCAGATTAAAGGAACAGCCCTTCACTGCGCTCGTCTTGGTCACATTAGAGGGACAGAGCGTCCAATCAGAGATTCACTCTTTTTAAAAGGTAAGAGGTTTTAACTTTTTACCGATAGTTTGCGGAACATTTAGCGCTTTTCTGTAATTGCGAATGAATTATTTGAGGTCATGTTGAAGAATTTATGAAACAACCTATTTCACACAGTATTCTTCTTAAATATTTATATCGTGCGTGCGGTGGCTCAATGTGTGCAGCTGGTTTAGGAAGCTCAGAGAAATTATACCACAGTGTGCAGAATCAGGAGTGTTTTAACTCACTAGTACGACCCAGTTACCTTTACTGCAGCAGCATTTGAAATATTAGTGTTTGATATATAATTCCCTTTGCTTTGGAGACGTGAGATTAACGTGCCTGGTGACGAATTAGAAAATAATTGTGTGCAATTAGGAAATTGTTGTCTTTTAAACTGTGCAACATGCTGCAGGAAATGAATCCTTATGAAAACATATATTATGTTGGCTAAGTTGAAGTTTGGAATAAATTAGGGGAAACTTGGAAGAAAAGGAGCGGCTGGTTTTTATTTATTTCACTTGCGAATTTCCCTCCTTAAGTTGAACTTTTTTTTTCTTTCAAAAAAGATTTTTGTAATTATTGTTCAGGAATGAACAATGAAGTCAGAAATCCATGAGTCAGACCGTATAGCAGAGGATTTTAAAACACCTTCTTTTTTTTTTTTTACTTTTCTGATTTCTTTTAAAAACAAACCAGCATTGTCATTGTGAACTTGTTGCTGACCAGTGCACCAATCTTGTTTAGGTTATGTAATAACTGACAAAAGATTTCTCTTGAGACTGAAAATACTGAAATCACTCTGGAAGTATTTGCAGGACATGAGTATTTGAACTGGTTAATGTGGATGGTTATACATTTTTTTATTAATTATGTCATATTTATTTTCAACCCGATGAATTATTTTCCTTCTTGATGAAGGATTTTTGGTGTGGTCAAATTGTAATGAGGCAGAGGTTTAACACATTAGACCTTTTAGACCCAATGTATTGGTAACTTCAGTCAGTGCTATAAAAACGTATTTTCCAACTTGCAATATTATTCGGCCTTTGATTTTTTTGTCAACCAGTATTTACAAGGCTTAGGGACCAACGCTAACTAAAATCAGCTAACTACTTGTGTTAAAAACTCTTTTAAAAGCTTATTTTAATGGTTCAAACAGCAAGTATACCTTTAGATGCATTAATTTACACAAAGTTAACCATCTTAGAAGAAAGTGACATCCACAGTCTTATCTCTGCTCTTGGGGATACTGCCAGTCAATGCCAAAGACAATGAATGGTACTCCAGGATTGGCTGCTTTGTGAATGCCAGTCAGCAGCATGTCAGGTAACATTGTGCAGTTACTTAAGCTTTTTAATCTGTATTTTCTCTCAAGTCAGTTAGATTTGCTCAATGAAGCAAATCCACAAATAATTTGGAGTTACGTTCCACAGAAAAATCTGAGAATATGCGAGTCGGCAAATACTGGTCCCTAATAGGCGGGTGAACACAGTAGCGATGAGATTTCATCTTTGTTTTATGAAAGTTGTATTCTTCAGAAACACAACTTTGAAAAATTTGCATGACTTGGAAGAAACAGAATTTCATAATTTCATCGCTAACTGAAGTCAGAAGGACAGCTCTTTGGCTAAGCTTCCATATAATCAGCTGATGAAAGAAATTAAAATTTATCTCAAAGACTGATGGAGACTGAATTTTGCTGTAATTGTGTAAGTTTACATCCATTCCTGTGGCGATTTAATTAACAACATCCTTGTTTGTGGTTTTACATTAGTGTTTTCTGAGAAAAGAGATAAATATTTACTTTTCTATAGTCAGAATATTTAAGAGTCTACGTCTTGGTATTTATTGATGATGACTGTACTAATAGTAAATGTTTACAATGAAATGGGGTTTGATTAAGGTCATGGTAAGAATCTCGGGATTATCTCCAGTTTGTAGAGTATGTATTTAAAGTTGCATATCTAAGAAAATAATAAATTTATTAGTCGTGCTTTAGGGAGCCTTAACAGTGGTAGTGAAATGAAACGTTCTGCCACCCTCCTTAAAATAACGTCAGCCACACAAGTATGTAACCAACAGTGAGTGTTCATGCAATAAACATTGTTCACATAGAGGAGATCAAATGGATTTTATTGGTAAGTCTTTGGCAATTTTACATCTGAAGTGACAATTATTCTGCTTGGTGAAATGCTTAATATGTAGCTTAAGTTGTTAAGTTTACTGAAGCCTGTCACAGACAGCAGTGATGACAATAATCCTCAACCAACAAACCAACTCTTCACTGTCTACAGAATGAAACCTTGAAAACTTTCCATAAGGCTAAAACAGACTTTTATTCTTAACCATCCTCCCATATTGGTGACTAAAACACCCTGGATGAACAGACATTTACATGATATTGTAAATAAGGACTTTTTACCAATTTAAAATGATTTTTTGGTCAAAGATACAATCAGAATTAACCTGGTAAAACCAGCCCCTTGTTCTACGCTTTGCTTCATACAGAAGGCCTTGACTCTCAGCAAATGAGAAACAATTCATATTTTTTGGATAAACGTGGAGAGCTGAATGATATTGGTTTGAAGCTTTTACATTCAAGGACAATAGTCTGTCAAAGCAAAACTGTTAAAATAACACATTGCTTTGTGCTTTGATGCTTGAAACCACCACAGACTGGAAGGTTAAGAATGTGTTTGATGAATTGCAGGGGCCACACCTGGAAAATTATTTTTAATGAATTGGGGAGAAAGCATGCCAGTTGTTTCTGACTGACTGGAGAGCTTCCTGAAATATTCATGAGCAATGCCTTTTTTTTTTGTCTTTTGCTTTTCAATGGCATTTGTTGTGATGACACAGTAAACATGCCCAGGAGCCATGTCAAAGCCTGACTACAAATTACATAAGCACATTTGATTTTAATTACTGATTAAACAGTTATCACAAGAAAAAAAAATCCCAAAGCTTGTTAAGTTTTGGTTCCCATTTCTTATTTATTATATGCATTAAAAACAAAGACTTTATAATGGAATATTGCTTGTAAATCATTTTTTATTCTACCTGATTTAAAGCAGAGCAAAAGCTGCAGATTTTCAATTTAAATGTAAAACTCATATGCTTTGTGGTCTGGGGGCATTGAACACATTATCATGTTAGGCACAGCCTGTCAGATGCAGTAAATCTCTGACCATGAGTCTGTTCTTATGACCAACAAGTGACCTACCTCGAATCACACATCCACACACAAATAGTGCTCATGTGCCTCCCTGCAAATTCACAAGTGTCAATTTGATTCTCAGTTTGACTCATGTCACGCCGAATCAAACAAATCTCTCTCTGTCTCAGACACTTAGCTGACATTGATTTGCACAACAAATGAAGCAACAAAAAGACATTTTTGTTTCTGAGCGTATCACTAACGACACTTCGACGTGAACAAATAACTGTAAAACAAATATATATCTGTTTAAAAACTGTTCTCTGTTTTATTTTAGATTATGAATTTACTGAGCTATGTAATGGATTGCTGTCTAATTTACAAAATGACCATTTCGTTATTTAGTAATTACCATAACCACGGGTAAATGGTTCACCCGTGATTATGGTAAGAACCTCCTGCTGCTGCACTAAGGCAAGATCGATACCACTGACTAACAGCAGGACATCCATTTTCTCACAGCAAGCTGAAAAGAAAACTGGCTAGCATAGCTATGGTACCATATGGGCATTATGTCGAGAGAGGGTACCTGTATAAAAACAAAGCCTGCGTCAAACACTTTTACAATGCCAGTAAAATTACTCCCTCAAAGTTGAAAGTGGTAATCCCGCTCCTGCATGTATTGAATATTTAAAGTTGGCAGACTGGTTTTTCAGTCCATAATTTGCAGCATCATGTGCAAAATTCATGATGTCAGAGGTACAGTAGAATATTCCTGTAGAATCTGATTTGAGTAGATTTCCCACTCAAACTGTAAACAATGTTTGGAGAATTTGCTGATTTGGTCTAAAGCTGCCATTTTTGAAAGGAGAGAAGATACCATTATAGAAAAATGGCAGCAGAAGACCAATTGGGACTTTTAAAATCATCAGGTAATGGGGGAGGACTCAGAGATTGCACACACAATAAATACCTTCCAGACACGATTCTATAAAACTGATTTGTGATTCTTCCCAGCCTCCTTTCTTCCTGTTTCTTTGCTACATAACATTTCTTTGATTACATTTGGTGAAGTTCACAATGACCAGGAGTTCATTTTCTAAGTTATCAGCATTTGAGCAAAGATAGTGTTTCCTCAGCTCAAATATTTGCTTTTACAGTGCTTCATGCAGCATGTTATCACTCTTTGACATTTTTCTGACTAAAACAAATCACATTGTATTTACATTATCAGATGAAAAATAAATGGATTGGAGAATATCATCTGTTTCTGATTACTCGCAGATAACTCTTCATACTCTGTCCTCTTGAGGATCAGCAGCTTTAATTCATAACCTGGTTTAAAATTGTATGAGGCATTGTGTGAAGAGTTACAGAGGAACAGTTATTAGTATCTGTAAAGTATGAACTGTGTTAATTAATAATTTGAACACCTCCGAGCTAATGACATGAGGGCAGTTCTTCCTAATGTTCAAAGATGACCAGCTATGCTTCACTCCTTACGTAATAAATAATGGCAATTTACTCCAAAATGCCAAATGTCTTATTACTTTGTATAGATTAGGTTAAGATTGCATGACATAAAGGAGTCTAGGGAAGATATAAATTTTCTCAAAACCAAAGAAGGTAGTTTAACAGGAATTTAGGATTTGGTAGTAAATAAATTGGTAACAAATAATTACCGGCTCTAAGAATATTAAGGAGTTCTAAGAAGGAACGCCTGCCATTTGACCTATTTACCTAAAGCTGCCATTTCCAATCTTACAGTGTATGTGTATGGTTGCAATGCAGGACAAAAACTGAGGAAATAAACATCAAGTTCTTGGAGTAAGTGTGTCGTTTTTGATAAGCACCTAGTTTGAATAGTGCACTTGTATTGGCATCAACCGTGGAATTTACTATGTTTAGCCAAATCAGGAGGTACAATACTGCTGCCATCCTTCCACTGTCTTGTTATAGTTTGTGTTTATGTGTAAGGATCAACTGACCATCTAATACTGAAATTTCAGTTCTCAATGATTGCCAAGAGATCAGTTAATTATTGGCTGAATTTATATGAAACCATGTTATGTCATCAGTTTTGCTTCCAGCTTTAAGCATCCAGCATCCCGAAGTGAGTTGATTTTCATCAGGGTAGGCAGAGTGTTGCAATATGGAATATTTTTATTGCAGGATTGCTGCAATCTATTAAACAGCAGTTGTTTTAAAGCTGTAGTAAGGACACACATTTGCTTTAGGCATGGTTGTAGTCATGGTGCGTATACTGAAAAACTTTGGTTTAGCTAATAATCAAAATCTTAATGTTCTTGAGTAACATTAAGATTTAGCCAAATCAGATGCTGGAGGCCTAAAGGGAATGTGCAAATGCAATAATGAGATGTGCGTTTTACACGTCCACTTATGTGAGAGGCTGTCCATTGTTAAGTATGGTTAAAATTGACAGGCACATGAAAGCAACCAGATTCACACAAACTTAAGAGACCGTAGTCAGGTAAATTTACAGGATAAGAAAAATAATATCATAAAAGTACAATAATACCATATGGAATGTAGCATATTCAGAATAAGAAATATGTACAACTCAGTAGAATAGAAACAACAGATTATTTACAAGGAATTGAAAAACTGCAAATAGGAGAAAATAACACATTTGCAGCCCTGTGGGTTTGCACTGAGCCAGGAACATTCTTTATGCTCAAATTTATAAAGCCTAATTCACATGCTGCTTCAAACCATAGTTGATTATAGGGTTTTCTGAAATTGATTCGTAATAACGGAGTTGTTGTTTTTATTATTATTATTATTTTTTTAAGAGTTGGATGTTTTTATGTGTTGCTTGATAACAGCTATGTATGATTACAGCATTCTAGTTTTTTTTTTCCAATAAGTGTTTATCGTGACAGAAACTTCCTTAACTAAAGGCACATTTTCATTGTCTGTTGTGCCTAAAACTCCTTCCATAAACCAACAGCAAGCGTCATGATTTGTTTTTTCATACTGAGATAAAATTTTTAATCTCAGTATTTGTGTTAAAATTAAAACTCGGTCAGGTTATATTAGTCCTCATAAATCAGTGACAACTCAAACAAAGAAAAAGAATAAGATTATTAATTAACTCGTCCACATAACTAAATGATCTGCAAAATAAAACATGAATAAAAAGCAATTAAAAAGCTTATTTTAAAGAGAAAAAGCAAACAATACAAAACAGAAAACCCTCTATGGTTTTGAACCCAGTGATGCAATTAGTGACATCATACAGCTATTTAAGCAGGAAATGCTGTGCCTGCCCGTCCGATACAGCATCTACGAAAAGGACCAACAATAGTGAGTAAGAAAGAAAAACAAATAATTTACCATAAATGTTCCTTGAAGTAAAATAAACATTCATAACCACATTTAACTACAACATTTACATAGATGTAAACTGCGACAAAATGCTACCACAAACAAACCCAGGATTATGAGTGAAGCAAAGTTACGTGAGTAATGTTGAAGCACAGAACAAACTTAAAAGAATAATAATTCAACCAATTCAAACTCAAATATTTAGTTAGGATGTAAAAAAGAATCATCTGCTTTAGAATGTGATGACATTGTATAACTACACTTTAAAAATGTGTAAAAGGTCTGTACATTTTTCAGCTTACACATATTTGTTGATATTATATTAGGTTAAAAAAGTTCTTATAATATTTGGTCTGCCTTAGAAAAAAAGTTTTATTCCAGGATTGACTTTTCCTAATGTCATCTGCTTGAATATGTGCAAACCCCCACAACAGCATAAGAAACTGAATGACTATGAACTTGGTTATAAGCAGAACATCTGTGCACATAAATTCTACATAAAAGTTCCAGCTGCTACAACACTAAAACTAAACTTACATATTTAAAACAACAAGTATTTATCTGTTTCTTAAGGTTTATTTCAGGTCAAAGCACCTCTTTTTTTATTTCAGTTTTAGTTTTTTTCTATCTATCTACTTCTTGTTCTGGTAGTCCTAACAGATGGTTGCTAAACTGCCCTCTCTTGACTGTATGGTGATGAGCAAGCAGTGCAACTAGAGGTGATGTTAAGAATTCATTTAAATGTTGCATAAATCTTTAGAAATACTCTGCAAAACTGTAAGAGAATCTGATGGTAATTCTCATCACTTCTCTATCGATCTCCTGTGTCTTGTTTAGAATTGTTTATCAGTTTGGCAGGATCTAATAGCGGAAATCCTTTGGAGCTTTTACCTGTTGTAAAGGAAAGAATACACACTGGTTTCACGTGTTGTGTTTCCTTGGAAGAGGAGAAGCAGTAATGGATGGCTCTGAGAACCGTTGAAAGGTCAGAAGGCTGGAAAGAACTCACTGATAAGAGTCATCAGACTCTGGGGCAGCTCGGCAATGCTGGCAGCATGGTTCCTCCCATTACCCATGCAGCATAAAGACCCTGGCTTTCTCCCAATTGTAATTAAGTGCTGTAATGAGAGTCACCTCCAATTCCACACATGCAGAGGGAGAAAAACATTAGATGAAGCACACTCAGTTATTCAGTCCCATTTCTTTTACTTCTATAGATGTTAAACAATTTTTTTTTTTGACATTATAGTTGTTAAAGTTGATGCTTTAAAGTATGCGATTAATCTAAAATGTTCAATGCGTTGATATAGCATAATATAGATTAATTGGCTTACCTGGTGTGCCCGGTGGCATCACTTTGCTGGAATCTTACAAAAATATGCTTAGGGTGGCATTTTGCTTTCTCATGGGAGTTAAATACACTTGAACCCCTTAACTGTTAGCCCAAAAACACTTAGAATAAGGACACTGGTGTCCTCATGATGTCAATAAAATATATATTTTTTCCATCTTCATAATGTTGCACATCATTTACTATTTCTAATAGTCTTTATTAGAAAAAAACAGACCACATTGAATTTTAACATGGTGGTTTACTTTAAACAATACAAAAAAGACACAGAAACACAAGTTATCGCCACTACTTTCAAAATTAAGTGTACAGATGTACAACTTTGAATTCATCATATCATGACATAATGCAATAACAACTTGAAAATGCCACTATTGGCTTTTTAAATTGGTTTAGCTTGGTTTCCGTGAACCTAATAGGATTTTCTTGTAAACTGAAAGGGCAACAAGTGAAATGATCTCATAGGCCTGATACAAAATTGCATGACCCAAATGATCCTTCAACCTTTGAGGTCTTGAGAAAGCTGGTGTACTCAGGCCTCCACCTCTGAGTGATTAATGTACAATAATGACGATAGAGCCAGTGGTTTACCATGCAATCCCTGTGAACACCCCCTTCTGTCAGTTGTAATGAAATTAGCTGATACTAAATCCAGGCCAGGGTCAGAATAGTGAAGTGAAGCTGAATTATGATGGCATAATGAGAGAAATTCTGGGATGGGGGAGTCTCAACCTCAGTACATCGCATACAAGCCTGCAGGAGACATGAGTCAGAATCCACGACTGTGATGACCTGCTTGCCTGCATTTTGCTTCATTGCCACAAATATTTCCAACTCTTTAATCTCCCCTCCCTCTAATAGCTGGAAATATGCAGCTATTTCTAATAGCTGCACATTTTAGTAATCTGTTTTCAAAATTATCAAAAGTCTTTCTATGCCTGTTGTAGTCAATAAATTTGTGGTTTCTGCACAAATGCTTTTCTAATAAAGCCGATTATTATTTTGTTATTGTTTTGTGTCAGACTAAATCAAAAATCTAATACAATTGCAGGAATTGTTGTTTAACGATACTTTTTGCAGCACTTCATGAATCTTTAGCTATATTAACACATGGCTTAGGCAGTTTGAAATGGAAAGGAATTCAAACTGCATGTATTTATTTTTTTGCATTTCTTTTATCTATAATTTTTCATAGTTTATCAGTTATATTACATTTTTTATTAGTCAGCTGGACGCCTTGCTTTTTTTAACATCTGTGCACACCTCAGAAAAGTAGCATAATCCTTCATTCAATTCTAACAAGACTGTAATGCCTCATGCAGCGTTCTAATTTCTGACTCTCCACACATTCAGACAGTTGTATACTCCCTAACACGCGTCATGCAGAGAGCTTGCTGCTGTGAAATGTCAGTAAGAAGCAGTAAGCAACACTGCCTTGCTCCCCGGAAAGGAAAGAGAGGAGGAAAACACAGCTACCGTGAGAAAAAAATGAAGCCATTCTGAGATGTAAATTTACTGCAGAAGGTAAATCTTTACTTATGTAGAATTTACATCAAGAGGAAGCCAGTTGAGAGACCACAGCAACGCCTGCAAAGTTTGTTTCATTGCACTTCCTACAATGACAGCAACAGGTTAGCCGTGAAGCCGTGATGGATTTCTTAGGCAATAGTGTGTTTTAGTTGCAAGCAGTCATGCTTAAACATATCAGAATATGAAAAATGGGTTTCAGTCAAGTTCTTCTGAATTTATTAGAATATAATCAAAGCATATTTTTTTTTTTAATTCAGAAAATGAGACTTGTTACAATCAGCAATTACTTTAAAAAACAAAATTCAGATGAGATCAATAGATAAAACATGTACTTTTTTAACAAAGAATGTAACCCCACAATCATTTTAGCAGGTCTGTTGACTTGACAGTTGTCCAGCTGTCGGTCACTAAAAGCCTCTGCATGAAAGGCAGGCCACTAAAGGCCACTGCTAAACAAGTTTGCTCTCTACACTGTGCTCTATACACTTATATAAATGGAAAGTTGAATGAAAGGAAAAGTGTGATGGAAAAGGTTGCAAAATGTATATTTTATTTCTAACTCAAGGGAGTCTGATTGAAGAGAGGAAAGGTACAGAATCCAGATGGCCTTTCAATTTTCAGCAGAGGGTTTTCCATTCAGACTCAAAAGTATGGACACTAAAGACAATTGTCATTGTTTGATAGGTCAGCAAAATCACTTGACCTAAAACTCATGCACAATCTCTGGAAAGTTGTTAGGATATTAAATAACACATTTTTGATTTATCTGAAGTCTATTTTTTTGTTAAGCAAGAAAGATATATGTAATTATGGTGAAATTTCAACATTTTATTGACTGCAGGAAGAAGCTAGATCAATATTAGATAGAAAACGTGTTTTGTTTTGATTATGTATTGACTCCTAGAAAAAGGCATATATTTAATATTTGTACAACATAAAGAAAGCAATGTGTTTGATTCCATATGCAGCTCTGCCATCACAGTTTTCCATTCAGAATGCTGCTGTGTATATCACGTCAAAGATAAATCACATAAAGTGTAACATTTGTTCGACAATGGTTGGTTATTGGTCCTGTGGTTATGTAGGCGATTATTTGCTCCTTTTAGAATTGTACCTGCAGCATACTGAAGCCAGACAAATCTCAGGTTTGAGAGTAAGCGCAGTAATTTTTGAAGAAGTCTTTGAGACTTGCTCTGAGGCACACACTGGTATGCTATACTAGCTGTCTGGTGGCCATCTCTTACCAGTTTCCTTCGTTTAGAGATTAGAATAATCATAGCCTTCAGTGGGAGCAGTAGGACATGCAGGTCAAAAAGACACAATCCATTTAATCATTGCCTGTGGCTAGAATGCGGGGTGTGGTGTTTTTGCTAAATTTAGAGTCTGACGGATGAATACTGATTGAAATATTTGTTCCTCTTTAACTCTTTACAGGATTGCTTGCTTTATAATAGAAAAATAAACCAAATGTGTGGAGCATTTTCATTAGTTAGAATTTTTAATCAGAATTATGGTTTTATTTAGGGCTGCACAGTGGCGCAGTGGGTAGCGCTGTTGCCTTGCAGCAAGAAGGTCCTGGGTTCGATTCCCGGCCCGGGGTCTTTCTGCACGGAGTTTGCATGTTCTCCCTGTGCATGCGTGGGTTCTCTCCGGGTTCTCCGGCTTCCTCCCACAGTCCAAAAACATGACTGTCAGGTTAATTGGGCTTTCCAAATTCTCCCTAGGTGTGAGTGTGTGTGTGCGTGGTTGTTTGTCCTGTTTGTCTCTCTTTGTTGCCCTGCGACAGACTGGCGACCTGTCCAGGGTGTACCCCGCCTCTCGCCCGGAACGCAGCTGGAGATAGGCACCAGCACCTCCCGACCCCGTTAGGGAGAAGGGTGACGGAAAATGGATGGATGGATGGATGGATGGTTTTATTTAAGTTGATCCAATCACCTTCTTACTGCACAGGCATTGATGCACAGAAGCTTCACCTCTTGGTCTCCCTTTGTGCCAACATAGTTTGTTGTCATCAACCTGCATGCAATGCAGGTTGATGATCAAATCTTTATTACATGTCTGAATTAAGAAGTAATAGAATGCAAGTTATCAGAAGATATGAGTGACATGAACAAAAAGAAACAGCTCACGTCAGTGTAAATGTTTATAACTCAAGCTGAAGGCCATTCTCTGTTCTATATCATGCCGTATTTTCTGTGGTTTCTTTCCTTTCATGAATTTTGTGATTATGAACCCTCATTTTAAGAATTCCTTGTACTTTAGCATGTGCTGTGTTTTAATTTTCTGCTCTCTGGCTGCTAATTGTTTCTTTGACTCATCTTCCATTTTTTTTTCAATCCCTGCAGCTCTCAGAGACATCTGTCCTTGCTAACTGCATCATCATGTTTTCTTTCCTATATTGCTTTGTTCTATCCATTCTTATGGGTTGCTACACAGGGCATACCATTATCATTTTATTGCCAAACGTTTTTTTTAATAGAACATCTAATTTTGTGAATTGTTATATGTTCAGAAATCAAATGTTCATTCACATATTGATACATGTTTGTCATTTTGTTTCTAACTTGGTTTAACCAAAAGCTGTACACAGAAACTGTTTAATGTTTAATTTTGGCTCGTGTTGGAGTTTTTTGTGATGATCTCCTGATCCTCATCCTCCGCCCAGATTCGATCTGCGTTGATGTTTTGGTTTAAAAGAGATGAAAGGGGCCCTAGGCAAAGCGAGACTTTGCAAGTGTTGCTCTTTGTGCTTTAGTGTAGGAGGTACTTTTATGAAGAGGCTTTTTATTTGTGGCATAACTTTACTGTATTGACCTCAGTTGCTAGTCGCTGCAGGAATGGTAAGTTATTTTTTATTATAAGCAATAGGGTTGAATGAAATGGCCTGCACAATATTTGCTCTATCATACATCTAAGTTCTTGCAGAGGATAAAACCAAAGATAATCTCAGAATCAGATGGTTTTCTTCAACTCCTGACAGTCGCATAGTGTCTCCATCCTGATTTATCTCCTAATTCCTAAGGCTTAAGTGGCAGAATATTTTTTATGGTCAGTGAGCTCCCTGTGAGCATGACTTTCCTTCATTGTGAATCTTCCCACAACGTCTCCCTGACTGACGTTTAAATACAGAAGAAAATAACTCACGGTTTTAATGTTTCTATCTAACCTGTCACTGGTAACAGTCGAAGAACGTTTGCAAGAAGGAAGCAATGTTTACAGCAATAAAATGTTCTTAGTAAATGCCTACCAACAAGCTCGGGTGATTAGAGGGAAGGGGTGTCTTTGGCATGTTTGTATTTTTCTTATGTAATTGCCGAGGGTGAAATTCAGTACAAAGTTAGTTTGGCAAACGCTGGAGGTGAACTGTTTATGCACCCTGAGGCACTCTCTGAGATGTAGACAGGAAGGCAGATGTTTTTTATTTCATTTAATCAATCCAGTTTGTCTTTTTCATTTGTTAGCTGAGCAATTAAAATCCAAGTATGATAACTATTTTGGAGAGAGGAATTTATATTTCAGGAAGCTTGTGTGCTTTTTTCTGCCTCTTCACCACAGGAGATGGTTTTTTAACATCATGTTTCAAAGCTAACATCTATTAAAAATTTGTGGCTTACTTTCCATTTTCTGTGCATTTTGTCACTTGTTGAAACTGCAGGATGTGTCAAATGCAAATCTTCTGGGATGTGTGATTGATAGGAGTACAAGACAGCAGGATGGTGACACATGGGTATTTGTTGTGGTGTCTAATGAACGTCTGCACCTTAATTTCCTTACTTCTTCAAATGGTAAACTACCTTCTCCTCTACTTAAACTATAAGTTATTTTACCTTCCGAGCATCCTCACTTAATTTTTCGTATTGTAGGCTTGTTAAAAAGAGGTCAAAGAGTCCTGAACCCGACCCTAACCGACCATCAAGCATATCATTTTGGTCCGATAAGGTTCTGAATTTCAGGTCTGTTTTAGGTTATAGATCTAAACTCCATGGTATAGTTTTCATTTGCTTTATATGTAGTCCATTTTTCTGGTAGATGGGATGTCCTTCACATTTCTTTTCCTATTTTGTTCATTTTCCCTGAAAGTCAACAGGTTTTCATTAAAAGATATCGATCTAGTTTTGTCATTACCTGCTTGTATGCACCTTCAACTTTGTTTATGTTTGGTACACAAGGCTTGTCATTGCTTACTGATAGCACAACTACAACACCTGTTTATAGATTTTACCTGGAAGCAGTTTTGTTTTTATTAAATATTTATTTATTATGCTGCTGAACCTCAAAGTTAATTTCCCCGCAATATCCAGAAACTTTAGGTCTAAAAAGTTTATTTTGCTCCAAGTTAATGTTGATTCAGATATAATTCAATTTTGTTTTCCATTTATGTTTGCTTCTCAGAAGAATAGTTAAATCAAGATAACTAGAGAAGGTAATAATTCTTGGTCCCTGTTAATTAGAATTAGTGTGCCAATCAGATACAGACATGATGGTGACCAGGCTAATATTTGTTCTGTGAGATTGGAAATTGCACAAAATTCAACATTAGACAACATTTCTAGGAATATAAGTTCAGGATAGCTTTATTGGCAAAGACCAGACTGCAGACAAACAGCAAAGGGAAGCAACACACTTTTATGACACTAAAAATAATATAACTGTGTGTTTGTTTTGTGGGAAGACTCCAAAAATAACCATAAAAGTATCAAATTAAAATAATTGTGTCTGGAAAAGATGCTAGCAATAAATCAAGGAGATTCAAACTTAATTTAGTAATTTAAATTTAAGAACTCCACAATTCAAGATGACAAAACTAAATGATAACTCAAAGAAAACAGGCAGTAACCAGATCAGAAACAGGAGGAGCAGACAATAAACTGAGAAAGTCAGGAAGTATTGATAACAGTATTGTTGTTTACAAGTATACAGAACTGAACTAAGACTGCTTAGGAAATAATTCCTCTTTGGTAATGACACGTTGGTGAGGAGAGTGGTACACTGATTTGTGCTCTGTTTCACATGCTACATAAGACAGTTTATATCCCAGGTTAACCTCCTTTGTGCCTCCAGTGAGCTGGTGGTGAAGACACCACCAGGGGACTCACATGCATCGTGTTTACTGCTCCATCTTGCACACCAGCTTCTGAAGGAGAGAGTTTCACCTCTAGAGATTAAAACACTGGAGTGATTTGTTCCTGTTCTGATTTTATTGCTCACTAAGCTGCAGCTGTCTGAAGGTTGACTGTAAATTTAGCAGAAGCTGTTTGATTGACAGGAAGATGCACTTTTACTACTCAGCTGGGTGTTGTTGATTGTTTGTTTTACAGTAAACAGGATTATTTTATATTTATTTTGAAATGTAAATGTTGACCAGGCATTCCTTCTCACCTGACCCCACTGCACCCTCTGTCTCTTTTTCAGGCAAAGTACCCACAGTCCTGAGGGTCTGATTCTAATTTTATAAATTGAAGGTACTTACGTAACTTGTTTACTTACAGATGTATGTATTCAGTTATCAATTGATACATATTTATGGAATTAATATGAATAAATAAAATTCTACATGTTATGTGCTGTGATTTAGCATATTCTCAGAAAAATTAAGACATTTCCTTTTTAGTCTTCATTGGAAACTCAGAAGGAAACCAGAAATAAATATATTTTAAGTAAGGCTAAATTGCAAGCTTCTACTGTGACTACTGACCTCCTCATTTCTAATCATATTAAAGAGATTCATTATAGACCACATCAAGCAGTGGAAAAATGCAACAAATCAATCCATATTTAGATTGAACTGCAGTTATTAAGCATATAGTGTGTGTGTCCCATTTGAATTTTGCAAGCATATCCTAATAGTTTCTTACTAACAAAACAACTCATAGTATAGATTGTTTACTCATGTAATATAGTCAAGACTTTTCACAGAAAATAATTTCTTCAAGAGGGAATTTTATGGGAATTTTATATGTTTTCTTATATCTTCCGTTAATAAATGCTTTGACTTAATCATGTTACCAACCAATCATGAGGACACACACACTTTTTCATTTGTTATTGAAACTCAATGACAGAGGCTTAGCACTGGTATTAACCCCACAGTGAAACGCCTTCTGAGTTTCCATTAACCTCCACAATAGGACTGTCTGCTAATTTTCACAGCTCCACTTTGGCAATAATTGATATTCATGATGTGTATTCTTCCAGCTTCCAGTTGAATTCAATATAAACAGACTCAGAGGTTGTGGGTGTTTTAATTTGCTTGGGGATATGTGCCACATTGAACAAATCAGTCCACAGCCAAACACTACACACTAGTATTCTATGTTAAATTCATAATATGATATTCACTGTAGAAACATAGAGTCAATAAATATTTCAAAATTAGACATTTCAGCCAATTAACAAGTGACACTTGGAGAAGATATCCTTCCTCTAACAGATGGCATGCTTATTTCTTAGTGATGCACCGCTCTGATGAACAGTGCTCCTAAAAGAATAGCATATAGTGGAAGCTTTTTATGCATTTGATTTCTAGAGACAGCATATATTGTTTCCTATGGGAACAGCTGAAACAAAAGGACATTTTGTAGCCTGCAGATAAATTAGTATCCAGGGAATTTACACAATTGAAACCTGACCATGTTACTGGCAACAACAGAGAATTTAAGCTCTATTGTTGTTACATATGCTTGTGCAGAAATATAGTATATTTTTTCTTATATATTTTATCTTTACATCTTACTGCAGGTGTGTCTGCTTGGGAATAAAAAGTTAACTAAAAGAGTTAGCAACATCACATGCTCACCTAATCACCCCTTGAACAAAGAACCTTTTTGTACATTTAATGTGAACCATGATGTGTTCTGGTTTTGGTTCCAACCTCTGCTGTCAGGAAGCCATATGCTCTCAACCTTGGGTCAAGGGAAACAAAAAGAAGAAGACAAAAGTAGCAGGGAATGTCCAGCATATAGGTAGTTATGACAGATGAGCCTGTCATGAAAAGCATGTTGCATAGTAAGGACAACATCTTTCAGTGTCATGCTGTGTTAATTCTTGTACGGTTCAGGCATGCAGCAGTTTGCAGCAGATAGAACAGCTGAAGATATGGTACATTTTATCTGGAGGTTGAGAAAAACCCCACAATTTCCAAGGACATTGCTTTATTTTAATCTCCAGAACGGAAAGATGTGACAGATGTTTTATCATACTGTATCTGGGTTTAATAACCATGCTGCTGTGACACACCAGTATCAGTTCTATTCTTCTGTAAAAAACAAAACAAAAAAAGGTTATTTTTAAGATGTGTCGCTGCAATTAAAACATCTTTATGAGATCTAAGCTGTAAGCTGTGTAGGCTATGTTGTAAAGTAGCCAATGAAAAACAAAATTTAAATAACTAGGATTTATTGTGTTGACATAGGGCTTTTAATTTGATTTTATTCTTGAATTAATTGTTACTTTTATTTTTTCCTTATTCCATGTGACCACAAGCACATCCTACATTTCAGTTTAAAAGTCTACTGTTAAGCAGTGCAGATGTACTACTTAGCATAATTGGTGTAGTGAAGTGGACTGTTTGATAATGAGCAGGTTTATTTTTAGAGGAAAATTTGTATTTGTTGTGCACAAGCTGTATGATGTGATAAATTTATAGCCAAAAACACAGGTACACATTTTGTAATGCTTTTGTGATGACTTTTATCGTCATCGCAATATATCCTACAAAATCTTAAGATAAACTTTTAAGTTCATGTTGCCCATGCCAAGCTAATAATAATAATAATTATTATTATTAATAATAATTTCCAACCTACATGATATTTTTTCTTGTAGAAAATATTGTTCACGCTTACTTGTAAATACAACACAATAAAATGGTGGAAATATACCTCTCGCTGTATGACTCAGATTAAAGTACTGCAGAATAAATTACTTGTCCAAGTCTCCGCTCTGATTGAACAGTTTTTCAGCAGCTTTTAAACAACCACTCTAGTTGATGTTCTGCTGCAGTCTAATAAATAAGGTTACCATGATAAAATCACAACAACAGAAAAAAATCTGCTATACTTGATGACTTTCTTTTTTTATTTTTCTTATAATTTTACAGACATTTTATAGTCATTGTTCCCATGAAAAGATGATGTTCCTTTAAGCAGTCAATGCTTGAATTTCCTTGTATCCATGAATGGGATCAATCTGGTATTTTATAGCAATGCTGGTAGCCCAGGGCTCCTCCGTGGTTCTCCGTTAAACTCATTACAGGCTTCAATATTTAATATCATGGCTTCTCTGGGGAATATTGGTCTCTCCAAAATATCCTGATCATTCCATTGTTTAATGGATTGCCATCTTTGAGTGCTTTCCATATTGGCAAGTTGCAGAACCTTACATCATCTCACAGCCAGACTGTCTGGGCATAAATAAATAAAAAATAGATATCCATGGTCCACATTCTGATATCACATTTTCACCTTATCTGGGTTCTACAGAGGTAGTTTCAAATGCAGCACACAGCAGTTGTTAGATATTTTTCTGTTTAAGTGCAGGTCTTTTCTCAGCAGTCTCATACAAATGTAGCCAGGGCAATATGGTGTCTAAGCTAAGAACTCTTTTGATACAATGCTGATTTTCTCATAGTACTACAAGAACTATATGGTTGATTCACAGCTATCGGACAATGTAAAATTATCTGAAACAAATGACTTCTCCTCTTGGCTGAATAATTGGTAGTATGTATAAACATAACAGTTGCCTCGCTTCAGATCCTAAATTATCTTATGGGAATTTGGGAAAAGTCTTAACACTGGTATTATCTCCTGAGCAGTAGTGAACGATGAGGTATGAATTCAAGATGTAGTTTTATTCCAGAAATGGTGTTAATAATACATCAGTTAAAAAAAATAAAAAAATTAAAAATTGTTTCTGGCTATGAGCTTATTTGTTATGAGGTATAGCATTAAAAGTAATTTTATTTATTATTTATGTAGAACATTTTCAGCAGCAAGGCAAAACAAAGTGCTTCACATGAATTAAAATAACAAACCAAACAAAATAACAAACCAAAGGAAAGAACAAAAGAAGAACAAACTAATAATGTTGATCCAAAGTAGCATGATCACATTCCCTAAAAGGCATATATTGAGTCTCTTGCTCCTTAAGAAAATTTAAAAATAGTTCTTCTAAGGGCTTTCAGGGGAGTCAATCTTCATGAGGGCAAAAATTCAACATCAGTACTGTGCACTTAACAATAGTGTAAGTGGTTTAGATGTGTAGAGAAGATTCTAATGGTCAGTGACTGACAATAGCTATTGCTTTGTGATTGTGTTTCAGTTGGACCAACCAAGTGAAGCAGGTTTCTACCAAAAACCTGTACTTATCTAGAACTAGCTGAAAAGAAAGCTAAACTTCTTCTCTGCCAGAAAAAGCTTCACATGTCCTGGGAGTGACAACTGCTCCAGCTCATTCATTGCATATGTTCCTCGTCCTTCTTGGCTATCATTTGTCAGGAAAACAAAACAACAAAATAATACATAGTGCCACAACAGTTAGAAAAATAACCAATAATGATAGTCATCTTAATATCAAACTCAAGATATCAAGTCACATATGGAAATACTGAACTGAGGCAAATTATTTCCATAGAAATATTTCAAGCTGAGTTTGTGACATTTCATGAAGTACATTTTTGATCAAACTTATATTTCGTCCTTTGTCTTAAGCATTTCAGATCTTCTCTTTTATTCAGAAGTTCAGCAATGATAGATTCTCTTCTGCCTCTTCATCTCAGATGTGACCTTGTGTTTCCCTCTCATCCATCATCCTAATATACATTCACGTTTGATAGGCTTTGCTCTCAAATGGAAATATGGTACTGGGGAAAAAATAAAATGACCAAAAACTTTCTAGACATCAGTTAGTCTATCCCTTTTTTCAGTCTGTCCTAAAATCATCAGTAAGCCTGAGACTAAGAACTTTAGCAACGGATATGTTTTCATTGGTTAAATCTCCTAGGTGCTGTCTCCTTAAAGCATCAGGTGTAGGAATTCCCATTTGGATTGTAGAGAGCCTCAAAGGGTCAAAGCGAGCACTGATTGGACACAGGCTGCACCATCAGATTTAGCGAAATGCCGCATGGAGAACAAAGGCAAAAGAAAGAGTGGCTTTGCCCTTTGATGTCACATCTGAAGTTGAGGAAGGGGTAGAAATCAGTGTGACAGTGATCACACTTCTGCTGCAGAGTGTGATACAAACAAATTTTCTTTCAGGTATGGTTTCAAACCAGCAATTCCATTTTTTGTTCACTTCACAGTAATTGTTACAACCATGTTTTTGCATGAGTGTGATAGAGCACAAACCTTTTAGTCAGTTTACAGACACTGGAAATAGGCCTTATAACACGTGCTTTGAAATGACTGTGTTGTGGAAAAGTCTGCTGTGAAAAAAGAGCAATTCTTGCTATTTGTCAGCAGTTTAAACATAATATGGAGATGGATGTTTGTGCTCGTATTTTAGAAATTAAGACATTAATAAAATGGCATTGTGAAACTTTCTTTTAAACTGGACCAACCAATTCTGTTTTTTATAATTGCAATTTAGTTTGTTGTTGATATGCAAAAAGATAAGGGTAGCTAATCAGTTGATGCATATTTTTTTTTATCTAATAACACTATTGTGTTATACATATAATTTTAAGTCATTTGGAATGCATTCAAAAGCATTGCATGTAATTTTCATTACAACCTTCTTGACTACATTGACAGTATTTGTTTTAAAAAGCTACATTGCTAGAAATGTGTTTCTAGCAAAAATTGCAGAAATTTCCCATCGGAGCCTGTTATTGCTGCCCTCAGAACCATGGACAGCAACATCTGAGTACAATTTACCCATTCAGTGTTGCTTTGGAGATGGCAGAATCATCTCTTTTGTCACATCTGTGATAGGATGTTTTGTCAAGTGACAAGCTCAATGGCTTCATTTCCACAATTTCTTGTGAATTTTTTTCTTGCATTGATTATTTTAAGATGCCCTGGCCTATAAATTGTCCTTATACCACAATTCAAGCAGAGTAGACAAGAAGCTTTAATGATGCTTGAAGACAATATCAAAGTCCTAAGTTGTGATGGTGTGTGTTCCAGCATTGAATGCATGTGTAGGTCCTTGAAGACTTGGCATGCGTCCATATCATGTTGTGCAGCAATGGCCAAAAAATGTTTGAATCCTGCTGCTGGGTGTCTGAGCAACATGGAGGCTGAGAAACTGAGTCATTATTAGACTGAGGGCAGCCAGATTAGTTTATTTTGCTAAATTATTAGATTTAGCTAAATGTTATTGAAATAACTTTTTTTTTTTAAAAAAGGGGCACTAGGGGCATCAAGGATAAAAGGGGCAGGGGCTCAAGCCCCATATGCCCCTCCCCTAACCCCCTTTTGCACATGCCTGCTGAGTAGTATTGGTGGTTATGTTCAAAGGCTATCTGGCATTAGAATGTGTTAGAGTGAAACCTCACACTCTACGATCGAACCCGTTACACCTACAATTTTAAATCGGCTAGTGTGTGGTTTCTTACGTTTTCAGAATCGGCCGACTTTTCTAAAATCGTGTAGTGTGAACTGGGCTTAAACTTGGAGTTTTGTTACAGTACACAGAGTGACTAGTGGACCAGTAGAGAAGCTCACTGTGTTGTTTGTTTTGTTGACCCCTCATTTCAGGTAATTATGTTACATTAAATGTCAGTAATTTATGTTTGACTTTGTCTGTTGTATTTGTCAATTTGTCAGTTATGTTTGCCAGTCTGTCAGTTTGTTTGTTAGTTGTTTCCATGACGACATGGCGTGGCCAGCTTTATTTTCTGTGACCCACCAGAGGGTGCTGTTAAGTAATTTAATTAATTAATCAATTTTGACTGCAGTCTGTAATTATTTTTCTAATTTATCTCATTTATAAAAGAAAGCCTAAATTTTATTAAATTAATTTTAAAGATGTATTATCTAAACTATTATATGACCACTTCACAAAAATAGTTGTCAAACCTCACTGTAATAAGTATTTGTCGCTCTGTGAACACAGAGAGACAAGTGGACCAGTAGGGAAGCTCGCTGCACTATTTGGGTTTTGTTGACCACTCATTTCAATAAATGGCATAAAATCCAACCAACTGGCCTCCGCATTTGCGTGACGGGACGGGTATAGGTATCTGTTACATTACTATATTAATACTAATGTTATTATTTAATATTATTGTTATTACTTCTACACATTTTTATTATTATTAATAATAATTAATAATAACAGTAAATTAATGCTAATGTTAGTAATACTAAAGTACTATATATTGTTACTAATAATAATTAGTAACCTCACTATACATTGCCCCCAGATCACCATTTAACCTTGTGCACCAACTGTTTGATCATACTTGAATTGAATTGCAACACAACAGAAGCTGGACTTCCAGACAACATGCTCAGTGAAGGTTTATTTTGATGAAAAATTAAACAACGTTCTGTTTATTTCTGACCCTCTGGAGTAGATAAATCAAAGTCAAACCCTTACTGAGTATCTGTTGCGTTTGTGTGTGGAAAGTCATTAAATCCAGGATGTGGCCCACAGGCAGGCTGCTCTCCTCCCGTTAGACTCAATGGTTACATGAAAAATAAGCTTGGTTTTCCCTCTCCCTTTGTATTTCTCTTTTCTTTGTTCTAATAGTGAAAGCTCTTGGCTTTCACGATGAGGATGACTCGTGCGTCCTGCTGGGCTTCTTCAGTAACGTAGTGAGTTAAAATTAATGCATTATGCCCTTACTTAACATTTCTCTGAGGGCACATTCACAAAATCTCCCTCTCTTATGCTGTGATTTGTGACTTCGTATTTCATCCTTATCCACAATCCAACACTAAACTAATGACTAAGGCAGTGCTGTTATTGCATTTTAGACAATAACATGCTTTTTTTCTTATGTAGAATAAAAAAATTATTTGCGTCTTTAATACATGTTTAATATTTTGTATAAAAATCACTTAAAAGAAAATCTACAGAATATGCCCATTTTTTATTAGAATAATAAATATATTGTCCATAAAATCAATAGGATAATTGATTACTAAAATAGCTGATTGTTGCAACTCTAATATTTTATATGAATATGTATGTCTGCCTACAGCAGCACCTTACAAGCATATTCTTTTTTCACCTCTTTCTGTTCTGTCTGCTTGTCTATTTTTTCCCCGCACTCCTTTACATTCCTCTGTTATCATTGCCTGGAGAAGAGTTGTGAAATTTATGACATTTCAGATCTGCAGGGGCTGGGTGATGGTAGACGGGAATAGTCTCCAGAGTTCCTGCTAGAATCCGCCTCTCTTTGATGAGCGAGTTACACAACGTCAGCGTCCTCAGTGGTCTTACCTTCGCAATTTGTGGTAAAGAGAGAGGATTTTCATCTGTTTCTTCTGGTAGCAGAAGAGCCACCTCTGCAAGATGGCCCACCCTTTGTAATAACACGAGCTTCACCTTCAACTGGATATCGAACAGTTTCATAATGATGAAAGGAAATGAAACTAGAAACTTTGTTTTTGAACTTGTACACCTTGCTGACCTTGCTGAGAAAACTCAACTCTGTTTTTTTTTTTTCTTAAATTGTCAAGCTATATGTGTTATGAAGCAGCTTGAGAGCATGACAAGTCATTCCTCTGGTGAACAGAAAGCAATATTGTGCTCCAAATTCATTAGTGTTTTGGATTTTATTTATTTTACTCTATTATTTTTTTTTTTTCCTCTGTGCCATAATGACATTTAATCCTACATTGAATATCCAGGTTAAAAACAAGTGTCACAGCTTCCCAAAAATTGGTATTTTTTTAATCATTGCGTCTTCATTAAATAAATAACTGAGCAAAACGTGGCATTTATTTATTTATGTGTTTATTTATTTAGCTGTAAACCCAAAAAATATATGAAAATTTGACATTTCTTATCATTTCACGCCACAGAGACTGAGTGTGCTGTCCTGGCAGTGTTGTCAGGGATGTTGTTAGGTGCACAGATGGTAAATATTTAATGTTTCTGTGTCCTGCTTTGCTGCTCCCAGTTGAGATGAACTCTATAAGTGTGTAATAGTTCCTTATTCCCTCAGGACAACATATAACAGCCTTTCTTCCACTTGAAGGTTCGCTGACCATTGCCTGGGGGGAATCTGGATGTTTGGACAGCTTTTTTATGGAACAATGTTTTTGTCATCTGGATATTAAGCTGCAGTGTAGAGAGGAGAGTTATAGTTTGAGCTAACAATTTTTATCAATAAGAAAATTACTTTCACATCTTCAGACTTACTGTTTTTAAACCCTTTTTTATTTAAAACTGATCTGTGAATTGGCTAATGTCACATTTTTATTATTATTGTGACAGTTGTAGTTACACAATCGGTCAGCTGTGAAGCAACAGTGGGGATAAAAATTGTAGTAGGTGAGTGTTTTTTCTATTCCTCAGAGGTTTTCCCCATTTTTCCAAACTCAGCTGAGATGTCAGTTTTACATCTGTTTCCGGGTCTCACTGGAGATTTTCTACGCATCTGGGTCTCTAAATGCAACTTTGTCTTTGCAATGTTTGAGGCTTTTAAAGACCATTAAAAGATAAAAGATGCATACCTGTAACAAACAGGGAAATAGGCTGTAAGACTTGGATAGAAAAAAACTATACTGTTTCATTTTTTGCAGTGAATACAGCAATTTTATGTAGATGTGTTGGGATTCAAGTGCCAGTTAATGGTTATGGATGGGAATAATTTGTGCCCATGCATAAATATTCTTTGTTGCCTTGGTTCAGCAGGGTGAATCATTTACATGGCTTGGTAAACTGAAAGGATAAAGTGTGTATATTCCTGCCTTTTTCTTTGCACACCATTGAGTTATAAAACCTCAGATTTTTATGCATTTGTCCTTGGGCCTGCAACGAGTTTTCCCCAGAGCCAACTGTATATTTTTTATTTTTTTTTTTGCTTGTATGTTATGAATTGTTATGCTGTTGAAACGCAACCTTTCACACTCCCTGAGCCTCAGGTCATTCTGGCTGAGAAGGCATCACATAGCGGTTCTAACCTTTCATAATTTCCGAATAACATTACACCACTGTGCTTTAGGGGTCTTTTGATAATGTACAAATCTGCTTGTATGCCTTGATAAAATGTTTATTCGAGTGTCGGTAGAAAACTCTGTTGACTACATTGTTTGGTTTTGTAAGACACATGCTAAACAATTCTTATATTCATTTTTCTTTCAGGACAAAAGACTTTGAATGGTTTTGTGCACATAAATGCTTTCTGTTGTTATTAATACACCTGAATTTAAAGAATGGAAAAAGTCATACGTCCAGTTTTTGTTAAATCCACTTTGTAAATTACGCTCCAAAAATGGGCAGGTGTAACTGACTTTATATGTAGTCACTGTCTATTTCATGTTCTTTCCTGGACTTGATTTAGCAGTTTAGTATTTATCCACTGCTTTAACAGAGCATATCACAGAGGGCAACCTTTCATTACCGTCTCCTACAGCCTGTTGACAGTCAAGCTCTCAAAGTCAAGGCTGACTTACATTAGATGGGCATTTCAGCATGGCCGCCACGTCTCCTGGATCCCGCAGACATTCACTAATTACATCAAACTGCCCTTTCAGTTTGACTTCCCTCAAAGTGATATCTCCGAGTAAATGGCTTTTTTTCTCTCTCTCTCTCTCCCGTTTTCGCAGACAATAGAAGAACCTCTTTTGAAAGATACGAGGGAAAAAAATAACAGCAAACAAAGGTCCTCAAAGTACCCCAGAGTGGAGACAAAAACCCATTTGTCAGTAGATGCCAATCTCTGGAGAATTAGCTTGCTGCCGACACGAGGTGTTAGTTTTGATTTCAGGTAAATCAAGGAAATCTTATTCTAAAAGGGGAGCAGCAAACCCTTACCCTCATCTTTCTGTGAAAGCAAGAAAATGAAACGGTGTGATTAATATGCAGAAAGCCAAAAACAGGACGTGACATCTGAGCTTTGAAAAATAAAAAAGTAATCCTGTTTGTGCCCCGGTGTCCTAAAGCTATCTATTCAAAACAAATAAATCTTGATAGACTAAACTGATAAAAATGGCTACTGCATCCAGACTAAAATATATGTGACATCAACCCTTAGGCCTTAAATTTTATACAAAAATAAATAAATATTTTTTCAGTGTAAGGAGCTGAATTTGCTTCAGGCCTCCCCCAGACCGGATTGTGTTCTCTTTTGTATCAGATGATTGGTTGTTTTCTCCTTCAAGAAGAATATCTCTATTGCTAGCATTATTAAAGGACAATTAGTCTAAAACATAATTCATAAAGAAGCTGAGAGAGCTTGATGGGGACACGGTAGATTTAAGTGGCACAGTCTTTCGCCCTGTCCTTCAAGCTCCTGATTTGATTTATAGTCCATGTCTTTGTCAATGTCCAGTCAGACTTAATTGAATCCAAAAAGGTTGACCGGTGAGTCGTCAAGGTACCCCAGCTTTTTCAATCACTTGCAATATTACATGGGTTGTGTGCTTTGGGGGTGATTTGGGTACAGGATGATGATTGTACTTGAATATGACAAGGCAAGGAAGGGTAAATAAGGCCTCATCATGAAGAGAAAACTAACCCTTTATAAAGATAAGCAACAAATAAGACACACAGCAGTGATGGTAGCCAGAGGCAGGCAGAGGAATGAAAGAAAAGACGAGAAAGGATGAGGAAGTGTGAGAAGCAGAGGTGAACCTTAGATCCAGGTGACAAATAAGGAAGAGAAAGCTGAAATACGGGATTTATTCTGTCTCAGCTGATTATAATGAACCATGATCTTTCCCAGAAAACTTTTTTAGATGTTTATTTTCTCTTAATCATTATTCAGATGTTTCTGACATGCATTTTTTTTTTATTTATTTTTTTTTTATTCAGTCAAAAAACAACAACAACAAAAAAAAACTCTAAACTGCCTTGAGCGTAAAACAATTTTCAGTTGGAAGAAATGGAATTCCACATTTTCAAGAAATGTTGAAGAAAATGTTTAATTGTCTCAGGACAAACATCTTTTTTTCAGGTTTTCATATTCTGAAAAGTACACTAACTAACCACTAATCCTCCTCTGCATATGAACAAACTGTTTAAACTTTAGCTTTCTGAATTTGTCTTCAAACGGTGCAACTGGAAATTGTCCCTCTGGCATGCTAATGTCAGATAAAACATTCATAGCCCCTTCAGCAATACTGACATGTAAACTTTTCCATAAATATGCAAAATCCATACCATATTCTAATAGAACTGTGTGGGGCTGAGAGTCACACTTTTGCATGAAGAGAGTCATATTTCAGGGAGTAGAGTTATGCATAATTCACCTCTGATGTCAGAAATGGGATTGCTGTCACCCCAGAGTTGAGCGTGAAATTACAATTTGCCAAGTGTTGTGACAATTAACTTATATAACTGATATTGTTGTCATCTTAATTGATGCATTCAAATTGTATAAAACCATATTCACAAAAACACTGTGTTAATGTGACTGTTATTTTAACCGAGTTGTTCAGATATCTCCATCTGGTATCTGAGGTTGTCTTAGAGAATTCTGCTATGCGTCACAGAAAACAACGTAAAAAATGGTGTTGACTGTGAGATGTTTCATTGATAACGATTAGATGGAAAACAGTCAGACTGGGAACAGGAGAAGGAACAAAATTTACTGTAAACAAGAAAGAGATTGTTACAGTACAGTAACAATCACATTACAGTGTTTTCCATTTTCTTTTTCAATTTTGAAGAGAAAAATCTCAAAATATAACAGAACACATCAAAGAGGGCAATGAACTGATAAAATACTGATTACTAATACCAAAAAAGTAAAGTCAACCAGAAAATTTTTTATTGAAGGATTTATAATTAAGATGTGACTGACACAACTAGATCATAAAGAGTGATAAATAGAGCCTCCAATTTACATAATTTTGCAATTAGAAAATGTGTCGACTAATTTGTTTAAATCCGTTTCTAAACAACCATGCAGAAGACATGCCTTGCATCACGGTCACAAGGGTTTTGTTTGCATCACAGTCATAAGGGTTTTTTTTTTGTTGTTGTTGTTGCTAGATTACACACTCATCAAAATATGTGGAAAATTTACAGATGAATGGCAAAAATCAGTATTAGGAATGTAAAGTTACTTGATGATATGCATAAATGAGCATATTTCATCAGAAATACTGCAACTCCAAGCTGCCAACTCTGTCATTTCAGAGTTTCAAGCTTAAATCTAATTTGATGGGGGTTTTTTTTCTATAAAGGTTTGAAATGCTTAATAATGTCTGATAGAGGAGTGCTGGGTAACTCAACTGGTTAAGCCGGTGTAGAATCTGCAGAGATCTGTAGGTCTTTGTTGCAGTAGGCTCAGCTGACCCTGACCTGACCTCTCTCTACCCTCCTCTCAAGGAACTTTGTAAATAAAGGCCAATTGTGTCAGCAAAAACAAAAGTAAATATAAAAAAAAAATGTACAAAGGCTGTTGTTTATAGTTCATCTTTGAAATTATGTGAATTTTTTCTTTTTCTAAAGTGAATCAATCCAGTTCATCAGTGGGAAATTATAATTATACACTTTCTCTTTCAGATTGAGCAAAACAACGTCTCCCTCCCAAACTTTGACTGTAGTAAAACTCTTTCTTAAGACGTGTAAGTATAGCAATTAATTGAGAGCTCTTGAACAAAGAAAATAAAAATAAATTTCAGTGTCAGAAAATCTGACAAACCCTGTCTTTAACCTTGAAGTCCATTTGTGCTGCTTGCATGGCCATCTTTCTATTTTTCGCCAGGAACACTCATGGACAGAGAGCACTTTCCATTCACACTGGAGCAATTGCTTGATAAAATCGAAAAGCAGAGGAAAAGTAAAAAGGTAAACAGTTCAACTGATTTTAAGAAATCATAATTTGTGTTTCCGGGACGACAACACAACAAAACAGACACTCGCCACATCTTTAGTCGGCCAGAGATGAAAACTGCTTATAATCAAAAAGGGTGGGTTGGCAAGAGTGCACACAAAATACACATAGAAAAAAAAGAAACACACGCCCACATAATAGGGGCTGAATCAAAGACGGAGCGAGGAGGTGAAAGTTAAAGGTGTTAGGGAATGCGGTTAAGCGGAGAGAAACAAACAGTTTTGAGTGACTGTCCGTAGCTCCATCTGCGCTGATATCCTCTGTGAAGCCTCATCAGCCGCTCAGCAGGATGTCCCAGAGGAAAAGGAGTTTTACGTTTGGAGCTTATGGAGGGTAAGATAATACAGGCCTAATCTGTGTAATGGCCATTTGATTCAGGATATTTTACCATTTGCTTCGCTCTACAGCGACAATAGTGTGTGACACAATAGAGAACCTGTTGTGTCTGATTGCCATCTCAGGAGAACTGAGGGGAAGGTGTAAGACGACTGCTCAGGGAGGTGTTCTGCACCTGCTCAGCAACCGCAGAGTCAGATAACAAGGTCATTCACAGTCAGCAACGGGTCCTTCTAATTAACAGCTTTAAACATTCATAGCAAAACACGGTGCTAAACTAATTAGATGAATTTTATTTATGTGCAAAGCCAACAAAGGGTGATTTGAGAGGGATTCTTCAGATACCTTATTAGGAAGGCAGTTTGTTTGCTCGGTCACTTTGACCTAAGTATTGAACAGACTTGTGTGCTTTCATGAATAATAAAATGTCGTGTAAATTTAAGCAATGAATTGAGAGTTTTAACGGCTTTTCCACTGGATTCTTTTGAACTTGTGAAATCAAGAGCTACATAGATTAAATAAATTATATTCAAGAAATAACATGATGACAAAGGGGGTCCTGAAGTGTTCAATTTGTCCCATTGAACACAGCAAAGATAGTCTTCAAAATTGAGTCACTCTTTCAATGACTCAGAGACAAGTGGTTTCTAAGCAGTGCACAAGAATTCATATGGTATCAAATAAAACAAATGAGTTCTTCTAGGCTGTGAAGAGAAGTAAAGTTGAAAGTTTTCCTAATTCTACAGGCCTAAGAAAAGCAGAAACATATTTTAAGAAAACAAAAACTTAGAGGACATTTCTCTCCACTAGAATCTCCAGAATCTGTATCTCTGAATGTAAAATACATTTTAATGTTGGAATTATTATTAGGTCTTAAAGATGCAAAATTTACTTTTCACTCAGCAAATTATTAATAAATTTTCAAACATGTAAAAGAAATTACTTATTTTCCTCCAATCAATAGTTGCAAAAAAGTGTTTTAAAAAATAAAACATCAAATTGGTATTAGTATTCGTATTATTTTTACCAGGTTTACCAGGTGTGACTTATTCCTTGGCTGATTTCAGAAATGATTGAATATTTACATGGATCCCGTTTTATTTTGAAGATGGCGTCTTCCCTTCCCTCCCCTTGTCTGTCTCACCTTTTCAGTTTCCTGCAGTAAAGTTGGCGTTCTAGGCAATCAGGCCGAGCTTTGTTAACCATGTCATGTGATCAGACCATAACGTTTGCATTCCTCCTAGAAAATGAAAGTGGGTTACTGCGGTGCATTCTGGGACTAAAAGCTTGCATACAAGTCTTACTCTTCCCAGTATATAGTTCAGCCCCCACACAAGAAACTAATAAGGTCCAATACCGGAGGCAACACTGAATGAAGTATATGCTCACAAATCTTAATGTTGAAAGATAATTGGAAGAAAATTTTTAATGAAAACATCATATGCTATAATTTGTTTTAGCTATGCTGCAATTATATAAAGTTAATTGTTTTACAGTATTTGGAAGTTTTTTTTGTCTCACCAATTAGAATTTTTTTTAAAGTTTTCAATCTCCATTTTTTATAAAGCTGCCGATTCTGATTTTAGATTATTCAGATTCCTCTTTAAGAGCTATAATGTAGGAGGACATAAGGACGACCTTTATGATGTTTTTATTGACCTTTATACAATGAGGACATTAATTATTAGTGGCAGATGAGACGTCAGACCCTATGTATGTGTGTGGCAGAGCAGCAGCCACAGTACGACAGAGTTTCAGCATCAGAGTTGACATTTTAAGATGGCTTGATAGTCTTATCTTTGGGTGTGGATTTCTATCCTTTATTTCCAAAGATCTTCTAAATCCAGAATTCTCCAAGAAAGGTAGGTTGAAAGCTCTAAAATGTAAATCAAGGCAAGTTTAGTTTAATATGTTCATCCTTCCTGTAAAATGCCAGAAGACATGTCTTGACATGAGATAAAAAAAAACTCAATTTCCTTTTAAAATAATGGCTTACATCTGTTTTTTTCTGGCTTCATTTTTAGACACCTCACTGGTACACTGTGTTTAACTCTTGCAGTAACAGTTTCCACATTAAAGGATATTTCCATTGAGACCTGAGTTGAAAATATCTTGTGACTGCTTCAATGCAACAGATAGCAAGATTGTGTATCTGTAAGCAACTGTCAGGTACAAATGTATTTGTTTATTGTAAGAAAAAAATACCTGTTTCTACTTTGCATTTTAATATATTTTGGTGATTTAGTTTGCTTTCACAATGAAGAGAATTTTCCTCTGCTGCTAAAATTCCTGTTGCTGGAAATGAGTCCCTCTGAGGAAATAATTGCTTAATGAATAACCGGAAAATAATTGTCAAACAAAAATGAATTGAGCTCAGGCTTGAAGCTTCAGACTTGTTACACTGTCTTTGGAGATGTTATTTGGTGGCAGGATAATTTCCGTGTGAAATTGAATTCTAATTGCTGTTGGAAGATAAAGTTGTTGGAGCAAGGAGAACGGATGTACAAAACAACAACTGACAATTGCATCCTATATCTGCCAGTTCTGTTGTTGATAGAAGCCACTGGACAACAAACATAGGAATGGATGGATACATTTAAATTCATTTGTGGATTTTACGTAATTTATTCAGTACAGACAAGTTCATAAAAACTTAATATTAACCCAACTTATTCATCCCAAAAACTTGTCTAGTTGTTGATTTGATGCAGAGTTGGTTAATTCAGAGGTGGCAAAAGATTATACAAAGTTTTTGTTTTTCTCCATCAATGTTCAGATGAGCTCCTGCCAGATATTCAAAGCTGGAAATGTGGGCATCCACAAATACATGATTCCTTTATAGAAATATCTCACCATCATCACAATTGCGCTTACTTTTAACCTCAGGGTTGTTGAAAATATGTGCGTAGAGATGATGAGCTCCCACTGTTCTTTCTGGGCGATTTATCTGACTGAAGCTTGATTATATCCGCAGGTAAAGCTGTTTTATTACTCAGAAATGTATCCATCTGCAGCGTTACTGTTGCATCATGCTGTTATGCTAAAATAATTCAGCTTGCTTTTTTTGCTTCAGTTTTTTTCTTTATTTACCCCTAAGTTTGTAACGTATTGGGACTTTTCCCACAGGTTTTCTGCTCATATTGTCCTGTCTGTCCATAACAGTTAGTGCAAAAAGAAGATACTTAAACTACAATAGCTTTTCCTGGTGAAACACATGACCATCACAGCAAGGAAAAACTAGGCAGGTTCACAAGATGAACTTAATAAATGGAGAATAATGGCAAACTTTGCATGAAGGATTTTAAATATTTAATATAACAAGATATTATAAGGAATTGTTGCAGGACTAAGAAACAATGCTCAACAGTAAATACACTGTTCTTAGCAGTGCTCCACAAACATACTTATGACCAGATAGCTCAGTTTTTGTCTGGGATTTTGATTATGTACATAACCAGGAAATAATGTTACCCTTCCACTAGGATAATGATCCCAAAGATGCTTCAAATTGGTTTTAGAATGGGTAAAGGTGACTTTCATTGCATTAGACATCTGGAAAATGTCTAATGAAAATTCATGGGCTGTGATTGAAAGTCAAGAAACCAATCAATTTAAATGAACTCTACCATTTCTGATAAGGGTGAATAAACAGCCATGCAGTGTCGTGTCAAAGGATTGTTGATGTCTTCAAAAAATGTGTGGTTTCTGCAGTGTTTCTTACCCAATATTAGTAGCGGAGTACGTTTTTGTGCTTGTAGTTTTAATCTTTTGTAGATAAAAAAGACTCACTGTAAAGGCTTTGTAACAGTGAGTCAGCTTTCAGCCTCAAGACAAAAGGAAAAGTTCACCCATGTGAGATCATAAGCTGCACACATATCTCACTGCTCTATCACAGTTACCCTTCCAGGTGTTGCTACCACCTTATAATTGCATTGAGGAGCTTGGTGTGATAGTGTAAGGACACTTCTTGTTGATGCATGTTTTATATTCTTTTTTCTTATTTCACAGTTTTTCCAAGATGACTTGCATTTTTTTTCTTAACTTTGATGTTTAGGTTTGGCCCAAGCAATACATTTAAACATAAATAAAGTAACAAAACATTCAAAGGTGAGCAGTTTTTAAATCATCTCTGTTTCTGATTGATTCTGAGGCAAACCCACCTGGCAGTTCTCGGCAGTCATATAATTACTAAAGGATATGGGGCGTAGAACTGTACATATTGGAAAGAGCAGAGGTTGCTCATTTCTGCTTTGGGCAGCTCTTTTTTAGGCTTAAAAAACTCAGGGACATACTGGAAGTGACCAAGATAACAGCTGGGTCTAAAAATATTTCAGGAAGGTTTTCTGTTGCTTCACTCTTCTTTATTAAAGGACATACAGACAAAAAAGAAGATAATTCAGTCATGAACTTTCTTTCCAGGTTATATATATAATCAGATAAGATTCTCTGTGCTTACTATTACAGAAGTTCGACATCTACCTTTGGGTTACTTTACTGTCTTTTTATACAGTAAATACATTCCACATATATGTATCTGATGTATGACCTTGGTCAAAACATATCCCAAGGATCCTGATTGTGGATTTACCATAGATGGCTAAATGACTAAGAATTTCCAAATCAAGATAATTTGTCTTGTTTGGCGCGCACACAAAGATTTGAGTCTTTTCATGTGTCATAGAAGAAAAATATCAGCCATCCAACTTTTTTTTCAGGCAGCAACCTAAAAACTTGGTGGGGTTTAAGTGAAATTCTTCATTGTCTTCATTGCAGTGATAAGGAAATGTATATCAAAAAATGCTCAAAATGTGCCCAACAGGCATGGTAGACATTGAAAACAATAGGAGGAATGGACAATCTGTAATTTGGCAGAGCTTCAAAGTAGGATAAGTACAACAGTACAATTTTCTATCACACTATGCATCAAAATCTCATCTGTAATGCTAAGAAGAGCAATGTCAGAGGTATGAGTTTCAATGAAACCTGATAACTAGAATTTGAACTTAAACATGTTTTCATCTTAATTCTTCCTTTAAAAAAAAGCATTTTAAAATCAGGCAACATATATGAGTCAGAATTTGTTTTTAACTTTCTTCCTAGAGATCTGTGCGATCTGAGCAGCGTGATTTTAGTTGACTGGAGATGGCTGAACCTGCTATATTTAGTAAAACTCCTGGAGGGCTGGAGTCATTTCTGCAGAGTATTTTGAATTTTCAGACACATTTCTTGTGGCACTAATAAATGTCATCTCCCCAACACCTTTTGCACTACTGCAGCCCAATATCATTGCTCTGCCCACTGATGTTTTCTTCAGTCACTTAGCATTTGATGTGCTCAGCTAAGATCACCCTACGACGTCAAGTGGGATAAAATTACATTTGTGCTCTATGAGCAGAGAATGTGAGTGTAACAGAAATACATTAAATGTCTTTTTCAGTGTTGTGCCAGACAAACATTTTTTTTTCTGTCTTGTGCAAGCTGAGTCTCCACTTTATTTTGAAAGTGTGACATATAAACACCTGGAGATTTTTTTGTAGAATTCTAAGAATTGCACATAAAAAATACATCTAATGGTTTTTCTAAATTACATATAATAGAGATTTTTATATGTCTATTAATAATGATGCAATAGTTGAATGGATTTTGGAAGATTTAATGTAAAAGAAGCAAGTTTGTAGAAAGCAAAGAAAACATGCAAAAGAAACACAACTTGTTGCTAAATAGTTTGTATTTTTGTGTTTTCTATTTGAGCATATTTTGATATATTGGAATTAGAATTTAGGATACTCGTTTAATCTTCAGAACTTATTGTGATACTATAAATAATGACTAAGAATAATAAAACATTCCAATGAAAATCAATAGATTTGTTTTTATTTTCTTTTGAATTGTTAAACTAGAACAGAACAAAATGTTGAAAGATCAAATGTGATTTTTTCACAGTTTCTTATTTAATTCTGATTGTTTGCATTTAATGCTTCTTCTTTTTAATGAAAATTCAACTAATTTACTTAATAAAAACCTTACAATCCTCAGAGCTACCACGGTAACAACAATTCAGGGTTGCCCCTGTAGAACTCAATTGTCTCATTTTCCTCAACTTTTGCATAAACAAAAAGGATTGCAAACTCACTTAGCAACAATCCAACATGGCATAACATGTAGGTGGCTCCCACTCAGTTATAACTATAATTTAGTGAAAATCCAACAAATACATTGGGGATATTTCAAAAGGAAAGCATAGCAGTAGACCAAGGACAATGTCACATCAACACAAACACAAAGACTGAAAGCAAACCATCTGAAAACAGAAAATCCACAACAAAAGAAAGAGAAAACAGAGCTGAACCAGAAGGAAATTTAAGCAGTTCCCACCAAATCTGTAAAGATGACTGGTTGAAGAAAACACATTTACTGATTTCTAGTCAAAGAGAATCTATGGAACTGCAGTGAAAAGTAAAATTGTTGATTAAATATTTTGGCAAACTATATGAAACTTCCACAAGCTCCATATAGTTTGCTGAAATTTTGTCCTGTTCCCACTGGAAGAAGTGATGTAACTTTGTCATGTTTGATGGTGGCTCTGCTTACATACACACCTATTCAACTCTGCCCTCTTATCATATCTATGGTGTTTAGGTTTTGGCATTGTGATGGCCACTTCAAAACATTTGCTCTCTTGTCTTTAAGCCCTATAGAACAGCAGAATGCTTAAGGACATGGCACATTTGGAAAGCCCATTTTCACCTAAGTTTTACTTTCTTGCTGATGTATTGAGATGTAGCTTGAATCTTTCCTCACAACGTTCTTTCCTCATCATCCTACCCATTTTCCACAGCAAAAGACTCACGCAACATGATGCTGCCACCTCTGTACTTTACAGTTGGGATAGTGTCCACAGGCTTTCAAACGTCCCTTTTCCCTTAGATGTAAAAGAAATGTTTCATCATAATAAAAGAAACCAAAAGCTTTTGTGTGAGTGTATTTTCAAACTTTAATCAGACTTTTTCTTGTTCTTTTAGTGTAATTGCTTCTTCCTCACTGTCAAGCCTTTCAGCCATAATGTTTTAATATGGAAAATTACACTTTCTTATGAGAGTCTGTCACCATCTTCACAAGACCTTTTGTTTATTTCTGGAGCTGATACTCATTTCACATTGAAGCACATTCATTAAACTTATTTCTTTTCTCAGCTGTAGAATGATTGGACATCCATGTGGTGTTTATACATATTTCACCTTCAAGCAGGAAATTATAGCCTTGGATAAACAAGATTTTTGTAGATGCACATTCCCTTTCTGATACCTTGCCTTATTTGTTTTTTTCCATGTTACTCAACAAAGCAATGTTTGAGGTGTAGCCTACAATACTATACAAAAATTATTATTGTTGCTCCCTTGCATTTCTTATCAGATCAAGATTATGTAACATGCATGTACTCATCTATGTGCTTATTTTTTAAAAGCATTAAATTTAGACTTTCTTTAATATGCAAATTCTGATGCTGCATGTCTTCTCTGCATCAGTCTTTCCCTACAGGCTTTGCTTACTACTGTTCTTAGATTTTGCTCTAGTTTAAATATTCCCCAAAGTTTTACGGCTACAAAAAAAATCTGTCGTTGTGAATTGTATTTTTGCTTCAATCTCTGTAAATGTTTAAACTGGAAAAGCTTGCTAGTGTGGTTGAAAAACTGACAAAAAACATTTCATCCATTTTCACAGAAACGAATAGATTTTTTTTTTTATTATTGGCTATTTGCATACTAGAGATAGAAAATTAAAATTTGGTGATTAAAGTTTTGTCTCAGCTCTGCAATACCACAGATTGTATTTGGTTCGGATTGTAGTGAAAATCAAAAGCAATATAGTAGGCTTCACAGTAAAGTTAATATATTTTTATAACATTCCTCTCTAATTAAAACTTTTGGAAATACTTGTTTGTCAATGCAATTAGTTGCCAAATTTTGTTTATTATGGTTCATGCTGTGTCACATTTTGGAGGTGTCATGTCATCCATTAGCAGAGGGAGGTGTGGTTGTTTATGCTGTGGCCTATTTCTCAATCCTGACTGTTAACATCAAAACAGAGTGCTCTCTGTATCAGCAGGGGGGACAAACAGCTCACCTAATGCTGACTGGCAAACTAATATTTCCACTGATAACAAGGTGCAACAAACAGTAAAAAAAACCAAAACAAACAAAAAAAAGCCCTCAGCAGCTCCTGACATGACTGTTTTCATATCAAATAGATATTAGTCAGTTAGAAAACTGGGTCAAGGTTGATACAACAGTGTTTGAAACTGAAAAGTTCAATAAAATAAAACTTCATCTGAGACAAACTGTGGGATTCTACCATTTAATTATTTAAGACTTAACAAAATACATATCATACATCTAATATTATCAAACTAATCATATACAATGTGCAAATTTTAATGAAAAACACCTAAATATGTACAATTATTAGAATTTCCCCTTGGCAAGCTAGAATACATAATTTAATGACTGGACCATGGAAGAATGTAAGAAACACAAGCTTTAATTTTAGAGTCTGGAAAGCATAAACTCAAACTTAAAACTACAAGCTTCAATGATACAGTATTGTTGTCCTCTGGTCCAACATGTTCTGCATGCTTTGACTCACCTTTGCACACCTGATTCAAATGAATTTATTACTTAAAACAGTTGCCACAGGTTCTGCGGATGCTATAAGAATCAGAGTGAGAAAGCAATGAAGTGAAATCCATTCCAGTTCAGGGTTAAAGTAGAAATTTGTTTTGTTGCAGTGAAAGTAAAGTTATGAATATGTAAACTGCACCATTTGAAATGGACCACAATCTGTGAGTTAGTTCAAATAAGAAGAAAAACCCATTATATGAAGTGATGTTATAGAAGGTCATATACACCAAGCCTCAATGTTTAGTCTTTACAATATCTGTATAATTTTTTCCTCAGAAATAATTTAGCTCACGCAGAATAGGAAAAGCACGACTCAGTTGTTGGAATGTGGACAGAATGTAATCAATCATTTCCAATGTCAATCAAATTAGTAAAATGTTTTGATATTCAAATTTATTGAGATGCTCCCACTGTTACAATTTCAGCTGCTTTCATTTGCCTATTTAGGTAGAGATGTGTCGATGCCTAAAATGTGTGGTATGTTCTCAGCCTAATACAATCAGACAATAAGAGGATTTCTGTTTGCTTTTTCCAATTGTCATTTATGCAACACATATCAGTGAATACTTGATGTGTATTTTTGAAGTACAGCTGAACTCCTGAAATGCAAAAACAAACATCTATCCCATTTAGTCCACTTTACAATGTATTACAACGTATACAACGTAGACGCAGAAACATGTGAAAACAAAGCAGCAAGACAAAATGCATTAGCTGTTTCAAATTAAACACTCCTGATGGTATCTGACAATTGCTCCCAGTTGGGCTGACTAGCCCTGCCCATCAAGACTGGAAAGGTAGCACAGATTGTTCAAGAAAGCAGCCAACATGTCTCCATACAAGTTCAGCTAAAAGCTTATTCAAGGCATTTTGCCTAAATCACAGGTGTCAAACTCCAGTCCTCAAGGGCCGCTGTCCTGCAGTTTAGGTCCAAACACTGGAATGAAATGGCTTAATTACCTTCTCCTTATGTAGATAAGTTCTCCATAGTCTTGCTAATGACCTAATTATTCTATTCAGGTGTGGTGCAGCAGAGGCACATCTAAAAGTTGCAGGACACTAGGCCTTGAGGACTGGAATTTGCACCTCTGGCCGAAATAGTTCTAATGCAAAAGTGTCTAAAGACAGTCCTTCAGGACTCACAGACTGCAGGTTTTAGTTCCTTCCCTGGATCAACACACCTGAATCAAATGATAGTTTGCTAGCCAGGCTCTACAGCTCATTATGACATGCTGAGGACCATGTGCACCATTTCTGTCAGCTGTTTTGGTGCATAAGTATATGTAAAATGGCAGGAGACTGCTGCAGTCAAAGATAGTAATTATTTATGCCTGCAGGCACATTTACTATACATGTTTAAGCTCCTTTTTGTCCTCCAGGCAACATAATGTCACACCAAGTGTATTTTTGTTTGACAGTGATTTTAAAATCACTTTAATTTATTTCTGAAGATTATTATGACCAAAGAGAAACATCTGCAGGTGTTCTGGGTGGCAGGACCTGCTCTTTGCACATGCTGCAGACACGTCTCTTCTGTGTGTGATGTAACCAGTCAGCATTCACAGAAATTACTTTCCAATGAGCTTTTAGGAAAGTGAATTTTAGATGGCAGTATTGCTGTTTAAAGAATAAATATCAAAATATTCCGAGCTAAGATTAATGATTGGTATGCTGTTAAGCATGTGTCACATTTTTTATAGAGATTTTTGTTATTTAGGAAGCAAACAAAATCAGTTTATTTGCACAAGTCTAAAATAATAATGTCAGGAGAGTTGAGCTAATTATCCGGATGGTATTTTCATTTTACTATTTTGTCAATAAATTGGCTTGCGTGCCTTTGTAAGCGTCTACTCTGCATGAGCTTTATAATTATTTGAATTGTTACCCCTGGGGAGGATGGCACAGCCAGAACTTAATTATCCACAGCCAGTGTCTGTTTTTGGGCAATTTTAAAGATCAGTTCTACCAGAGGAGGCATTATTGTAAGAGAGTGACATCCATCCAAAATGCAGACATGTTGAGCAAGTGTGGTGGAGGAAAAATACTCTGGCATTGTTTATATTGACTTTATTTCCCTCTTTGAATTTTAATATTTCTTTTATTTATTGCACATATCAGTTTATCTTACAACATAACAATGTTGCACAATTTCTGTAATTGATTCCATCACATCTGTCAGATTATTTGAGATGTAGATTACATTTTCATGCATGCTCTGCTTTTATTTTCTAATCTTGATGATATTTCGATTAAAACTGCTGTGTTTCCTTCCACTTAATCATATCTCCACTCTGACAGTCTGCCTCCCTACAGCTGCCAGGCACCACTTACCGTGTTTGAAACAGTCCAGCTCTGGCTCTACTGAGCCTGTAGCTGGCAGGCAGAGGCGTGGTGGAGAGAGGAAATAGGATATATGGAAAGCGTATTCCTCTGGCTTTGTCACATTCCTAGTGTACAACATGTATTGCAATCCACTGGTAAAAAATATATATTGGCTTTAAAATGATCAGAATTTGTGCAAAATTGTGTGGGGCAAAAATGAATCCTTATGTTCAAATGCTGACATTTGATTGATACATTTGCAGAAAGCTTCCTTTTATAGAGCTTTTGCTCTATTGCCCTTGAATTTTCCTACAGAATGTGAAATACAACTAAAAAACAAGGACCAAGAGTTTTATGATAGGAGATATCTAACCATACGGAAAATTTTAAATTTCTTTCTTTCTGTCTAGAGTTGACAAGAGCTTCACCAGGACCAGAAGCACATGGTGAGTCATCTCTCTTAAAACTAATATACATAACAGAATTGGGTTTTATGCTGCAGTGGTTACAAATGTTTTCTTGCAATGTCGTATTCATCAATGTCATTTACTTTTATGTGGCCATCTTAAAATGAGATGAAGCCGTCACAAATTTTACATTGATGCTGCATCCTGCTTTACTTTTTTTCACCTTGATTTTGCTTACTTCTCGCTTCACAGTAACAAAGCAAAATAAAATATTTCTTAAATTAATGAGTATTTTAATTGTGATGTCTTGTGATTTAGCCAGAAAAAAAATATATATATATAATGTCATAGTATTTTTTTCCCTATCCCTATCCTGGGAATCCTGGAATAGGGATTGGACCTATTTACACCGATTCGGGATGTGGATTCTAAGGAATCCCTATCCTGGATTCCGAGATAGGAATCCTATCCCGGAATCCAGGATAGGGATCCCCATCCCAGCATTCCCAACTTGTTTCATTAAGAGTCTTGTATGGGTGGGTTTGAAAATCTCAGCACAATACTAGAGGCTGCTGGGACTAAAACAGGTCTTTTGGAGGCTTTAGTGAATCCCCTAAAGTGGATTCAGACAAAGTTCTTTTGAACAAAGCAAGAAAGTGATGCTTAGCACACATACAGCGATGTCGATTTTTATTGTCATACATTTCCAGTGGTCTGATGTTTTTATCTCATTTCAGGGTATCTAAATACTTTTTGTATTTGTAATTAGCTAACAATATACTGAAGAGGTTACTGAGCAAACATAAAATGAAGTGACATCCATTATCACTGTTTGACTAAGCAAAAGGAGCACTGGAGTAAGACTTTAAGTTGTCCATCTGTTAAATGTCAGTTCCCTTAGGGTTAAGACCTCTAATTGTAATCTAAAATAGGCTTCGTCACAATGATCAGTTGATGACCTCGGTGTAGCTACTACAAAAGTGGATAAGAAAGTTTTCCATTTTCCATTTTAAGACCGTAAACGACCAACTTTTTATCTCAAGAAGACTTAATGAGATTTCCACGTGAGAAAAAATGAATGTATGTTTGAAAAACTTTGTACTCTGATGACTTGACCTCTTTGCAATGTGTTATTAGAAAAAAGGAGAGAGAGAAGCTAGTAATATTCCTTACTCAGCAGGTAGTCTACCAGCATGGAAAGCCTGTGCAGGTGCAGAAACAGATGGATCGAGACAGGGTGCAGAAGAATGTGTGTGATGCCAGCTGGTCATGTAAATTACAAACCTCTGAAATCTCAATCTTCATGTGAATTCACAACACTGGATTAATCCAATGCTATTTATATTCTTTTGCACTGCTAGCGTGGGATAGTCAACTGATGTTTAAGTGCTATGTCATTTGCAAGTATCATTAAACATATTTTCAGAAAATATGTTTAATGATGTAAATTGTCATCATCACAAAAAACTGTGGAATGATTCATGTCTTTTCAGGGATGTCCAAGAAATTTCTGTCAGCAACATAAATGTCCAATACAGAAATTACTCAAATTATCATCCACATAGTGTGCACTGTCTAACAAAGAAAAAAATAAGTGTTTACCAGAGGTTGCAGAAAAGGGAATAACTCAGATCAGTTATACTCTTTGAACACACTGGGCCTTATGTTCAATATTATTACAGAGTTTTAAAAAACTATTCAGGCCTTACAACCTGTTTTTATTTTACATTTGGACACATTCTAACCAAGACTTTGGGGAATTTTGAGATTTTATGTAATAGACCAATAATGGGTTTCAAAATCTGAAAAAGGGTTTATGTTTTTGAATTTGATATCCCTAAACACAATTAAGTGCAACTAAATGCCTTAAAAAGTCAAATAATTCATTAGAGTACACCTAAAGCAAAGCAAGGGGAGCATTGATCGGAGAAGCATCTTAGAAGTCCAAAGTGATAATTGAAGAGCAGCGGAGAGCCACGGCTCAGGTGACAGAATCTGTTGACAGGACACAAAATTGTTCAGTTTGCTACAGTGACCTTTAGGAAACTGCTAATGGCAAGAAGAAGCTACTTTGTTTGAATTTTTATGATGCATTTTTATTTTAATGTTGCTGTTTTTCAGGACTATATTGAATGAGCACTGACCCAGTGTCAAGGGTTCTCTTTTGTAACATTTCAACATTGCTCATTGTTTTGTAAATCAAATTATTAAGTTTCAAAATAAAGTTTTGAAACTTTATTTCAAAACTTTGGAATAAAGTTTTGTGCAAATGAGGCATATATCAAAACAGCTATCTTAGTTAAATGTGTTTTTGAAGGTATGCTTACCCATATGTAGATCAGTTGGGTAGTTTATGCACCATCTCCTCTACTCTCTTACCAACTGTTGAACATTTGTTAGCTCCCACACACTGATAAAATCAAATTCATAAGCTGAACTGTCTACAGCTCGTACTTGAGATGGATATGATACATTTCTCTAGCTTATTGTTACTTGGCAGGATGTAAAGCACAGTAGTGTACTGAAGGATTTTTGCCTTTTTGTTTACAAGTCTGTCATCTAGCTTGCCAGCAACTGGAAAATTATATGCCTTGCTGATGTTATACATCAAATGGGCCATAAAATTAGACAAAAATGGACTCCTAATGAGTTTGAAAACGACAATGGGAGGGTTTATTGGAAAAAGGAAATTGGAGATTTAAGGATGATTCATGTTCATCAGGAGAATACACCCTCGCACACTAGCTGAATTTTATTATGAGGATTTTGGTTGCTCCATATTTCAAACAGGTCTGCAGCAGATGTCAATCCACAGCACAGATTGTAATCATTGCAGATTATAATCACTGAGTCATGATGCCAGTCGTGTACTGCAGCACTTGTAGGCTGTATCGAAATAAAAAAAAGGTGACCTTGCCAACCAAAGCTCCTCGAGTTCAATTGTTTATTTTTTAGTATGTAATTTATCTTCAATTCAGAGCAACTCCTTTAGCTGCAGCTCTCTGGAAAAAAAGTTGTTTTTGTTTTGGATCTATCCAAAACAGTTACTTTTTTATCTCATATCTATTGAGCTATGGACATCATCACGTGGGTGAGATTTATGGTAGCAGCTTCACACCACAGGTTGTCATTAAAAGTTGCTATGCTGAATGCAACTTCATTGAGTGTTGTTCTGTGTTTTAAAGCACGGCCTTAGCTCCCTCCATCACCATGTTCAAGCATTTGGATGGTGCTGATGTAACTTCAGCTCCCTTGCCTCGTTTGATTAAAGAGATGCTGTTTGTAAAAGGTGAGAAAACACATCTTTCACTGTGCTAAACTGCTCAGAGCACAGTGCTGCCAATTAAAAGGTAATTGCCTTAATTTCTTCCACTAACAGTGGAGCTTATCTTTCTAACTCTTAACCTGCTGCTGGATAAAGACCTTGACATTTATGCAATATTCTCCTATAAGACATTAGCATGAGAGAGAATAAGAATAATCATAATTTATTATGGTGAAAGATGCTGTCAGAGAGTTAGAGGTCATCTAATTTTTTTTGGCTTAGATTGACAGAGACGTTGACTTCCAAGAGGCAATGATTTAGGCTTTGGTGATATGCAGGAGCGCAGCTGGAAGTTACATCTGTTGCTTTGCAGCCAGGAACACAAGCCTGAGCCAGCATTTTGACAGACTTGAGAACCTGAGTGTTAATGAAGTGGTCCTCTGCCTTTTAAAGAAGAGAGTTAGCTGGAGAGGCATCTAATTAGGCATGTGTGCTACTTCAAACGGCTGTTAGCAATCATTTCCATCTTAATGGAAGGGAGTCAGAGGCATGAGTAGAAAGTAAATGGATATACCAGAGCCACCTGTTGCTTAGTGGATGGATCAGATAATTGTGTGTGAGGTTTCTTCACTTTGCTGTAATTGGGATACACTTTTTGCATCTGCGATACCAACCATGAGCCAACATGTTTCATAAATGACATGAAAGCAAACTAAAAAGACAATCAGTGTGGTCTGCTGTATCAGACTCTTGCTGTCTGGATAATATGGTTGTTGCCTCAGAGATGTTCACTTGGATGGATATCTAGTGACTTGGCAGACCACTAAATCTAACTAAATTAATATTAATGGTATATTCATAGATCAACTTGCCTCAAACCACAGTTTCCACTGTGCTGTATCATTTTTATTTGCGGATATGCAGTACATACAGTGCATGCGGCACCATCCAATCACTCGGTGTGTTAGTTTCAGTCATTTCCATTCAGTAGCGCAAAGGGAACTTAGTACCAAATAAAAATACAATTATTCAGAATAAAAATCATCTCTAATGGCTAAGACAGTGTATACAAACAAGTTATTTGACCTTGGTTTTGAGTGCTCACAGTATACAGATGTAAAGTTGACATACATAAACTCCAAATATGCTTATTTTATTTCACATGTGAGTAACTGACAACTCATGCTGTAAGGTGTTTGTTGTGTTCATCAGAGAGATGGCCTGGGGGAAGATCCTGTCTCTCCAGCAGATGTTTTTTGGAAAAAGTAGTGCCAACTTGATATGTTGCTTATGCTGCAAACAGAGGTGTTCCTGAAAGCATGTTGGTGTCTTAGTTGGTCACTTCTTTAAATTAATAGCTCCAGAGAAATTGTGAAGCTTACAGAGGGAAGCCCAAAATCTCTTCTCAAATACATTTTGACAGCAGTGCTTTTCTTAAAGAGTCTTTTTCAATATGCTGTAATATCATTAAGTAGCTATTGACTCTAATTTTTTCCATCGTGCAATGTGTGACTCATAGGGCAACTTATGTTTTTATTGCAGCAGGAATGTCACCTTGAGTTGCATTTCTGAATGCCATTGTCCTGTTTTGGCCCAAGAAGATAAAAGGCACTCTTTCATATTAATAAAATGTATTTAAACACCTAACGTTTAAGAAAGTAATACAATAAATATTAGTTGAAATCAGCTAATAAAACTGGATAAGTTTGATTTGAATAAATGTCAGAGAAAGAAAAAAGAAAAAGAGCGATATAAAGATTGTTTATTAACCTGTGCCAAAGTATATGTTTGAAATGCATCTGATGAGAACATCTTAAATATAATATAATCTTTTTTTCAATAAAGAATTGTAGACAAGATTGCAGATTCTTTCCAGTAAAAAAATGAATTAGACTTTTTGTCCTTTTGTTTTGCTTGGAGGAGATCTGTATGCTATTCTGAACAAGGAAAGAAACCTGGCTGCAAGCCCTTGGAATGTGTCCCACTTTTAGTGTGTTCAGCCTGGAAATCGGTCTGCATTTGGATTTGCTCTTGTGGCTGGCACTAAGGTCAGAGCCGCAGAGTTAAAAAGGCCCTTCTGGCCAACCTGGTATAAAGCAGATGGAGATATTCTGCTGCTCGCTTCACCTGCTCAATTACATACAAAATAAACACATAATCAAAAGATTAGATTGGTAAAAAAAAAAAAGAAGAAAAAGAATCAACAACAATAGAAAACATTGTGAAGCACTTTGTGATATAGACATTTTTGAAAATACTGATTATGATCCTACACAGACACTTATTCTCTACAATTATCTGTCTGGCAATTCCAATAAAACTTTATGACATAGCTAAACATGGCTATTGTAATTATGATGAGCTTCACTGTCATAAGGCCTCATTACTTCCAAGCTAAAAAGAAATGCACCAGTTAGATATTTGTCGCCATTAAACCAAGAGCAAAAGAAAATAGTCGTGTTAATGACATCTAATCAAACTTAGGTTTTTGCTCAGTCTCACTTGCCCATTGTCAATAATGATAACTGCTAACCAAATTATTCTTTATATCATCAAGTATCTACAGGCTTTTCTGAGTTTATTTATGAAGCATAACAATTTCATTTGTGGCTAATATTCTGTCTTCATTAAATATAACCAGCATAAGAATGTAAGTTTATAATTGTTTTGTATGTGATCAGACTTGCCAAATTCTGCAAACAAGTCTAATGATTATTGCATTCATTAAATGTTTCTATTTATTAAATAAATATTTTGAGTATTTTTATCTTACAAATGTTGGTCATCTTTAAAATTTTGTCGTTAGCCCTTGTTTACTGCATGCATGAGCCTTTCTTGCTCCCCATTATTTCCTGGCTACTGTTGCCACTTGGAACAGCAGGAAACCTCACTATATCAAGTCACATAATAACTTTAATCAGCTAAATAGTCACAGGGACTCTCAGAAATGCAGCACAGAGGGGTTTCATTCAATCAACCTAGTAATGAGTCACGAAGCTTGTCTTTATTTACCAAATATAAAGTAAGTTTGTATAGTATTTTAAGAAAGCTAAAGCATTTCTATAACAGAAGGAAAATTTTACATTTCTACTTATCACTTCCTAAAGTAGATCTAGCAAGAATAATAATAATGACAATCTAAAAATATAAACATGTTTGTTGTCTTTTGCAAACTTGAGCTCAGTAAATAATTTTTACAGAAACTAATGTTAAAATGTCTGCTACAGATTGCACACACCTATATTCATAGTGTGTTTAGCTCATTTAAAATGTTGAACTCCAATCAAAGATATTCTGCTAGTTTGCCTACATTGAATAAAAGAAAAGAGAACCCAAGTGAAGCAAGATAGGACATTTCCCAGTTTAAAGGTTGCTCTGCAGCAAGAGTTGCATCAGTCAAAAAATATCATAAAGAAGAAAAATCACTGGTGATATGTTTTCAGCTACCTAATTTTCAATGAATTCACAGAAACTTTCGACCTAGTCTTGGAAGTCTGCGGTCAGTTTCTGAGAGTTTCAGGGTGGTCTGCTCTGCCAGCAATGTGCACAGTGGAGCAGAGACACATGCAGTGTAAATACAAGGTGATAGAGACAGCTGGATTGCATGAAGCGGCAACACCAAAAAGGCTTGTCGACAAAGTCATTAATATTCTGTTCAGCGTGAAGACATAGCATCATTTGTGATTAGCTTCTTCTTGGCTGCAGATGATAACTCTTTGGTTCACATCAATCAGTACGAATGAATACCATAAAAAGAAAAAGATGTAGAAGAATCAACTAATTGACTTATAGTCCATACAATACAGTTATAAGCACCAGGTTATCAATCCAATTTTTGTGTCCTTACTGGGGCATACAACACATTAGCAGTGTTTCTAACTGGGGTCAGGTTTTCACAATAAACCTTTGGTTGGTTCAATACTTAAAAAATACACTGACAGCTTATTTGCTATAACTGGCTCATTAAACTATGATGGGTCATGACCAATGACAGAGATACTTTCATTAAATATAAGTCAATGACAGTGAACCAAAATAATTTCCTACTGAAATTCAAATAGTAATTTTCTTGTAACACTTGCTGTTCATTTCTTATTTAGCTTAACAGTTAAAGATTACGCTTACTGTAAATTTGAACCATCACTTTTTATTTTTACATATAGTTACAATCACTGTTTAATTACGGATTAAATAGAATTATGAAAGAGCAACATGCTGTCATCAATGAGTCATCCAGATGGAGAGTCTAGGTTCAAATCTAGACTTCTACAAAACAGTTCCAGGCCATAAGAACTCCAAGTAAAGATAGATCTCATCAAATGAGATTCTGTGCCTGCTGACAACACTTTATTGGAAAAAAAAAAAAACCCTCTAGGCATCTTTTAAGGCAATGATTGGAGTGAAAGACCAAGTCCTCTTCAAGAAGGCTACTCATGTTAATTAGTTCTTGCTGGACGGAGAGAGTCATCTGATTGCTTACGACTCTTTTTTTTGTCTGTCTCTACAGAATCTTCTGTGAGACACATCAGAGCTTGCATATTTTTATTGTTTATCACCCGAAAGCTTAATTTATGTATTGCTGAATTAATTTTGCTTTAAAAGAATTAATGTGTTACCTCACAAGTCTTATGTGGTTGCTTATCATTGCTAATATGATTAATATGTAACACACAGGACTATTTAATCATGGGAAAAGCTCATCTTGCTAGTTTTAGAAGTTATTTTATTGGGAACTTATACAAAACATAAACAAAATAAAAGGAAACATTTCAATATATTTGGATGTGTAAAAAACATGGTCATTTGAATATCAGAAAAAATGCATCCGAAAACCTTATAAAGTTTTAAGAGTACCATTCCATTCTTATTTCAAAGCTTCAGTATGGCATTGAGCCTGCTGGAAGTGCAATATTATAACTATTTGATTGCTATGGTTATGATGTAAGAATATTAAACTACATTAAATAATTATAATGTTCATAAATCAACCAGTATAATAACTCCTGAAAAAGAACAGCCTAAAGGATAAATCGTCTTCCTTCCCATTGAGTGATCTCTATTACATTCTGAAAAAAGAACCACAATATGTCTGTATAGACATAGCATTGCAATTTATTTTTGAATCAACAGTTAATGAATTATTAATTATGAAGAACCCATGAGCAGCAGTAACCCATAAATTTCAAGAGTGAAGTTTATAAGCGCTTGGTGTCTTGCGTTGTGTAAGAAACTTAAACAAGAATAACATTCAAAATACTAAAAAACTGGTTAAAAACCTAAAATGTACCAGGAGTTTTTAAATACATTTGTCACTTATTTAGGGTCTAGATTACCAGGATTTTACAGGGGTCTTCAGAGACCCCAGGGGAGCATCTTATTGACATCTATTATGACTGTAATGTAAAAATGAGACCTTAGAAATGTGAGATGTTTGCAGTCTCTAAGTTTTTTCTCCTCTATTCTGGCTGTATAAAGAGGACAAACGGTTACAAAAAATCAGGTCTGATGCTAGGCTTTTACATGTTCTGTACGCTGCTTAGTTTGGGTGTGGGTGGTTTTAGCATTTTGTGCTTCTATATACTCTACATCCTACACATAACATTTTTACCAACACTTTGGAGATAAGTAGTGATAGACTGAGCAGTAAAAAGTCCCCCACTCCATTGCATTCTTTGTGGTTTCGTTTTCTTAAGTTTCAAAACTTGGAATTTTCTCAGTTTTATTTTTAGATGGGCCATCAGTTGGTTTGCTTGTACATTTTGTCTTTGGAAGCTTCTGCTGGTGTTCACTCACTCCATTCCATCCTGGCATATTTCAGAAGAATTATTCCAAAGGCTTTTGGCTTATTTTTGCCTTCTTGTTTTTGTTTTCCACTTGATTTCAGTTGTTAATGTTTAATTTATTTCTCATGGTGTTATTGTCATGCCCTCATCCTCTGTTTCTTTGACTGTTATTTCTTTCACGTCTGCATTGGTACTAATATTTTATTTTAACTCTCTCTTAGACTGTGTAAACATTAAACTCCATTTTTCTAAGGAATGGTGTGTGAATAGAAAAGACAGCAGTCATGGTGAAAGAGGGGGACGAACAGGAGAGTAAAGCTAACTAAATAAAAAATATTTAATTTAGAGAAGTCTAATCTTAACTCAAATATATTTGCTTCTCCACTTACAAAATGTTTAATATGGCAATTATGATTTTCTGCAGAGCAATCTAAAAAAGAAGACAATCTACAGAGATATCACCCTTCTTCTGTCCTGGTTTGACAAACATTTGCTCTCCCCATGATAATCAAGGTTTGCTCTTTCATCATCTGATCCTTCCTATTGGCAAGGAAGAGAACTGAAACAGCCAGAGAAAGGTGTTGACTGTACCTAACCTGCCTGTGCCATGCTCTCCCTCTCCGCTGTTCAACTGTGTCCAGGTTATCCCAGTACACACGGGATATCTTTCTGTGGTGACTGATTGAGCGGCTTACCTGAGACCTGTGTGCTGGGAGACACAGGGTGGATTAACTCTTGCAGCCACTGAAGCAGCAAATGAAAGGATAGCAGGCTCTCTGTGTTTCTTTCACTGTCGCAAGTGTATGATTGTATTCTTGTGATTTGATTTACTTCATACACAAATTTGTGTTGATTGCTAACCGATATCTGAATACTTTGGCTCACATTCATCGTTTGATTTCTTGTTATTCAATATGCATAGAGTAATAACTTCATTGATTTGTAGTGTGGAAAGGAATCCAAGGCCATTTCTAAGACTCTGGGATCCTATCGATCCATAGTAAGAGCCATTGTTTACAAATCGAGACAACAATGAACTGTGGTGAATCTTACTGGCCAACCTAATAATTACTTCAACAGTTCTTTAACAACTCATCTAAGAGGTCCCAGAAAGCCTAATTCAACATTTACAATAAATAACCACATGACTATGTTACCTTTGTTAAGGCCAGTGGTCATGATTTAACAAAAAGAGAGAGACTGGGTAAATCCGGTAGACATATGAGACAAAGACAGAACTTATTGAAATGTGTGGATTCCATTACATTTTGCATTAAAACAACACAGTATTTTAGAGAAATAACATCATACCAAAACACGGCAATGATTGTATAATAGTCGGGGCTTGCTTGCATTAAGACGTGGACAACTTGCCATAATTGACAAAGCCTTCAAACCTTCAAGAGTTTGAAGGTTTCATTCACACCGTCATCATCCACAGTGATGAAGGTCTTGGAGTGGACCAGTCAAAGTCCATACTTAATCAGATTGAGCTGCTGTGACATGCTCAAAAACCCCCAACTATGGAAAAATTAAAACCGTTCAGCCAACAAGAGCATTTAAAAAACTAACAGTAACATATTCTTATTGCATGTATGCCTTTTATTTACTTCAAATTTGTAAAAATGCTCACTACAGAATCCTACAAAGCTAATTATTGTGACAGGACAGGCTAACGGTTTAAGAAACAGACATTGGAGGAGCAAATATATGACTTGACTATAAACATAATTCCTCTGTCACCGTTGTTTTAATCTATATGTGATTAGATGTCAGGTTTATGTTGTTGTTTAAATGTTTGTTTTGACCAAAGCAGTTGAGGCACAGAGTTAAAACACCTTTTTATGAAGTTGAGTCAGATTTTCAACATGGATGACACATTCTGAATAATCACTTCATCTGGGAATGTCAAGTCACCTCTAGAAACTAAAATTCATCTGTTTATGTCTTCCATTTGTATGTTAGCACTAAATTATACGGCATCTTGATAAATAAATAAATTTGAAATACAATCATTTATCAGTGAGTACTGTTGTGTTTGGAGTAGATTCCAGCAATGCTTGTTATTCAACTCTTTTGTGATTGTGTGCATAATGCCTAGTAATGTATTTGACTCTTCTATGTTCATGCACAAAGATCAGGCTTCTCGCCAAAGAGGAAAATGTGATTACTCTGTAATACACTGCACAACTCCGACCCATGCTCATTCCTCTGTGAGCTGAGCAAGTCATTTTCCCCATTATGTGCGAATCTGCTACAAAATCTGCAACATTTGAGAGCTTCTCAGCTCGCTGCCTGCCACTAATGTGTCAAATGGACAATGGGGTGTTTAGGCTCATTTCAGTTGAAGGGGTTTTATGATGTTGAAACAAGTTGTCAGAGAGAGGCAGATGATGACACAGAAATCTGATGTCTCTGCATCCTCCCTGCAAATGAGGTTGCGTTCTGTTTTTTGTTGTCTTTTTTTAAACTTTGCTTCCAAACATGGATTTCTCTGCATTTTTGTCTTACTGAATGAGCAAATTCTGCAATTAACAAGCAGGCTCACTGAGGCAAAGGAACAGCTAAAACAGCTAGCTTGGATGTGCATCTCTCTGTCACAAACAGATCAAGAGAAAAGAAGGATGTGCAGATGGAAACAAAAGAGAGACAGAGAGAAGAAAGCGCTTGTGACCGCCTTAGATTAAAAAGAAGCAGCAGCGTGAACACAAGCATTTGAGGAGAGGCTGAGAGAGGGAGAGAGGAAAACAGGGAGGGGAAGACGAAGAGGGGAGGGCTGCTCTCAGCATCATCTGACAGGCGAGAGGCTGATCTCGACAGCAGGTGTTGGAGGATAGAGAGGCTGAGCCAGACGCATGGAGCGAGCGATACGTGGACGAGCACCAAGTTATTGAAGAGGGAAGGCTGAGCTGTGAGTGAGGTAGCACCAAAGACAGGTGAGCATGGAGAGATATATGAAAGAGTGCACTGCCTTTGTAGGGATAAACTGCTGATGATGGAAAATGGATGAATTGAGCTTAACTCATGACAAGACTTGACAGATAAAGGAGGAACTGACGGGATAGATGCAGCTCAAAAGACTGTGCCTCTTGTACAACTCTGCTGATCAGCTCAGATCTCTTCATCCCACCGGGTGCCACTCTGAATGCTGAACTTTCTTTCTAGCCCACTGCTATTGTCCACACAGGAAGTAGACGTCTTTTATCTCGAGTAACTGACTCTGCTTTCATTGTGCATTAGCTGCTGGACTTGATTAGATTAGTTGCTGTGTACTAAGTGGACCTGCAAAGCATAGAGGTTTATGTGTGTAGTTGTGAACAATCAAACAATGTCTGTGTGCGTCTGTCTGGTGCGTCTGTGTGTGCCACTTAGTCCCCACGTCTTTGTTGGACTAGGAGAAGAAAAAGATGCATCAGGGCAAAATATTCTTCCTAAAGCAAAACTGTGATCTAATTATTATTTGTGCTCAGTATACATAATGAATCCAAGATATGCAAGCCCAGGGCAAGAACGTCATAACAATGCAGTGAAACCTGATGTTATTACGAAGAGAATGAAATGGAGATACACATACTTTCTTGTGAGCACTTGAACTTAATTGAGCCTCATTTGCCTCATAAATCAATGATTAGTAAGCCGAAAATGTGCCAGCATGTCTGCAAAGTTTGTGCTCTGCTAAAGTAAAGCCTCCCATTACTTATTCTGGCTTAACTTGGAGATCTTTCATTTGGTGACATTGATAAAAGAAGTGGGTGATGACAACAACCTTGGCTTTTTAGCGAAACACTTCAAAACACAGGCAGCAATCATGTTCTCAAATTAAGACAGGAAGCAAATTGCTGTTTCCTCCTGTGGTGTGGGTGATAGGTGTGTTGATTTTGGTGTTTTTGTAGAGTAATTTGCATTGGAAACCCATTTCATGAAAGCTACTTCCTTTTTCAAATACTGAAATGAGAAAAACATGTTATCAGGACCTCCACTGATAATGCACACCTATAATAAGTGTATAGACCAAGTTTTCCTGTTGCAATGGTACCCAGTTGGTGGCACCATTGACTCAGTTGTTGCTTTTAACGACAAACAACAAGAAATGTTGTTTATTACATTACATTCTCAAATGTGTAGTGACTTGTTAACATTTCAGTTTTTGTGATTTAAAAAAACGAGACCACAAAGGAAGATTCTAAAACTACTTCAACAAAAAAGTTTTGAGAGAAACTGTGATTTTTATCCTGTGCAACTCAACAGAAAATCAAAGAAATCTGTTAGAAGGAAAAAAAAGAGTATGAAAACTGAGATAAAGTGAATCAGACTTATTTACTGTTTGATATTAACAGATTCACCTATTTGTGAATATTTCTGTAGAAATATCCTTGAAAATTTCTTGAAAAATTTGCTTATTTTGAGATTGTATTGTTGAACATATTTGACAGAAAATGCAGTTTGGGAAACAAATACTAATGGACAATACTACTTGACACACTACTGGCAGGCGTTTGTAAAGCAGCCAATCTTGGAGCGGCGCTTTTTTTTCTGTCACTGATTCACTGTATCCAAAGGGCAAAGATAAGAAAGAGCAGGGATGTTTACATCTGCAACAGTGCCAAAATATTTTCTAGTGTTAGTAATGATGTATATTAAGGCATATTTGATGTTTGAACTATTAGAATAGGCAGTTCTAGGCAGTTTTATAGGGGCTCACAAATATTAAAATTTTTGCAGATTTTAGATATTTTCGGCGTTTATAGTACGTAACCCCTGCGAATATTGGGGATCCACTGTTTGTGAAACTATGCATATCCAAACTAAGACTAATTTCTGCATGACACATCACATAAATTCTTGGAAGCTATTGGATAGTGAAAACATCACATGCATATGCATTTAGTCATGTTTACTTGTTGATTCCGCATTGAACATTTCCAAAACCTTTTTTTTTTCTTGTTTTTCTGTGTGATGCTAAGTATAAACTCTTCATTCATGTTTCCAGCAGACAATTAAATCAATTCACATTTTCATCCATCATAAACCATCAGGTTTTCCTCCAGAGAATTATGCGGCCACCACCTTGTTTTACTATGGCTGTGGTCTGGTGTGCTTGGCTCATGCTCTTTGTTGTTTTTTGACAAACCTACATATTTGAAGTATGACCTAAAATATCAGTTTGTGGTTCATGGGAATACAAAACATTTCCTCATAATGAGTTGGAAGAATCTCTCCAGTCCACCAATTGTGAGGAAGACAGAAAATTGTTGTTACATGTCGTACACAGCCAGTCAAATGTTTTCTGCATTGGTATCAGTTTCAAAGGTACTAAATGATGTAGGGTCTTTCTTTGGATAAGATGTCAAACAACACAGAGGGTGAGCAGCATTTGTTACATTCTTTGAATATAATATAATATAAAAATGTTCAGCTGGACAACAGGTTGGACTGGAGACAAAACAGTGAATCAATCTATAGGAAGGAACAGAGCAGGCTATGCATCCACACTTTCGTCAGCTTGGTTGGTTGACTGGCCTTCTCAGTACATTGTCTTGTAGCTTTTCCTTCAGAACAAGTTGTACACTCCATCACTGAAAGTCCATTTTTGTATTGGAACATTAGAAGCTAAATCTTTGAACTTGCATCAAAAACTTATGTTGTTTTCTGGAAGTGAAAGAGATCACACACAAACAAAATTATTGCAGTTATTGCCTTCTAAGTTGAACTTCTCGAGTACGTTTCTTCACAGAAGGTTTATTCTCCTCATTTTATAAAACAGTCACAGTTTAACTAGCATAGAATAGAATTCAACTTTATTGTCATTGCACTGTCACATGTACAAGCAACGAAATGTAGTAGAAGGGAAGACATGCGGCAAGGGTCGCCGGGCCCGGGAGTCAAACCCACGACGTCCGCGTCGAGGACTGAGGCCTCCAAACATGGGGCGTGCTAACCCCTGCGCCACTTGCATGACTAAAGCAAGTGTGATCCAGCTTGCCTTTGTCAAACATCTCCAGAGATTCAGTTTTCACTGAACAACAAGACAAAAACTATGGAGGCCACCATGATATTAGGCAGGTGGTTTTCAAGTTGAGGCAGATCTACCACACCTTTCAACAATTAACTGAACATAATCTTAATGCTTGTTATCTTAGAGACATTTACAATCTGCATGTCCACTGATTGCATGCATAAATTATGGCATGTTCTGGCGGCTGCTTGATAAACTACTGACCCGTCCTGGGTGTACCCCGCCTCTCTCTGGTTGATTTCTGGAGATATAAACTATCCTTCCTACGACCTTGCAAGCATTACACAGGCAGGAAAATGGATGGATGTTTGAGACATTCAAACATAAGAATTCTCGCTCTTCAAAAGAGTTTTGTTTGATATATAAGAGTACTTAGTACAAATGCATGCTATACCTTTTAGCTTTTTTTTTTGTTGCACATTTTAAGATGCGTGTGTCATTTTCCTTTCCCCTTACAATTATGCTGTTCCCTATGTTGGTTTATTTTCTTAAAAACCTACTCAGGAAATTTGCAGATGTAATCAAACTAAATGTGGAAAGCATCAAACATTATGTAAGGCATCAGAAATGCAGAACCAAAGGTTGTTTTTCTTATCTCTTTGTTAATCTATGTCAAAAATTCTTCATGCCAATGTGGAAATGTATATAAACCCAACAGATCAGCTTTAATAGACTGTGTTATCTGTTATTTGGAAAGCCCATAATAGCAACATTTGACAAGATGATGTCTGACTCTGCCAACAGGGTTTTTGGCTAACTTTCATTGCCAAAGTAACCAATGCTTTATTCAGCTGGACACACAGCCAACATTGAGCTTGAGGTCAGGAGGATTTTGGAGCAACCATTATCTAACTGTCAAAGAGCCTGCCAGATTTATTCTTAGCATTAATTTGAACAATTTTAAATTGTTTATCAATATTTGGGTTATGCATGTGATCAATCCTAATGCTCGTCTGATTGCATAAGAGACAACACAAAGCTAAACAAATTGTTTTGCACATTGGCGCTTGTTCAGTATATTTCAGATGAGCTTCATTCAATACATTAGTTTGTCTATGGATATGGAAGGTTTTATTTAATTTTCAGTCCAAAGGTTTTATGTATTGCATAGCCTCAGAGAACATTTATTTTATTGGTGAGCAGGTTATGTTACTGAAACATATTTGTATTTCGAGGTACAACATGGCCTTCAACATGATTGGATTGCTGAAGTTCTTCTCAGACTTCATGAGCCACACACTCCACAGAGACTGCTGCTGGTAAACACAGGATTAATTGGAGGATTTAGTTTCAGACTGCCTTGTGTCCATTTGAGAAACATTCTAGCTGCCATGAATGAGCAGAAAATCAGGAGATTACCTGAAAAAAACATTGTAAACAAAAAGCTATCAAACTAAAATGCTTCAAGGTCTCTGTTTTTAGTTTTAAGAACTAAGAAAAATACTATATAATAAATTTTCTTCTATGAGATGTCGACATTTGTGGGAGATAATTTAAACAAAAAAAAAAAACTCTTACTTTCCAACTTAATAAGAAAACAAATCATGAATATTACTGATAATTTTGTCTTTCATTTTATGCAAGAACAAGGAAGAAAAACATTTTTTGTGGTCTGTATATTTTTTTTAACTTTTGGTTCTGCACTTCTTTAGCAAAATTCTTAATAGCAACTTGCAGCTCTGAACCACTGCTGTAGAGGGCAACTTTCCTAAAATCCCAATGAAATACTGAAGTTTATAGTTGAAACTTAGCAAAATGTGAAAAGTTAAATGAATGTGAATACTTTTGTAAGGCACTGAATCGGAAAATAGTTCATATTTTGTAACATTCTTGGCTCATCTTGCATAAAGCTCCATTTTAGGTCAGAGCGCAAGTTGTAGTTAGAATTAAAATCATTAATTTTTCACCCTATATATTTATATAAAGAAGATTGTTATCCCAAAAATCTAATTTAACTTTAACATGACTCACAAGTTGCACAATGGTTTTGGTTTTTTGTCTAATTCCGTGCAAGCAGTCATGCTGCAATTTGTGATTTTGGGATTACTTCTCATTGATTCAGGGGCTTCATCATGTTGCTAGGAGACAAACACATTAACACAACTGCAGCTGTAAAAAAGGAAAAAAAAAACTGAGAAGAGAAAAAAGCTTCAAATCGTGTGTGTAGAATAGAAAAAAACAAGTGTCTGTTTGGAAGATAAATGTAGAAGTAGAACAAACTGTATTGGTAGAAATGATGCACTCAGACCATTCAGTGGAGAACTATGCTCTTTATTAGTTAGAATATAACATCCTTTTCATTTGGCAGAAGAAAAACTTGTTTTGTAGGTATTAGCACTGAGTTTACTCTTAATGCTCAAGTCAGCAAAGAATAAATTAAGTGTAATTGGCAAAAACACTTTTCACCTTAGATAATGAGCAAGCAGCTTGATAATGGACGGGGCAACTCTTATTCTTTAACTCAGCTAAATAAGTGATACTGGGGTCTACACCTTCTGTTAACTACATCTGTCTTTTTTATGCTCTTTTCCACATCATTTTCATGGTAATAGTTAATCTGCCACACCAGTGAACTTCTCTGCCTCCAATTGAGAAAAGCCCTTTTTCACATTAAACCATCACTGCAGGATTTGTGGGGGTGATGGTATTTGATTGCATGTCTTTTGCTCTCTATGATTTTCTAGATGTGGTGGTTTGTTCATGATCCTAATGATCATAATATTATTATTATTATTATTTATCATAGAACATAGTCCCTGCTTGGTTTCCATTTTATGATATAATTTACATTCTTGCAAAGTGGAGGCATTTTAAGAACTATTATCCCAACAAACATCTACAAATGGAAGATTTCTTTGCACAACATGCAGTATTGTTTCAAACACACTTTTCAAAATTAAAGTGTATTGTTTAATTTCTCTTATACTCACATGTTGGCCCTATGTCTCAACAAATTCAAAAGAAAAAGTCTTAATTTCTCTGAAAATACTGTGGATATTTCTGTTGAATAAGCTTTTTATCATTCTTGCACATTTCTGGCTGTCTGCTTTGAACTTTTTAAAAATTTTTAAACAGTGCTGTTCATTATCTGGTAAACATGCACTTATTTTACAGTCTCTTATTCTCAACATTTGTTTTTATACTTGAGTGAATCTACTCCCTCCCATTTATCTCACTTGGACCAATGGACTATAAAGGATTTTCTATTCTATTCTATTCTATTCTATTCTATTCTATTCTATTCTATTCTATTCTGTTCTATTCTATTCTGCCCACATGTGCATGCCTATTTGAAAGACTTTAAAGGCATACAGTAACAAACTAGCAAAATATGTATCTTCTTTATGCTGTGACAGGTTACAGATTACACAATGATTTGCCAACTAAGTTAGTTGTAACAATCAGAAACATCAAACCTTAAATATTTTTAGAAATTTAAGCAGTTCCAAATTTAACTACTCGCAGTCCTCACATTTCTAATCTATACACAGACAGCAAGCACAGATCACAAGACAAATGGAAAACAAGAGTTAGACAAAAGTCTTGAACTACAATCACAGAATGTCATACAGTCTCCAAAATATTCAGATATTGAATCCCAGAAAATGTCACTGTGACCAAGACAGACGGTGAGGCCTAATTCACTGAATTAGTTTCAACTTTCAACAACAAAAGCAAGGCTTAAATTCATAAATCAACTATGATTTAAACAAATAGTTACAGGAAGGAAGGCTGCCTGACAGACACTATGTAGATAAATGAATCTTCCCATTAGAAAGTTGTAAAAGGTCCAGTCAAATCAGATCTGTTGCCTTTATTCCTTTTTATCTGATGTGTACTACACAACACAATGCATAGTCAGTGTCGGTATGAGGTGTTTGACTTTTTTTTTCTCCGCATGATATGAGAAACAAAGGACAAACTTTAAATTTATGTTTTGAGAGTCTAGCAGTCTAACTGTTTTCAGTCTTTCAGCAGAGATTAAGGGTAACAAAGAGCTTCTTTCGTAATAGATTTTTAAACTCTATCCAGTTCAAAGGTCTGATGTCAGGGGAGTGGAGCTCTGTTTACTCAGACTTATAGATTCTCCTCAAGTGTAATGGAGGGATGTCTGATATCTATTAATGGACTGTGTTCCAGACAAGAAATTGTGTGTAATGGATCTTTTTTCAGCTTTGCTGCCTTTGAATCACAATGGTTTCAACCAAAATGGCACAGTGAGGGAAATATGTGGTGGTGAGAGCACACTTCTCCCCCCTCAATTCTCACTCCATTCTCACCAAGAAATCAGATTGTATCGTTATACTTTTGTTTAGAGGTCCCCGCTGCTACAGGTTTGTGAACAGGATGTATGCACAGAAGGGCTGCCACCTCCAGTGACTGACTGTTGTGTGAGACGAAGCGTGAAGTCGTGTAATGCGACCAGAATCCTAGTCACACTGGTAATTCAGTCCAATCAAACGGAGCAGAGTATGGGCTGAAAGAGCAGAGGAAAAGTGGAGAGAGCTGCAGGTGAGGAGAGGAGAGCTGAGAGTCCTCTCTTCCACCAATTTTCTCCGTTCTTCCTGGTGTCTGCACTTTATCGCATTCCTCTCTATTGTAGCAGTTTCACAACATTTGTTCTTAATCATACTTTTAACCTTCGGTCAGGACGTCACGTTTGATTTCTAAGTTGTGACATCTCCCAAAATATTTTGAGTGACCTTGAATCTCATTTTTTCTTCAACAGAAATTGAATGCACATTGTGACTGAATGGGTTCCGTCTACTTTTACAATAACTGAAAATAAGTGTAATTTTATCATCATCTATGCAATTTCTTTTCATTCCCAAACAAAGGTTTGCAAACTTGATACCGAATATTCCTCATTTTTTGTCTGAACTGAAATCTCTGATTGAATTCCTCAAATTGATTAATAATAAAAAGAGCAATGTGTTCCTTTTGAATTACAAAGAATAATTCACCAAATAAAGTTTTTTCTACTTTTAGTCATTTATTTTGTCTGTATATTTTCTCCAAGATTCACATATTTTGTATTATTTTATTTCATTTCCTTAAAATATACAGTATATTTCTACTTATCTTGCTTAAATTTATTCTGTGATTTTCTCACAATGGATTCTTTATGCATTATATCTTGTAATAGCTCTTGATGTACTGCTCTTTATTGCAAAACATATCTGTTCTGTACATTTTTGTTCAAAAAAGAAAAAAAAACTTAGGTCAAAATGCAGCAAAAGCAAAAACTATGTAAAACAGGAATGATGTTTTGTGAAAGCTTTGTTGAAAGAAGTATTGTGGCACAACACCGGCTCTATTCAGACTTCAGAAGGTCTACATTAGGTGTCATGACTCATTTGGGTTTCATTGTCTGTCTTCCCTATCATCTTATTGCATAAATAAAAATTTTCAGTAATGTCTGTCCCTTTTTTCATCCCGCCCCTCGATCCTCTCTGACTCACAGGAAACAAGATGGAAGGATTCCCCGAATATCTGATGAAATAAATCCCTTACTGCCACAGTCCCACCCTCTGTTTCCTCGTTTCTCGTCAGTAAAGGTAACACACGACTGCAACTCTCTGTTGTCTTTTCTTTACATCCTTCATCCCTGGAACATCTTGCCTAGTCACATTAAGCCACTGAAAAACAAGAACTCTTAAGATGACATTAATTCATCATTTTGCTGGATGAGTCAGAGATGCATCAGGTTGAGGGAAGATGGTTAAAATGTGAAGCAGGGTGCGTGAACCCTGTTGCCTCATGTAAGGACAGCTGGCTCTGATGACAACAGAGATGGACAAGGTGGAGCTGCCTGCATTATTCTGACATGGCAGTGACAGCTGACAGCAGTGGACAGCTTTCAAGTTTGACAGCAGCTAAGCTGATTGGCTCTCAGTAGTTACAACATTCTCTGATTGGCCAAACTGCAAAGAGTTAAGTCCATCAGAGAGGAAGTATTTCTGAATAAACGGCTGTGCATGAAGACAGTGTTACATAACAGACTTATGTGAAAGTACTGAACAAAATTGTGCAAAACTTCAAACCAGGTTTTAAACAGGCACATTTAAATATAAAATAGAATATCATTGGTTCCATCTGTAATTGGTGATATATTTATTTTATTTTTAGGAATTTCCATGGTAGCTCACAGCTAATTAAAACACCAATTTTCTCAAGAAACTAGACATAAGACCAAAAGTTTACACCCAGAATGTTTTTGTTTTGGTCATATAATTATCTTCAAAATCATGAGGAGACTGAGTGTTAGACCTGTCGTTGTTGCCTTCCACAAGGAAGATGAGCCACCAAATGTCAGTATTAAAGAAGTTGCTTGTTCACAGAGGCCTTTAATCTACATGTAATAATGGAAAGTTTAGTGGGGGGAAAATGTGGTAGATAAAGGTGCAAAGCACGAGGAAAAGCTACAGTTTTGAGAGAATGATGGATAATATTTCATTCAATAATCCAGATGAGATTCATTAATGTGTTGAGTCATCTTTTGAAGTGTATTTTTCCATGTTAGGGCCTCATCAAAGTCACCACATAGATATTTTACGGGCTTATGGCTGTCCCATTCCCTGAGTTAAGCCTTTTGTGAGCCTGAGACAGCATCAGAAGCAACTTACTTAAACTAATAAGGATAAAAAAAAGAGTGAACTTTTTCTCAGAAGTCCAAAGTCTTCTTTTCAGATGAGATATAAATCCAAACATACAAAAAGAATGGAGAGGTACAGAACCCAAGTTGTTTGATGTCAACTGCAAAGCTTTCAGTGATATATGGTAATCTGCTTTGTTTCAAGTCACAGAAATCTACCAGGAAACTTTACAGCACTTCTTACTTCCCTCTGCTGACAATGGAAATGCTAATGTCACTTTCAAACAGGATTTGGAAACTTCCCTTGACTCCAAATTTTGAAATACCTGTTTTAATGACCATGATTATGCTGAACTGACCTGACTAACCTTTATTTCAAGTTAGCAATCTCAGAGGAAGTGTCTTTGGAAACCACGTGAATAATTTTGTGCTGGATAAATCCATTGCTTATACCTGAGTATTATTTTTCAACCTCTGAAAAATACACATATAAAGTGCATTTGTGCATTTTGAAATTTAAGAAAAATTCTGACAGAGTTTCTGAACGTTTGCACGAGTCATAAAGCATTTTTATTAAGAAACCCAAATAACCCCAGGCTCAAAAGCAATAGTTGCATTAAAATGGAATTAGCCTACCTTACACTCTTTCCATCTGTGCATTTTGATTCCCCACTTCTTTTCTCCATGTTTTTGGCTCATCATATCCTTCAAATGTTGGCCCCAGGTGAAAGGCCTCCGATGCCCCTAGTGCATCAGTATCAGTGATGCAGTAACTCTCATTGGCAGGCTGGTGTGGCGCCTGACAGAAGAGTCTGTGCCCTCTGTCACAGGCTCATGGGACAAATATAGATGTGCAGCAGTTTTTCCTTCCTCAAACATACCAATAGAGACATCTCATTATTTCCGTCTCTTGAAATTCACTTTGCACTGGCTTAAAATATCTCACATTCGCTTTACACATGTTGCATATAGAACTACAAATAACTTAAATTTTATTTTAAAGTTAAAGTAATCATATTTCATACAGAACTTATGCAAAGTTTAAAACTCTTATATAGGCATTAATTCCACACTAATTATGGACTTTTAATTTATTAGGCCAGTTTTACATCATTAGGATTTTACAGAGTGTTACCTTAGAAAGGAACGCCTACCCCAATCAACACATTTAATTTACTGGATTTAGTAGCTGCCCAGATGGCCAAGGGAAAGCCAAAAGGTTTTATGATCAGATGAGACAAAACTTGAACTTCACGCAAGAATGTTTACAGTAGTCAAGGTGAAGCTTTCAAACCTAAGTAACTTTACCAGCTGTCAAGCTGTTTTATTTCTACAAATATGGTTTCATTGCACTAATAGATGTAAATATAGAGCTGCTGTAGAAAGTCAATTTTTTTTGACTTTCCTGCACAGCTAGACCTTGTGCATCAAATTTATAGATCCAGGAGTCATTTTCACAAAATACTTTGTCACAATTATTTCAGTGATTTTCTTGGACAGCAACTTTCTACTGAATACTCTGATGTGTGATGGGGAATTGAACACTGTTTTTTGACCTAAACTTGCCATTTTGGAAGGAACTATCCTGCTTCAGCTTACAGAGTACTTATCTGTGACATTCAGCAGTCTTGCTTCAGGTGTTTATTAGTTGAAGAGGGTCATTTGTGCAAACTCCTATTGTTGTAACTCCGGCAGTTGTTCCCCAGACCACAGTGGCCACAGCGAGGTCAGGGTAGTCTGTTCTGTCAGCAGAATAAATGGATTTTTCTGGCTGAAACTGAGGCTTCTAAGCCAATTGAATGATGTTCTTTGAAGTACATTTTTCTATTTTACACAGAAGTTTGCCTTCGTAACCCACACAATTTTATCTGAGAGAAAGAGAGGTGGCGGAAGATTGATTTAGTAACATCTCATTGTTGAGTAGAATTTAAAATGGAGATCTGGCTGTGAAACCTACTGGAGTCAAAGCTTTAGTGCTCAGCTTGCAGACTGAAAGTTTAGTCGTGGATATTAATAACTTCTATAGGCACTCGAACAGATATAGCATGTGCAGAACTTTCACTTACTCAGTCAATCAATGAGCCATTTGATATCACCCAGAAACACTGGCTCGCTCTCTTCTGTTTGCACTTTGTGTCTCTTTCTTTGGCAAGCATGCAGATGCAAACATCATAAAGGCCAGTAATCAACTTAAACTAAAAGATATGTACATACATTAACCCCTTGGGCATACAAGGTGATAGTGCTTTCAGAACAGAGCCTCTCTATTGTCTCTTACAGGCTCTTTAGACAAAAATTTGAGCCAGACAGAAGGTTTTGAGGTCCCAAAGTTGAGCCAAGTTGATCGCGATTCTCCTCACTTGCTTTTTGTATGTTTTTGTCTTTTCCAGCACATTTCACTTCATTGGATCACATCAAAAAGTAGGATTGCACCAACAGCTTGGAGGTTGTTTTTCAACAACACTTGAGAGCTCAAGTGTTGTTCTCAGCAGTACAATCCAACAATCAGTATGCTTTACAAGTGAAACAATGCCAGAGTTCACTGTGCGAATCTGAACAGTAATTAGCGTCTCCCACTCATTTGCCTCCTTGTTACAGCTATACTTAAATAAGTATGCAATTAGTGTTCAGTTTTTATCCGTAAATGTTTCCGTGAGGATTTCAGTGTGACTTTCAGCTAACCTGTTTGCTAAAAGACTCCACTTAAAAGTTTCATGTTGTTAGTTGCTTTCTCTTTTTCCCCCCTACGATGAGTTTTATTGAAACTTCCCATCATTTTTGCTGTATGGAAAAATACACAATTTTGTCCGTCTTCCTTTGCAAACTGAAAACATTATTATCATCTTGGTTAGATCCATCCAGTATAGGAAGAAGCTATCTTAAAAAGATCTCAACCTTCGTTTTTTAGAAGTAGGCCAGTGTTGATATTGGATGTTTGAGAAATGTCTGATGGAAAGGTTTTCACAGAAAATGCCTTACTTTCATAGAACAACAACCTGTCTTTTATTTCTTCCCTTGTGTGTTTCATATTGTATTTCCTTGGCTGACTCCTACTTCCTTGTGTGAGACTCAGTCTTGACTATGTGCAAATGATAGTCACAGCTATTGTGCCTGTGGTAAAGATTGGGCTTCATCATGCTCTGAAATACAGTATCTTGTACATACAGCGTCAAATATTAAAGTCATGATCTCCAAGCCTCTAAGATTTATATTTTCTTAGCCAGAGACTCTGCAGGGTTTGTTCAGTCATTTGCAACATAATGTAAGCTTCCTTTCATCACCTGTTACCACACAGACAGAAAGAAGGGTATGATTGTTATGACATTGGAGGAAAATCTGAACATTTCCCTTCCTTAAAGAAAAAAAGACAAAATTGTAGTTTGGAAAGAGCGAAAATGCAGACAATCGTGGGTCAGCTACTGTGAAGAGCATTGACCCATCCCGTTTTAAAAATAATGATTGTAAACAGAAGTTTGGCATAAAGCTGTGTTGGTTGGTGTGTCTGTGAGTAAAATTGACAGCCCACTGAAAGCTGAGAAGAAACCCTGGATAATTAACACATAAACTCAACTTGTCAGATTCCCAATATTACTTAAAAAGAGCAGAAAGGCACTTAAGATATAATATTCTGCAAATTAGACATATATTTTAGAGCTGTGGCAAGAGTGAGATGGTAGTAATTCTAGAAAGAGATTCCCAGAGTGGGGACATATAATACCACAACCAGTATGAAGAGAAAATAAGATACTTTATTATCATTACGTCCTTACATCATAGACATGTGGGTGGATGATATACATTCAAAAGTTACATGCTATGAGGGAGCAAGAAACATCACATCCACACAAATAGATAAATGTTTCAATTCAGAGACTTTAAAGCACATTCTTAAAAATACTTTGCAGATAATAGTGTTTTACCTGGAAGGACCAGAGGGGGTTAGGATGACATACACCTGTTCATTTTTTTTAAATCAGAAAGGACATAATAGAGAAAAAAAATAAAACAAATAATTATATCTATAGCATTCAGAACTCTCCTTGAAATATTTTGTTATTTTAGCAGTAGTAATGGAGATGTTCTGTTTGAAAAGAAAAAATGTCCAAATGAGATGGATTGAGAAATCTGAAATGAAAGAAAAGAGGAACAGAATAAGTCACATCTTGTAATATGAGAAAAAGAGAACTAAGAAGTTTCTGTCAGTTTACATGTAAGTTTGTGTGTGAGATTGCTTGAAAAAAAGAGAAGATATTTGCAGAGAAGACAGGGAGGGGAGCAACATTGTTCCTCCTCTGTCCTACTCCCTAAAGAACAGCTGTGTGTCTGTTTCACAGGGAGGGCGGTGGCACTGGGGGTTATTTGAAAAGAGGAAGGAAGGAGAAATAATATTCTCACATTACAGCACAAGCTCTTGACTCAAACATACATGTATGGTTTCTGATGGACAGCGATCGAGTTTTCTCTCCAAGTTTACTTGCCGAGAGACCGTCAGTGTCAAGTGTCAATGTCAATCTTGCCTTTTTTCCATTGGCTGAAGGTGACATTAACACCCGCACTCTTGTCAGCTCGCCTGCATCTGTACTTGTGGAATGATGGCTGAGCTCAGGATAGGAAAGGGTGCCGTATTAGAGGGACTTCTGAACAGTCCCTATAGTAAACCTTTTCTCAAGAGACGATGCCTCAGTGATGTGAGTAAAGTAAACATTTGCTTGTAAAATTTAGATTCTTTTTTCTGTAGATATCGTAACATTAGCAGTTGATTTCAGTTTCACTTTTTTTCTCAGACAAAAATGAAGTAGTAGATTGGTTTATCTTGTATTTTTACCTAAGAAAAAACTTAATTTAATTTGTTTGCATATGTACATGGATTGCTCTGATGGAAATCTGTAACAAATTATGCACATTTCTGAGGGGCATTTAACTTCAGAGTTGCTGCACTCTGCACCAGTGAATTGTTTGGTTTACCATTTATGAGAGAGGTCAACTCTAATTACTTTACTGTGGAGTCAGAATAGTTTACTAATAATCTTGGCAGAGCAAAAGAGAATATTTGTTGATACCTGTGTTTATCATGCGGGAAGCAGGGTCTCCCTGAACGTCATATGGTAGTGTTTATTTTTACATGCAACAATAGTTTAAGGCTGCACCTTTGGCTTTATGAGGTCAGAACCGGATGAGCGGATGCATTCCTGGTTGCAGGCGGTGACAGGTGCGTGCATGATTCAGAAGAGTACATTTCAGTACATGTTCATGTAAAAAGATAGATGTTCTCCCCAATGCCTCCATGTGCATATGTGTTTTGGAGGGCCTGCAGCTCCCCTCAGTAAATTTAAGCTGTCATGTGGAAACGTCAGCTTGCCTCTGCAGTCCAGTTGTGTTACATGGTGAACTGACAGTGCAGCCTTTACTGCGAGTGCTCTTTGCAATGCTCCTTCTGCACAGGTTGGACCTGCTAGAAGCCTTTAATGTGGACTCTGCAGATGAAAGGTTCATGCCTCAGGATATTTTCTTTGACTCCAGCTTCCACCAGTGCTTCAGCTAATTGGACAAAACACAGAGCAAAACACATAAGATCAGTAACAGTGAAGAGTTAAAGTGTAGTTAAAACTCTTTAGCTGGACTGAAATCTTTCCATCTTATGAGTAAAATCAGCTCTCGTTAGCTTAAATATGAACAATGTCTTGACTGAAAATAAACATAATTTTCAGCGTCAGGTAATTTTTGCTTCCTTTCTGTTTGCTACACGATAAGCAACACGGAGTGTGTCTCAGTCGCACATTAATGTGACTTTGTGCTTCAGATGGCAGAACCAGGATGTGCAGCAGCTAATTTGCTAATTTGGCAGTTGCAAACAGTCAGAGGAGCAATTGGCTTTAGCAACACAGAGAAGTACCCTGGTGCTTTGAGGCTCATTTTCCCTCCCCGGGAGTTGCTTGTTTACAGCATGTTTGTCTTAAAGCGTAAAGGAGCAATTTCAAGGGTTATGTTGGCAGTGAATGTAGAGAGCTGTGTCAAGTGGGGCAGGGAGTGCAGAGAGAGCAAAAATGTAATTTGAGGTGATGAAACTTTCCATTTTTCATTTGTTGAAAATGTACCATCAGGCTATTCATTAAGCAGGGAAATGTAAGATGAGTCTGGAAGGTATGGTAACATCTCTACAGAATGTAAAACCCATGTGCCTTTTTGGTGTCAACTCTCTCCCCCAGACCTCAGACCTATTTGCTATGATCGAGCGGATGCAGGTACAGTAACAAGTCTCCTTTCTCACTTATTAAACTGTATGCTTCTCCTTCTCACAAGCTTTAATCAAATGGCAAACTAAGAATTTCACTCACTTAGGGCATACTTTTTTCTACTAAATCAGTGTTCTGGCCCCTCTTTCGCTTTCCCCTACATTACTTCGCCCTGCAGCCCAGTCAGTTCAGCTCTTGTATGTATTTGTCCTTGCATCTGTCTGTTATATCGGCAGCTTCAGGCTGTCTACAGAAACCTTCTGCTTCTGAATGTGCTCAACAGAGCTTCCTTTGTGTTTTCTCTTCACAGATGGGTAGTTTTGTCTGTGTCATCAGATGTGTGAAATGTAACGATTTTCATTTTGCTGAGGTGGATTCTTATGCACCTAGTTTGTCTTGTCAGTGCAGCAGCAACACAGACATGTCTGAAATATATTTGATATTGAAGGGAGAACTACAGTTGGTGTTTGATCAGTCAACATCTTTGACTTCACAGGCAGTCATGTGGCTTTCCTTTGAGCTATAGTCTTGCATAATTCACCTGTTTTCTTTCAGCTGTGACTATCTAGTCTGTGTAAACATTTTTTAGACTTTCAGTAATCCAGCAGAGACTGAAGCAGTAGTATTTTGTTGGGTATGTAGTGTCTCAATAAAAACAACTGGCTAGTTATTTTAAATCTTATTTTTGAGCACCTTAACTTGCTTCCACAAATAATCAAAAGTTTTTTGTTTAAATATTATAAGTACTATGTTCATATTTCGGCTTTTTTACTTTCCATAGTCCAAATTTGAGATGAAATTACTTCAGAATTATATAGAGCACTTCATTGGAACACTCAATGACACTTTACATGAAGTCATTTCCATACACATACTCATTCACACACTGTGTATGATACAAATCTGCTGAATTTGATACTTTTGGTAAATTTAATACATTTCTAACTTTGCTGGATACACATCCTTGCAAAATTTGGTACATTTCAAACCCTACTGGAGGCTATTCAAACGAAACCAAAAAAAATGGCTGCAGAGATCATTTCATCCATCATTTATCTTTCTATGCACACTGAAAACTGTCAGCACTTATCAGCTCAGCAGAGTGTGATGTCGATGGAATTATTGTAAAAAATTTGAGATCATGGTATCTGCATTACGGCTGTTCTCATGAACATCCCCTACTTATCTTTTTTTTACCCATTATAGCTTGTAAGATGTCACACTTTTTCACTTCCTCTTTCTAACACATCTGACTTTGCTTTGCTTCTTTGAACATGAGCTGTTGTAACAATGATCATGAAGTACACTGCCACACAATAAATTTATTTGCTGCTGAGAATTGGTTGTACTCTCATCATTTGTTTATTTGTGTCTACAGCTGTGTGAACACCTTTCAGAGATACTGGACGTTTTCCATAATTACATTCTCTTTTTTCTCCTTTTTCTCAACAGGGGTACAGAATGGATGAGCAAAGATGCCCCTTCCCTCCTCCCCTCAAAGTGAGTCACAAATTCACAAATCTCCTCATAGTGCACAGTCTGGTAAAGCATCAGGAATGGCAGTGTTATAAAACCTTTCCTTATCAGCTGTCAGGCAGGCTTTAGGGCGCTCCCCGACTGAGTTATGAGCTAAGGAGCGACATGGGCAGCAAAAGTTTCTGCTGCCTTATTATCTAGACTGACTGATGAAGTCCTTGCTGAAATCCGGACTCAGCAAGAGGTCTGGGGTCATGTCAGAAAGACCAAATGTTCAGTAACTTATGGAGAATTTGGCTAAAATGGGATTTCGAATTAAAAAAATAATACTTTTCAGTTCCTGTTCTGGTAAATTTAACAGCAAAAGGAAACATAACCACGCTGCGATTATTAAATCCAGCTTAAATGATCACTTGTCATGTATGAACATCATATTACACCTGACCCTGATAAGATGGTGGGACAGCTTAGAGTTTCTTGGTAGGTATTCTAAAATGCAATTAGAAGCTTGAGTTATTCTGTTCTAAGAAACCAACCACAATTGCATGAATAGGCTGTGGTGAGTCTGTAGAATATGCAATGAAATTGGGAGAACTGCAAACACAGTTGAGAATAAACTTAGATCAGTTTTTGAGGAAACTATCTAGACAATTTTTTTTATTGTGTATATTATTGTTATTAAATATTATGCTCTACAGGAGTCATATTTGTCTAAATTAGTTCTAGATAGCTTATAGCAGCTATAACATCCAAGACCAAACTAGACATTTAATGTGTATCTCAAACTAGGTCATAATTTTGCTTTGCCTGCTTGTTGAGATCAAATTCTGTTCAATATTGTGAAACTACATTACAGACAACACAAGACTCATTAAGTATATTAAATTTGCTTCATAAGAAGTTTTGAGCCCCAATGTTGTCCAATTTGACAGTAATTAGGAAATCCTCACCAAAGATGGATCTTAAAACTCCTACTTTGTCTTCTACTTCTCCTCTCAGTATAGCCAATGTTTGTGAAAGTGCAACAAGAAAGGTTAGATTTTGTGTAAGAAACTATGAGTTTCACTTTTTCTTTGTGAAGTGCTAAATGGTGACAGTTTGGCCTGTATAGAAGCTACAGCTTTAAATTGAGTATTTCTACTTTGGTAGGACTGTGTAAAAGCCTTCTTTTGAGAATGGGAAACACTGCATGAAGAGAAACTGCAGCATGTCAATGTTTGTAGAGTTCAATTAAATTAATACTACACAAAGTGGGAGCAATCTCCACAAGCCAAAGGGAGAGGAAATGGTCTTAGCTCTTCATGCATTACCTGCAAAGTAAAATAAATTAAACCTCTAGTGCACACACTCTGCTGGAATATTATCTTACTTTTCTCCCCGAGAGGCTCTTGGCCTTTTCTCACATGGAAAGGTTTTAGCACCCTGTCACTAGAGGTTACAAAATACAGGATTCAAACTTCCACCAAATCCCTTCCAAGATCAAACGAGAATCTCAAACCTATCATCAGTAGGACACATTTTTGTAGTTTAGCTGTTAGCTGGACTTTTCTGTAAAATTTAATTATTCCTGTTAGATTTGGTTTGTAATGTAAATTTGCCGTAAGATGTAATGTAAGAGGGAATCTCCCAAAAATTACATGCCTATGATGACATCACATAATGCACGAGGCTTTGGAGAACCTCAGCCTGTTAAGAAAACAAATGTTGGTGGACGATAAATTCCTCAGACATTTTTGCAATAAATATAAATAATATAACAGAAATGACATAACAATCCAAGAACACATTCTCCAAGGTCAATAAACTTTAAATCCTAATGAACATGTAACACAGGAATCGGAACACAATTAAAATTTTAAAAAGGAAAATACAGAAACAACTAATACAATGAGTTATGAAATCTTTTTGTATTCAAAATTGTCTTTCAAAGAAACACCAGACTGAAGACTTTTGTCATCTAGTTTTTGGAACAAAGAGAGGGAAAAAAGACAACAAAAAACTGGAAATTATGCAACTGGAAAATTTTTTAGCATGTTTTAAGTTGAATTATTGCTTATTGTGACAGGCGCATGAGTACCTTCATGGATTTATGTTGTTTTCTTCTTAAACTGAAATTCCCACTTTCAAGGCGGTTACTTAGGTTATGCTTGCTAATGCTAGCTGACCAGCTTCATTCTTCTTTTTCTTGTGTTCTTATCACCTTATCTACACATGAAGCAGAATTAGCAGTCTCTTTATCAGTAAAATTTTAAAGGAAAATCTTGGAATTTTGTGAAATCATGCAGTGAAATCAAAATTTAGAAGCTTTTTTTTGTACTTTCAGTGACAATTCCATCCATTGTCTATACCTACTTGTCCTTGCAGTTGTGTGGGGAATGAATATTGGCCCACAGCATCTACTTTGTTCTTGATTAAAGATATGTGTCTTATGTGGTTTGTTTTTCTTCCTACAGACAGAAGAGGACTACATTCCTTATCCAAGTGTTCATGAGGTACATTTCTATTCATATCTATGACTGCATATAATTTACCCTCTATACATGAGTTATTTGTTAAATAATTCAACTTGAAACCTCAAAAGAGCTGTGTTATCTTTTTTTTTCTCCTGTGCCCTCAGGTTCTGGGTCGCAGTAGCCCTTTTCCCCTCATCCTGCTGCCCCAGTTTGGAGGCTACTGGATTGAAGGAACCAATCATGAGCCCAAAGACCCGCCAGAGGCCGATCTCCCTCCCTGTCCAGCCTCCCACATTAAACTGGAGACAAACAGCACTGCCAAGATCTACAGGAAGAACTTCATGGGCAAGGTGACAATGGTGGTTCTGCATATACTTTTCACTGAAATAAAACTGTGGAAATATGTTGGTTAAAGCGCCAATATGCAAATTTTATGAAAAAAATATTTATTCTACATATTTGTTAAAAGTGTTCACTAAGTTTTGACAGTATGACAGATAATTTGTGAGATTTTCCCTTCCCCTCTTTCTGATGCTATCCGCAGAAATACACTGCTAGATCAGAAACAACCAATCAGAGCTAGGAACGGGATCTAAGCAGCGTCAATGATCCTCATGTACACGCTGCTCAAGATTGTGATTTGCTGCAGGTGTTGTGGAGAAACAACTCACTTGTTACAGGATTGGTGGCTTACAGGCCAGTGCATGCATGGTAGGCACTGTGGTAAAGGAGCAGTAGCACAACAGAGAGCAAGAGGGAAGACATGAGTGTCATGTACACAAGAATCATTGACAGCTCTAAGAACCTCCTACCGGCTTGGATTGGTTGTTTCTGACAGAACAGTGTATTTCTGCAGATGGCAATAGAATCTCAAAAAGGAGGCAGAAGAGCTTTATTTTTCCACAATCTGTCACTTATTATTCTGTCAGAAAGTAATAATATCTTTAACAAATATGTAAAAAAAAACATTTTTTTTTAAAACTTTATCTACTTTAGTTTTTTTCCAAGGAACTTTTCATATAAAAAAGCAAGTCAATAAAACAACTAGAAAAATTGTACAGATTATTTCTGCGCTACAAAGCCTGTTTCAAAAGTGAAAAGTTTGAAAGCTATAGTAAGATTGTCTTGGTGTTCAGTAGTCTGTGCAATAAAACATTTTGTACAATGATAATAGGATTGTTACTCCCGGCTCTACTCCTAATTGTGAATTCATCACAGCAGTATCTTTCTGTTTTTGTGTCACCCACTGTCAGCTCTTTGTGGAATTACATCACAGTAACATTTTCTTCACTTATCTGCCCCCAGGAACACTTTAATTACTACACGATGGATGCTGCCCTCGGCCACTTGGTCTTCTCAATGAAGTATGAAGTCATTGGGGATCAAGAGCATCTGCGCTTGATGCTACGGTACCATTATGCTCCATTATTTCCCTCCAACTCTGACTCGTTTTGTCTGCTTTTAATGTTGTTTTTTTTTTGGTCTTCCCTCTGTTCATCACAATAACAGCACCCATCCTTTCTGTATTCCCACCAAGTGTTTTAACATTTTGCCTGGTACTTGTTCTTCTTTTTATATGCAGAATGTGGTGTTGGTATATTTCTTTTTTTCTTCTTTGAGGGCCTCTCAAACACACAAAAAACCTGAATCAACAAGAGAGAAGTAGGGGTAATTTGCTGCTTGCTTTTTTAAAGAGTGGTGACAAAATATCCAGCAATCAACCCAGCATTCACTTCTGCTGAAAAAGTGTAAAGCCTTCCATCCACTATTGCCCAAAGTCATGTTTATTCACTAAAATCCTCCACTCCATCACACTTACTGAGAGAGAGGAGCGGGTGAGAGGCAGCACTCAGTGTGCAGTGTAACCTGTGAATTAAATTTAGCACCCAAGAGATTCCTCTTAAGATTTTAATAGCAGAGCTCCTTGCTTGTTAATGGATCTTCAGAGTGGATGACTGTTCGGTGTGGTAGCAGTAGCACAGCCCACAATGTTTTTTATGTTGTCTTGTTTTCTGGTAGGTGAACACCACCCACAGTCACCCCTTCAACTGTATGTAATCACAGGCAGTGGAAAATGGTCATATTTAACAGACCTGAAAGACCAGCAGAGTAACTCATGTTGTATTTCTGTTTTACTGAAAATGCTCAATTTTGTTGTTCTTCAACAATATTTCCACTGGCTGATTATATAATTCAAGTATCCTTGTTTAAATGATGAGAGCAGATAAAAAAGTGTTTATCTGGAGCTTGAAAGATGATACACGGTGACCGAGGGAAGGGTGTGAGCGGCATGTACACAAGCTTGGTTGACAGTGCTACGATAACTCTGATTGGTTGTTTCTGTCCAAGAGCTGTGTATTGCAATAGCAGTGCTGGGATGAGCCAGAAAACCCTGTTGTTTTTTTTTTTCTTTTTACAGATTATCTGCAAAAAAATATTGTTTGTTACTTCAGCTTTTTGAATATTTTTTTTCTTTTTTTTCCCCAATGTAAGAGTTAGATTTTAAGAAACTAACCAAGAAACATGGTTAGTTTCTTCTAGTAAGGAAGAAACTAACCATGTTTTACAAAGTATTGATCTTAAAGCTTCTCACCTAATATCTTGATATTTGCCTGTAATAATTTCTTTGTTGTTTGCGTAACTCCTTCCATTTTCCTAAACGCCTACATTGCTATTTACCTTTCAGCACAAAATACAAAACCCACCATGATGTCATCCCCATTTCCTGCCTTACTGAGTTTCCCAATGTGGTTCAGATGGCAAAGGTAGGTAATCACAGTCATACTGAAATAGTAATTAAGTTGTATTCAACATGGATGAAGCACATTGTTGTTTCTATTATTTTGCAGCTTGTTTGTGAAGAGGTAAATGTGGATAGGTTTTACCCTGTCCTCTATCCAAAGGTAGCTGCATTTTTTCCTCCTTTTCCATGTCATCCATCCATACTTAATCATCATGACGTGACATAAAGAACTCCCCGTTTTTTCATCCCCAGGCTTCAAGACTCATTGTCACCTTTGATGAGCATGTAATCAGCAACAACTTCAAGTTTGGAGTCATTTATCAAAAGTTTGGCCAGGTGAGTGCATTTCAGAGATACTTCAGCTAATCTCTGCTTACAGACTCACGTGTCAAACTCCTTGAAAATGCTTTCTGCCTGCTGTTTGCAGACATCAGAGGAGGAGTTGTTTGGGAACATGAAAGAAAGTCCAGCCTTCATTGAGTTTCTGGAGTTTTTGGGGACAAAGATTGAGCTTCATGACTTTAAAGGGTTTGACATTTTTCAGTTAATTTCTTGAAACACTTAAAATTTTTAGTAGAGTATTCTACCTAATGTCTTTAAAAGGGAGACTATCAGTCACCCAGTGGCTTATCAAAGATTTCTTTCAAGAACTAGAGAAAAAAAAATCAAAGAAGATTGAGTTGCTGAGATTGTAAGTTAAGTAGGAAGACGGAGTTCCCTTCATTAATTGAGTGATCATCATGGATCAAGAGCTATGATAAAATTACATTCTACTGACAGCATCATATGTCCCCTCATCATTTTTATCCTTTTACTCCAAATTTTCTTTCTCCTCCATCTTTTTCTCTATTATACTTAATTCCCATACTTCTATTTTGCTTCTCCAGTTTTCGAGGTGGGCTTGATGTCACTCACGGGCAGACGGGGATGGAATCAGTTTACACAAATTTCCATAATAAGGAGATTATGTTTCATGTGTCCACCAAACTGCCTTATACGGAAGGAGACTCACAGCAGGTATAGACAAATTCCAGATACTCATGAGTTTTGTAGTGTTGTCAAGTCTTTATGGTTTTGAATTGTGAAGTTTTCCTGTTGATCTGGTCTGGGTTGCGGGTTTAGTTTCAACTAATAAGATTGATCTTTTTTTTTCTGCATTTATTCTATGCTTTTGAGTACTAGAAAAAAGAGTAAAAATATTGACAGATCTACCATTTTAGGAAGTTTATCTTTTTTAATTTTTTATGAGAAATTGAGGAAGACAATTACATTAAAGTTTTGCTGGAATAGTTTTGAAACCATTTAAGAGATTTTCAGATTTCTTTTACTTTGTTTGAAGAAGCGTGAAGCCCAGATCGAATCTGCTACACAACAAAATAAGTCCTGTATAGTAAAACTAAAAATAAGATAAATAGATTTCACACTTGATATTGATTGACCTTAAGGGCATTTGGTGGGTGATTGTGCAGATGTCTGAAAACACCATATTGTTGAAATGTTCTCCTTGCCATGTCAGGGCTGTTCAATTAAACACATTCCTATTTAAATTTTCCTCCAAACAGCGTAAAAAAGAATGTCATCAAGAAAAAAAAATAGCCATATATTATATTATTTGCCACATTCCCTTTTCCAAGAATGGTCTAATTTAGTTTCATATGCAATAATTGCAAAATATTTCCAGAATCAATAAGTAATCATGTTATATAATTTCAAAGACTGCATTACTGACCAAAATAATTTACATTATTTTCTATAATCAAGCAACCCTGTTTTATTGGTCGGTGTGGTAAAGTGTTAATGAGACTAAGGAGGGACTACCCTTTCCAAGCAGGCCATCATTGTCCTTTGTAGCTTTGTGACCTTTAACCTTTAGTATCCTAAGACTAAATATTTAGTTTAGTGTGTCTTTTATTCTCAGCATTTTGTAGATATGACCTCAAGGACTGTAGCAGCTAGCAACTGATGGGCATTTCCATCATATAATGCTGAACTGTGGTCATTTTTAGACAGCCTTATAGTGTTTTTCACATTGATAGCAACAATAGCAATATTTCTCATATCATTGCTGGTGTCTTCCCTTTCTGGCATTTTGTAAACAGAAACTTAAGTACTCCTTATCAGCAAACTACACAGGCTTCTTTCTGCCTTATAGATGTGCTCACACTTACTGCTAATTACTTGACTGAGTGCCTTTGATTAGCAGCACCTGGCTGCCAATTACCCAGTTAATTTTCAAAGAATCACTAGGAGTGTACTTCACACACACATACTAGACGAGGCTGCAATAGGGAAATTTCAGACCCTTATAAGAAAACTGAAAATAAACTGAGCTGTTTTTTTCTGGTTGTAGATGAGGGTTTATATCGTGTTCTAAGAGCTAAGTATGTTATCTTAGCACTTGGACGAGGCAAATTGGTGCTGCTGTTGACAGAACCACTAACCTTCCAGTTTGTGAACAACCCCCTTCGGAGCCAGCAGTGACAAACATAATTGCAGAGCCCCAAATCATAGATGAATAAAAAAGGGATTCAAGAAAGCAACTGGAAAAGAAATGGTGCCCTACTTTAGAAGGACTCCCACAGCCGCTCTGCACACCATCATCATCGCTAAAGGATGAAAACTCTCCAAACTGTGCCAAAATAGACATAGTCTTCCTGATTTGAATGTTTTCCAGTATTTCCCCTCAGTGCTTGCACCAAATGCTTGAATATCATAATACTTGACTTATAATTTGGTCATGCGGCAGTTAAAAAAAACACAAAAAAACTGTTAAGGCAGGAGGAAGTGGAAACGCCTTAGTGTGGCTGTGGTTCATAAAGAGTTTCCACTTTCTGAACTTTAAGGACCATTTTCTGTAGTTGTGTAGTTTTCCCCTGTACATTTTTCATGAATTTCCTGGGGTTAAAAGAAACTAAAAATTACCTCAGGAAAAAGCTCTTGTAATATGGTAATATTTCTTCATTTACCAGGACCTTCAGGATGGAGTGACATGGAGGAAAAGTTTTGTTTTATTAATCTGTTTACAACATTCCCCACTATGATTCAGCTGTATCAGTTTAAAAATAGTCTCTGTAAAACTTTCTGTTCATTTTTCACTTTCTATTTAAGCCATCAGCATTGTTTGTAGCTGCCTTTGGCAAAAGCGAAAGTAAATCCTTCATTCAACTCATTAACTTACTGTTTTAACCAATTTATATTCTGAGGCACAATTAAAAAGAACCACAGCCTCTGAATCATAAACAGATCTTCAATGATGCACTGACAGCTGGTGCTGTTTTTGTGTCCTTTAGTGTGACGCTCGCACTTTATTCATTAAATATTTCAAACTTCCTCTAACTCTGAAGTTATTATAATACACCATCACAGTGTAGTCACAGTGAAATTATCATGGGAACAGTGGCTTTTAATCCTGACCAGAACTATTTCTTCTCTTGTCTGAGAGAAGAAATAGTGAGTTTGCATGAGTTTGCAAAATCCCTTTAAAATTTGCTACGGTTGCACCTTTTTTTGCAGTTAGTGACTATATAAGCTATAAGCAACTCTAGTCCTTGAGTGAGACAGTCCTGCAACTTTTGAATGCATCTCTGCTCCAAGGCACCCGGATCAAAGACATTGTTAATGACCGGGCCTTCCCAAAACCTGGTAATTCAGCCTTTTGATCCAGATGTGTTGCAGCAAGGATGCATCCAAAAGTTGGGCTAAAAAAAAAAAAAGAAAAAAAAAGAACCTTCTGAACATGTTGTTCTGTAGTTGACAAACTACACGTAAAATGAGTTTGTTTTTTTTACAGAAAAGCTGTGCTCATAGTTATAATGTCTCAGACACTTTTCTCTGGATATGGAAGTTGTAGACTATAAAATGTCAACAGCTCTTACTCAGTTCTTACTCATATAAAGTAAACAGTTTTCTGTGTTATCCAGGTTCTGTAAACAGGTGCAGCTAAATCTTGCCATATGTTAAGTTTGCCTAATCATTAACAATGTATCTAATTTATTCATTCTGTATTGCAACTAGATACACTCATACATTTAAAAAAAATAGCAGAGACTTTTATCTCCCCAGGTTTTGCCTGAAAATTTTAGAAAATTACAAAAATCTTATAGGTGCTAAAGTTGCTTAATAAATTGCAATGGAAATGTTTTTAGTTTTTCCTGTTTCTGTTGTTGATAAATTATACTGCAGTTCCTCCTTCCTGCATTGAAATACTTGCTCTGTTGGTTTCTGGCTGCAGACTCTCATCTCTATGCTATTGTTTTTGTAAAGTGCTGCATTTGTTCTCAGAAGCTCTTTAGTGCCATGAGTGGTTTGAACTTTGTTACCAAAGTAACCCCGTGCAGTTGGTTCATAAAGCCAAGACATGGAGACAAACAGGACATAAACACCGCCCACATGGGATGATTCATCAGGGAACAGGAAATAGGAGGCAGCGAGCACACTTAAAACCAAAGCCTTTATTCTGGAAGGAAAATAGACTGAATTTATCCAAAGTGATGATCTGGCCTGGCAGTAAATCTGCTAGGAGAGAATAAGCTGAACGTTGTTAAGCTGTCCGGTTTGGAAAGTGTGTGAGAGGAACTACTAAAATGTCATGTGTAAAAGGATGAAGCTGCAGCAACTTGGCTGCCTGAATTGACATATAATGTGTTCTCTAATATTCAGCCTTTAATATTGTCTTAGAAATGATCTATCAATAAATAATTAAAACGGTTGAAACTGTTATGACTTCTACTGCCAGAGAGAGAAGCTCTGTAATATGTATCTATCATTAAAGTTTATTACTTAATAATCTTAATATTTTCTGAATGTTAATAAATACAATTTAAAAAAATATATTTTATGGATTTATGTAAAAAATAGCTTTAAACCATTTTTGAAAATACCGGAGAAGAATTCAGCCTCTTTCACTTTGAATTCAGTATGATTTTCTTTTTTTTTTTTTTTTTACCAAATATTTAGTCTGACCATTTTATTTAGTTCTAAGACACTCTTAGTGAGAATTAGTTTCTGGCGTATGCATGTCTGCTATGGCTCCAGCACATCGTGGAAACCTCCCAGGTTTAGAGCCAGATGGTTGATTGTTTACAGCATGACAAACAGGCTGACTATAACACGAAGAGGCTATAAAGCAAGTGAACTGTTTCTGGAAAAGCAAATGCCATCATCATCTCTTAATTACAGAGTAAATATTGGCTCTGTGGGACTGAATATACAACTGATCTTGTGAGACATTTTTCGAGGACACATTGACATTAGAGACACTTTTTAATGTAAATTGACAAGTGACACCTCGCTATATTTTAAAACTATCAATTCCTTGTGGTACTGATTCAGCAAGGAGTCAGAAACATTCCTCTGAGATTTTGTTGTAAAAAATTGCCTTGACAGCCTGATACAGTTGTAAAAGATTGTCAGAAGTTCATCCTTGTTGTGAATGTCCCATTTTAACAATCCCCAAGGTGGTTTATTAGATTAAGATCTGGTGACTGAGAAGGCCATTTGAATCGAGATGTATGGATACACCAGGCTATAAATTTTCAACAATCCTCTTTTCAACTGGTACTAGTGGGCCCAAAGCAGGCCAAGAAAATATTCTCACCACCATTACACCACTGGCATCTTAATCTGCTGGAAGGAAGAATATTTTTGAATTCCCATCTTTCTGTATCTGTTAAAAAAATCTACTGACACTTCTTTCTGACTTATATGCATCTAATTGATTTGGGTAGCAGTATTCTTGATACGAATTTCCTTATGGTACATATATACATTCTGATCTTCAATCATAACCTGTATTATGCTATCTGATGTAGAAAAAAGAAATATCTGGAACAAGTACTAATGTGACACTGCAAAGTGAAATCTACATAAATTTTAGATATAAAGAGATGAAGTCATCTCCTTAGATATTTATGTATGTAACTAAATTAGAATACTGTGCAAAAAGCAATAAGGTGACAGCATGCATTCATATTTCATCACAAAAATAATCTGTCCCTATTGTTTAACAACGGCAGATTTTTTTTTCTTAAAGTAGATTGCCTGCATGAAACATTTATACTTGAGGACGGGTGGTATGTCCTTCAAGTGCACTAGTTTCCTTTTGGCAACTTGAAGCTTTTTGGCAACAAGGGAAATGCAGTAATACAGTCATTTGTGTGGCCACCACCCAATCTTTGTTTGACATTACCTTCTCTGTTATTCCAAATTATATATTTCTGTGACGTAAATGCCTAGCAAACATATTTAGGGATCAAAAATGGGAATCGTTGCTTTTGTAACTATATCATGTATATATTTTCCAGTACCTTTCATACTTCGTTATTATTAGAATATATGGCACCCAAACCCAAAGAGTTACAATATGTTTAGCTGTAAAACTGAACTGATCTCTTAGAGAGGATTTTATGTCACAAGGATTACTCAACTCTTTTGGGACCTGGACAAATTCTTCTTCACACAATATTTGAGTGCAGGTTCTGGGAAGGATTCTCTAACACAATTGTACTTTTAGTACTAGGGCTGGTTATTGTGTATTTTTAAGTTGGTAACTTTCTGTGTTTATGTCTCCCTCCTTCAGCTGCAGAGGAAGAGGCACATAGGCAACGATATTGTAGCCATCGTGTTCCAGGAGGAAAACACTCCCTTCGTACCAGACATGATCCAATCCAACTTTTTGCATGCATATGTTGTGGTGCAGGTGGAGAATGCATGCTCAGATAATGTTACATACAAGGTTTGTTTCACAGATTGACAATTTTCTATTATGAAATGTTCATGGTTATCTGATAAATACAGTTTTTTGTCCAGGTATCAGTCACAGCTCGAGATGATGTACCTTTCTTTGGACCTGCTCTACCTGACCCTGCCATCTTCAGAAAGGTCAGCAACCAAACAAACACATCTGTGTCCCATATAACTTCCTTTATTCTTCTCCAAATCTTCTGTATTTTTCATCTTCAGGGCCCTGAATTCCATGAGTTCCTCTTCACAAAGCTTATCAATGCAGAGTACGCCTGCTACAAGGCTGAGAAGTTTGCAAAGCTTGAGGTGAGAGGCATATTTAAGAAAACATTGTCATTTTTTTCTATTTATTATAATGTGTTTATTTATGTTGCTGCAATCTAGCATCCAACTGCTTCTATCTGCATCCTACTGGCTTCATCGGGTGTGCAAAGTGAATTTGTAGATGTACTGTCACTAAAAAGATAGTGGATTTGTTTGTTGACAGGAGCGAACACGTTCAGCCCTGCTGGAAACATTGTATGAGGAGCTGCACATTAACAGCCAGTCCATGATGGGTCTGGGTGGGGATGAAGATAAGCTGGAGAACGGAGGGGGAGGTGGAGGTGGAGGGGGCGGCTTCTTCGAGTCCTTTAAGGTACAGTGTTATGTTTTTTATTGATTAGGTGCACTGGCTATCTGCAACTGCACATGCATGGGCAAGAGTGGTGATGAGTGGAAAAACTTTTCGGATGTTTTTCTTTTTCTTTTTGTCCTCTCCTTTCTCTTGGCTGGGATTCTGGGTATTCACACATGAGGAAACAAAGCATAAAAAATGTGCAGTATCTCAAAGGACCAGTCCTTTGCTGTCCTCACTTGGCTGTGACTGCTGAACTCAGTGGGTTTTCACATGGTGTTGTGGCTTTGGAGGCTGCAGAGTGTCCTCTTGTGTATGAAAGGCACTTTGCTCTGACCGAGAGTTCTCCATCACTGACCGTGGTGAAGCGACACCCAGCTACTGAGGCATGGCAGCAGGAATTGTGATAGCTGATGAGTAATTTAATGACCCTTCATTATGCAGCTTATGGTGTAATTTGCACATCTCCCCATGGGCAACGTTCCATCAATGTTTTTCTTCAGTTAACCTTTTTATTTTCAACTTCAGTCTCAGCTGCTCTCAGTATTTCTGTCAACCAGTTTTTCTTCAACCTGTATTTCTGTCAACCAGATTTTCTTCAATAGACTACGTTAAATGTGCTCTTGCCCTTCTATTGCTAAGTAGCCAAATACTAACTTGCTGTCTCTTTGTCTTTGCCACCTTTGCAAGTTACATCTGTAAAGATTTTCCACTCTTCTTCGTCTCTGTTGTAGTACAGCTGGGTAGTTTGCATTGTCCTGCTGTCTCTTAATTTTTGCAGTCCTTGTTTTAGTCGTCTTCACGTTTGAGACTCATCTACGTTCAGCTGGTAATAGATCATTTTAATGAAGATGTATCTTCTTAAGCAACATTTTCTTAAGCAGCATACCCTTACTTTATGTTCTTCCTGTTGTCCATTGAGCTACACTACCAATAAAAGTTAAGAAGCAGTCTTGCATACACAACACACCTGTCACACACATATTATTAACACACTTGTTCTTTGAACTACATTTTCTTAATCACCTCATTACATTTATATTCAATCACATCTAGCAATACAGCTGATAAACTCTGTTTTGTTAATAATTGAACAAACTGACATGAATAAAATATAAAAAAAACTATAATAAAAAAAATTGCAGCAGAAAAATTTGACCATTTATGTGAGATTTTCTAATGGAATTAGGTTTTTGATCAATATCCTTCCTGCACCAATCTGGTGATGGTCCATCTTCAGTTTTCTGCCAGAAGTCACCAGGTTTTTATTGAAATGTTCTCCTTGCCTTTGAGAAAGAAGAGAAATTGCCCCATATCATGATACTTCTTCCTCCAGATCATTCCAGTTAAGTCCCAGTTGTTTAGCAAGCTCCAAACAATTGGTTTGCAGCTCTGGTTCCAGGAAACCACTGGTGGTTGCAGCTCCAGATTTTTTTTATTTATTTTTAACTTTTATTTGCTTTGCTTTGTTTTGCTTTGTTTTATAATATCACAATGATTTAAGATTTGAGCGAGTTCAGCCTTTGCCTGAACTGACTTATGACTTCATGTGTCATAAGTCCTGTTACGGATGTACTTATGACTGATGAACATCAGCTGATTCTTCTGCTCTATTTGAATGGCATGTTCTCTTGTCCTCCCCATTTTGATGACTGTCTAAGAGAAATTGATCTCTCTGTCATGTCATATGGACACCCAAGAGAAACGGAAAGTCATAAATTTCAAACTTCAAGACAATCGGACCGTATTGTATTCACAGATACTTAATTTTTCCAGAATGAGATTTTCAGACATTAAAAAAAAAGAAAAAAGAAAAAAACAAAAAAAAAAAACCAACTGTTAAGGCTTTTACACATATTTAAAAGGGATACCAATACGGTATAAATTCCCTTTATAGAGACATGAAGGTGGATCCACTGACTATGGATATCTCCTCATTCTCTCTGCAGCGGGTCATCCGCAGCAGAAGCCAGTCAATGGACGCCATGGGTCTCAGTAACAAGAAGTCACACACAGTCTCCACTAGTCACAGTGGCAGCTTTACCCATAATCCCGCAGAGAGCCCCAAAACTCCAGGGATTGTAAGTAGCTCATTTTGGTTGACATGCCACTCATCTGAACACACATCTCACATTCAGGACATGCTGTTTTCACAGCACAGTGGATAAACACGAGTTCAGAAGGGTCTCAACTCAAAAGCAGAGTGTTGAAGTACTTCTACTGGCACCTCATCTGTACGTTCTTAACTCCAAAGCACTTACTTTTATTTCTGACATTTTATAATCACTTTTGGTTTGTACTCATCTTTCAGTAATTGGCTCTTTCCATTTATGACTCATGGTGTTTGTGTTTATCCTGTTTTTCTGTTTAGGGGAGAGCAAAAAAACATAAAACAAGATTTTATGCATTCATTGTCTTCTTTTCGAAGTAGTGTTGTTGCAGCATAAATTGGCAGGCTTTTAGCTAGGGTAAAACAGTGCCTATTTTGGAATAAAATAAGTGATTGTTTTTGAGTCCCTCTTTCAGGGTTTGAAGTGAACTTAGACTAGCAGCTGTATGACTACCCAGACTCCCTCCCTTGTTGCAATGCTTTCATTATGATGTCTCTTCATTGCAAACACTTGATGCAACTTTATGGATGTGTGGCTAGCTAGATAATATGCATGGCACTTATCATAAACCTCAAGAACACCTTGCCCTGTTTGTCTCCTTTTACTGTTGTATGTTCCAAATTTTGCCCCATTTATGAAAAGCTTTTTGATGTTATAGTACCTGTTTGGAATGTCAGCCCTAGATGTCCCCTTCTCCTCCTCTTAATGCATCAGTAAACAAACTTGGATCCTTTAGGACAGTACCTGCCAGCATGCCTGCTGTGCTGATCCTCCTGTTGTGCACTCCTATGTTTGACCTCAAACTTCCTTAACCCTGTGAAGCTTTTCACTATTTCCTTTTCCTCGTGCTTGCTTTTTAAGTTATGCTGCAAGCTCCTTTTAAAGTTGTTTTGCTCCCTGCTGTTAAAATTCTTTGTGCTCTGTGCATGAGATCTTATGATGTGTTCTTTCTTTTCTTTCTCTCTTGCTTCCATCTTTTATCTCCCCCTTTTTCTCCCTCTCTGCTTCCCTTTGCCCCATCTTGTGTGGCTCAGTCATTGCTTGTCGCGGGGAAAAGTCCCAGTAAATATGGACGCCGAGGCAGTGCCATAGGGATAGGAACAATAGAAGAGGTTCATGCATTTTCTCTCTTACTATTTATCATGTTTGTTTGCATTTCTAGTGTGTTCTCTTCATGGAACAATTAGATATTCCTGTGTTGCTTAGATAAGAATGTGTTTTAGTTTATGTTGCTGTGGGAGGTGCTGTTAAAATTACATATAGTGATTTGCAACCATATGTTTCAATTTTATTTAAGTCATTCATTCATGTAGTAAAAATGGATGCGTTTAATAATTTGACTGATAGAAATGTATAAATAATGACATGAGGAAAGGAAATTTTGTTTTTGCTGTTTGATGCTTTATCGCAAAGCTTGAAGCCTGAATGTCCTTAAATTTCCTTATTTGTAACTTTGTGTCTGAACTCAGATAAAACAAATATACAATTTTGTTCCTGCTTTTGGGGTGTTGTGCTTGGACATTGTACTTTAATACATATGAAATTGACATCACATTACTATTGAAACTGCACAATTCTAAACAAGAGAGTGTTCTTATGTACTTACTTACAAAGATTTTCAACAAATTAGAAAGAAGTACTACTTTTAAACACAGTTGTCTGAATCCTGGTGTGTTGTTTTAAACAATACTCTATGAACAATTATCACCATCAGATCATAAATAGTCAACAGAATATTTATACATGTAGATGCATTTTATTTGCTTCAATTGCACTACAGTACAGCATTGCAATATACGCTACAGTACACACAGTTTGATGAGTTCTTTGCACCAATGACTTCCCCCAAAATGTGTCTCTTACTATTTTGTTTCTTTTGCACCCTGTTAGTCATTGATTATTCCTGGGAAAAGCCCAACCAGAAAAAAGTCTGGACCTTTTAGCTCGCGCCGCAGCAGTGCCATTGGCATCGAGAACATCCAGGAGGTCCAAGAGAGGAGGTGAGAGTACAGCAGGGAGTGGGTAGTGAGGACAGAACATTGTTGCAACAGATGGAAGGCAGGACAACTAATTAATTCATTTTTCAGATTCAAATTTTTGCTCGACACTCGATGGTTTGTTGTACCTTACAAAAGGATTGTTAGACCCACAATTTTTTCATATTTTCTTACATTACAATCACAACCTTAGTGTAGAAGTTTGAAGTGAAAGATGGTAACATGGTTTTCACAAATCTTACAAATAAAGATCTGAAAAGGATGGTGTGCATTTGTATTCAGTTTCCCTGAGTCAATTCTTTTGTCTTTCATTTTTGACATAATTCTCTATGAAAAAAAATTATTTTGCACAGAAGATTATTTTAACACCTGCATTTTTTGTAAAACTGTTGGAATATTGTTTTATAACTTTACCACACTTTCAACTTCTTCACAACTGTGTCTCTGTCTTTTGAGATCATTGGTCTTCCTGATGCTATTTTCTCAATGATGTTTTCTAACAAACTTCCGAGGCCGTCAGAATGCTGTTGCATTTTGACTGAGAGTACATCACACACACTGGACACCTAATTAGGTCATCATTGGAGGTCACCTAATTAAGTGACCTCTGATGGCTGTTGTTGGCACTGGATTTTATTTAGAGGTGGGAAAGTAACTAGAACTGAATACAAATTCACTCCACACTTTTTCAAATCTTGGCTTTTAGGCATTTTGAAAATGTGAAAAGATTCAGGAGATAAATTTTCTTTGCAAGGCACTGTATTTGTTGCTATTCTACAAGCAAATTTGAACAAAGCTACATTTTGTGATCAAATAAAGTTCAATGTAGCAATTCATTTGTAGATTTTTATGAGCATAGTTTTTCAGTTGTAGTAAGAGGCCTTAAAAGCTGTATATTTACAAGAATACACCATTCCTTATATCAGTGGAGAACTTAAACCAATTTGCTTCTTTTCATGGTCTGATTTCCCCCTCTTTGCATCAGCCGAGAGGTCTCTCCCAACACACAGAAAACTCCAGACTTGTCACAAGAAAACAAATCAGGCAACTCCTCCGCCCACAGTTCTCCAGAGTTTGCAGCCACAAAGAACAGGTAACCATCTCCTTTCGTGCTAAGGTTACACACACGGAAAGGCTTGTGAAATATGTGAAAAGAGACAGGTGTTAATATGATCAAAGTAACCCAGGTGTGTAGTCTGGCGATGTGTTGCAGAGCGCCTTCCATCCCCGAGGCTCAGGACTTGTCTCGCTCCTCCTCCAACGCCAGCAGCTTCACCAGCGTTGTGGAGGAGCATGAGGCCGAGGAGGAATATGAAACTGGACTGGTGGGTGTAGATGCAGGCACACTGATAAACACATTATGAAAGTGCATACATTATTAAAGTCACTTTGGGAAAACAAAGACGCTTGAATCTCTCCCCTGATTATACTCACTCCATTAACTTTTGTTTAATATTTGTTGTGGGGGGAAATAACAGTTTTAAATCGGCAGCTATTACCTGGACTGTAAAAACAAAAAACATGAAAAGGCTCAATAGATTTCATCACATCCCAGTAATGACGGGCCTGAAAATGGACTGCAGTGGACTGCCTTAGGAAAGGCTTTAACGCAAATGTAAACCTGGTGTTAATCTATAGTTTGGATGAAGCTACCTATTAAATTTACTGTTTATTTAAAAAAAAAAAAAGAAGTATAAAAATCTAATTGTACATCTTTTCACAGGAAAGTGTGTCTTGTGTTACTCCAGTAAAAAAAGATTCGTTTGTTTATGGGTCTGCCGTGGAGGACAGTTCCTGCAGCCAAGGACGTTTTTCAGGTGAGTTTGCGAGATGTTGGCTCATACTATCAGGCCAGAGATAACCTGAAGGTGTAAGAAGCAGACAGACTGTGTCATGTATCAGGGGAGAATCAACATTGGGCAAAAGAAAGAAGAACGCTCTCTGTCAAAGCACACTTAAGCACAGACATTTCCTTCATCTGATGTAACTTAGTGAGCTGCTTAAATGACTGAGATTTAGCAGCACAAAACTAGTCAGGATTCCACTCCACATATTTTAATGGCTAACTCTGTCCTATCAATCCTTTGCATTTTCTCAAATCTCTCTTTGTTTCCAGCTTGAACAGCTGGCAGCATTGTATGGTTGAGTTTATTACTCATGACAGCCACACATCTGTCCCCTTCCTCCAAGCAGCTTCCCCTCTTCAGCAGCAAGCAGACGGGGTGAAGACGTCGGCACCAAAAGGGACAGATAGTCAGCCCAAGACGGAGCGCCCCCAGCAGGAGCAGAAGCTGTCGTCGGTGAGAGAAATTACTGAACATCAGTCACTAAATGAGATTGTAATGGCTTCACACATCAGGGAAATGAATGTGCGCAGTCATATATTGTTTAAGTCATTATTTCCATTAGATACACCCTAAACTCCCAGCTTAAGCTTCAGAAAGTCTCAGGGAGGATCACATGCAGAAGAAATGCAAATATTAAGCTCATATGCTGTCAAGTAAGGTCATCTTCTCACCTTCATATTGCTACAACTATTTTGTTAGATCCAATATTTTACAGCTTAAAGAGATTATGCTTCCATGTGAACTCTCAAATCTCATGACCATTTATCCAAATGATACATATTCTCCACCAGTAGAGGTGCTGCTGTTATTGTTGTTAGAAGGAACGATAACAGTTAGCTAGTGGAAGTTAACTTTTATTGTTAACTTCCACTTGTAGACTATTGTTAGTTTCTTTTTAAATCAACCAGATAAAGTAGATTTTAAAATATCTACATTCTAGCATGAGATCCATGTAGCTTCACAGCTTACATTTTGTGTTGATTTGCAGAACTGTTAGCTGCTGTCTTCTGATCACCATGTTGGCATCCATTTAAAGGTTGGACACATTAATATTTATTGCTTGTTTTAATGTACTGAACAATAACCGTCTTTACAGTTTATTTCAGTCAGACTTTGTTAAAAATGTGCTTACCTGGGCTTCTTGACATGTTTTATTATTATTTTTATTATTATTATTATATTATTACTTCTTGTTTGCCAGGTTTTTCTTTAATTACACTTTGGGAATCACCTGTCAGGTTCTAGAATGCTAAATTTTATGTTAAACATTTGGAAGTTCTATATTTCTGTATTATATTCTGATGGATTTATTTAAAATATGGGAACAAGCAGTGTGTTTGTGACAATCTGACAGTCAGGTTGCATTTAATACTGTTTCTTTATAATTGATCTCATTTGTAGATGGAATGATGTTCCATCCTTTAAGCTTAGCTCCCTTCATAAGCCTAAACTATGCATTCATTAGATTTAAGTAAATAAACAGAAAAATAAATGAAAGGGGTAGAGAACTGAAAAAGCTGGCAAAGTGGAATATTTAAAGACCTTCAGAAAGCCTGAGGAATTGTCAATCCAGAAAGTTTCTTTGAAAACAAAATTATTCATTTTGATGTCTAATTTACCCTTGTTTCATTTATCTTACACCTCTTTTCTACACCTTCACCCTTTTCTTCTTAGAGACCTTATTTAATATAAAAGAAGAGATAAAGACAAACGAAGGAGGGCAAGAGACGTCCGAAGCTGATGTAGAGAAGAAAAACAATTGGGGCTGAGCAAGCGATGGACAGATCCTCCCTTGATCGTTCAACACGGATCTGCTGTTTATCAGGACAGACATCCAGCTGCCTGGACATGTATCGACCTCTCGACCTCATTCCGTCCTCCATGTGGAAAACCTTGTGCTCAAGTGAAAGCAGCAGTGAAACTGACTGTCCTTTGGCAGCTGGCTCAGCACAGTAAATCTGCTCACCTGCCCATTCTTTAGGCCAGTAAGCATTGATTGTTACTGTAAACAAACTCTCAGACATTGTGGCTCTTCTATCAAAGACCTGCCTTTTTTGTGAATAAGATAGAATAAGAAAATTCACAACAATCCAATAGATTGGGGTTGTCAAGCTTGTATAGAGTACTATAAGCAGTTTCCTCCTTACAAATTTCTCTCTTTTTAAATTTTTTTGTCACTTGTGTTTTAGATCATTTGAAACATATTAGATCAAATCAAGGTAACCTGGTTTGATGCAAATCACAATTTTTAAATAATTTCAGTTATTGAAGTATAAAATACATCTTATCCAAACCAATAAGGGTCTATGTAAAGATAATTTACCCCTAAAACTAATAACTGGTTTTGCAATCCATGGCAGTAACAACCATTATCAAGTATTTCCAACTTAATCTGCTTTTTACATTACTGTGGATGAATTTTGTCCCACTTTGAATTTCTTTAATTCAGCCACATTGGGGTGTTTTTAAACTTGAGCGACCGGTTTGGTGTCGCATCTGAAATGAATTTTAGTTCAGACTTGACTAGACCAATGTAAAATCTGAATAGGTTTTTGCCATTCAGAAGTGTTGATCTCACTGTTTCATGTTTTCTTCAGCTGCGGAGAACAATTCTCACTGTGTTTCGCTGGAATCCCAAAGCCATAGAAATGGCTCTGTAGCCATTTGCAGATGGATAGATGTTAATAACTTGACATCTATCCATGCCTATTATGTTCTTCAATTTGTTTTATTTGGTTTGAGGCCTTTTGGCCTACTTCATGTTGTTAGATAGGTTCCATGAAAGATATTCCAAGAGTTGGGTAGTAATTGAGCCTAATTGTTGTTAGGCTCAAACCAAAAATATGACAGTTGCAGTTGGATTGTGATTTAGACTCAATTATATTTGGTTTGGATAGCATTTTTCCCCTTAACTGAAATCATAATTTAAATATTACTTTATGTGTTTACTCAGGTTATCTTTGCCTTTTGTTAAAATACATTTGATTCAAAATATTTAAATGTGACAAATATGTAAGGAGGGCACTACATTTTTTTATTCATGTCTAATTTACATCCCACTGTGACAATGTACATAAGTTTAACTTTGATGTACTAAGTGACTGTGGCTTTATGTCAGGCCAAGTTCTGTTTTAATGACAGTATATTCTTTTGTAGGTTTTCTGCTGTTATTTGTTGTGCTGTACAACAATCTTGGCATATTTGTTTTCTGCAGGAGGTTGATGCTGTTACTAGTGGCTGTAAGCCTCTTTGCCCTTGTTTTATAAAACATGGGTGAAGTTATACCTATGGTGAAATTGTCAGAAAAATAGGAAAATATTTTCAAGATGTGTTGCAAAATCTCTCCAGATGCTCTTTGTTACACACCAACTGTTGATGTCTGTGTACAGGTGTATTCAACGGTACTGTGCATGGTGAAAGTCTGCTTGCCAAAGCCCTTTTTTTTCTCTGCAAACCGACACAATTCTTCACACAAAGGGATTATCCTTGTGATTTGTGTTTTATCCTTTATCCTGAACCAGCCAACATCTCCAGTTGCAGTGGACAATGCTAACAGGAAGCCAAATGTCACTGTACCCATCCTTATTTGTAAAGTGTAATATATATAAATAACTGTGACCTACTGTAAGCACTACATTTCAGTTGTTTTAAAATGCTGACCTTTTTGAAAAGCCTTGGTTTGTTGCTGAGAATTGATCACACTGTGATTTGTCTTGAAGTTGCCTTTTTAATTGTGTCACAAGAGCTGCTCTGTGGGAAGGTCATATTTAAAGGCACCATGTTGCCAGATGAATGTAAAACTAACTAGAAATTAGTTTAGTTAAAAAGGGAGAGACAGTTGAGACAATTTATTTCAGTAAATTTTCAGAATATATTTATTATGTAGTAAGATGGAAGCATTTATATTGCATACAAAGAAAAAATAATTTTAAGACAGAAACAAAGTGTATAATGTATTCATTAAGGCTCTTTATAGTGACAAAAATAAAGTGGGATAGGAAAATAAATGACAAAAACTAGTAAATGTAATGCACAAATATCCTTTAAGAAAAAAAACTTGGATATTGAAAAGACTGGAGTAGGTAACGCCTGCCCTCTTGTGGCTCGATATTGTTATTGCACATTACTATATGGTACCATCATTCGAGTGTATGTGTTTGCACTGCATACCAGTGTATATCGGCCACAAAAACATAGAAAGAAATTTGCTGTGCTTAATTCAAATTATTCTATTTCTGTTCTCATCAACTGTTGGCTTAAACCCTTGTTAAAAAAAAACAACTTGTTTGTAAATATTGCTTTTCATCTTTTTTTGAAAATGGAATCAAGGAGGTTTAATAAAAATGAACACCACGAGCCCGAGAGTAATTTATTCTCAATAAATGCTGATTGTTACTATGTTACTATAGTGAGGTACTATTATGAAACTATCTGGTTAAACAAGAAAGTTATTTAGCAACCTGGCACCAGATGTTCTAAACAGATAAACAGTATACTTCCTGTTGTTCAAAAATGCTAACATCCAAATAAATTTGTCAAATAAATATATACCATATGTGATAATTTAAATAAAACCAACATCAGATGCTTATATAAATGTTACTGTAAGCCTGTGATAAAATCATCTACAATCATTTCAGTTTAATTTTATTTTGTGTCAGCTGCAGTACATTATGAAATAATTTAAACTGACACAACTTGGACAGAACAGTCTATAAAATGTAAATTTGTCAGATAAAATTAATTCATGATGGCAATTATTAGATAATGAACTCCAGACAACCACTGAGATAATTCTAAATGCTTTAAGATGAGCAAATTAAAGGTACATTTTGTTCCTTTTAAATCATTGGCGCATTCAATGAAATGCATATATTTAATTTATCACATTATGTATATGTTTACCAACAAATTTAATTTACTGATTTGTGGAACTTTTTGAACCCCATGTGTTTTAGGTAATAATTCTACAGACAAAGCCATTTTATGCCACTTGAAAATTTGGCACCTTCATGTACATATTGGAGCTTATTAAGTAATTGCTTCCATGCACACGTATTAGACTTGATGGCTGAATCTTGTTTTGACTGACGGGGGGAAAAAAAAGATTTTTCTGTTAAAAAAATTCACAGGAAAAGCGGTGTGCATGTTGTGTAGCTTTGCTGATTACTATTCACTTTTTTACACTATGTCAGATTTAAAGTGTGATTATCTCTTAAATGCAGATTGACATAAATGTATGACTGATTCAAGTGTTGAAACAAGAAATTGCTTTTAATGAAAATTTGATAGTTGAAATTTGATCAAAATGGTGTTGCAAGAAGAATATTTGTGATTTAAAGAAGCCTATCCTGTGATATTGTAGAATATTTGCTGAACTGAATCCTTAAGGATTGTAGCGTTGATCTTTTTTAGTTTTTAATTCACAGCTCGAGGTTCCACCATTTGAAGTCAAAAGGCTTTCTGAGGACATTGGAGCCACAGTGCACCTCCCCCAGCAGTTTGTGGTAGGAGGAGAAGTCGTCAATGAAGGTGCAGTTGAGGCCCAGGCCCTCCATCAGGGAGCACATCTCGGTCTCCAGGACACAGCGTCCATTCACCTTGGGGCCAAACGGCTTTGGAATGCCGAGGTTTTTCCCCAAAACAATCATGTTGACCTGGAAATTTATATCAACATGAAGCCCTGGAATTAGCTCATAATTATAGTGTAGTGAAAAGTATGTAGCCCCTCAACAAGTGTCCTCTGTTTCTGCACGTTTCAAAATGAACAATTTTGTCCCCACTCGCATTAAGATAACCTGAATATATAACAAAGACAATTCTCAAATGATGACTTCATTTTTTAAAAAGTAAAGATATCCAAACCAACCTGACCTTTTATAAAATAAACTTTAAATGCTACTTTTTGTTAGATCATAAACTTACTGGAATAGTTTTTGTTTTTTTTAAATGTAACTAACTGTTGCTAAACCCCAAGCCTTACACTGAGAGTTGTAGAAAAAAATGTAAATAGAACATGACAACACAAAACAAGTTAAAATATCTTGAAATCCAACACATCATAATCAACACATGTTCATCTTAAAAGGAATTATTAAAACAAACCATATCAGGGTAGTAAGCCACTGCTCTGGAGTCATCCTCGTCATCCAGCTTAAAAAGAATTGGGAGGTCAATAATGTCATCATCATCCAGGCCCAGCTCTCTTTTCAGAACATCCCTGTTCCAGTCAATGCAGCTCTGTTAAAAGCAGGTTTCAAAGAAAAGACAATAGCCATGCAGTATTATTTGATGCTCACCATAGGGCATAATGAGCAGATGTGAAAAATAATTCATCCTTTTCACACATGGCAAACCCCATCATAAGATATACAAATAGGAATTTATCATAAAAACATTCTTATCTTTGTCATCTGTGATGCTCAGTGATATGTTACCAAGTTTTAATGATGCTATTGTGATAAATGTCTGATTTGTACAGAGCTATAAACATTTACATGTGAACATTAATATAACAACACGCAAGAAACTCTGAGGTGGATAAGATTAAACTGAAACTGATGAGATCTGTTAGGTCTTAATCAACAAAGACCACATGGGGGCAGTACAGATGGTGGCCAATATAATTTATTAAAAGCAGAAGGATAATTTACCGGAAGCCACAAACTTAATTTCCATCTTCAACTAAATTTATATAGACAATGAAAAGGAATCTCATTACATAAGTGTTAAGACTTTAATCTATCTCTTTGTCAGAAAATTTAATTAAATTTCAGCATCCAAATTCTTTGGTAGGAGTATAATAGCCACAGTCCTCTACAGATGGGCAACATATTTAGATTTAGTTCTAAAAGTATTTTTAATGATTTGAAGGTGACATGCTTAGACTGACTTTGATGCTGAAAAATAAAAATCTCTCTTTGATTTTTATCAAACAATCTAATCCTGACCAATCTAGTTAAATCATTGTTCCATCTTTTCAGTTATTGATGCCTGCTTGTTCTATGTCAAGGTGTACAATAAATGCTCTGGACATTTTGTACACTTGTCCAGGTTTTTCCCCAACACCGTCCAGGGACACTTGTCCCCAACACCTGGGGACAAGTGTACAGGTTTTGTACAGGTTTTTGTACGAACCTGTACAAAAACAAGTTTGTACCTGTTTTTTGTACAGGTTCATACAAAAACCTGTACAGGTACCTGAACCTGTACAGGTACAGGTTCGAACTTGCACAAAACCAGGTACGAACCTGTTTTTGTACAGGTTCATACAAAAACCTGCATTTAATTTGCTATAACCTCTCTGCAAACTATGGCCTTAGCTTAAAGCACATAATCTTTCCACTGTGGTTTTAAAAAATAATTGTTCCATTAGGAAAAGCCTATGAAATGGTTTAAAAACTTACCTGTCTGCATCACAAAAAACTTTACCTGCAGTTTGGAAACCCACTAACCTGGACATAGTTATTTTCATCTCGCAGATTTTCATCCTTCAAGATATCATCCACTGTCACATGCACTTCATTTTTCACACCTTATGAAAGAATTACAATTTTTAGTTGTGTTATTCTACATTTTACCCATCAGTTTTCTATATATCTGCTAATAACTCGCCAACTATACCATCAAACATCTTGGCTTGTCCATGCCCATCATTATGCAGTCCTCTGAATAATTTGTAGCCTGCATCTGGGCTGGCCAGCAGCAGACGAAAGCCCTGTCAGCAGGAACACAAAAGACAAAGATAACACTGGAGCTCTCATATCCAAAGAGATCACACAATACTCAGTGGAAAAAAGAGCTTGGCAGCGTCAACCAGTCATAGTGACAAAGTAAAGGAAGAATCTGAATCCTTGAACCCAACAGGCTGGGTATCTGTATGGAGTGGAAGGATTTTGCTACCATGTATTTCTTCCACCATGAAGCTTGACTAGAGATGTTACACAGTGGCATTTATACAACCATCATCATCAACACATATACAGGTGGAAAATAATGTTTTTTTTTTATCTTCCCAGAATTGTACAGTATAATCACAATTTATACTTTTCTTGTCTTATTGGATTTGAGCTTAACTACCGGCTACCTTTCTGTCGGGAGCCGGAACAAAGGTCATGAATTCATCGATGTGACCAACACAGAGCCAGTCAGAAAACAAGGCAACAGGCTCCTGAACCTTCTGAGCCCACAAAAAGTCTTGAACCACTTTGGTCATGTTTCGTCCCTTTGTTGCCCTGTAGAAAAAAAAGAAAAGAACCAGTCTTGATATGTACTCTTATTAGAACCCAAGACCTGAGGCCTTATGCTTAAATGCAATGTATGCACAAAAAAGACACAGTACAATATTTTACACACAAATTGGGATGTATAAAAATAAATATGCCTTAATATATGCAAACTGTTTACCTGCTGTGAAATATGCAGTAGCCACATAACAATAACAAACTACCTACCACCAAAACTCAGCAATGTACACTGATATCTAACTACATTCAGTGTTATTTAATCCAAGGAGCATCCCAATGTGTTAATAATTTGAAGCTTTCATAGTTTAAACTTAAATGATGATACTGAACCACAGTATCTTCAAAGCGATAACACACAATTATGTAAATAAATAAGAATAAAATTCTAGGAAAACATCACTTCAAATGTTACTAGTCATTTCTTTTGTCATATGTAACTTTGTCATATGTAGATGTAACTATGTGCCTTTTAAATAACGTATATTGTTATTATTGGTTGTAGTTGGTAACAAACTGAATCCAAAGCTGTTGTCATGGTTATTCAGACATGTGTTGGGAGACCACAAATCTTGATCTATACTAATTTGTAAATGTATTCAGGTGCAGAGAAATGTATGTCACAAGCGCAGCTGCATCCAATTCAATGCAAATTGAATTCATAGAGGCCACATCTGCTGTGACTTGTCCACACACGCTTTTATGTATTTGAGTTGTTTTTTTTTTTGTGCACCACAAGTTTTAGAACTTCTCCCGCCTACAAATGTTCACTGAAGTTGCACGTGTTTATACATGAGGCCCTTGATCATTTATAATTTGATTGATAAACTCTTTAGGTTTGCAATTGTTACTTACGTTGGGAAGGCAACCCCAATGAGGATTCTGCCCAGAGGGTATTTTTTTCCATTGACTGTGACAGGAGGGCTGACCTCCAGATTACCGAACGAGTCCAGGCTGCTCACATCTTTTCTGCGAGCCACTCTGGTCACATACCCAAAGTCAGGGCCCTGAGGATGAAACTGTATGAATGTTCTGCACTACAAATGCAAGGCAGCTTTCCTAAAAATTAGTTGAATTAAGATTTAGACATGCCTTTCATTGTTCCTCAGTGAGGAAGTCAAGGTCTAACAGTAACAAAGTGACAGGTAAATGTTGACTTAGATTCACACAAATGTAAAAATATAATAAAAAAATATGTAAAAAAAATTTTAATAAATAAAATACAGTAAGATTTAAAACATAAGAAAAAATATTATAGTTATTACAGCTGACACTCAGATTCTGAGAAATGTGAAATTTAATTACATTTAATTTAACTAATGTTCTCTGCTTGTACTGTTTCTATATTATATTACAAAATTTGCAAACTCTGTTTTCTTATGAGAAACATTTTTTATGTTTCACAGTCCAAAGATTCACCTTCCTTTGAGAAATGTGACATTCAGTCTTCACAGATTTACTCCAGACTTTGCAGCATTTGTAGTTTATAAAAGAGCAACCTTCTGAACATCATAAACTTACTTTACTGTAACCTGTTCTACAAGGTGATAAACATGTGCACTAGAGCTTCCATCTCTGTTTTAGGATATGTCAGAAATGATCAATTTTTATCTTCACAACAGAAAACAAGTTATCTTGATGAGTGGCTCAGGATGTGATAGGATGTTAAATATTTTCAAAAGAACTTTATTCTTAAGAGAAAACAGATACTCCTACCAATAGTTCATCATAAGGAAAGTCATCAAGATGTCCATCTCTAGGGGAATCCAAAACCACAGGAAAAGAGTGATGGGGTGAATCAATGTAACCAAATTCCAGTTCATCCTGAAAAACAAAAGCAAAAAAAAAAAAAAAAAACTGGTTATTTTATCTTTGTGGGTCTCAGAAAAACAATAGTCATTTGACTATTGTCTAAATCCTTTTGATATCAAAACTATATTTTTGACAAAAAGTCTTCAAACACATTGACATGGTTAAAAGAATAGCACAAGTAAAAGAAATCTTCCCTGAAAATCAAGTAAAGAAAATGTTTGGCATATGTCAAAGAAGTTTCATTACTTGCATCCAGCGATCTCCTCTGTTCAGGTATTCATGGCAGATCTTCAACTTGTACCCACAACGTGTAACAAGAGCCTTCATTCCTTTGAGGAACTGGTAGTTATCAGAAGTACTGAAACCACAGGCAGGCGTGTTTTCTTGTGAAATATTTTCCATTATGAAATGGTAACTTTTGAAATGTTAAACAGTTGATTATTTGATATAAAAATAGATGATTGCACGAAATGATAAAACAGTTGTCAGAAATTACAAAGATGACTTTGCACAGCATGAGAAGGTGCAAGATAAATAACAACTTCAGAAGCATATTGATTATTCATTAGCTCCCTTTTACCTGCAGACAAACACCTCCACAGGCTGGAGGGTGTTGGGTGTCATGATCCATGGTGACACTCTGAACACCACTTTGTCTGTAAAAATGGGCGTCTCAGGAATGCCCTTTAAAAGAAAAAACAAACTGATGAATATGTAATGTTTTAACTCCCACCATGGTCTGCTTTTACTGCAAATTAAAATTTTGACTTGAACCAAGTAGTGAGAAAGAGCAAACATGGAGAAAAACATGTTCTAGGAAGATAAGACTAACAATGTACTTTCTGCCCATCATGCAAAACTTTATATATGACTCATGTGACACATGGTGGCATCAGCATTGTGGACTCATCTTTCTGTAGAAGTTAAGTTGGTCAGAGTTAAAAAGGAAGATGGATGACTCCACAAAAAGTTATTTGCTTGATGACTAAGATTACCTATCTAACAAGACAGTAGCCATACATACAAAGAATTACAGATAAATAGTTTAAAATTAAACATATTCATGTGTTAGAATGACCCAGTCAAACAGACCAAATTCCAACTGAGTCCATAGCACAGCTGGAAATCTAATTCTCATGGATGCGCCCCATACAATCTAAAAGCTTTTTCTTTAAAATTAGTATAAAAGTATGCCTCAAACTGCTTGAGTGATTGACAGATGTGATTTTCATTTCATTCCACTTCACAATAGCATAACAGCCTCTCAATGTATACCGGGGATTTTGTAATTCGATAAAAAATATTGTTGTTTGTTGTTTTAACATGGGAATCAATGTAAAGGTGTAAAATTAAGGTGCTACTTTGCTGATCTTACCTCCTTCACTGGCTGCAGTAAGCTAAGGTTGATGGTGATGAGCCCATCAAAGTCCTTGTCAGGAAACCTCAGACCCTCCACATAGAAGTTCATTTCCGCTGAGCCTCCAAGATAAGGCACTTCCTGGGACAGCACCTCACTGCTTAGCACCAATGGATAGTCCTTTACAAAAGAACTAAAAATTTTCTCTGCAATAAAACATATTATAACTATAAATTGTATAATCAGTGATATAAGTAAAATGCTTAACAGTGTACAGTCATAAAACAGTAGCCGAATTGCATTTACATTATATAATCTGTTGTCCTTAATATCTTTAGTTTCACTCACTCAGGCTGTTCTTAACCACTTCATGGGATGCAGCTCTGAAGACTCGAACACTCTCTGCGTCTCCCTGAGAGATGTGCATGGTGAGTTTGTAGCCTTCTGGGAGTTCAGCAGGTCCTCTGGTCCGCAGCACCATGAGTGACATGTCCTTAAGATCTGTACATATAAAAGAAGTCCTATTAACACACTCAATTTGTCTCTCCCTTCAGAGTTAAGTAAAACTTTCTGTAATGGACTTAATAGTTAGGATGTTTAACCGTGAAGACAACATATTTTATTTTAGATTTCTGTCTTCTCGGATTCAGCGGCATGTAATCTCCGTTTAGACAATCTTTTTCCAATTCTTGTGTTGCAAGAATTCTCCCTCACATACCTCGATATGAACCTTCAAATTCAACAAAGCTGCTGTTTTCCAAAAATTAGAATCAAACAATAGAAACTTCTCAAATGTATTCTCAGAGTCACTTCTAATAATCCATCCATCCATCCATCCATTTTCCGTCACCCTTCTCCCTAACGGGGTCGGGAGACTTCTAATAATGGTTCATTTAATAAATATTAATGAGAATTGATCAATTCTGGCTGAGAAAATTTTTAAAAGGACAACATCTGGGGTATAAGACAACCTATGGTAATTTATTGTTAAATTGAAACCTTTTGTAATATTGAATTAATAGTAAAATGTTTATGCATAAATATCATGGGAGTTCAAACATTCCATGTGCTGTTAATTTAAAGTTGCTATTGAGAAAGCATGGACAAAGACAAAACAGTTGCAGTCCATCTGATCCAATTTGGAGAAGTTCAGACCAGAATACACAACATAGTGTTCTCCTGGAAATTTTAACAATTACTTTCAAAGCTATATAGTTCGAATCATTAGTAAGGACTGCATTTAGACACAATGTAAAGCACAGAATTTGTAACAATTTCCCTTTCAATTCATCTTCTAAAACTTGATAATACTTTCAAATACACAGACTTTTAACATTTGCATACAGGAGAACACTTCACACAGCGGGAAAACAACAGAGTGAAAAATGTCCATAGTAAATACTCCTCTGGACATATACGGTTTTACCTGCCACTTTAACTATGCGGTTATCCTCACTGTCAAGTGACTTGTTGTATGTCTTTTCTGCATCACAGTTGACCAGCAGGATAGCTCCATGCCCTTTGGGACCCCATGCCCATGATTCCTAAGAGATTTTCACAACCAAAAATGTCAAACGCAGACATCCAAAGTCTGCTAAAATCTCTATAAAGAAAGTTCTGTAAAGCTACTTCAGAATTTGTACTTTTTAATACAAGGATTTAAGTTATGCAAGAGCATGTGTTCATAAGTAATATTTATTATGGAGAACATTAACTGTGTGCTGCTTGCCCTGGTGCTGTTAAACAATGTTCCATCTGGGGCTGATCAAAGATGTGAACTAACGACTTTCAAGACAAGCTTTGGCTTGATTATGCAGAAAGAGAGCCATGACCCATTGAGTCTGATGACTGTTCTGTGTTTGTGTATATATGAAGGTGAGTCCATGCATAGTTCTGGCTAATGGAATATAAACTTGCAGTTGCTTTGCATTCTGACAATAACAATAATGAGAATTTGGCTAGATTAAAATTGAATTTCTGCAAATACAGATTAAAGGAGAAAATTAAAGAGATGTAAATGAGCAAACCAAGCTCATTTACATGCTGCAAATGGCATGCTGCAAATGCCAGATGATCCTTACACATGACATAAGGAGCTGGAAAAGGGATTTCATATTAAAAAAGATTAATAGATGACTGATAACTGATTTATTTTTAGTTCTGTTGTCTTTGTTCAGTTTGTGAAAATATATCCACATGAATTCATTAATTTTTTCACAGTGAGAACTAAACTTTGGACCACTACTGGATGGTGAATTGGACCAGTACAGTCTGGAATGTGGAAAACATGTTTAGACAGCACACATTCAGCTTGCCTGTAATTATAAAAAAAATTTTGTAAAATAGACTTCACAGAAGAAGAAAAACAAGTGTCTCTGCTGCAGCATGTTCAAGCTTGTACTAAGAAAAGCACATTAACACCCTAAACTGATCAAAATGCACCACAACAATTTATTTCTTGACTAAAGCTCTTCTTGATGACAAGTGAGTAATATTTTTATTGTAATCAATAACATTTTATGTGTTACCTTATGCGGGTTGTTTTTCTCCACAATACCATCTCTGTCAGCATCCACGTCAAGAGAGATCTCTGGGAGACAAACACATCTTGCTTATCGCATAGTGCTTTTGCATAGACTTGCATGTTTCATGCAAAGGCTCAAGCACAGAGCATGTATTGCTTCAGTAGTCCCTTTTCCAGTGCAAAATAACGTTTAGACTGTGATCCTACTTTTAATCACTGGTGATCTGATAAAATTAAACTAACAAATCAAGTGGCTGAACATTAATAAGTGGTTGCCATGATCCCTTGTTTTGGATTCTAATCTTCAGTTATTTCCTTGTATTCATTTCTTAATATTATTTTTCCTTGTTCTAGTTTATTCCCTATGTTAGTGCAATTACTTTTGTTCAACATTGGATTTGTTAGCTCTGGTATTTATTTCTGCAATTGTTTAGGTTCTCTATTAGTTTTATCTCTGTCAGTGGCTGCGTCTCCATTGACCATATAATTTCAGAAATAAATTTCCTTAATGGAAAGACAGCAATTCCAAAAAAAAAACATGCTTTTTGATTAAGCATTAAGCTGCTTGGATAAGAGGATTTTTAGCCCTATAAAGCTTGGTTTATTTCGCAAACTGCAATCAAAAAACTTTTTTTCTGTTACACAAATCACATGATCAAAAACTTGAAGTTACTACCGGCGCAACCCACGAAGAAGAAGATGACAGGAAGTAGCTTTAGGACCCCTTACTACAATCCTTTTAAGGTGTCCATGCTTTATGTTAAATTATACTGTATATGTACATCTGTATGGTAAACTTATTGTTAGTAAATTGGTTTTCATAAAGTTAAGAATAAATCATACATTTTCCATAATTTGCTTGTACTTGTGGGGTTTGTAATTAGAAGAAAAACAAAAAGTGGGTGGTGAAATATCTGAGTGGCCGGTAAAAGATTTTCTCCACCAGCCTCTGTGGCTGGTGGAGAAAATTTTGAATTTCCACCTATGGTTAGTTTTGCCAATTATTCCTTCACAGACTCAGTATTCACCACTAGTTCCTTCCATCACACTCTGTTGCCTTTGTTCCTGTTTTGTAAGTTAGTCTTACATTTCTTAAATCTTAATTTTGCATCAAACTTGCTGCCTCCTTTACTCTGCATATTGGTCCACATCATCAGCATCATGACAGAAGTGGGTTATTCAGTCAAATATAACTTACCAATGGCAGTAAGATGCAGAACTGCTGTCCCCAAAACCTTCCTGGTACTTCCACTTCCATAATAGCGGACAGACAGCTTTATATAAATGAACAGATGTTTACTTATGGAAGACAAATGTAAAGAGTTTAATAGCAAAAGCTGCAGGAATATTTGACAATCTTGCGTTGATGAGCCCTATCAGTATGAAAAACTTATGTTGGATTAAAGGCTGTGATTTGAACGCCTGTAGTTTCATTGTTATCCAGTTTACCTTATCATCTTTTTCAGATTGGCTGGCATGGCTCATGCTGATGAGTATGACTGAGTTTCCACTGAGGGGTACCAGGGCCTGATGGGGTGACTCCCCAGGTGGAGGGCTGAGTTCGAATTTAACATTGGCAGTGCACTTCACTGAGAAGAAGTTGGAGCCAGGAGGGGCACTCCTGAAAGGCAGAATAGCAGATTTTGACTTCAGGTGTTTTGCCTAACACATTGCTTTTCAAAAGTAGTCATACTTCTTGAGTTTTCAACCATTTTGTCAAGTTACAATCACAACCTCTATTGTACCATACATGGTAGAAAATACAATGCTATGCATCATTGTGCACAGTAGAGGGAAACTGAAAAGCAATTGCTGTCACATTCAATAAATTAAAATATATGTCTTGATGAGTCTTGTTTGACAGTTTGGAAATGTCATCACCTTTAAGCAGGTATCAAACAAATTTTTTATTAAATCCATATTTCTATTTTTAAAAAGTTTCTTTTAATCTGATGTAATATTTTAATTTCAAATGTTATGTTTTCTTTAGCTTTAAGTAGCAAATGCCAAATTTAATGATCCCCCACATGATTTGTTCCAAACTGTATACAAGACTGCCTTATGGCTTTCTGTGGGGCTGTAACTTGACAACATGTGCAAAGTTTGAGTGGTAAGGATCCTATTACAAGATTGTGTAAATAATTATGTTGAGTTTGCACAATAAAGTGCTTCCAACACCACTGAAGTCATAGAATAAACACAACTTATACACTGACATATGTATAGCCTGGTCTTGTTTCAATAGAAGACAAACCAAACTGACAGCAGAGGTCATAATGTGCTTATTTTGAACTTTCATTAGTCTAAAAAGTAGATCAGTCTTTGTGTAAAAAGTGAAATAACAAGAAGCACCTGTTACAATGAACAACTGAATATTTTTACATGTCTACATATCATAGCACCTATGACTATAGTAGCATTTACTGTTTCACTTACCTCAACTGAGGTTTTAAAAATGTTGACGTGTCAATCTAAGTTCATTTTAACAATAAAAGACTCACTATTGTTATATATAATTTTCATGTTAGCTTCAGTTTAAGATCACAATAAATATTTGTGAGCCAACGTCAAAGCCACTCAGACCACTCATCTGTGCTCTATGATGGATTTGCTTAGCTCTCCTTTTTGAATAACTTGGGCTATTTACACCTTGTGAGTAGGTGTGTGCAGTTAACTCAGCAAAATAGGGGGTAGTAGGCTCTAAGAACAACAACCACAAAAATGCATGTGTGTATACATTCAGCACATCAGTCATACAAGTTACAGTAATATTTTTATTAACAGATAAAAATAACATAACAAAATTTTATCCATTTTATCCATATCCAATTTTATCCATTCCATTTTGTAATTTTTTCCATTTTGGATAAAAATGGAATTTATCCAAACTATAAATATAATTACATGCAAATGTCATGATGAATCAGTATCCAGTAATCAACTCATCAATAGGTGTCCTATCACAAGAGATGCAAAAGATTGTGTTGAGTCAAATTTGAAACCCCCTAAGAGCCCTGGACATATTACACCAAGTGTTAGAGCCTGGTTCTGTTATGCACAGCAGGCTGACATTTGTCAGAGCGTAGGCCCTTTTCTATGGAGGAAGACAAAGTTTTTTCTGTACAAAGCAACAAAAGAGGACTGTTGTCTCTATGTATTGTCCAAAATAAAGGAAAATCCCACAATTTCTGCCTGTAAGATGTGCATAGACAAATGTTTTTCTGTGAATTAACAATGACTTCCTTATTTTGGTGTAACTACCAAAACGGCTTAGTCATTGTGTGACTGAAATGACAATACTTCAGTCAGTGTAAATGTTTTAAAAACAGTTTTATGTTTTTAAAACATAAAAATATGTTTTAAGAAGTTTTTGTTAAAACATATCACAATCCTAAATGTGATAAGAATTATCAGGGAGCTATCAGACATGTTTTTTTTAACTTAAACCCTTATCTTTGCTTTCGAGAAAGGGTTTCATCTGAAGCTTAAATCTGAAAGTATTTTGGTAAGTACAATATTATATCACTGTACCAAATGTGTTGCAAGCAAATACCCATCAGAACAGCTTGAAACACAATAAAGAACCTACAAGGTGCTGCATTTAAAATAACGTCTTTTCATTGCCTAACATTATTTCCTTGTAGCAGTTGCAATAACGAGTCAAAAAAAGAGAGACGGAAAGTGTGAGCCTGTATCAAATGCTGGATCTTTAACAAACGGTGCGCACCTTGCAGGTGAAGGGTGGGCTGCAGAGAGAAGCCTACCTGTCTAAGTTTACGTTGAGTTCCGATCCGACAACGCACACTACGTTTGTCGATTTATCATAATCTACTCGGAGAGTCCGTCGATGAGCCATGGGTGCAACCCTCTCGGCTCTACAAGGCGCTGATACAGCTCCGGTAGAAGAAAGCGCAAACGGGTCAGCAGGTTGCGGAGAGGAAAGCTCGACTAAGTCAGCAGTTACAACTGGAGCCACTGGGCGGTGATTGGTCAGAATATAGTCACCCCCCAACCCCTGCCCTTCTCTACGTCCAAACTCTTTATCTCTGACCAGTATGTTGTGCTGATTAAAAAAATAAAAACCTTTAAATGTCGCAATGAAGTTCATCCAGCTAGAAAAACATAATATTGACACCTTTTATAATAAGTAACCGGACTAAGCTCTGTTGTCTCACCTTTCAGTTCAGGCTCTCTTTCGGTCGGATAAAACACGCGCTAACAAGTGTTGCACTTTGAAGCAAATTAGCGGAATTATATGCAAATTAACACAGGCACCTAAATGTGAAGCACATAGTTCTTATTTCCACAGTTAATTAATCTATTTCGCTAATAAACATCAAGTCGGTTTACCTGTTCAAATTTGCCTTTAAAGATGTGCCAACGACATGCACGACGCTCTGTGGATTGTTTGTGTCCAGACGGCATGTTCGGTGATATTCCGCTCCCCCTCTTCTCTTGTGGACAAAAGCTGGAAAACTGGACGCTGAATCAGTTTGGGACATTTTTGGCTACCAAGTTCTCTGGCTCAAAGAAATGCAGTGATGAAAGAAGTGGCTGCTCTGCTTATGGGAAGTGGATATGTAAGAGAGAGGAGGTACCAACTGCGTTTGAAGCCTATTATCTTCATTGTAATTGGAAATGGACTACAATTCTTAGAGTACTCTTTCAAAAGTAAAGGTGAGACTGACTGCCTATTGGTTTGTGAGTGTTCCGCCCACAGGTCATTTTTAAGGCGTAGTTCAAAGCAAGCACACCCTGAACAACAACTCAAACATGTAAAATATCTACACATGCCGACTCAGCATAAATCTCTATAAACAGAATTTATTTAAAAATCAGATATTTGCCCTTATTTGGGTTTCATTTAATTCATAGATACTCCCCTCCCACCCCTCTCTTTCATGGGTGGGAGGGGAGAATGGCACGTATTGGGCCCCTTTCAATGACAAAACATGATGAAAGTAGACAGCAGGGCTTTACCAAGCTTCATCAGTGCGGCTGGGCTCATAACACCAAGCTATGCTGAAGAGGAGCAGTCAGGTTTAAATAATCACACCCAGCTCCCGTTCTAACACAATGATTCTGATCACAGATTACTGATGCATAAAAATGATCTACATCCAACTTGTTTTGAGCAAACAAACAATAATAGACTTGGACAAAATGTAAAGCCATTTGCGAGATCAACAATGTGCTTGTATTAAAGGGTTGGAGGACTAAATAATAATAGCTTCTCTCCCTTTTGAAAATTAAGGTTTGGCTTTTTGTCTCATTTGTATTAAAACTTTCAGAAACAATGATGCATGATGGAAAAATGCTGCAAGACCAACAGCTGTTTAAAAGTGAGTACAATTAATATTTCAATACCAACAGAAGTCATAATAGCTTGGAAACCCAACCTAATCTTTTTTTTAGCTTTGTGAAACAGAAACAACAATGGAACATGCAACAAATAGGGTTAAATGTGCCTTATACAACTGCTGCATAAAAATGTCATGTTTTTATTTCTTCAAGTAATTACTGATCTTGGTTTATTTTTGATTTTTTTGCATTGTCTTATTTCACTGTACTTATTTTTGATGTGCTGTGTAAAACCTTGTTTCTTTATCCTATAAACAAAAATAAACAACATGTGCAAGCGCAACCTTTTTAAACATTACATTATTATGAATTATTATTATTATTATTATTATTATTATTATTATTATTATTATTATTATTATTATTATTATTATTATTATTATTATTTTGTAATGGCAAGTAAACTATGCTATCATTTTAAAGATCTGTTTCTGAAAATATAAATATAAAAATTTGCAGGTTAGATATGTTACATGCAATACCGTCAAAAAATATTACTGTTTTTGCTAAAGCTCTTCTGCCAAACTTTTTTTCTCATAGAACTGGGAAGGTCGCCACTTTAACTCAGCTAGACTACACCCAATCAAATCGTTGACATTCTTTGACGTACTTGACCATTGACCAATAGCGTGCTTGTCAACATGCTGGAATGGGGCGGGATCTTTGCTATCCTTTGTCATCAGCGGCGCATTGTTTTTCTTTTGGGACAGGGTTCCAAAAACATTAGTATAATTTATAGAAAAATATGTTTTTAACGTTTCCGCTGTTGTCTGCAACCAGAAGCCGTCAGAGCATTTATTTTAGGCTATTTCGTTTTTCGGGAAGTGTTGTATTTTTGGGGTCAAACCAGTTTAGCAGTTAGCTGGTTAGCCTGGCGATGAGGCTGTCCTGATTGGAGCAGGACGAATTCCAGGCTATTCGAAGAAGGGAACAAATCTCAGCTACTATGCTTCACGCAAGTTGGATAACATTGGATTACACAATTTATGCTGGGTTTATGACGCTGTGAAGCTGAATTATGTGTTCATTAGACTGAAATAGAACCCCTCGGATAGTTTGTTGCTTTTGTAGCTCTTAAAAGTGCCATTTGAAACGGTCTGTTAGCCACGTAGCTACCTCTCAGTAGGAGGACATTTAAAATGGCGGAAGGTTGGCCCATTCTTCCAGCTCTTGTTGTCCTGCTACTGAGTTTCAGTGCCTGGGTCACAGACTCTTGTCCTGCTACCTGCTCTTGCCCGAAAGGACAAGATGAGGTCCATATTTTGGAATGCAACAGGAAAAGACTGTCCGCTGCCCCCCTGGACGTGCCAGATGGGATATCTCAAGTGTAAGTACACAAGCAGATTTTGTCAGAAGTGTGTTTCAACTAAATCCTCTGCTCTGATTTGATACAAAAACCTTCATAATTGATCATGAAGATGTAAATGCATTTTAATTGAAAGAACCGTCTATCAAGGGCCGTTGTATACAAATATTTTTTTTTAGTTTTTTCAGTTTGAATTAATTTCCTTGTAAACTAACCGATAATTAATGTTGTATATTTAAAAAAAAAAACATTTTAGGTTCTTTATTACTGTTACTGCTTTTAAATTATGTCAACTTTGTTGTCAAACTCTTCAGTTTAAATTTTGTGTTTATCCTTGGTGATGTAAGGTTTTAGAGGTTGTCCTGATTGTTTTTTTTTTTTCCATTCCTATTAGAGAGGTCAGTTCGCTTTGACCATTATGATTCCAATATTGTGTGTAATTTCATTTCAGCACCATGAACCACAACGACCTGGCTGTTTTTCCGTTTTTTGGAAATGTTTCATCAAACATTACCTCACTTTTATTGTGAGTACAGAACTCCTATTATGTGTTCTTCCCCCTTCCTTGGTATAACGACTTTAATTAATTTTCTGCCATGAATGTGTAGCACTACCATTCTCCATCTAAGACCTATTTAAGTACACATTTGATGTAATGTACCATACAGTGCTGTCACATGCTTTGCCACTGCAAAAAGCCTATTATATTTTATTCTTGAGAAAAATAAATGATCTGTAATACATTCATAATCATAGTGAGCAGTTGCTAATCAATTTAATCATTTCTACTTGTGTTTTCATTGATTGCTGAGAGAATAGTGGAAAAACTGTTATTGCCCTTTCTTTTTCTTGTTTTATTTGGATCTAACCAAATCTTCTAAGTCATTTTGTCTTAAAAAGTTATCTTATCCATGAATAAATGTAAACAGGAAAACATCTAATCTTGCTTTTTGACATGCAAAGTCTACAATAGAATTTTAAATTGTATTTGAATTTCAATGTGTGCTATATTGCAATTAGAAAGTCTGCCGGGATGCAGTATTTGGCAGGTAATAATATTTTAGGTGCCTGTTGCTGCTAATGCATTTGGTCTGTTGGTTTGACTAACTGTGTATTACGCCCACAATATAGAATTCTAAAGCTCTTGGAAAGGAAATATGGGATGTTAAATCATAAATGATGATGTTTCTGCAGTACTTGACATATTGTATTGCAATTTCATGTTTTTTTCTAATACTTTAAATCCTGCAATCCCAACATGCTATAATTTATTTAGTTTAATGTAGTAAATATGAAAAGTATAATCCGCTAAATGCCTGGATATGGTCTCAAAAGTTTGATTTGCACTGTTAAAGTTGACCCATTTACTTACTGTATGGAAGACTTGTTCAAGAATATTTTAGTGTCACTTTGTTGAGCCAAATAACTGACATGATGTCAAGTCAATGGGGCCACCACATCCCTCACTATAGAGCATGCTCTCCATATACAAAGGGCACAATTTTCAATACAGTTGGCCCTGGTTTGATTCCTGGGCCTGGACAATTTGCTGCACCTCTATACCATTCTACTTGTCCAGCTATCTATCAAAGAATTATGGTCACAAAAAAATCTTTCACTGATTTAGAAAATAAACGGGAACAAACTTCCTCTGTGAAAGAAAGGACAAAGTACGGTACAAAACTGACTGTTTGTTTTATGGTTCTTATCTGTCAGTATGAAGTTATGCTTAAATCTAGCTTCCTTTTATATTTGAATGATTTTTATACAACTAAGCGGCTGGGCAATAAAATATCTTAAAAAAAGCTTGAAAGAATTCTGTGGAAGTTCACATAAAACAACTTGAAGAGTTTCATAAATATTAAAGATTTTTCTTTCTAATTCATGTAACCTGTCTCCTCAGAAGTTAGAAAAAATTAGCTATTACATCAAACATCTGAAAAATACAGATATTTTATAGGCATCATTAGTCATCATTACTCATTGGGTTTAGTATTGCAGTTTAGTCAAGCTTCATGATAACTTTGAATTGATTGTGACTTGTAATTGTCAATGTTATTGCAGAAAACTGACATGTTTTTGTTTTTAATATAATTCAGAGTCCACAATCGGATCTCAGAACTGTTGATGCATCAGCTGCAACCATACATTTCCCTGGAAACACTGGACCTAACGTCTAATTCTATCTCTGAGCTCAAAGTGGGAGCTTTTCCATCCATCCAGCTCAAATATCTGTAAGTAATAATGCATCATTGAAATGAGCAGTTTATACTGTTCCCCTCAGGACTTGGAGTCATCATTAAACATTAACAACAACTTTTACTTCCTCCTCAATTTCTGTGGATGACAATAGTTGTGTAATCAGTAGTATAAAATATAAGAAAACACTTTAGCGGATGAGTTTAGGTTGAATAGTAACAGTTCTTTGGGGAATGTAAAGCATTTTAAATATCTTAATGAAAAAACTGGATGCACTAATGCTTTTGTTATTAAAGAAATCAGCAATGCATGAAGCTCATTTTACTCCTGAGCAGACCTAAAATAGGTGAGGCATATTTATCCCCTTTAATTTTTTGCTTCAGTGTTTCTGCTTTTGTTTCATCTTTTAGGAATTTGAGTAACAATAAAATCAGCCTCCTAGAGCCTGGCTGCTTTGAGAACATCTCCAGCTCACTGCTGGTACTTCGACTGAACAGGAACAGATTAGTTACGCTGCCAACAAAAGTCTTCAAACTTTCTCAGCTTCAGCTACTGTAAGTATTAAACATTTTTTAGTTCAAACCTGAAATCGTCACCCTCAGAGTGATTTTTATTTTTTATTTTGGTTTGATCAACTTTTATTTCGGCCAATGAATCAAGGTGATAATGCTTGATTCATTGGTAATGCTACTTTCAGTATTCCAGCCATTTAATGAGTTTACTTGATTGTTTTATTTCTGCTTGGCTAAATAAAGCTTTAATTTACTTTCCCAACAGGGAAATGAAACGTAATAAGATCAAGATAGTGGATAGTCTGACCTTCAAGGGACTGGACTCGCTAAAGTCTTTAAAGATGCAAAGAAATGGCATCACAAAGCTCATGGATGGAGCATTTTTTGGGCTAAACAACATTGAAGAACTGTGAGTATAATGCTGTGTATTTAAATTTCAAAACAGTTTAATTACTATTTGTTGTAGAAGTAGCTGTTTGGTTTTGATGGGAAATACTTTTCGTCGTCCGTCCATCCATCCGGTACACACACTCACACCAAAGGAGAATTTAGAGAGAGTAATTAACCTGACAGTCATGTTTTTGGACTGTGGGAGGAAGCCGGAGTACCTGGAGAGAACCCACCATGCAAAGGGAGAACATGCAAACTCAATGCAGAACGACCCCTGTCCAGGAATCAAACCCAAAACCTTCTTGCTGCAGGGCAACAGTGCTACCAACTGCTCCACTGTGCAGCCCTGTGCAGAAAATACTTGTCTCATGGTTTATAAATTATCAGTCTGGAGTTTCTCATGTGAAAATAAATATTATTTCTTTGTTTTTTGTTGTTTTCCCATCTTTCAGAGAGCTGGAACACAACAACCTAACGGAGGTTAATAAAGTTTGGCTGTATGGCCTTCGGATGTTGCGCATCCTGCAGATCAGCCACAACGCTATAGGTGTTATTCGTCCTGACGCGTGGGAGTTTTGCCAAAAACTGGAGGAACTGTGAGTGTGTTGCTATTAAAAACTGAAACCTCTGTGCAGATGAGCAGTCCCACATGGTTTCATCAGCCACTGTTGTATGATTTATTTAATGTTTACTGCCTTTTTTTCGTGCAGTTCATTTAGCAAAGATTAGGTTGTGAAATCGTCTAATTTATGATCATATCTCTTACACAACCAAATGAGGTAAAATTTAAATGGATGGGAATTGTATTTTATGAAATTGGTGTTTATCTTTGCAGAGACTTGTCCCACAATCACCTGACAAGACTTGAGGAGACTGCTTTTGTTGGATTAGGATTCCTGGAGACTCTGAACCTGGGAGAAAACTCTATCAGCCATTTGGGAGAAGGCGTGTTTAGCAGCTTGGCACATCTACGCACCTTGTAAGTACAATGCCCTGTAGCAGTATCGCTTCTAAGAAATGAAATGAAGTTTGCCTATTAAAATCAAGTCTTGGCTTGTTCTTGACCTGCATTCCGACAGATTGCTGACTACAGTAGGTCTGTGTGCTTGTTTTCGTTCCTTATCTGTACTTGTATTCCTGTCATAAATAAAGTTTTTCCTTACAAATTAGAAAAACCATAGAAGCTGCTTTCTCTTTATACACTGCTTTAGTTTCCGTTGTGTGGTAATCCTGCGTTAGTCATTTAATTTGCATTCTAAATCAAATGACTCAGTGTGTAATTTTTCCAAGAATTCCACTCTAGTTATGTATTATCTGTCTTCCAAGTGGAGAAGAAAGTGTTTTTGACAGCCTGAAGAGGTGCTTTAATGATTAGCATGTATTAACGTTTAATGAATGTGGGTTTCTCCTAAGTAGACTCTGATGGATTAAAACTGCAAATGCAATCATAATCAGTCTTTCTAATGGAATATTTGTATTGCCTTGTGAGGGCCCGGTACGTGTCATACATGTGGGATGTGAGAGGGTTCTGCACTTCAGTTGGATGAGTGGCAGATTTAATGGGACAATTACAATATCAACAGCGTTACAACAAAAGTTTTGGAAATCCTGTAGAATATTATGCTAGCCTAATTAAACAAATATGCAATTTGTATTTAAGTACTATTCTGTAACTTATGAAGTGTAGAGGAACTCCTTATTTGATGCAAGTATAAGGTGCTGAAATTAAATATGAAGAGTTTATGTTTTGGTAGGTTTGTCATCCAAAAGCTTTCATTGAAGAGGGGTATTTTACCAAGCCAAGCTTCTTTCAGAGGTGGCCATGCATGAGGGAAGTTAAACAAAAGAGCCTGTGAACCATCCTGCAAACACAAAGCCTCTCTGGGTTTCCAGGAGACCCATGAACTGTGATAAATAGTGATAAACGGAGCCAATTATTTCCTTTCATCAGAAGCAGGGCCACCAAACTTTGACACAGCTTAGAAGCTCGGTGTCTCAAATTGTTAGGTTCGCAACTTTGGCTACATTCACATAGCAGACCTTAATGCTCAATTTTGATAGATGTTTTTGCTGGAATCCGATTGTTTGTGTGTGTGCGTGTGTGTGTGTGTGTGTGTGTGGTCATACATACTCCTGATTAAAATCAGTCTAATTATACTTATCAGGCTTCTGATAAGTATAATTAGACTTCTGATAATAGAAGCAAGTGTAATCAGACTTCTGTGTGCACAGTTTACAACCCCAAAGTGACCTTCATGCACAGAAGAATGTCACACAGCAGCAATCTGATTACGGAAACAATAATGGATACCACCATCTATAAATTTATTTTAAAGTTATTCCAGTGGGAGCCGTCACAAGAAAGCAATAGCATTTTGTGAAACATTGACTGGAATTTGTGTAAAGAAGTATTTTTGTATGGGTTGAAGGCACCTGGAGTGGTCGAATTGCGATTATGATATTTCATAAGTCCAGATTTGTCATAGATTTAATTGTTGTTTATGTCCAGTTTTAGTGTGTCTGGCAGTGACGCATGTCTCATGTCAAAGACGTAAAAGTTGGATAAAATGTCACTTGACCATTTAGACTGCAGGCGCTTTCCAAACAACTGGAAATGTATCTTATTTGGTATTATAATAGTGACACATATTTGATTTATTTATTTTATTTTTTTGCGGACGTTGAAGTTTGAAAAGATTGGAATGGAGTCATTAAAACTGCTGTGTGATTGTTGCCTAGAGTTGCTATTACTGGCAACTCTTGGGTTGGAAAGACTAATTTATAATGTATTTACATAAAAAATGTTTTAGATGTTTAGCACATTTGACCTATAATGTGTGATATGACTCTTTGTTTTTCAGAGATATTCGCAATAATGAAATCTCATGGGCCATCGAAGACTCCATTGCTGTATTTGATGGAATGAAGAAGCTGAACACACTGTGAGAATGGATTTAAATATGGCTGTGTGAAATTGTAATCTACTGCTTGCATGCATGCATATTGTTGGAATGCCTTTCATTTAGACAAATGACCTTCTTGCATGTTATTTTTTAGTGCTTCAGGCCTTTCATTAGCGTTTTAGTGATGGATGTTATCAATCTAACACATAGTTGTTTATTTATAGTACTGTAAAAAAAGGGTTTGCCCTTTACATATTGGTTCTATTATAGCTGATTTTGTCCCAGTGAAAGGATTCTGATAATAAAAACTATTATTATAAGAAAAAGACAGGCAGAGTAAATGGAAATGGATTGTGTTTTTTTTTTATTTATTATAGGATAAAACCATTCAGCCCAATCTGATAGTATGTGAAAAAGTAGTTTGTTAGAGTTCTGGAGTGTAGCTAACGTGTTTAGATTAATGTCCCAAACTGATGCTGGCTGGATAATCTTTAGGATTTTCAGGTGGAAAGTAGTTTGTTTAGCCAAATACGTGGTAGAGCTTTGGCTTTTATTTGGTTAGCAGCAAATAACTCTCTTGAACTCTCTTGTGGATGCAATTTTTTTCTAGTTTTTTTTTTTTTTTTTTAATTGTAAGTATCATCTGAGCTAAGTGAGGCTACCGATGATTAATGGTATTTTTTTATTTTTTTTTTTAAACCTTATGGATGTGTATTTGACATTCTCTTGGAGTAATTTTGGTAGGATAGTCACTTCTTGGAAGATTCATTCCTGTTTAATTTTTTCTCCATGACGTTCACTGTGGTTTATTAAAGCCCCACAACCTTAGAAATGGTTTTGTAATCCTGTCTAGACACACACTTCCTCTTTTCATATCTTTTAGTTGAACATGATGTATTGCTATTTGAGATCTTTCAATCTACTTCTTGTTGTGAGCTAGGTTCTATTTTAGTAATACCATAATTATGCAGGTCAGGCAATAATCACACTATTTTTGTACAAAGGGCTGGTTGGTTTGGCAAACTGTGTTTTGAACTCTGTTTGATATTACAATTTGTTGATCTTAAAAACTTAAATGTGGCAAAATAAATAAAATCTCTGTCAGGTACCAACACTTTTAACAGCACAATTTACTATGTCTATAATACATTTTTAATTTATAGCCATTTTATAGCCCGAACAAGTTGACTGACCATGAAATGCTGTTCAGGTTTTTTAAACTAACCTTCACAAAAGTTGCAGACTATGTTTATCAATGTGTAAGACAACTTAAGAAACTGTTAAAAAAGTATGACATGAAATTACTTTATTTTGCAGAAATTTGCAGCGGAACAAAATCAAATCAATCACTCAGAAGGCATTTGAGGGGCTGGTTGAGCTGAAGGAGCTGTGAGTTACATCATTAAACTTTGTCTTTGTGTCTAGTACTGATAATTCCTACAAATGTGTTGTTAATGACAGATTATATTTATCAGTAAGTTTGTCTTAGAATTATGTAATTTTAGTAAATCCTGATATAGCTGAGATCAAATCTCTAGTTAAAGGCTCTAATCCATATTTCTGTCTTGTCTGCAGGGACCTTGGCAAGAACGGCATCATGTCCATACACCCTGAGGCACTTTCCCATTTAGAACTTGAAGTATTGTACGTACGCCGAAAGCTTAAGTGTTAGGTTTTGTTAAGCTTACATACAACAACGTTTTTTTTTTTTTTAATGTTGTTTCTTAAACTGATTTTTAAAAATGAAATTAGATTACTTATAAAACACAGATTTACTTTTTGTTTTGAAGTTAGAGATGTGTTTATTTATTTTCAGGTACATCTTGAGCTGACATAGCTCCCTGTTAACAACTACATCCTCTATTCAAAAATACTGCAGAAATATTTCTTCCTTTTTAGAGGTTTTGATCAGCATCTTTTTGGAGTCTCTTAAGACTTTGCATAAAGTACCCTAGATGCTGTGATGACAGCAATAAAAGTAAGATGAAAGTTTTTGTAAATGTATGAAGTTTGTCAATTTTTCTGTTTTGCTTTCCCAGTGTCCTGAACTCCAGCAGCCTGCTGTGTGACTGTCATATGCAGTGGCTGGGTCCTTGGCTGACCGAAAGCCAATTCCTTCAGCCTGTCTCTGCTGTCTGTGCCCATCCTGCTAGTCTACTTGGTCGCAGCATCCTTTCAATCAGCCCAGAGGAGTTTGTTTGTGGTCAGTTTGAATATTTAAATTCTCAGAAATACGCAATGAATTATAAAAATGTTGCAAAGAGATCCTTGTCTAGGTTTGGTGTTTTTGTTGAGGTATTTGGAATATTTAAAATTAAAAGCCAATTAATACAATGTGGTAAGTATTTTATTCTGAGAAATATATTATTCAAGAGTTCTATAGGAATATTGTTAATATAGAAAATATTTCCCATTTTCCTCTTTCTCCACTGTAGATGATTTCCCCAAGCCTCAGATCACTACCCACCCAGAGACCTCTGTGGCTTTGAGGGGCAACAACATGACTCTGAGCTGCGTTGCATCCAGTAGCAGCGACTCGCCGATGACCACGGCGTGGCGGAAGGATGGGGAGGTTCTCTATGATGCAGAAGTGGAAAACTACGCCCGGTATCAGGATGGACAGCTCATCTACACCACGGTGCTTCATCTCCTTAATGTCAACTTCACTGATGAAGGGCTTTACCAGTGTGTTGTCTCCAATCACTTCGGCTCCAACTACTCAAACAGGGCTATGCTGACGATCAATGGTGAGACCTTGTCTGCTTTTTCATGAATACTTTTAACATCTGTTTTTAGTAATGTACTGATTAATATCTGTATTGGTCTTGATATTGAAGAAACAAATTCTAGATTGAGTATCGGTGGCAATGTGCCTGGCCCATAACGGCAGATCTATTCAAAGTAATTCTATGCTTTATCCTCTGATCTTTATTACTTATTGTACATTGGCTGTTATGCTTCTTATTGCACTGACTGAACAAATTAAAGTTGAGTTGTTTTTTCAGGTTTGACCAAGCTTGTGAAGCTTTTGATGTCTTTAAGGATGCTGTACTGGTCCACAGTAATCAAATACATTTGTTATTCAGCACATTTACGTCTGTGTTTAAAAAAAAAAGTCAATTCAGCACAGGTTTTATGTATTGAATTGTATAGGCCAATTCTAAACTTCAGATATCTGTATTGGTATCAGAAGTGGAAAAAGTGGGATGGTGCATCCCTATCTGTTATGCAGTTTTCTAGAAAAAGTATTAGTCTTAGAAACTTAGTCTGCACTACCTTAGTAAGGATTGTGCTACTGTGATTTAACTGAGCTGCAATTAAAATAATTACTTAAAAGATTTTAGGAGAAGTATCAGCCAAAAGATTTCTTGATAATAGACCCTAACCCCAGATTCCCCTCTGCTTTTCAGAGATGCCCTCCTTTCTTAAGACTCCCATGGATCTGACAATTCGCACTGGGACGATGGCTCGGCTTGAGTGTGCAGCAGAAGGTCACCCTTCTCCCCAGATAGCTTGGCAGAAGGATGGAGGCACTGACTTCCCTGCTGCTAGAGAGCGCAGGATGCACGTGATGCCCGATGATGACATCTTCTTCATCGCTAATGTGAAGACAGAAGACATGGGAGTGTACAGCTGTACGGCTCAAAATGCAGCTGGCAGTCTCTCAGCTAACGCCACTCTGACCGTCCTGCGTGAGTCATGCTCCTTATCAGCAGAGAGTATAGCTGTTCCTTTTTTTTCTGGTTGGACATTTCCCCTCAAATTGGATGCTTGTATATATATGTCACTTACTAGAAGCTCTTATTTGTTACTACCTTGCCAGATTGAGATGGTGATGCCATAAGAGAAAACCTTAACATGTTTTTTATTCGCAAGTTTCATGGGTTATGGGTGGTTGAAATTTTTGAAAATGCTTGAATTTCAATATGATGTTTTCAAGTGCTTGATTTGCGTATAAAGTTTTTGAGTAATTTAGTGAACATTAATTAAAGTTGAACCCAGATATCTTCACCTAATAAGAGAAACATGTTTTCTCACTGTCAGAAGTCAAATCAGTGTAAACTTTTCTTGTTTAGATGACGAGAAAAGCTGTTTAAACAAGATAAGCTTTGCTAACTTTTCTAGGTACAAAGATGTACCAAAATGATCTAAATTTAGGCAATTTAGAGAATCACCTTAATTATTTCAAATTGCTGAATGCCATAATACCTAGCAAGAACATTTTTTACATCTTTTTTGTATAACTTTCTTTATATATTTAGCATTTAATTTGAGCAGGAAGGTCATTTATTGTTTCATTTGTTTGGATTTTTTCAATGTAATGAATATTTATTATTCCCAATGGCTTACAGACTAATTTAATTTATACATTATGTAAATTATGTAAATTAACACTAACACACATTTTTCATGTTAAATTAGTGTTTTATTCCCTGAGCAGTTAGGTATGTAGTGTGTGTTTGTGTGTGTGTGTGAGAGAGAGACATTTCAAAACATAAACTTTTGTTGTATTTTAGTTTACATTGTCCCTGCTGTAGAACATTAACAAGTCATAAATTATGTTATAGCGAATAGAAACTGTCTTTGTTTTAGTTCATTTGTATTGCTTTTATTTAATGTCCAAAATGTGGAAAGGTTTGAAAACTTTCCTTAGAAATGCTTGAAAAGTGCTTGAATTTTACTGTGGGAAAAGTGTGTGAGGCTTGTATTCAGATCCTCCGGACTACAGTATCTCTATGAATCACTATTTTAATGACTGAACTTGTTAGAGTTTTCCAGTTTTCCAAGTATAGAGTTTATACTTTTTTGGTATAAAAAGTGAAGTTACAAACTTCACTTTTTATACCAATCAATTCCAAAACTTAATCAGTCCTCCTCTTTTCCAGAAACTCCATACTTTGTGCGGCCATTAGAAGACCGAACAGTGGCATTTGGTGAAACTGCAGTGCTTCAGTGCATAGCTGGAGGCAGTCCCGCTCCCCGACTCAACTGGACCAAAGACGACGGGCCTCTCATGCTCACAGAGCGTCACTTTTTTGCTGCAGCCAATCAGCTCCTCATCATAGTTGATGCTGGGCTAGCTGATGCTGGGAAGTACACCTGCATCATGTCTAACACCCTGGGTACCGAACGCGGCCACATCTACCTCAGGTTCTCAATGTCACCCAACTGTGACACACCAGTAGGGACACACCACGAGAACTGGGTCACTATGGGGATCGTGGTAATTGTTGTTGTGTGCTGTGTGGTCGGGACGTCACTCGTCTGGGTCATTGTCATTTATCACATGCGCAGGAAGAATGAGGACTACAGCATCACCAACACTGGTTAGTCATTTTTTGAAATGCCGTTAAATGAAGGCAGATACAGGATTAAAGGGGACCTATTATGCAACATCTACATTTGCATGTTTTTGTACTTCTGTTTTGATCTCAACTGCTTTTAAAATCAACCAAAGCATTTAAAAAATAAAAACCACCTAGCCATTTTTGGCAATAGGCTAACTGTTTCAAAAACTTTGGGAATGTAACGTCAGAAATCATCTGGCCCTGGCCCTCATCTGCGTGTACTTGCCAGTATCAACTGGGAAAGCTGGACTTACAAATTCCAGATAAGTCTAGCCTGGTACCTAGCAACCCAAACTGAACTACTGTACAATGGGTGTGTTTTGTTGTTGACTTGATATCCAGAAACCACCTGCTTCTTCTTGTTGGTTGTGCAGGAGGGTCTGCTAATGCTTTTCAAAGATATATGGTTGTATAATTGTGCATCTATTTGCACCCTTTTAACTTGAAATGTAAACGTTAAGTGATGGGGTGTGGTCAGTAGAAGTTTATTTAAACTTAAAGTGATAAGAAGCCCTAAACCAGAACTGACCAGACTAAAATCCAAAATCCAAAAATGACTGTGCAAAAAATGTAATGAGCAAGTTTTATCAAGTTCATAAACCCATCCTAATCTCTAAGGGAAGCATAGGAGGTCACCTTTAAAGCTTTACTCAGCCAGCAAATAAGATGTTTTGCCATTAAACTAATATTTACCTGCTTGGGCACCACTGAGCACACTGTTTGAACACATGTCTTTGTTACAGATGAGATGAATTTGCCAGCAGATATCCCAAGCTACCTGTCCTCTCAGGGTACTTTGTCAGAGCCACAAGAAGGCTACAGTAACTCTGAGGCAGGTAGCCACCAGCAGCTCATGCCTCCACTCTCCAATGGATACATTCATAAGGGCACTGATGGTATGTACTCCATTTAAATCACAGCAGGATACAGTCAAACCTTTTTTCTCAATTGCTGATGTTTGTTTTGTAGGTTTGTTGTTGACATTACAAACATGTTACCATATTTGTATGCATGATTCTTGGGGTAAATGCAGTTGAACTCCTGTTCCTCAGACATGTTTTGTAATGTAAGTTGCTTGGAAATTCTTAAGAGCTATATCATTTGTTGACACAATTTGGAGTAAATTGCAGACATGATTCATTTACTTGTTAGTTGACATAAAACAGCTGGTTCCACTGAAATTGTTTTAGGAGTATCGGCGTAAAAGGGCTTGAATGCAAATACTCAACACATTGAAAACATTTCAGAAATTATGCAAAAGAATTGTTCACAGCTTAAACTGTGAACTACTTCTTTACTTATCAACATGATAAAATAAAGAAGTATAAAGTGTTTGTTCATCACAAAAATGCCAATCAAGCACATTAGATTTTCTGGGTTTTCTTCACCACAACATAATTTGAAAAAGTTCAAGGTTAAATACTTTTGGAAGTTGTTTGCCATAACTTGTGACTAAATCTCCCAAGATCTGACTTAAGTACTGCATGAGTAGATAAGAAATAATAGCTCTGTCTAGTTTTTGTTTGGGCTCAATGAACATTTTCATCTCAAGAAAACATGTTGAGATGATAAATAATACATAAGTAAACAAAAGGTTTTCTAAAGAAACCCTCCTGGCAAAACAAAACAAAATTTTAGAGGCTTTTTTTTAAAAAAAGAACACAGCTTCTCAGATGTACCTTTTTAATGTGATTTGAGATACTCTCATGTATGTCAGAGACTTATGTCTGTTGTTGTGTTTTGGATCATATCCCCTGCAGAATGAAACTGTAACTAATTATTATGTTTGTCGCAGGAGTGTGCTATGGAGACAGTGAGGTGGAAACTGAAGGAAACGGGATGCTGCACTGCAAGATAGGCTCTCTGTTCACCGGCCGAAGCAGCTTCCATCCTGGCGAGTCTCGTGAGGGATTAGCAGGAGTCTCCTCTGGTTTGTCATTATTTTATTACTTCTATTTGTTTTTAAATTGTCATGTTTCCACTCTGAAAAACCTTTGAATTAGGGGTCAACATTTATCATATTGTTACCAGTTATGGTGAAAAAATTCTTGACATGATAAAATGTTTTATTTATCTTTGGCTTGAATTCCATTTCCTGATGTTTCACAAAAAATATGACAGAAATGTTATCTTTAGTATTTTCTCCACTGTTCCATGAGAGCATCAATAAAATCTAAAATATTATTAAGTTCACTTACCTTGTGTAGTTTAGTGATATAAATCACATATTTAAGTAACTGTTGTCCTAAAGAAACCAATTTATAATGGGAATGCTCTTCAAGAGCAATATTAGTGGTGCTAGGAATACCAAGGCTGTGCAGAGACCTTTGTAGGGGCAGGGGTTCAAAGTTTAAAAGGGGCTCATTGAATAAAATCTTAAAACACCGTACAACAACATAGCAACAACCCATATTAATCAAGAATCTAATTAGATCCTACTATATTATTGCCATCATGTGGGGACAATGCAAAGCAAACTGTTGTTTTCCCCAACAGTTATAATTTTGCTGTTTCTGCTTCTGACAGTCCTGGAGGGCTGTGTTGATCTGAGACTGTAGGTGTTGAACAGACCATAAGAGAGAAGGTCCCTGGTTATGAAGTTATAAAATAAGCAAATTTGCTGACATTTTACTAATTAAAACCTAATAATATCTATTTAAGATCTAGAACATCTTGCAGGGCTTCCGCGCAGTAGTAAATTAAATTAGCTAAAAGGTAGTAAACGGAAACAAATAGAATTAAAGCTGCAAGCAGCCTCAAACGGCCCCTCGCAGCTCAGCACCACTCCAGCCTATTGGCGCGAGGATTCCTGCACAGTTGCCCACTTGTCAATGCAGATGCTCTCATGCACTTCCCGCACCGGTGTCCAATGTGACCTTTCTGTCTGATGAGGTGTTACTTCTCTGAGAACTCAATTTCTCAATCAAACTCTTTGTCACTGGTGGAGTAATACTGACCCCTACTGGCAAAATACTGATGTCGTTATTCATCATCTTTGTGTCAAATTGCATCAGGCAGTTTTTTTTATGCAAGTTATTTCTCTGAAAACTCCATTTCTCAGTTGGTCTCTTTGTCTTTGGTGGAGTAGTACTGACTCCTACTGGCGAGTAACTGAAATTGTTGTTAAACAGTGACTGCTGATGAATAACAAATGCTATATTGTTTTAAAATATGTAAAATTTTGCGCAGTCGTGAGGCAAAATTTGAGCTAAAACAAAACTGATTTAATTTCAACAAATCAAAAACGTTAAAGTTGGCTATTAAATAGTCCGCTTTATTCAAAATAGTTTGTTTTGAAGATATTTACATCTGTATCGGCTGCAATACTAAAAAAAAAAAATTCTAATCCATAAGGGCAGTTCTATTCAGTCTAATTCTATAATCTGTGGTTTATTATTCATTTTACATTATATTTAGAATAATTAGACTTTCTGAACCTTTTCAGATAAGTTTTGTTGTGGTTCACTTTCAAATTGAGAACAGACGAGTAATTAAAATGTAGAAATATTGTAAATATATAATATATATGTGAATATACTGTGTATAAATATTTAAAACCTGATGTGAGCTCAAAGTGCGACGCTACAGTTAGCTTACCAAAAGATTGTGTTAAAAAATAACAGTGGATAAATGGGTTAAGACTATTTATACCACAGGAGGTACGGAAAGCCACAAATGCAAAAATTCTATCATGTAGAAATCTATTGTTAATTTCTTCACGTTAAATTAAGAAAAACGTTTATATTATATAATTACTTAGTCATTATTTCAGCTTGACTCTTGCAGAACTGATCTGATCAGATTTGCATGACTGTTACTTCTGATCGTTTCCATAGCAATGATCAGAAGCAAGACTTTGCTAAATACAAAAGTCCAGTGAGCTCAATGATGAGGTCATAGATCACATCATATATATCACAATAGATCAAAGAAGTTCTAAACCTTGCACGACTTGCGCGCCAACATTGAGGACACAAAGTTCCAATAGAAACCAGAACCTGCAGCGCCCAACATGAGGAGGTGTTCCAGCAAAATCCAGTTTCGGAGCCAAAGACGGGACAACTTCCTTGACTCGCCCAACAGATCAGACACTGAATGCATGGACGACGATGTGACGAAAACGTGGTTATTGCTGAGACAGCAAGAAGAGCTGAGGGAACCTGACCTAGAACAGCAGATGGAAGCCCAGGCTGGTCCTGGATCATTTCTGGCAGGGCTCCAAGACCCAAAGACTGATTTGAATGAAATGAAAAATCTTCTAGCAATCTCTTTGCTAGAAAAGCACTTCTTACAGGAGGAGTTGGAGAAACTGAGAGATGACTCCGACATAAATTCAATTAAACAGAAACTGGAGGAAGAACGATCCAAATGCATTGAGTTGGAACAGAAGGTCAATGATGCCATAAAATTAGGAGTTGAGGATTCTCCTTCACAGTCACCAAAACCACCATCCTCACAACCTACAGAAAAACATAAAGAGACTCTTTGCAACGGCTTTCTGGAATGGCTTTACAATCGTTTTGGAGTTGATATCGAAGACTTCGGCTTCCAGCCAGAGACAATTGTGGAAACAGAGGAGCCACTAAAGGCTAGGAGGCTGACTGAAAATATGAGACGCCTCAAAAGAGATTTCAGACCTGTGACAAACTTCATGGGGAACCTGTCTGCCTTAGCCAGCTGGTACTCTGTGTCCACATCTGCCATTGCCTTCATTGTGTACATGTATGCAGCGTGGCATGGGTGGATCATCCCGATGTTCCTGTTCCTCGCAATTCTCCACCTTTCCTTGAATTATCTCATTTCTAGAAGCTGGAGGATCGTACCTGAAGTGTGTGAGCCATTGGAACCCCCAAAGGAGGACTTGACTATATCTGAGAAGTGCCAGTTGGTTTTCGATGTTGCTCAGAAAGCTCAGAATCTTATTGGAAAGATTGCTGACATCCTGGAGAAGATAAAAAATCTGTTCATGTGGATCCAGCCAGAATTGACTCTAAAGCTCTACGTGGCACTGTGGGTGATTTTTATCACCTCATGCCTGTTACCTTGCCAGGTGCTGGGCTTCATCACAGCTGTTTATGTAGGTATGAAGTTCTTCATATTTGACTTCATCTTCAAAAATTGCCCGGAGCTGCAACAGCGCTTTGACACCTCCTTCATCATCTGGACCAACTTACCCACTGACCTGCAGCTGAAGGAAAGCAGCAACACTACCCGCAGCAGACAGGTTGCCACAACAGAGACCCAAGGGAGCGTTTGTCTTCACGGGGTCTGAATGTTCTCCAAGTCCATTTCTCCAAGTTCAGGGTACTCTGGCTTCCTTCCAGAGTCCAAAAAGATGTCTGTTGGTTTATTTGGCTTTTCTAGTTTACCTTTACCCCATGTTTTCTCCCCTCTCTTTTGCTTAAAGTAGTTTTGGCCAACACTACTTTTAGCAAACGTCAAACATATATTTTTCTGATTAAATTTTATAAATATCAAAAAGTAGTTTGCAGGTTTCTCTCCAGGCACTTCGGCTTCCTGCAGTCTGAAATCACGACTGTTGGTTTAAATGCCTTTTCTGGTTGACCTTTGCCCTGTGTCTTCTCCCCTCTCTTTTGCTATAGTTTTTTCCACTTGAACCAAATGTCAAAAAAAAAAATAAATTGTGATTAAATTTCATATATATATACTGCTCAAAAAAAATAAAGGGAACACTCAAACAACACAATATAACTTCAAGTACATCAAACTTCTGTGAAATTAAACTGTCCACTTAGGAAGCAACACTGATTGACAATCAACAATGATTTTGTTGTCAGCACATTCAACTTTGTACAGGACAAAGTATTCAATGAGAATATTTCATTCATTCAGATCTAGGATGTGTTATTTGAGTGTTCCCTTTATTTTTCCCTTTATTTTTTTTAGCATATATATATATATAAATACATATATGCATACGTACATACATATATGTACATACATACAAATATATATGTATGTACGTATGTATGTATGTACGTACGTACATAGGTACGTACGTGTACGTATGTATGTATGTACGTACGTACGTGTACGTATGTATGTATGTACGTACGTACGTGTACGTATGTCTGTATATATAGGCTAAAATCAAGGTAACAAGGAGAGAAGTGAACTAACTATCAGAGCTCCACGGGGGTGCAAAGAAAAGACCAATACCCAGAAAGTACAGGCAGAAGCCCATACCTGAAGCACTCGAAACTGCCAAACAGAGGCTCCAAGCCTTGGCCAGCCTCCTAAAGAGATACACAAGGGAGAATTAATTCCGGAAGGATTAACCTTCTCCACTCAACCAGCTAAGGTGTACTCTCAATGGCAGGGTAATAATAACAACAGAGCAAACCCACCAAGGCTGGAGACTGAACAATACTGGAAAGGCATATGGGAAAGGGAGGCATCCCACAACAGCAATGCACAGTGGTTGATCTCTCTACAAGAGGACCATAGAAACCTCCCTGAGCAAGCCTTGGTAACCATCACTGTGACAGATGTCCAAGAAAGAGTCTCAGGTATGAAAAACTGGACAGCACCAGGGCCTGACATGATCCATGCCTACTGGCTAAAGAAACTCACTGCCCTCCATGAGCGACTGGCAGCCCAAATTAACCAGCTGCTACAAAGTGGGACTCACCCTGAATGGTTAACTGAAGGACGGACAATCCTAATCCAGAAGGATCCATCAAAGGGTCCAGTCCCACCCAACTACCGACCAATAACCTGCCTCTCCACAACCTGGAAGCTCATGTCAGGCATCATAGCGGCCAAGATAAGCAAACACATGGATAAACACATGAGCATGGCACAGAGCTCACTGACTCCTCTGTAAACAGCAGAGGAGTCAAACACCAACTCCTTGTAGACCGCACAGTTGCCCGAGACTGCAAAACCTGACACACCAACCTGTGCATGGCTTGGATTGATTACAAGAAAGCCTATGACTCAATGCCGCATACTTGGATCATTGAATGCTTAGAGATGTATAACATCAACAGGACTCTGAGAGCCTTCATTGCAAACTCAATGAGGCTGTGGAAAACCACCCTTGAAGCCAACTGCAAACCACTTGCACAAGTGTCCATCAAATGTGGCATATACCAAGGAGACGCTCTGTCCCCGCTACTGTTCTGAATAGGCCTGAACCCCCTCAGCCAAATTATCAACAAGACTGGCTACGGATACTGACTCAAAAATGGGGCCAACATCAGTCACCTTCTCTACATGGTTGACATCAAGCTGTACGCCAAGAGTGAGCGAGACATCGACTCACTGATCCATACCACCAGGATCTACAGCACGGACATTGGGATGTCATTCGGAATAGAGAAGTGGGGTCGGCTGATCACAAAGAGGGGGAAGGTGATCCGCACAGAAGGGGTCTGACTCCCAGAAGGAACAATAGCAGACATAGAGGACAGTTACAAGTACCGAGGTATACCACAAGCAAATGGCAACCTTGATGAGGTCACAAGGAAAGGAGCCACAGCTAAATACCTCCAACGAATAAGGCAAGTCCTGAGAAGCCAGCTCAATGGCAAGAACAAATCCGTGCGATAAACAGCTATGCCTTGCCAGTAACCAGATATCCTGCTGGTAATAATTAGCTGGCCAAAGGAGGAGATAAAAGCCACAAATATTAAGACTAGAAAACTACTAACAATGCATGGAGGGTTCCATCCCAAATCCAGCACCCTGAGACTGTACACGAGCCGCAAGGAAGGAGGCAGAGGACTAGTGAGTGTGAGAACCACTGTCCAGGACGAAACAACTAAGATCCATAAATACATCAGGGACAAAGCCTCAACAGACAATGTGCTCAGTGAATGTCTCAGACAACAGGGAACGGAGGTTGAGGTGCCAGACATACCATCATGGGAGGACAAGCCCCTACAAGAGATGTACCACCAGCAAATGACCGAAGTGGCTGATATCAGTAAATCCTACCAATGGCTGGAAAAAGCTGGACTCAAGGACAGCACAGAGGCCCTCATCCTGGCCGCCCAGGAACAGGCCCTAAATACCAGAGCAATAGAGGCCCAGATCTACCACACCAGACAAGACCCAAGGTGTAGGTTGTGCAAGGAGGCCCCTGAGACAGTCCAGCACATAACAGCAGGGTGCAAGATACTGGCAGGGAAAGCGTACATGGAACGACATAACCAAGTGGCAGGCATAGTGTACAGAAACATCTGTGCAGAATATGGACTGGAAATCCCGAGATCAAAGTGGGAAACACCCCCAAAGCTAAGATCCTGTGGGACTTCCAGATCCAGACAGACAGAATGGTAATGGCGAACCAACCAGATATTGTTGTAGTGGATAAACAACAGAGGAAAGCCGTTGTGGTAGATGTAGCAATACCAAGTGATTGCAACATCAGGAAAAAGGAGCACGAGAAACTGGAGAAATACCAGGGCATTAGGGAGGAACTGGAGAGGGCCTGGAAGGTGAAGACCACAGTGGTGCCTGTGGTCATCGGGGCCCTTTGGGCCACATTTGGAGCGTTTGGAGCAATGTTGTAGCCATTGCTCCAAACTGTACATCAGGGACAAAGCCTCAACAGACAATGTGCTCAGTGAATGTGCTGAGCTCAGTGAAGCTCCCAGGCCTCTGGTAGAGGACCCGAGCTCAGAGGATAAGAACCACCCGCGGTGGGTGAGAAGGGAATTTTTTTTTATATGTATATATGTGTGTATCAGACATCCTGATGTAAACTTATCAGGATGTCTGATATAAAGACAGACATTCTTTGTATCTTTGTATCAACTGGGCATTTACCAGCCTGATTAAGTTAAAGTCAGAAGTTTTCTCTGCACCGAAGCATTTCTGTGTTTCGGGCGAGGCGGGTTTTTTTCCCACTATTGCGAGGACAATTATGAGAATATAAATAGAATCAGTTTTTCTAACATCGTCAGATCTACGTTTTAATTCACAAACCAGTGTATGAAAAAATATTGTTGCCCATAATTTGATAGTTAGAGGGCACAGATCTGCCCTCCTCCTCACCATGGACCCAGTGTCTGAACACTGGCCCTGTGCCACTGCCAGGCGTAAATGATTGTTTTGTCTTACAACATGGAGGCAGAGAAACTGAGTCATTATTAGACTGAGGGCAGCCAGACTAGTCTATTTTGCTAAATTATTATATTTAGCTAAATATTATTGCAAAAGAGTTAGGGTTATGGTTAGACCTTCTGACATACAGATAAAAACAATAAATAAAAAAAAAGAACTGAAAAACGGCACTAGGGGCATCAAGCAGGGGCTCAAGCTCCCTTTTCCCCCTACTCCCTTCAACCCCTCTGCACATACCTGATGAATTCTGTGGTATGCATTTACAGCCACACAGTTACCAAAAAGAGACAATAAATAGATTTTAATCAACATTTTTATTGATATTGCAATAGTGCCACCAAATATTGTGACCAAGTCACCCAGCCCTATTGTGAACTTCCTTCATGTTCTTGCTTGCACATTGAGGTGTTACTTTTGTATCCTTAAAACATTTTTAGCTTTTCTATGATTAAAAGGCCAAAAATAATAAACATGTAATTAAATTCAGCAAAATTATAAATATTAAAAACACTCTTAGCAAACATCAGTTTGTACATTTTTAATTTTTTATTTCTTGCAGAAATGGGAACATTAAAGAATTAAGAATTGTGTACTTGAGACTTCCTGGAAAATCATAATCAAATCAAATGTCCAAATTTACTCTTGAACTTAAAAAAGGAAACCAAAGTAATAAAGAAAAGTTAAGTGCAACAATAAAAATGATTGTTTTGTCTTACTAGGTGGTGCAGGTCCTCTTGTCATCTGCTCTGATTGCTACGACAACGCCAACATCTACTCTCGAACACGAGAGTATTGCCAATATGCATATCTCGGGGAGGACGATCCACTGGACAGGGCCCTGCCAGGCGTAAAGGACGGCCTTGGAGATACCCACCCTGAGGACACAGCACTGGACAGCCTCATGCACAACAACCACACTTCTGCAAAGCAATATGTTAAAGGTAAGACATCAAACAAAAGGTGAAGTTTTTTATACTTGCACAAAAAAATAAAATTACCATCACCTGCGTATAATCTACAAATACAAAGTGGTTTTTAAGGAAAGTGGCTATTAACAACCCTGCAGAAGCACAGATTAGACTGCACCAAGCTTGTGTTTATATGCTGTAAGAACATTGTGGTCATTGATTTCACAAATCTGCAGAGGATATTTTCCATTGACCTGCTAAACCCAAAGGTGAAGCCACAATACTGCTTGTAGATATTATATTGACTTTCTGGATATTTTCCTTTCAGTTGCACAAGTACAGAACACAGATAAAGAAGACTATTTATGCATATAAATGTTTTTCTCTGCTTTCTTAAGAGATTTTGAGCCAAAATATTACAAATTGCTGAAAAAATACAAAATCTTACAAAGTATTTTGTGTAGTCTCTAGTGCACATTTCTTATTAAACTTAAAATTTAACAAAACTAACTTGCAAATACTTTTTCACAAAGATATTAGAGCTTGTTTTGAGTCAATAGTTCTTGAATATTAATAAAAATTACTAGTTCTACTGATTATTTAACTTATGTCAAAACATTTTTTCCATGTTCTAAGTGACATAATCTGCCAGTGGAACTAGTACTTTTTAAATCTACAATCAATTTAAAATATATTTTCTTAAAGCAGGCTAGTATATCTTGCTGAAAAGTTACTTATGAGTAAGTTTTATCCTATTTCAAGTCTAAGGTATTTGCAGTAGAAACTAAGAAAAAATACTTAAGATTTTGTGTCCTTGCAGCATAGGGAAAGAGAATCATTTTGGTGATGAGATGAAAAGTTTTCTGGTTTTTGGCTATTTGTAGATTCGCTCAGCAGAACGTCATGGAGAGAAGGTGAAGATCCATCATCAGTATCTCAACCTGGAGCTTCCCGTCTCTCAGTAACATTACACAGGACACCTGCTCTGACCTCTGCTGCTGACAGGGCAGTAGAGCAGAGTGAAGCAGTGGCTAACTACTTCCCCAGGCAGCCCACCCAGGACCACAGAAGTGCCTATAATAGGACTAACCCACAGGACCATAGGGCTCCCACATAGGCTCTTTAAATTTAGGCAATGTTTTTGCCTCAGACTTGTTTCTGCACCTCCTTACCTTTTCCATCCTTACCTTTACCCACTACCTCCAAAGAGATTCCTTACTTTCTGCCAAAGATGCTCTCTTGTATGTTTACATTCCCCAGCTCAACTCACATTCCTCAGCTCAACTCAAGAGGACAAGCTAATGTTCTGTACTTCAGAAAGACTGATTTCTCAGACAGGATTAATTAAAATAACCTCTTTCCAGACATCCTCACCTCAGGAGGAGGCCGCCTCATCTCTTCATTCTAGCTATTCTTCTGTCCAACAAAAAAAGAATGAATGTATGCTTAATGGAACCAAGTTGGACGCTGCCAGGCAGGACCACTTCTCTGAGGCAGCTGTGCCTCAGCATTTCTGGTACCAGTTGCAGAGTACTCCACGTCTTAAGAAGAAAACACTAAGCCCTCCTTTTCAAGTGGAGGAGAAGAGGGTAATTAAAGAGAAAGATGTAGTTCCCTGACCAGCAGTATTCAGTTGATAACATTGGAAAGACTCTTAAAGCCTTACCTCTCATGTTTCCGCAGCCATTCTGACCGACTCTTATGCAAATTCCAGAGATAGTAACACCAAATGTGGTGTGTATTATGAGTATACACATATATAGGTACATTTTTTATGTATTAGCCTTATTTGTTGTTTTGGGTTTTTAAATCATGTTAATTTTACACTTTTGTTTAGAATAAAGAGCAGTTTGGGAAGAAAACCATTTGTTTTGCACATGAGACAATCACAGTTTTGCTGGGTATTTTCTGTTGGTTGTCCAACAGATGGCCTCGTTTTTATATCAAGCCTTCTCAGTGTCTTTTCTTTTTACACTATGCACTGATTCATTAGCCCTTTTTTTTCCTTTGTTACAGGCACTTCATGTTGGCAAACTACATTGTGCTGTTTACTTGCTGTTTCAGGTTTTAAAGAGCTTGTTTTTTTTATTTCAGTTCAGTCAGAAAATTAATGATCTTACATAAGTAGTATTGAAGCCTATGATTTCACTCTGGACTGTGAAAAAAGGAATGTATTGTGTTCTTTTACGTGTATGTGTATGTAAATAATGGTATCGAATGAATTACATGCTCTGTTTATGCATTTGAGGTGAGAATTACAGCAGCTACTTGTACAAAGCAACTTAAATGTTCACAATGTGTGAGCAGTATGCCCAAATTTTAAATTCTTGTTTTTGATAGAAATAATCAAACTTTATTTCTGGACGGTTTTTAATTAAAGTTGAAAGTTGCTGTACATCAATAAATCGACTGAGATTTTTAGTTTTGGGAAATCTGCGAGCAGCTGATCCTTGCATGAGAAACTGATCATGCAAATCAAATCTTTGCGAATCTGATTTTCAGATCCGTAAAGATTTGAAAATCAGCCACTGTCCACTTTTACTCTGCCATAAGAAAGGACTGACTGCCTGACTCACCCACCAGGTAAAATCTGCACAGGCGCAATGAACAATAGTCACCCCACTGTTGCCAACTTAGCAACTTTGTGGCTATATTCAGCAACTTTTCAGAGAAAAAAAAAATATCAGCCGGTCAGGCTTGTAAAAGATTGGTGATTGGCCAGAATACTGCTATAGGTGCAATCCTAGATGAAAGACACTAATTGTACAACTCCACTATTCAGTTTCATCAGCTGCTATGTTGTGGTTGAATTTGATAAAGATCATTTCATCATGAGCTGTCCAGAAGAAGCCCGGCTTTGCATCTTCACTGATATAACTGTTTGGATTAGAGAGCATTTCAACATAACCTCTAATGCGCATTTCATAATTATAATATTGAGTCGAAACATCTTCAAAACAATTTCACCAGTACTGATTATTAACATAGGATTTATTACAAAACAGTTATGAAATTTCTTCTGTTTAGGAAAAGTGTACCTAATGAATTTTTAGCTGGGCGTGTGTTTAGTTATTTTCCCCATTTTTATAATTGTCCATTATTAGATTCATCCTCATATGTGAGAGTTTGGACATATCATTTCAATCATATAATAATTCAGAGTACTTGATCTCATTGCATTATTGTTGAAATCCATTGAGTTAAATGGTACAAAACTCAGAAATGCTGAAATTAATTTTAAAGTGCATAATTACGTTTTCTCATGCTGATTTTCCTTTGTCACAATTTATATCATGGGAAAAAACTATTTTTTTTTTTTTATTTCAGCTGTACTTTCAATTGCCTTAAACAGCAAGTGGTATTAAGAAATCCTCAGTGATGTGCAGGCATGAACTGAAAGTTCCTCCTCTGATCTTTTTTTTTTTTTTATTCCAACTTGTTTTCATAAATCTTAATGTGTTCCTAGCACTTTCTCAGCCTGATTTTATTTTCTGAACTTGGTATCAGCAACAAAGCTAATGACCAACTGGTATCCAAGCGAGGAATAAAGCCTTGGGATAACGTTGTGGTCTTGTTATTCTGTCACACTCCTTGTTTCAGTGGCACTAAATGATTTTCTGTTTTTGGTGTTTTAAAACTCTGTAAATGATGCAAAATTGTCAGTGAAAAACTTGCAGTCAGACATGATCAAAAATGATTTATTTGTTGGGTGTTTAAAATTTTTAGACCAGTGCTGCCGATGACAAAATGTGCTTTTAGTTCTCTAAAACATCCATCCTGACCTTATACCAAAGTTTAACAGTGATTGCTCTGGCACTATCCAATGCTGCTCTGTTTGCTTTGTTAAATCTTGCCATTTCTTTTTGTAAAATGTTTATTTGTATTGTATGTCGGGCCTTCTTTAATTGTACATTCTGTAAAGCATGTCTAAAGAATCTTTTTGTTACACAGCAAATATTCCAACATTAAACATTAGTTCTCATAACTTCTGTTGATTTTTGACAATATTTTTACAAAACAGGAACATATTTTCAGCTCCAGGGGCTTGTATTGAACAGTACATAGTTCAATAAAGGCCCGGTAAAGGAGGAGAAAGAAAGGGAAGCTAGAAGAGTCTCAAGCAGAAAGAATTTTGAAAGTTTATTAGTTTAAATATAAAACCTAATGCAGCTCTTCGTTGTCTTTGCTGGTGCCAACTTGAGAAAACAATTCTGTTTCTACGATTTAATTTTGAGTTGCAGATATTTCGCAGACAAATTCTGGTCACATCACAGAGCAATTTTTAAAGGGCAAACAGATTAAATGTGGGCTTAATTGCATCAATCTTGTACAAAGTTTGCCTGCATGGGGCCTAGTCTAGGAAAAAAAAGATTCAGTAAAGTCTCATATAAATATGCTACAGCAGATAAATCAGATGCTGTTTAAACTTAAAAATGTACAATTTGTATCTCAGCTGCAGTCCCTTCTTCCCATCAAAGACATGGCAGCTGCGTTAATCAACCCATACAAGCTTGTGGATTATGCAGCCAAAGTCCAAGGTTCTTATTAAGTCAAGGACGTGGAATGGGTCACATTACTAAAAGCAAGATTTCTGTCTTCCTCATTAAGGTTTATGTAGCGTTATCGATAGTTTCAAAGAAAAGTCAAATGTTTCACCAGCATTTGACTTTTCAAAAACAATATTAAACATTTTAAAACATCTACCACACACACACAAAATAAAAATGATGGGAAAATATATAGGTAATGCCGGTCAATCCTGAAAGACTTTTAGAGCCTGCATAAACCTTCCGAGTGGAGAAAATGATCTCCAACACACAGTTACAAATGAATGGTTCAGTTTGAAGCATACTAATGCAAAACAAACAAACAAAAGAACAGCAAGTATTGACGTCAGTCTTCACAGTCATGTATCTTGCACTTTGGGCCACCACATAAAATGCAAATAAACATTGTATCTGGGAGTTGCAATAAAGTAAAAGTCAACGCCTGAATCAATTATCATGAGATGAACTAATCCTATCAGTTCTGTGATTTTATCAGCAGGTGGCGCTGTGTAAGCATTGACTGTATTCACCTGAAAATTTCTCCCCATACTAGATTTTAAATAATAATAAATGTTTCAAATGTGGATTCCTAATTAGGCGTGATTTGTTTTGCACGCTTAATATGAGGATTATCGGCGCGGATATTTTTAGATAATCGCATATGTAACGCGCATGTCTTTCTAATATCCAAGACGAATCCATTAAAATAGAGCAAAAATATACAAGTAGACCTCAATGAAATTGATTTTACATAAGAAATTAAATGTCAGAAAATAACACTGAACAATACTGCACTGTTAATGTGTGTGTGTGTGTGTGTTATTTTCACCATCATTTAGTACCGCGACACGCCGAAGGATGGAGCCAGCATGAGAATCTGGGAAACTGCTGCTGAGCGTAAAGGGGCTGGTTCCGAGCTGAACGACGTCCCTCTCGGCCGCACCAGGTGTGTTCAAACCTGTAGCAGACAAACGCTCAGCAGATGTCTCTCCACTCAGTAAGTACGGGGTGGATCTCAGCCGCGTAAACACGCAAACCGGTGAACGCTCCCGCCCGTCTGCTCTCAGCCTGCCCACAGGTATGAGGGATTCTCGCAAACTGCGCGACGCTTCAGCGACAGACGCTCCGCAATCCGCTGCAAAGTGAGTGATTTTAAGCCCACTGCGTGTTTCTTCGATTTATTGTGACCCGGAAGGCTCATCCAGATACAAATTGTGGACGCGGTTGTGAAGAACAGGAGCACATAAGCTTAATGGTCTTGTTTGTAACCACCTCGACGGTGTCAACTCTCTTGCTTTACGCACAAGAAGCGCTCGGAATCGCCACAATTACAAGGACTGACAGGAGCGTGAACCTTTGACGCGCCATACCTTCAGCATCAGACTCAGCAGGTGACCGTCATAAATGTCAAGAGGATGAAATCCCCCGCAGGTCGACAGAATAACTCCTGGGGGTTCATCGGGTTGCGTCACTTCACGCTTATTTAACAAGCACAAACTAAGGCTCCTCTCGTCACTTTGATTAATTCTTTCATAATAAAAGGAGACAGATCATGTCCAGAACGCTGAAGAAGAAGAAACACTGGTCCACCAAAGTGGTGGAGTGCGCCGTGTCATGGGGGAGCCTGGGAGACTTCGGCTCCGTGGTGGAGATCCTGGGAGGAGCGGAGCTCGGACAGTTCCCCTACATTGGCCAGATGAAGCTGGACGTGCTGGTGTGTCACGTCGGAAAGCTGCCGTACTACGGGGACGTCCTGCTGGAGGTGAACGGCACGCCCGTCAGCGGGCTTACGAACCGTGACACTCTGGCTGTCATCCGCCACTTTCGGGAGCCGATTCGTTTGAAGACCGTCAAACCAGGTGCGTCTTCTGCCCTCTGTTCCCAGCGTTGCTGCTGGCCTGTCACCTGAGCTCTTTCTTGTAAGATGAGTGTTGTTATATGTGCCATCCACAAAGCACAACAAACCCACATGATGAGTACCTGTACTGTCTGTACTGACTTAAGACGTGGTCTGACAATGTTTTCCCTTTCAAAAAATATGCATAATATATCAATTCCATCCATCCATCCATTTTCTAACACCCTTGTCCCTAACTGGGTCTGGAGGGTGCTCTACACCTGGACAGGTCACTAGTCTGTCGCAGGGCAACACAGAGACAGGCTAATACAGCAATTGGAATCCATAATTTCTGTTAAAAAGTACAACAAAAAGTTAACAGTTAGTTTAAGTGGGACCACCCAGCGCTTCCCTTTTTGCAGGATTACCCAGACTTCTGTAACTGCCTTCTGTCTCATAAAGTCTAATGACCAGTTCTCTCAGCACTTTCTCAGAAAGATCGAACAGTGATAATGACCATAATGGCATGTAGCCCAGTTGGAGCCATCTCAGCTAAGTGCACTTACAAGCATATATATAAGGGTCAGTCTCACCCTTTCATTATTCATCCAGACTTTTGCCCATTGGTCACAGATGCATATTGGTTTGTGGGAACGATGGACTGCCTCTATCAGTTTTGCCAAAAATCAGGCCTCTGTATCTTAAGTGTTGGCTGGAATCTGTGGAATTTCTTAGGAATGATGCTGTAGCCCCCCTCTGGTTTGAATACAACCCCTTTACGTTTAATAGGGCTGCTTTGGGTCTTAAGCTGAATATACTTTTCTTTGAATATGTGCTAATGCTAGAATGTCTGAACACCAACTGAGATCGTTCAAAAGGTTACATCAGCATCATCAGCGGCAGCAGCTGAGTCTCTAAACCTCAGGCCAGAATCCCTGAATATTAGCTGCATGGGTGGACACACATCAGAATGTGTGTTTACCAGCAGCTCTACTATAATTTATTTAATAATGTATTGATTTTTTTATACATCTTTTCTAAGCAGAAAGGAAAAGAAAAATGCTTAAATAAATAAACGAGTCGTGCATGCACATGAATGTGTGTGTCTTTCATGGCTCTGCACTCCTCAGAGCTACTAACACCATGCTCTCTGCCCGACTAACCAAGGATGATTAATAAAGGGCATGGAGGAATGAGCCAGCAAAGGGGGAGAAAGACACAAAGCAACAGAGAGAGACTGGGAGAAAAATCCGCCCAGCCTTTGGCTCCAGGCTGGACTCCCACACAAGGCTGTTTTTCTGTTTTAGACCTCACAGAGAAGTAATAGTGACAAAGACGGTGAAATCCCCCATCACTTTATTTTTCACTGTCATCCTTAGCAGCATAAACATACTGTTGTTTAATCTCAGTGGGCTTAATGATAAGTTTGCTGAAAAAAATCCCCCTCCGACCCCCAGCATCAGTGCAGAGGTGGGACTGCTACATAGCCTTATTACACATTTTGCACATCTGCATTATGAGTATACAATATTGTGTGGTAACCTCATGTTTAATTCACACCTCTTGCATAATTGAGTCAGCGAGTGGATTTTCTCCACTCAGTTGGAGGCTGGGGGCCTGGGGGATCAGCTGTTACCAGGAAGCCCGGAGAGCTGCCGATAACACGGCGGTGCTGACAGCAACCGGGGAAAGAGTCCCTTGATCCTCCAGATGTTCTGCCTTGCTCTTCCCAGTATCCTCTTGTGCTCTGTCTGAATCAACCTCTGGAGATGGTATGCTTCCTGTGCTGTTGCTGCCAGTGATGCTGACAGCTGGGGTGGAGCTTGGAAGAGGATGGAGAGGGTGTGTGGATGTAAAGGTTGAAATTGGGATTTGGGGCAAGGATAAAGAGACAGGATGCACGGTGCAAGTCACTACATGGGCTGTTATCTCTCTCAGTTATTGATCGGAGAGGAGTGCGAGGTGAAAGAGTTGTACACGGTCTTTCCTCTAGTTTTCTATTGCTTCCTGGTGTATATCATATTCTCTAGTGGTTGCTAAAAGGTTCCTCTTTACTTCCATGTGGGGCAGATGTGGATCAGTGGGTCATGCAGCAGCTCCATGTATCAGAGTTATTATTCAAGATGTAACACCTATATTGTCCCTAAAACCTTGAAAAAATTAGAGATTTGTTGTTATAAAGAACATTCCCTGGACAAGTATTTTCCTTTTCTAAAATAAAAATGTTCAAACTGATCCAGCCTCAAGACTTCATTGTTGGCAAAGCTGTGGACATGGCAATTTCCTTGCTGTCTTTAAACGCACCTCGATTAAAAGCTTTGTGCAGAGTAGAGATATCTTTTTCTGCTTGCATACCTAGCTAAAGATTGAAGATTTGGGATGTCCAAAATGTCTTGTTTCCCACATGTATGCTCTGTTTTGCCTCGTATATGTCTGCACAGCTGCAATCACTGCAGCTGAACATAGGCACAACCTGAAGTCATTTTTGAGCAGCTGAAAGGATGATGACTCTGACAGCAAATAAATAATTTCACATTGCAGTGCATGGTGGAGCTGGTGTAACAAGGCTTCTTTTGTCTTTTGGTAGGCTAATATTAGCTATGTGAATATATTAAACACATGTAAACAAGATGTCTTATTTGTACTGATGCATTTTGCCTTTTTTGTGGTTCCAGACAGAGTGCTATACATGTACAAATATACTCACCGACTTCTTTATTAGGTACACACTGCTTCTACCACGTTAAATCCTCTATTGTCTTAAGAGTTTTCCTATGTGTGCGTTACCTCAATTAAACAATGCATTGGAAATATTCTTCACAAGTTTTGATCCAAATTGACTTGATGGCGTGATGTAGCTAGCTGCTGACAACTTTTCTGCACTACAATTTTATTGTAGATCTACTTTTAGTATACCACACCCAGAAGCTTGTCATTAAGCCAGACAGTGACTTTTCGGGAGGCAGAAAAGTCAATGTTGTGTTCAAGAAGTCATTTTCAGATGTTTTGTGACATGGCACAATACCCTGCTGGAAGTAGTCACAAAAAGACAGATATGCTTTAATACGCTCAGTTGGATTTACCATGGAGTTTGTTTTGCTATTTGTGATAACAAGCAATTGATCAGGTGAAACCATTAAAGTAAGTACTGTATCTTTAAAATATTGCTCAGCAAGCTTGCTAATTCCTTGGAGCATATTAGTTTCATTGGTTAATTTTACAGTTAATTGTCTTTAATTCCAAAGTAAAATTGCAGGATTAGTTAATTTAAGTCTGCACTAATTCTGTTACGTACAACAGTTTGTTCCCTACTCTTGATTACAGCTGTATTTACCTGCCTCTGCTTACACATAGCAGTGCGTTTTCCATTACCTGTTGATCATGCCAATAAAGAAGAATACAGACTGACATGAGACTCTAAGCAAATGTATCAAACAGCAATAGAGAGTGTGGGTTAATCACATTAATGCACTGCTCATATCACAAAGTGCCTCTCATTGGAATCGCGCTCTTGACAGGCTATGCTTTGTCACAGAGAAGAGATTTGCAGTCGGCTGTTTAAAAAGGGATGAGAGTAAGAGTGGGAATACAGACTCAAGGATCCGTGGTCAAATCGGTGAAGACATGTTCTTGCCTCAGATGTTTCTTGCAGTGAGCTGAGAAAATCAGCACAGCCATTTTACATACTGCTCCTCTGGCACTCATAAGAAAGTAATTTAAAGCTACAGGACCTTTGTTTTATTGACTTTAAAACGATTATGTATCCCGCCCACCCCCCTCCAGATTTACCAAGACATTCCTCTGAGCTGTTTTGTCTGTGTCACTGATTGTTTTGAACAAATTTTCCTTGTAACCTGGATGTTGATGCAATATATGGTGCATTTAGATGGTCTTCTGCACTATTAGAATGAAATACATTTTGCATAAAAAAAGAGGCAATACAGTTGACTGAAATATAGAACATGTTGATGCTTTGCAGAATTCTTTCAAAATATTACATCAGTTTGCGTCTTGCTTCTGTGTACCCGAACGCAAATGCTCTGGGTTGCTTTCATGGACAGACAACCATCCTACTAGTTTGCATGTTTCAACCCAACAGATGCAAATGTGTTTACTCGACAACTGCTGCATAGTTGAGTGTTTAAAGTTTTAGAGGGTTTTTCCTGGCTTCCAGGGTTTTCATGTTTTCAGTTCATTTAACTGTAATAAAATTAGGGAAAACCACAGAGGCTTTCACTTACAGGCTATACATCATACGAGATTCCTTGTGTGTTTTTAATCTTGTAATAGAAATAAATGTGTGGTGGAGGCAGTGAGCTTTCTTTCAATGGCACCTTGACAACAATAAAAGCAGATCTGATGTTGAAGATTAGTTAACTGAAGTGGAATTGATTCCCAATCTGCTCTGAAATTAACTGATGCGTGTTTTGATGTTTGGTGAGTGCTGAAGTTAAAATAGCTCAAAAGTCAAAGTCTGGTTTTTGACTGAGGAAAATTATTCTTCGTCCTGAAATTGTCAATGAAGGATGGGTTTCAATGATGATGAACATGCAGTCAGTTAGAAATACAAATATTGTTTTAAAGATACAACTTAAAGTGCATTACTAATAATTCTTTATTACACCAGTTACATAGAAAGTAAAAATATTCTGCAACGCAATAAACAATAATTGCATCCAATATATTTTTAAACAGAAGCAAAGTATTTGTTGATGGTCACGTAAAACCAACTGTTAAAATGTATTTAAACAACCAACATAATAGCTATAATTATGCTTTTGGGTCTCGCTTGCATTCATTCTCAATTAAAATTATCTCTGTTATTACATTAATGATAAAATAATAATTAATGATAATACATTTTATTTGTAGGTGCCTCTCTGGAGACTCAAGGTCACCTTACATAATTTCACATAAAAAACACAAAATTGAAATCTATACATAATAATATTTAAAAAGACAATGAAATTGCAATCAAAGATCTTAACTTACTAGAAACAGAAGGGTTTTGAGTTTGGGCTTGAAGTGTGGCAAAGAGTCAATAGATGGGAAGCCAATGGAGCTGTTGTAGATGAATTGATGGGGTCAGTGTGTTCTAAAAGATAGTTTGAAGATTTAGATTTTTCATCAACAGAGGGGAGGCTGAAGACCGAAAATTAATTAGTAGGGATAACTAGAACTGGAACAAATGAGGACTAAATGCTATCATAACATGTTTCTATTGGCAGATGGTAGACAGATAGCATTAGATTAAAATAATAGAACATTTCTTCTGAGCTCAAAGGAATAACTAAAGCATTAGCAAATACTTCCTGAACAAATTGTTCTAATTAAAATACCAAAACTGTCGTCAGCTTTTGCCTTTTGATGTTGCATATACTATGTAACGTGGTGGAATAAATATGTATGTTTTCCCTTTGTTTTTGTTGTTTCTTTAATGTCCTTGTAACATTTTTGTTTGTTTGGTTCTCGGTATATCATCCTACAAAACATTTTGTTGATGTACAGCTTGTTTGTCCTTTTTGTCTCTCATCAAGCATCTCCAGAATGTGCCTGAGGCGGTTGTCAGGCAAGTGGTGAAGTGCTGCAGTCCTTCTTCTCACACACATGTACACACACTCACACTAAAACACACTGCATCCCAGTGGGGTTTACCGGATGCTTTAGCCTCTTACTCCAACCTTACGTGTCAAAACAGAGTGCACAAGTTTAATCTAAACTTAACATATCCCCAAAACAAATTCGAAGCTCGTGTCCATATGTTAGCATACAGACGGCAGCATAATTTTGTTGGCATAGCTGGTAAAGATCTGTAAAAAATAAATTTAATAATGTAAAAGTAATGCATAACTTTGCTCTCTCCTGGGGCATAAGTACAATGTGACTTTACCACCACGCATGATGGGTGTGAGAACTGTAGCAACCAGTGGCTTCTTGGGCAGGTCATTAAATCTTAAACCATTTGATACTATGTAAAAGTATCAAATGGCTGGATGCTATTTCACAAAATATCATAGTTACTTCATGAAAGCGTTTTCTTTTGAACGATCTCAAACATGGAGAGATTGGCAAATTATTCGCTAATCTTTACTTTACTGGATCTTTGGGCAGATGAGGCCAAGATTGAGTTTTGACATAAAACAACAACAAAAAGAGGATGTAGAAAATCTTTTACCTAATGTTTGGTATAGTAAAGGTAAAGCTAAGTTTATTTATATAGCACATTTTCAGCAACAAGGCAATGCAAAGTGCTTTACAGGAATTAAAAGGAAATACAAACAAAATAACAAACCAAAGGAAAGAGCAAAAGAAGAATAAGCTTATAATGTTGATCCAAAGTAAACAAACTAGATACGTCTATTCAGGGTTGGTAGATAAGTATAAGTAAGTATTCTCTGGTCTAATTCCTTTTCTGGTTTGAATAGAATAGGAGTCTAAAATGTAGTTGATAAAGGTATCTTTTCTGGGCTCCCAGTTCTAAATAAGAGTTAGTAAATATCCTCTGGACTTCTGGGTTGCTAGATAAGTATAAATAAGTAATCTCTGGATACTTACTAGTAGAGTCTCTGCTGCTGTTGGGCTGCTTCTCTTCTGAAGGCCCAGAAAACTGGCCCATCAGTGGGTCTTTCAGCAGTGTAATGATCCAAAACATTTGAACAAATCAACAAAGCAATGGTTCAACGGACACAAAATCTGTTTTCCTCTATAGCCAGCTCAGACTCCACACCTAAATCCTTTCGATACCCTGAGCAATGAGATGAAGACAGAATAGTATAAGAGAGGACCCAGGACTCTGGACCGACAATAGACTGTGCAAAGGAGAATGGTCAAAGATCCTGTCCAACTGGCAAAAATGGGGTTGTATTGACAGTATGTGTACCAATTGTACCAACTGTGTTTTTATTGTAAACAACAATTTCAATATTTAGTTTATTAGATTAATATTTTTTATCAAACTAGAAACTAGCTTTGTCAAGCCTTTCTACACATTTTTACCAAGACCACCAACAAATCTGTTTATATCGGAATATATGAAATACACCACGCTTATATCATATTTGTACATCTGCAATTAAAATAGTGTTCCAAAATCTCAAAACGCTACCCAGTTTCTCAGAAAGCCTATAAATACAAATGCAACAATGAGTTGAACAAAATTAGTTAAATTCTGTGTTTCAAGGCATTTTCAACTTGAAATGAGGAAAAAGCATGAAAAGAAATATAGGTTTAGATTTATTTTATTTTCCACTTATTTTAGATATGCTTCTAGTAACATTCTTACAATAGTTCTCCCTTACTGGAAATACCAATTTTTCAAAATTGCTTTGCATCCTAGCTGAGAGAACTTCCAGAAGAGATGTCAGGGCGGAGGAGGTGGGGAGTTTGACGTTGGAAGGCGGATGGTGTTGTAATGCAACTACAAAACGAGTTGAAAGTTTTTCCCTCCCTCACTCCAAGTACTCAATACTTCAGTTTTCTTTTGTTTCAGAGCTGGATACTCCATTAATGTGCATGTGTATGTGTCTGATAACTGTTGGAATTAGAGTAAAACGGTGGGCTAGAGTGAAAAAGCACAGCGTGACTCCCAGTTCCCAACCCTCGTTCATTATTCCCACTTTAACCAAATTGGCGCTGCTCTTGTCACACACTCCACCAGCACCTGCAACAATCTCAACGTAAACAGCATGCTTGATGAGGTGGCTTTGAGCTGGCACTGGGTGTTTTGAGATCGATGATGAAGAGCGTTTTATTGTGATTGCCTTGTGAATGTGAAAATAAACGTAGAAATCTATGTGGTTAAGTTTGTGCTCCTGGGACTTGGGAGGTTGAGGATGTTGCAAACAACCTCAGTCTGAAATTAGTGCTGCACAGTTACTATAATAGTTTTTTTTAATTTTATTTATTTAGTTTGAAATAAGGAATAATGAATTTTTACAACATCCATCAAAACCCTTTTAAAATGGCTATTTTCAGGTGGAATCATACAGTTATTGTAGGACATTCCTCTCCTGATGACGTATAGCTTTTCTCACCTGGATTTTAATAAAGAATAATGAGGAAAATTTGTAACATGTTGAAAAATAACTGCGTAAACAGTTTTTTTTTTTTTTTTAGCTCAATACTACAGTTATTCCATTGACACTTGGTCCCAGTAGAAGCAGGAAACAGTGGACACTGGTTATATAGCTTGAGCTTAATGAACAATAAGTGTGTGGGGGATCAGCACAAGCAAACATAATCTCTGCAACTCATATCTAAACTACATGGAAAAAAAAAAAGCTCATTATGGGACATTGCATCTTCAGTGTTAGAGATTTGTCTCTTTAATTGCATTTTCTACAGCCGCTCATAATAGCAGTGGCCATGAAACCATAAAGCATACAAATAGCATTTGGGTGTTTACACTGTTTCCTCAGGGATATATCTCTTTTTATCAGTGGGGGCTCTGGTGGATTTATCTTCCTGTGTGCCCTGAGTCCCTGTTCCAATTAAACACTCATCTTATCTTAACATGCGATGGTGTGTAAATGACAATATAATGACAGTTTCTAATGCAGACCTTTTAAACAAGTGTTTATTAGGTGGTTAAAAATTATTTAGTTATGTTTTAGTTGTGTTTGTTTTGATTGTGAAACATTAGAAGATGGGGCTTTCATTGTTAAACAGGCAGTTGAAGAATAATGGGTACTGAAAGTAACTATTTTTTGCTTTGACTTGCATTTAATTTTCTTTTGCTACCCACTGTTTTCCAGTGTAAGACATTTTTTTCTTATTTTGTCTGCATGTCTGAGCCTTAATGTCAAAATGACACAAAAATATATTACTTAATGCTCCTTTATTTTTCAGTTTTGCTACACCACTTATTAAAAAATAAAAATAAATAAATAAACAAAACATTCTACTTAGTAACACAAAAATAGTTTAACCCTAGTGAGATTAGTATTTTCTTGCCACCAGAACTGGGGACTAAAATAAGCAACTTTGACTCAAATTGTACTTAATTTGCAGAAACAAAAACTCGAGATTGGATTTAGACATCTGGGACTCAAGTCTTATAAATAATCATCTCCTATAATCCTGGGTTAATGTAAGCTGCTAACTTTGGAACATTTTAGTAAATGACTAATGATGTTCAGTCTGATACACTGTACTGTATACAGATTAATGGTTGCCATGGTAACATTAAGCGCAGTATGTATGCCTTCTCTGTAATACTCTCAGTTGTATTTGCCAGTAAACGGAGTTAACTGATGGCCCCAGATTTGTTTTTTTCTGTTTAATGCTACCACTGAGTGAGTATCAACAGTCAGTAGGCTCCAGACTGCTGCCCTGTTAAAAGGTGCATTTGATTTATTAACATCAGACATTTGAGGACCATGGACTTCCACAACAGTACATAAATATCTCTTTATATTAATTGCAGCAGCATAATAATGACCCCACAGTATTTTCTCTGATATGACTCTGATATCGTCTAGCTGTCAAGCTAAAGTCATAACATGACGCTTGATTTTTCACATTAAAACCACTTCATTTTGGTTAATTTAGAAATCCAAGATTAGCTTATGTTAACCAATTTCTGGTATTACTTTGGACATGCATATTTATATTTTTACCTTTTTCACTTTTAAAATCATGAACACCAGTTAACAACAGTTGTTTACATGTTAAATCGAATATTCTGAAAAAGATAAAGATATTATATTTCCTGAATTCAAAACCTCAGAGCAGTGCAGTGTCCAAGTAAGACTAGATGGTGTTTATCCACAGCTAAATGGCAATTTCAGATATTACAATCTTAATGCTTGCGTTGGACTCTAAGCAAATATGATCTCTGCTTGGAACACAAAGACGCAATAAAATAGCAAAATAATATCATAACTAGCTCTGCAATCCCCTTACGATGTTTTTATTTGATAGATGGACAATTTAAAGATCTGTGTGTCACACATCTGTGTGTCCCTTTTGTGTTTATTGTTTCTTTTCTCTAACTGCATCAGTCATGTTCTGGAAGTGTGAAACCTAATTTTTTGGGGGGAGGTAAACAACATGAGTATGTATTTGTCCGTCTCTGGGAGCACACTGGAGGAGATGACTGGACTGGCTCGACTCCTCCGTCTGGGACTGTTTGTTTTTACCAGAGGCTCAGCAGACATACGGCAGCTGACTGACCTGGAACATTAATAGCGTTATTTTTATTCTACAGCGGCCGCTGCAAATGATAAAGTCTCAGCACCTCACGTTCAGCTGCATTTGGTGATGCAACTCTTGTCCCTCTCTGTTATCCAGATGTGCTTTATGCTTCAGCGGGTGCTTATCATTGCAAGGAATGCTCTCAGGTCACCTCTAGACAGTTCACAGGTAATGGGCCTTGACATCTGAATTAGTCTGCCCCACCAAAAGACATTTAGTAGGAGCTTTGGAGGCTGAGGGTGATGCTCACAAGTGGACATAAACAGCAGTGGCAGTGATGAGTCTGAGGGGTGCTATTGCAGTGGTCATGATGAGATGCTTCCCAGAAATATAATCAACCTCAAACTGGTTGCAGTAAGGATTTACAGATGATGGAAGAAACATTGGAGGGCGATGGGGCTACTGTGCTTATGTGTTTACTCTTTAGATACAGCTGTCAGTACAGCAAACTGAGCTACCGGCACCATAAACATTGTAGACAACACAGGGCTGAGATTTTAAACTATTTCCTTTTTCTGTCTCTCTGTGTCCTGGCTGTGTGAGTGGCTGGGCCAGCTGTTATGCTCATCCCCACTCCGGCTTCTTTATTATTCCTTGGTTGTGTGATTCGCTGTGTGCTTGTGGCGGCGGGGGAACGGCTGGCTTTGTGGAATTTTAATAACGGCGAGCTGGTGCCAAGCTTTCCATTCGCCGCTTGCTTTGGGCGTGCAGCTGAATGCCAATGAGACATTAGGGTTGAAGCGGGATGGATCGGATCAGGCCGTGGCAGGCGGGATCTCGGTGGCTGGAGAGCCCTTTGCGGAGTGAGAAGTGTGCATGTCGGCTCCCAGAGGCGGCACAGCGTGAGGCACTCTCTGTCTCAGGGTTATCTCAGCGCACCTCATCGCCAGCGCGTGCCCTCTCTTGTGCTTCTCTGTCAAGAGGGAGATAATCTAAGTGCATTCTGTTCTGCTTTGACGCCAAACTCTTTGTGTATAACAAACTGACCCTGGGAAAGAGGGATATTAGATTAAACCTGAAAGATCTTGATTCAGTAATGATACACTGATAAACTCTTCTCTTCTCTTCTCTTCTCTTCTCTTCTCTTCTCTTCTCTCCTGTCCTCCACCATCCCACTTTATGCTTTATCTTTTGTTATAAAACGTAAGTATTTATTTTACTTTCTTTATCTTTCCCTTATTATATAGAAAATACCTGAATACGTAAAAATCCATCATAATGGATGTTAATCTTGTCTTGTATAAACCACTGAGCAAAAATAAACAAAAAAGTGTTGTTTAAACCTCATCATCTTGATTAAAAAAAATAAATAAAAAAAATTCAACAGATCACTTCTTTTGCAAATTGATAAAACAGGACTTTCTAATAGACTGTAAATGGACAACTGCAGTTTTTTGGTTTTCTTGGACAAGCAGAATCTCTCTCGTTCTTTCTCTCTCACACTCACAAACACTCTGTCATGTTAATCTGTCTCTTTCGCAGCATGCACGTGGGTCTCCACATGATGCAGATGTTGTTAGCGGTGGGATGGAAAGATGGGAGGATGCAGAGGGCCCAGTTACCCAGTCATTGCCTAATCTGATTACAGACGGCTTCATGCAGACTGTTGAAGGGCAGGCATTGGGAAAGGGACAGATGGGCAAGCCTTGGTTGTTAACAGCTGTGGTTGTCTGTGTTGTGTAATGTACAGTGGGGGTCAAGAAGAAGAGAGCATGTAATGACTTTCTACTTCATTTTCTTGTAAAGGTACCATGTCATTAGGCCTTTTTGGCATTGCCCTTTTGAGTTGGGCACACACACATTGGATTTGATGTCATCAAGAGCCATCTTTATCCAGATCACTTTGAATGATTTCTGGACTTTATTTTTAACCAATAAGTGGTTTCACAACTTTGCCCATTCTCATTGTTTTTTATTTGTGGGAAAATTGCCAGCAGAAGTGAAAAGTTACTTCTAAGATAAGAAATACTTGATCAAGGTTGTCAGATTTTGATTAATTTATAGGCCCAAAAATCTTTGAAATGCCCCAAATCAGTTAATGTTCTTTTAATGTTTGTGTTTTTTAGCTTTGTCAATCATTAGGCAGTCTCTTGTATTTGTAAAATAGCAATAAAAAGCAATAAATTGAATTTCTGATTCTATTAGTTTATATTCTATTTACTACTATCAGTCTTTGCCTTATAGGTGGGCATTGCTGTCTGGGTTCATCTTACAAAACTTCTAATTATGTGAAATGTATAGAAATCTCCAGATTCTTCCTTCATGATGAATTGACATCATTAACATAAAGAATTTATCATCCAGATTGATTCAGACAGCTTTTACACTAATTTATTTATGAGCAAAATCTCTAAAATTCATTCTTACCTTTTTTATCTTTCAGTTTGGCATCAGACTTTCTCTTTAGGCCATGGTTCTCGACCTTTTTTAGTCATGCTCAGTCAATAAACACATTTCCCACGGTTTATTAATATTAAATATTTGAGTTTGTCAGTCAAGCTTATTTCCACTGCGAGCTCATCTAATATGGTCTTAAATGTCACTTTTCCGATTGTCTATTTGAATGAATCAAGTATTTCCAGAAGATTGTGCTTGTATTTGATTCATTGTTGAATAATTAGGAAAAAAATGAAAACTTACATTGACTTATGCTGATTGACACCCTCTTCCATATGCTTTCCTGCCTCTTTAGTCACCTCCTGTCAAAAAAATGACTTAACAGCAGTTTGAAGCAGCAGCAAGCAGAGATGAGTGCTGGCAGCTGGTGCTCGGAGAGCATCGCTGTCAAATTTGCATGTCAGGAGCTTTCGGAAAATGCAATATGGAAGAAAGCTTTACTTTATTAAATTTCAGTCATAACATAGAAAAAATAATTTTATTGTACAACCTTTGTAATACCCTCAGAATAAAAGTCAATGATGCAACCTGATTCTGTTTTTCCTACTCGTTTGTTTACAGTGCCATAAAAATGCATCATAAAACACTGATATAATGTTCTTTTCTTTTTATTTTAATGTAATCAGGATAAGAGCTGTACTTCAGAGTTTTTGCCTCACACTTAACTCTAAAGGCAGAGGTAGCAGGTTGCAGCTTCCTGTCAGGCTCTTGGCAGCTTAGTCCAGTAACTTGTAATCCAATGAGTTAATTTCCTTGAGAGGTAGTTTGAGGATCAACAACCACTTTTCAAATCAAGCTGAAAACCTACGTGACTCCTAATATGCCTAACATGAGCTGATGTCTTGATTTTGTTCACTCTCAGCTTGCTAACAATATGAGTTTGGCTGTTAAATCGCTCTCTTGCAAGTCTTGATAATGATGCTGTTGCTGTTTTCTCATCTCCCACCTTTCCCTGCTGCTGTTGGCTTTCTTCTAACAGATTATATTTTACTTTTGTCAGTCAACATGCACATTATGATGCTTTCATCAAGTTAATTTCGTGTGATGGAATTGTGTGAATGTTAAATACTGAATTTGTTCTTCAGCACATTCCTTCCCTGGTTGTTGTTAATGTTGATTTATGTTTTGGGGTCAGAGTTAAATCTCTGCAGCAGCTTGCTGAAGAAGTTTAGACAATAACATCACTTACTGTGATGAAACAGACCTTTTCCTTCACTGATTGCAGTTTGAAGTGTTTGGGTCAATCCCCTGCAGTCTGTTTTTAAAATGCAAAGTTAAATTGTGATTCATTTCTTATGTATGAAGCCTTCATTCTGCATTATGATGATGCGCTTTCTTAAACTTTGTTTACTGTAGTTATTGGAGTGGGAACAATTTCTGCTAATCAAGCTGCTGGGTTGATGCGGGGGTCAATTTGCAATGAAGCTTTATGGGTTGCTTATTTTCTAAATCAGTTTGAGACCGTAGTTGTTTACTGAAACCTAGAGTAAGTTGCAAAAACAACAAAAACGCTACAAATTAATCACAGCCCTGAATAGTGTGTGGTGTGCACAGAATTAGGAACAGTATAGTTGAAATCAAAATATAACAATTCTTTCCTTAGTGGATGAGTTAATTGCAGTGTTTTCAGTTTATTGTGATTTGTTTTTTGTGTTGAATATTTAAAGATAGCCACAGTGAATCTTGGAAATCCAATTTAAGTTCAAAAGCGGTGAGAAAAAAATCCTTTAAAATGTTTTCTTTTTGAAAGTTTAACATCAACACAGTAGTGACTAAGCCAGCAAAATGACCAAATAGTCCAATCTTAGAATGCAGCTTACAATGATGAATCAGAAAACTGAATCTCATTGTATCAAAAATAAACAATGTCTGACATCCAAAAGGATTTAGAATGATGTGAACCATATAAACTCATTAGTAAAACAACATACACTCTATTGCCAAAAGTATTTGCTCAGCTTCTTTTACAGACGTAAAATTAAGTGACAACTCATTCAATCAGATGAGGCCCTTGTTTTGAAGAACATCTACAACTCTTTGAAGAAAGCTGTTCATAATGTTTACAGTTGTGAACAAATGAGAATCTTTGAAGTCTCTATGAGATCAGAAACTAATGTTGGTTGAGAAGGGCTGGCTTGCAGTCTCCTTCGCAATTTATCCAATTGGTACTTGATGTGGTATAGGTCAAGATTCGGTGCAGGATATTGAAGATCTTCTATACCAAACTCTCTTATCCATGTTTTTATGGATATTGGAAAAGAAAGAAGGTATCCTCAAATTGTTCCCACAAAGTTTGGTGAGTAAAATTGTCCAAAATGTCTTGGCATCATGACACATGAAGAATTTATTTCCCTGAAACTGAAGGTCCTAGTCCATCAACTCACATCATAATCCCCACTGCACCAAACATTGCACTTAACACAGTGCAGTGAAGCAAATGCTATTCTCCTGATAAATGCCAAACCCAAACTCAGCCATTGGATTTCCAAACAGAGAGACGGGATTTGTTACACCAGAGCACACGTCTCCACAGCCCTAGAGTCCAGTGTTGAACCACATTTGCAATCAACCCTGGCCAGATTCATCTCCATTTATAGATCTTGCACAGTTCCTACCTGCTTTTTTTTTTTTTTTTTGTAGCCACCTCAACGGTGGTCCTCGCTGGCTATTATGTTCTAACAATTTGATTGGTAGCAAAATTCTTGCATCAATTGGACGGTGAATTCCAATCAATGAATGTCTGTAAATGCATTCATACATTGGCACTAGTACCATCTTTTGCAAACAGCGGAAACCTGGTGAATGCTAACAAATAACCAAAGAGATTTTACATTACCGCCCACAATCCTGCCCATATTCATGAGCACATAGTGAGTAAATCATGCCAATGGAGACACACACAGCTTAGCTGCAACCAAACCAGACATTAAGAATGATACTTAACAATGGAGAAGGGACTTTACAGTACTCTGTACAAGGATGGTGATTGGCATAGGAGACTATTCCATGAAACTCAGTACACACTAATCTAGAGCTAATCTGAAAACAATAAGAAGTTTGGAGATCTATGGTTACTGACTCCTCAGAAAGTTGGCGACCAGTGTGCACTCTGAATCTTACCAGCTGTGGGATATACAGTCATATTCAGTAAATTAAAATAAATTTTTTTTTTAGTAACTCATTTCACAAAGTAAAGCACTTTATACATTTTAATTACACATAGACTTAAAACACATTTTTAAACCAGAAATGTGTGCTTAATGAAAACAATATTTAATATTTAAAGGTTATTTTCAAATTTACTTTTAATTTGATAAACAACATCCATCATTATTATGATTATTATTGCTATTATTATTTTTGCTAACATATTAAGCACAAAGAAGTATTTGGGTTTGATTAAAATAATATGATAAGCATATAAAAAAGGTCTGTATGGTACGGATTAAATAGTTGGTCATTAATCAAAGCCTGGTTTGTCACCTGACTGCTCGTTCTTCTCTTGCAATATGAGAACTGTAAAGATATATTCTTCACATTGGATTAGAGCTTATTTTATTGATCAATATTTCAAGCAACCTTAATGTTGTTGCTGTTGTGCTAATATTAGACTTCAGATGGCTTTATGCATTTAGTGAGAGGACATAGGAACCAGAAATGAGAGGCTTTATTATAAAACATATTCGTGTAAACAAACACGGCAGTTTTGAAGACTAGTTTTTATTCTTTCTAGGAAGCAAATTTGAAAACCTTTATTGTTAGACGTTTGGCTGATTTATTTTTATTTTTTTATTTTTTTTTTTTAAGCTGCGCTTTGGTCTTTGTGTGCCATTTCTTGCAGAAAAAGCATTGCAGATGCAAGATAGATTGTGATTTCACTCTTGAAATTTTCATACATTTGCTCTGTCCCTGACATTGTTCTACACCTCCATGTCTCACCTCTCAATTTGTATAACCAGAAACATTTAATGAGATGCTATGTTAGGCATTTGAACATCTGAGCTGAATTTAAACACCAAAAGACCTTCATGCATAGGCTTCTCATTTTCTTGATGGCTTTATCCTCAGTTTTTTAATAGTTATAATGTCTGACAATTTGATACTCACAAAGAAAATAAAAAGACTAGGATATGTTTTTAAATTACCTTAACTCTAAGTTTTTTAACAGTGTTAAATAAAAACAGAAAATCTCAATGTTAAGTGTGTACGTATGGTTCAAACATCCTTTAAAAGGAAAAAATGAACAAAACATCTGAACTGACATAAATGTTTGATTGTCAGTTTGGAATTAAGGTTAGTCGTTTCTTTCAAGGAAATCTTTTCAAGAATTACATTTACATCTCTTCAATAGATTTTCCTTGTGCCACATTTTTTGGGAAAACATGAGCAGGTAACAATTTTTCTAAAATGCAGTGACGTTGATTTTGTTACTTAATGAGATTAACTGGCAAGTTGTGACAGCAGCACTTCAAACACGTCTGGACACAAGAATTTCCTTCTTGAGCAACACTGGATTAGAGATACAATGGTGATTTGAGAGCTTTTCTGTGTTTGTTACATGACTGCAAATAGTTCCAGTTTGGAAGCTTTGCAATCAACTTTGAGTGGTTATGACTAATAGTGGAAATCCATGACTTTGTGTGATAGCTTTCATGATGCTTGGTCTCAAGGTTACGTGTCAATTTTGTTGCCAAGGTGGTTTAACATCGATTTTTTTAATATATGTTATCTAACCTTTTGATGCTCAAATCACTAAGCCTGAATTGCGTCAGCTCAGTATAGTTGTAAAGTTTGGCATGCTGATTCCATTGCATGAATTTGACATAGATTCAAACAACTACTGTTTTTATATTTGCCTCTTATTATCAGCTTATTGTTCATGTTCACAGATGTATTGACAAGCTCTAGTTAAAATTGAAGTAATAAAATGTCTTGCTGTACTTATTAGTTCTAACCCTGGCAGCCTCCTCCTCCAACTCTGCTTGACCTAAGAACCCACAGTCATTCAAAGCAGAAGAACAGGTTTATGATTTGAAATTTTGCAACTTAAACTCAGTGTAGGGTCTGCTGCACTACAGAGACACATTGTTAATTATTCTAACATATTAATGTTCGAATTAATATTCATTTTGCAATTATAATCTAAATTACCTCTGCTGCACTGCAGAGGCCTTTATAGTCATGATTATGGCTTAAAATCATGAAGGGATGATTTTTGATCATCCCTTCATGTTTTTTGTCAGTTATTGCGAAAAACAAATCTGAATTTCTGTCTTCCTTGAGCTGAAATTTGGTTTTCACAACTGATTTTGTATTTGACCAAACAAAGTCAGTCTTTGTAACCCCTTAGAGTTATTACTCTTTAAATCGTGGGCTGCAGGGGCTGTGCATTTGATGTTCCAGAACAGATGATGCAACATGGCATTATGATCTCCCCTATGATTCATTACAGACTGAGCCAGTTTGTGTTTTGACATGGCTGACTCTGACCCTCAGCCTCTATTTGTCCGCACTGCTGTTTTTATACCTGGCTGAACAGCACTGCCATTGGCATTCCCCCACACATAAAATTACCTTCAAACAAATCCAAAAAGACGTCCTCAAAAACATTTGTTCACGTTTGGTTGAACGTGGTGAAGATGAATGTTTCTGCTCTATCAAGCCACCTCATTTCTGTAGGATGTTAGAATTAATATTCATTTTGCAATTATAATCTAAATTGAGAAATTATCTATATCCATTTTATTATGTGGCTGTCTGGAGGCTGACATTTGAACAGTTAATAAAACAGAAAAAAAGGTTCTGTAATAAAAGACCAATGAGGAAGATGGTAAAAGTCAGTTTCTCACATTACTAATCCAAAATATAAATGATTACAAATTGCAGTGTTAGATCTATTATGGAGAGTGACATGATTGTTAATTGTTACACTATTGGTCTTCTTAGTGACAACGATCCATGGATGTTGTGCATCAAGTAATTAGTAGAAAATAATTCTGAACGCAAGAGGGGACACTCTTTCGATTGTCGGAATTAGAAATAGCAAAATTCTAGTTCCTCAGACTGAAGCACAGCAGATTAATAGTTCTTTTTGTGACCTGGCTACTCTGCAAAACCCTCAGCTGTTTGAATTCTGAGATTTTGAAAGGATAAAAGACTGAAAAAACCCCTCAAACAATTCAAACCAGAAAAACAGTTCATTTGCCAAGCATCTCAGGCTCACAGCCGCACACATCAACACCAGCCCTTTGTTTCACTGAAACGCTGTAACAAAAATTGATTAGTTTAAGTAGACCAGATTACTGTGGTACTGATGCGCCCCCGCAGAGGAGCACAGACGAATATATCTACTTATCCATCTGTCTGTCCATCCATCTGCCCATTCAGCCAGCCAGCCATTGGTTTTCCTGACAGGGATGTTGCTCACTGTGACAGACTCATTGACAGGCCAGAGAGAAGCTCGGGATTGTGGGAGAGGAGAACGACATGAGTGCTTGTCAGGCTGATGTGGAGAGTAAGGCATACATGCTGTCAACAGGCTGAACACACCTCGGCGGCACGCATGGAATCCATTCAGCTGCGTCTCGACGGAGCAAAGCGTTTTGATAAAACCAGTTGAACCAGTAACACTTTTGGACATGCAAGGTTGCTGTTGGCAACCTTTTCACTTATCTGCAACGTTCAGGAGAGAAAGGTAGATGGATGTGAGTTGATTTAATTGCTTTACTGACCTTTAAAAGTGAAAGAAAAGGCTGTTATATTAATGAATTTTATTGTGGAGCTGCTTTGTTTAGAGTGGAGCGAAGATAATACTAGAGCATAAATTTGCAAAAATGTTCTTATTAATAATGTTGTACATTAATTACCAAAACTTTATATAATAAGTTAAGCTATACATCACAACAAAAGACAGCCTAATTTCAAACAGAAGAACTCATTTATAAACCATTTTTATGCAAGTATTTCAGACATTCAGTTGGAAAGATGTAAGCATATGTCATATTGACTCATCACTCATAGATTGACATACTTAAAGTGTTTGATTTTGATATTTTAGATGATTATGGCTTACAATTAAACCTGTTAATTGTAGAAGTCGAATATAACATAAAACTCTGGTGACTACTGCAGATACTCGCTGCACTGCAAAACCACAAAATCTTACCAAGTATTTTTTAAATACCAATTTCTTAGTTATCTTAATATCTTAGTTTTGTCTTATTTCAAGTGTACTAACTTAAACATAATGTTTTTACATGTTTAAGTTAATTTTTTTTCAAATTTATTCAGATCCACCTGACAATTCAACACAGGAATCCAAGGTGTTGATAAAACATAGCACTCTGTTAAAATCATCTCAACATGAAGTATTTGAAGTGTTTTTGATTTGATCATGGATGAATAATCACACTGCTTTTCATGTTCCCCCTCTGGGATTTGAACTCCAACCTGACATTCCAAATAACTTATAACACTGTTAGCCATGGGTTACTTGTCAATTCTAATGTTCATATGTGTGCGGACACTTTGTGCTCATTTTTAATGCATGCCACAGGGAAAGGAGGAAGAGCCACCTTCCATTTTTAACTAAATTTGAGTTGATCAGAAGCCTTTTAATGATGTGTTTTTTCTCTTTAAATCATGCATCCTTTGTCATGGAAACTAGGCATAAAATATCTTGAGAAAAGCTCAAAGAGCTCATCCAGCATCCAAGCAGTCAAAATCATCATCAAGTTAAATCTAAAACAGCAGCTAACAAAATTATAATCCTAAAGTAAATAAGGACCAAAGCGTAAGATTTTAATGTTTAGGCTTATAAATGAATAATTTATTCATATGTAATCAAAAATAAGCCTATTTTCTATTTTATAAAACTGAGAAGCAGGTGTGAGTAAAGAGCAGAAATTCTGCATCACAGGTGTGCAGAGGAACAAGCTGCCACCACAAGGTCCCACTTGGCATCTGTTTAGAGATTGGATTGAATCATTCTATTATGTAAAACCTGTGATTAAGGCATCGGTATTCACATCCACTCTGCTACACCAATAATGTTCTGGAGTGTCATATTTGAACAAAATTGTCCAAAAGTTCTCTCTAGGTCACATTCCTTTTTAAAGTCAACATGTTAAAAGCCACTTAATGATGCATCCAAAATTTAGATCTATTTGTTGGATTGTTCCACGACACGAACATTTCTAAAGCTAATGCTGTGGTAATGGATTTCACTCACTGGGGCTTCCTGTTTATGCCTAAAAACCAGTTCTAACTGTGATAGAGATGGCTTTCATTTTCCAACAGCAGCCAAATGCCCTCTTATCACTTCTTTCACTTTGACGCCTTTATAATAGCTTTGCACAGACATAGGAAGAGTCTCAGCAGCCTATTACCCCTACCTGCTTTCAATTTACGCAAGCCCAGCCTGAAATACTAACACAATCCTGCCATCCTGCAACACATTATTTGGCACCACTTTTTTCAGATGGGTTGTGGGAATGAAACAATGGCAGAAGACAGAACTCCTGAAGGGAAGTCGTGACGCATAAACAAGTACTTTTTTGAGGATATGTAATTCGTTTACATATACTTATAGACATAAACAATTTTTTTAGTGATTCATTTGTTCTTTTTCCAGGGGTAATACACCAAATAACTTCCAAAATTCTGCAATTATGTAAAATTTGGTATGCCACAGAACTCTACCTTCTCTTCCACTTACCTGCAGACAACAGACGTTTTGTAAAAACCCCAGTCACGTGTTTCTTTTAGAACAGCTTGACTGGTTTAAAGAATACAATTCTTCTGATGCTTGGAGGAAAGCTAATAAATTAATCAGCTTAGAGGAGAGCTAGATTTATTTCAGATTTTGTGAAGCCACACTGTTTGTATGTCATTAACTCTAACCAAGAATTTCAAAATTCTAAGCGTAACCAATTATTTTTTTTGTCTAAATCCAGCCAAACTTATAAGACTTAAACTGCAAAATCTGAATTTCTTTTTACAATTTATTTGAATTTAACAAAAATCAATCCTTTATTTTCCTTTTTGCTTAAAGATGCAGATCCATTGATAGGCCATCTTCTGTCTGATTCTTCACTCTCATGAAATTCTGCTTGTTCTTTATTGCATTATGTGATGACTAACAGATGACATCCATCTCAAACCTCCACCTCAGGTCTTGTCTTGGCAGAGGATCAAAGTCGAAGCAAAGTAAAAGTAGCAGGCTAAGTGATACAATATGCTACCTGAGATAACAAGTCTGGGTTTCCATAGTAACAGTGCTGAGGTGTGCTCCATTGAACAGAAAGGTTAACCTTCCACAGAGAAATCAGACTTTATCCTGTTTTTACCTCAGGGTTTTGTGCCAGGCGCTGAAATGGTTGTGGATTGTCGAGAGTGCCGACCCTTACCCCCACTTCCTTCTGCTTTGCCATCCTTACGCATCAGTTTGCAGGATGGAAACCCTCCCCTTTATCAAGGCATTTATTTCTGAGCATTTCTATTATTGGGTCCTCCTGCATTCATTTGTCAGTGGATGCTACGTGATGTGAGGTGGCAGGCTGCAGAGGCACGGAAACATTTCTGCTTCAAGTTCCCTCTTTCCTTAATTCTTTCTTTATTCTTCTTTTCGTTTATATTATCCTTTTTTATTTGGCTCCATTTGTCTTTTTCACCCATCTGGCCTCTAAAGAGCAGACAGACATACACATTGCACTTGGCTGAATTGTATTCACACAGCTGTTCTTCAATCACTTCAAAGAAGAGTGTCTTGCATAAATTTCTGTTTCACTAATACCTCACCATAACATCAAAGCAACACATCCTTGACATTACCATGGCTTTGACCTAAGCTTTACTTCAGTTATTATTGATTTACATATTAATGATTTACACAGTGCAAAGACAAACACTCTACATAAACAGATGACCCAACTGCGTGTGATAAATGTGTAAATATCCTCTCTCACAATGCCACAGATAACTCTATGAAGGTGCATGTCTGCCCTGGAGTCAAAAATGCCCCAAGAGTCACTTATGAAAAGGAAAATGACATTTGTGTGTTTATTTGTAGCCTCTACTAAATGCTTGGAGTGTGCTGACAAAGATGGAGTCAGTTGCATGCAAACATATATGGAGGTGGGTGAATGAACAGACTCACATCTGGCCTGGGAGGTAGTCAGCAAAAGGCTGGAGGAAGAATGTGTATTGTCTGCAACAGAACTAAATGTGAGAGCACAGCTTGTGCGTAGAGTTGAAAGTTAAGGTGAATCAAAAGAGTGTGCCCACCCAGCTGGAGACTCAAGAGAAGCTTAATTCAGATCTTGCAAACTGCTGCATGGAGTAGTGCATATTGAGAATTGAGGAGTTGGTGCATCTTCAAGGTAACCAGAAAAATGAAGCCAATATACGTTGGCCTTGGAGAGAAAGCAGAAAGCCTTTTCTGAAAATGTACATTTACAAAATGTACATTCCAACTTTTATTTTGGTTAAAAAAAATTACTAAAAGAATGTAATTGATAAGAGATAGACATGTTTGAAGATGTCCCTCCTTTCTACCTGAAAACTACCATAATTTTTTTTTTAATTTATGCTAACTTAACATAAGTAAATTATTTTTAGTAATTGTTCATGTTTTTTGGTGTCTGGAGAATGAGACATTTCCAAAACCTCCTAATTGTTAAGTCACAAATGGCGGTTCTCTGGTTGGGTTACTTAGCACCCCCAACCAAGTCCAGCCCTGTTACCTAATAACCGAAGTCATCATGTTTGATCAGCTGGTTTTACTGCTGCATGTTCGGTACAATTAACCTGATCTACTACTTGGCATGGGCCAGATCTCAGTTTGAATTTGAAAGTTGCAGTTTCATATATCTCTGTCATACTTTACAAGAATTTAAACCCCCTTTCACTGAGAGGTCAGAGAACATCTTTGATAAGTGCAATATCGATAACATCAAATTTATTCTTCTATTAAAAAAAGCTGCATTTTCTTTTATTTTAAGGTTTTTTGTGAGATTCGAAATAATAAATCAATTAATATTTTGAAACATATACCTCAATGTCAGGGGAAAAAAAAAAATATATATATATATATATATATGTTGTGCACATTCTTCATAAAGTTGGATGTTTATTAAATATTTCTCTCAGCTAAGTGGGGAAAAAAATCTCACCTCCATCTTATCCGTCAGGGTGATCCTGTTGTAGATTTCACATCACGTACAATCAGCACACTTTGAGCCACTGGCTCACATGCACACTTTGACGTAGTCTGCTTTTCTATTCCCGAGTCCCTTCTCCCATGCTGATTTCTTTTTTAACCTCCCTCAAAGCTTAGCTCCCATCAGTTCCCGCTTAAAACTGGGGCATGACTGCAATTGTTGTGTTGCACTTTATGTGGAATAATGCTGAGTTTTGTTGTAAGCACATACAACAGGATTTCCTCTTATGCACGCAGTTTTTAGCCTCAACACATCGTCTCTGCATAAATGTGGGCCGAATCTGAGAATAATCCAATTACCCCAGCTCCTCACAGAAACATGTTAGATGCTGATTTGCATTGCATCGGGCAAGAACTGACATGTCTATGATAGTTTATGTTGATGTGAATTGGCTTATAGTCTTAGTTTGATACTCATGTTCTTTTTGAAAGAACTCATCTGTTTACATCACCCTATGAAAAAGTCTTGATGATCATAAGGTTTATTTAGGTTCACATTGTCCATAAATCAGCATTAATGCTTGGGGGGCAACTTAGTCTTAATTTTATTATGATTATTATTAGTTTTTCTTGGCAAATTTGGCATTTATCGAATATCAAAAACTAAAATAAAATAAAATAATAATAAAAAACACTGAAATTCCCTATGCTAAATACCCCAAATGTAAAAAGACCCAACTTCAGCATAGCAATAAGTAAAATTAATTTATTTTCTACTGTTTATTCAGAAGTAAAAAGTCACTTAGTCACTTAATTTCAGTCGTGAGTTTCTATTAACCCCTTTAAAGTCTTATTAAAATGTGCTAATGGAAGGTCCATATGACAAAAAATAAACAGTGGTCTGAAAAATGATTTCAGGGTTTTTCCTTTTTTGTCACACTTCACTATTTCATATAATCAGAGAAAATTTTTTTAGATGAAAACCATCACATATTTTAATTATTTGCAATATTATTTTTACATAATGCTTATTTCATGCAAAGGTGTTTTCTTTAAAAAACTGTCATATTATTTTTACATCAATGCAATTAGGTGGTTTCCTTGCCAAAATATCATCCTTACCTATATGTTTTTCAATAAAACCACGTCTGTCATTGTCAAAAAATTCCTAATTATTCAATGTGTAATTAGGAAATAACTATAATCTTCTAAAATGTTTGCTACAGAGGATTTTTTTTTTTTTTTTTTTGGTGTGTAAAGATTTATTAAATTCAGATTATTTATGTCTGTGTTAGCTGTTTTTAAACTTCAGGCAAAACAATGTAATCTTTGAGATTTGATTTATTTATTAAAATTGGTAGTTATTTGCTTAATCTCAGAAAGAACATCCAGTGAGTAATCAGCAACAGATTGCACACTTCTCTGTATTTAATACCTGTTTTTTTTTTTGTTTTTTTATTGGCTGAGGGAAACAACATGGCGATGAAAAAATTAATCAGTAGTGAAAATGAGTTGCAGTTCCTTTGTGCGGAACTGAGATGCCCTGGAGATTTGTTCAGAAAATGCATGTACCGTACCCTCCCAAACCTCACTAGATTTAATGTTTCACCACTGTGCTGTAGATGTCTAAATGAAAGTTGGTCTGTTATGCCCCTGCATGCTGTGCTTATTGACTTGTGAGAATCTGAACATGACTCGCATAGAATATGTGTCTAATAGATTTTCAAGGCATCATTTCCAGTTACGGCTGAAATAATTAAGTTGACTTTCTGTCCCCAATGCAATTAGCAGGGAGTGCTGTCCAATCTGTGACCTGTTAGATGTTTGATTTCATGCTCAAGATGCGCCGCACCTTCCGACAGGAGGCAATATGAAAAACTTATCAGGTGTTAAGAGGATTTTGCCTCTGAGATGGATCTGATTCACTTACCTGTTTTTTTTTTGTTTGTTTTTTTTTCTGGTGTTGTGAGCATTCCTTCTTGTGTACAAGTTGCTGTCACAATGCTGGGCTGTTCCCATAGTTTAACCGGTTTACACAAGTGACTGAAAATGTTTATGAAATTCAAGAGTGTCAGGGAGTATTTTTACATTTGCCTATGGGGTGATATAAAAGTAAGATTTTAGACGTCTGTTTCTTCAATTCTTGTTTTGATTCAAAATATCCCCGTCAGTTTTTTCCCTTCTTTTATGGCATCTGTGAGATTTGAGGTGCAGGTGCGTGTGCACATACACGGTACCTTGATGTACAGTAGATGAAGCAGCTCCTCACTTCAGACTGAGCAGCTTTGAGTTTGATGCTGTGAAATTCAGATTCACCATGTGCAGGAAGGGAGGCAGTCTCTGATGTATTTTTAGACAGACTAAATAATGAATGCCTGAAAAGACTGCTAGGACCCCAGCTGCCAAACTTTCCCCTTTTCCTCTGTGTGTACCTGTTCTTTTTGTATGTGAGAAGGAGGGAGGGGTCCCGCCCTAGACTAGAGCAACATGCAGAATCTTGTCCCCCAGCTGTCACAGAGAATGGCAAAAGATCACTGAAAGGTCTCATTGGGATTCAGCGATTGACATTTTCTGCTTTTATATAATTGTGTTTTCACATCTCTTTAATGCATTTTATAGCCTAACAGTTTTGTAGATCACCGTTATGTTTTATTATTTTCAGTTCATCTTTATTTTATTGTTTAGAGATAAAAAATTCAACATGTTTTGCATGGTTTGTCTAAATCTTGGCTCTTTCCTTTTTTGTGTGGAGTTCACATGTTCTCTTCATGCATCTTCCTCTATGTATTTTGGCCAGAAAGCTACTGTTAAACAAAAGCCATTTACATTTGCATTTTGCCATATGTTATGCAGGGGATGCAGCAAACATGTGATTCTGGTTAAATAAGACCAAAATTTATCAATTCAAAACACAATGTGTGACAGAAAATGCACATTACCCTGAAAATACCCTGGTGCAAAACTGGTGGCAGCATCATGCTATTGCTTTTCATTACATTTTGATTGGGGTCGAGTTGATGGAAAAATAGATGGAGCTAACTATAGACGAAGCCTAAAAGGTAAAAATGGACTTTAATCTGGGGATAAATTTTATCTTCCAGTAGAACAGTAATTCTACAAATACAGCAAGGTATTCAATGTTTTGATTTAGATCAAAGCATATTCTTGTATCAGAATGACCTACTCAAAGACCACATTTACATCCGATTAGGAATTTGTGCTAAAGGCTGAAATTTACAAAGCAGGCTCTGCACAAGTGTTATTTTCTGAATATGCAAAGCTCTCAAGACACTTACTTTATCATTTCAACAACAGGTAGTTTTACAGTGTATTTGTGTAACAACCTGCCTTTGAGATTCTCATGCAAAAAAATATTTAAAACTGTGTTTGTCTACAAATATAATCTAAATAAAACTTTAGATTAAACTTTGTAAGTGTGATGTTGCAAAATGTGAACAAGTGAAAGGGTATGAATACTTTTGAAAGAAATGATTACTGATAATGAATATGTTAGGATCTTGGGTTGTTTTGATTATTTCATTCTAGTTTGATTGAGTTCATTTCTTAGTCTATTTCTTTGATTGATCTGTCTTGTTTCTGTTCTTACTTTAATTTCATTCTTCTTACTGTTTCTAGTTATGTTTAGTTCTTGTCTCGTTATTCCATGTTACTCGTCTTATAGTTATTCAGTGTTACATGAATTTCCTAATCCCTTGTGTACTCTTCCTCGCCCCTGCCATTCTCTCTCTCTGTTTTTTGCCCTCTCTCCCCTCACACCTGCAACCCATTAGCTCATCAGCCCAGGTCTTTTGTTCCAGCGTTCACCCTCACAGTATTTAAACCTTTCCCCTGCTCACCCTCCTTGCTGGATCCTCCTGTTAAATCCTGTTAAATCTTGTCATCTCCCTGTTGATTCTCTGCCATTTTTCTCCTGCAGTCGTGTGTTTGTTTTGGCTCTGGCTTCCTGCACTGTGTTACCTGTGTTTTTTTTTGTAAGTTTTGTTCCTCATTCTTTTATTAACCATTCATGACATAATAGATATGTTTATTGTCTTTAGATTAGTATTTTATACACACATCATTTCAAGAAGAGCAATGTAACATAGAGAAATATTTTGTTTTGTTGGGGGAGGTTTGGATTTCATAGTAAAGTGATGATGTCATTATTTAGTCAGTTATTACCAAAATAACATTCTTAAGATGTAGTGTTGGGACTGCGTGCTATGTGTTTATTTGCCGCACTTGTACCATTAACTGCCCTCCGGCGAAATCAGGCTGATAATTTGGCTTTTTGTGATAATCATCATAGGCCTGTTTGTTTTCATTGTTTCTTCACAAAAGCATCTGCATTTTCCTTTTCTTATAGCGTATGAACATCTGCACAGCATGCAGCTTTGTGCAGATGTTTATACGCTCTGCAGAGCCTGCACAGTGTGTTCGCTGATGAACAATTCTGCCAATTATTTTCAGACCCATCAAGACAAAGCAGGCAAAATAATTGTGAATGCTGATTTAATTTTATAAATTAATGTAAAAAATTGCTAAGTTAACTCTCTTTGTGTGAAGCTTAGATAGCAGAAAAACTGTTAAGGGGCTTTTTTTTTTTGTGCCTTTATTCCTTTTGAAATTCATTTTGTTTTCAGTTTATTGTTTTAGTAAACTTAAATGCATTTGTTGAGGGTAATTTAAAATATTTTAATTTATCGAATAATTATTCTCCAAATTTAGAGCTGCATGAATCGGGCTTCTTTCCATGGACTGTAAAACAGAAAATGGAAAACAATGTGTTGGGATCCTTTGAAAGAGGTGCTGGTTTAGATCTGGCTGAAAATGAAACAATTCCAAGATTATATACATGTACACAGCAAAATATGTTACTAATATTTCAGACATTTCTTAAACTTAAATAAAATGCATCAAAGTACAAGTTGGTTCTTAATTTTGATGCGTTTAATGCCTCCTTCCCTGCCTAATAATTCCTGATCTGAACTGTCAATAGAAAGTTATTACATTTCTGTTTTTTGAATTTCTAACCAGAATCTATCTGTACTGTGCAAGGACCTCCAAATTAGAGTATGAATTCATTCTGCATGTATTTACTACAAAGTAACACAAAACATACTCCCTTGTTCTTGACCTGCTTCCTTCCCCCACACAGAAAGCCGAAACAGTTTTAGCCAGTTTCTTATTGTGCAGCTGTCACATCTTGAATATTTTCCACACCACAAGGATGTGGCTTATTTGTCCATGTCAGCAAAGCAGTTTTTAAATACAAAACCGTAAGGCAATTTCAATCAATCAAGCTGCACCACCTCCTGGTGCACAGACCAGCCACAGAGTGATGGAAGATCAGATTATACAGATCCTGTAGACCTGCGGGCGACTTGAGGAAAAGATCCATGAAGAGAAATGATGCAAAAGGAATGAAAGGAAGGAGGGTGTGCTGTGCAGTTTGTGCATACGTACAGTGTATGTGTGAAGCTTTGCACAAACCGATATGGTAAAACTGCTTTTTTGGTGGAATAACATGTTGGAGCTTTTTCAGCCTGCCTAAGTAAGACCCTCTTTAAAACTTACTGAGAATAACAATGGCAGTTACACCAGCTGCACTCCCAGCACCACATAAAAAAACACTTTTTGCTTATTTTAAGGAGAATTAAATCCTACTGGCTTGTGAAAAATATCTTTGCTAGACAATATCTTTTATTTTCCACGCTAACATCACTAGAGCATCATATTTCTTTCCCTCACCTGTACTTATTCCTTAAAGTTCCTGAGGAGAATGTAAAACCCCCAGTTGTGTGTGCCACTCTGATTTGGATGCTGCAAAAGACAAGCTGAGATTTGGCAAATCTCTCATCATGAGCTCATTAGTCAGTACTGGAGGAAAGGGATCAGAGGTGGCTCTGCTGGCTCTGTGGGAGCCCTGGAGGTGTGTGTGTATGCTAGTTTTGCACATGCTGTGGGGGCATACATCTGTTGACGCAGCTATGTTGTTGTGGGGACTTCCTTTTTTCTGGCAGAAGTAAGCCTTTTTAAGATGGCAGAAAATTTAGCTTGTAGCTAAGATGCAGGGCAGAAATTGCTGCTATTCTTCACACAAGTCTCCAGGAAATGACTAGAAGTCAATTTAACATGATACAGTAGAACTGTCGATGTGCGTGTGCCCCCAACTGTCAGTCAGAATCCTTTACATTGTCCTCCTCCCTCCCCCCCTCCCCCCGCCCTCCCAAGTTTTTATCTCTATTTTAAACTGAAAGTTTTTATTTTGATTGATTTTTGACAAGTCACTGGCTACAGGCAGGCAGTTTCTACAAACTTTAACATACTTGCTATTTATGCTGCACCAGAAAATACTGTTGTTGTTTTTTTACTGTTGTTTTGTCCTGTGTGCAATTAATTTATTTTTAATCTTTCTGTGGCTCAATAAATTATTTGACTAATTTTTAGTTTGTTGGTTGAGTTTTGTTTTTTTTTTTGTTTTTTTTCTGGGTTTACGTGGAAGTAAAATACAAATATACTGAAGCTTTGTTGCAGTTCTGCTTCTTTACACCTTTATAAAATAGTGATGACTTAAATTGCAACTTATTGTAACTGACTGATGTTATAATTATTTCTATAGATTACATTCATACATCTATCCCTCTAGCCAGCCATTCATCCATCCAGAGAGTGAACTTGAAACTCCATCAGTGATTACTTTATTCTTTCAAACCTGCTGCTATGCACTGAATCACTAGTGTTGGTCCTTACATTATACATCAAAAGCAAGCTCTTTCTGGGTTAGGCTTAGTACGCTCTAGAAAACTGTAGACCTAATGTAACATAGAATGAGCTGCAAACTGCACAGAAAGGGAAAGCTGACACAAAATTAGCACTATTTAATAGAAAAGGGTAAATCCTCGGATTGGGGAAAAATAACTCTTTTCTCTGGCTCTAGAGACTGAAACTTGTAAGGAAGGAGCCTTTTTTTCTTGTTTCCTAATCAATACCACCCTTTGATCTTTATCGTTTCAAACATTGTCTCTGAAGTTGGCTTCTCTCATTATCCCAGTGTCAGCACTTTAGTTGTCGAGATGGTCTGTACTTGTCGAGGGTTCTTAGTGACTTTAAAGTCTTACTAGTTCAAGCTAAACACTTGTCACTTCACAGCTCTGACCTCCCTCCCGTTTGCATCAGCAGCACGGTAGCAGCTCATTATGATCCTAGTTGTAGATCAAGGTGAGGAGTCGAGATTTTTACTGGCTGTTGCCCTTGAATGTCAGCATGCAGAATGATGCAGTTGGTGAGTTATGACCAGCACTGTCCAGTATTTTGGATTCATTGATTCAAACAGTAACACTTATTTTTCTTTTTTTTTTTTTTTTTGAATTATGCTTCTTTCTTATTGGTAAGCAAATTTAAATGTATTGGAGTAAATAATAAATTGCATTCAGCAGTAAGTGGTTGCTTGAAAGATAGCTTTAGCTTTAAAAATGCATCACATAAATTATTACCTTGTAAGGTTGCTACTTATGTGTTCACAAGGATATTCAGGGCTATAATCTGCTTATCCAATGATGACATTCTAGTGTATCTGGCTGCTAACTTAATGTCTTAATACCATAAGAAGAGATTTGCTGGTCTCTGTTACAGTGACCAGCTTTTGGTATGAAAATCTCTTTACCCAGACTGCAGTATCCTGGGGTGCAATTCAAAAGGAGAGCAAAAAACATCTCTGTGCTTATGCCACTAAGTTCTTAAGTCTCTTTGGTGAAATTAAGAAAATTTGAAAAAGTTTCTGAAGTCTGAAAAGTCTTTTTTCGCATTCAAAATAGGTGAGAAGCAATCCAAAATAAACAGAATCACAAACCTTTCATAACCATGTGAAGCCATAATTAATTGAATCTCTGCAAGTGTATTATAGATAAGTGTTTTTTTTCCTGTTTTTAAATAATCTATCTCTTTTAATCATGCTCTTAAATATAGCAGAAAATGGTCTGTTCTTATCCCTTCTGCGGTTGCCATAGATACCAAGTGTGCCCTACAGGATGGAGACAACAGTGACAGAAATTTTTAGACACCAGGCCACTTCCAAAAAGGTCTGAATAACAACTCAATAAAAAACAAACAGTGACTGGGAAAGGAGTAAAGAAGCAGTGAGGAGCAGAGATATCAGCTCACCAAACAGTAATCCCATTTTGCATTACAATGCTGAAGGAAAATAGTAGTTTGGGAATGTTTCCTGTATGCAGGGGCTTTATGGCACTTACTACACAGGACAGAATAGGTGTTAGATTAGCGCTTGGGTTGGCAGAGGTACCACAACTGACAATTGTAATTGTGTATGAAAAAAAAGAAATGCTGTGTCTTTTGTAAGTTTATGCTGTGCAGGAAAAAAGATGCATTTTAATGCTATAAGGGCTCTTGCAAAGCTATAGATGGATGGAAACTAAAGCAAGCTCCTGCTTCAGAGGAAATTCCTGAGGCCTAATTTATCTGAGGGTTTCTTGGATCTGCTGCATAAACAAACACAGAAGCTGACTGTGGGTGAATAAATCAAGACACTGAGCATCTTACCTTTTTCAAAGTCAGACAATTTTCCTGTACCATAAGTGCACATCTTTCATTTCTAACATTTGTGAGATACAGTGGCGTGCAGAAGTATGAATGCCTTTTCTCATATTGTCATGCCAACACCACTAACTTCAAAGTTTTTTTTTTCTTCAAAGATTCTGAGCTGAAATTCTCATGTTGTAACTGTTTGATCCATCTTCTGAAAATGGGTAGCCTAAAAAAATACATTGTAAAAAGTTCTTGGGGTGGAAATACTTTTTCAAAGAATTGAATGTTTAGAATGCATTGCTGTAATTGTTAAAATGTAACTGATTACTTACATGCATGTACTGTAAAGTCAAAGCAGTGACGAATGCACAGCTGTCCCAATAAACAAGGATTGCTTGGCTATGAAACAGAAGAAGTCTTCCTTCCAACAAATGGATCTCAACTTTATTCATAAATCCGTCAGGTCTCTCCTATGGTACGTCACACAGCAGTGACGGCAATGTGTCAGGCTATCAGACTCTTCCAGACAGACTAGCCATGCATGCGGCTCAGAATAGAGCAGCTGGGTTTGGCTCTTAGACTGAGGTGGTGAGTGATGTCCACAGTCAAAGAAGTGCTGGCAGAGATATGCCTGGTTAAACTGAAACCACACACAGCCCTGCTGAGAGCCTGTATCTGCTATTCAGCAAAGCCAGGCCTGTGAGCAGTGGGAGGGCAGCAGAGGAGCAGAGATACACACAGACTCCAAGAAAAGGGATGAAAAAGGTGTGACTGACTTTTCTCTCTGGATCAAGTTTCAGACACAGTTGCATCATCACATTATTAAAAACACCAGAGCAACACTTAGAAAAAACACACATCCCCAGCATATATTTATCAGAGACCTGTGTTTACCAAGAAACACCCTCTCACTTCAGATCTGCTCTGAGTTTTTCGATTTGGTGTCCACGCAGAGTTTTGCTCTGGAGGCAAAGGTATGAGTTCGAAGCGCTGCTGGAGTCTGCAGCACCAAAGCGCAAGACCACAGGTGTTCTGACAACAACAAAGACTGATCGATCAATTAGGAGAATAAATATTTCTCAACACGTTGAGACCTGGCTTGTTCAATGTGATCGATGCTCCGCATGACACAGATACTTACAACGGATTATTGATGCCACAAATGTCCTAAAAAGCAGCTCTTTATTCAAAATAACGCACATGCATTAGACCTGTGGGTATTGATCACAAGTCTGTGATTCAGTTTGACAGAGTTGTTAAAGTGGGACAGCATTTTGATGGAGTCTCTGGGGCATAAAGGAGTCAGGCAACAGCATTCAGCTTTAGTAGTTTCTATGAACTGAAGGACATTTTTTTGTCTAACACATCCTGATTGTTTTTGTTCTATAGTTTTTTTTTTTCCCTTTAACTTAGCTATCTGTCTGATCTAATTCTTTTTATAATGATTTATTTTTTTGGGCATCTGCAGCATAAAAATGTACAACAGTATATCTCATTTTTTATTTATAGCCTCAGGTAGAGCTTGTTTAGAGCAGGAAAGCAGTATTCTGTGTTATTTTATTTTGGCTTTTGATTAAATGAGGACCTTTTACAGATTTAATTTGTGAATTTTTGTGATATCCGTTACTGCTTGTATCTTTGTTAGCTATGCTATCCCATTCAAGTATTAGGTTTTCAACCTGGAGATTAATATATTGCAGTACTCAGAATGTAGCCATTTACATGTCTGAGGAAGGAATATTTTCTTTGCATTTGCGTTATTTGCTTGGCCAATCTGAGCATTGTAAATACCCCCATATACAGAATAAACAGAGCCTATCATTGGATCTTTGCCTTAAGTGTGAGCATTCTCTCGAGTAACTCCGACCACACTGCTGAGGCATGATATCTGGTGAAAACGTTGCGTCATGAAAAGCGTTTTCATTTTTTAAACAGCATGTTTGTTATTACCTTCTAGTTTGACACATTTGAGAAGTGGTAATTGTCTCTTAGGGGAAGACAGCAGACTAATTGGTCCCATCCACTCTTGAGTCGATGTTCCACGACTTGGCTTAATCTCATTAGATGAGCAGCAACTGCTTGGCTGTGTTGGGAGGAAAAGAGCATCTCCCTGTCCTTACTGACCCAGCTTTATGATGAAGAAAATTCTCCTATGGAAGCTGCTGCTGGGAATATAGAAACATTTGTTAGTGGGAATTGACAGCCTGACATCTCCTGTGTGTGTTTTTAAATGTAGGAATCTCTGCAGATCTGAATGCAAAATCTTGAAAAAATATTGCTATTCTTTCTGGGGAGGAAAGAAAAAAAGCGTGTTTCTTTGGAGCAACACAAATGAAACTGAGGTATGCTGTTGCCACAGTGACTAGTTTTGCTCTCATCCATTTATAATTCCCTCTAAAACTACAGATGCCAGTACACTGGGTAATGCACTTAAATCTGTGAAATTGTTGTGACAGAATAACCTGCTGAAAGGGCAAATAAAAACTCAGCTGCAGTTTATTCGAGTTGGAGTACTGCTTAGGTTGCCCTGAAAAGTTTAATTCTTTGTGAAACCCAAAGAACAAAACTAAATACGAAAGTAAATTTAAGCATTAAAGTGATAATGAAAAATGTCATATGTAGTTGTTTTCAAGGTACCACTGTCACATATTTAATGGAATCCCCTGCATGCTCTTGACAATCTCAGTTTTTCTAGATTTCAGTACTTTCTTATCCAAGTTTGAAAAGTTAAAATATCTTACTTTTTTTTTCTGATGCAGTACAATTCTCCCCCCCAAAAATGGTGAAGTAGAATGAATTTGTCCCCATCTATGCTTCAACTAAAGTATAAGCAAAACCATTGGATTAATTGTAGTGTTACCTTCAATAGAAAGGATTCCATGCACTCACTATCCATATCACTTTCATGCTTGTGTAACACACATGCTATTTAATTAATTGTGAAAAAGTTCTCATATCTCTGCAAATACACTTTAAACTATGAAAATCTTTAAAATTTTTGTCGTTAAACCATAACTTTGTAAAGATATCAGTAACTGACCCATTCAAGCCTCAGGTAAAGGGTTAAATATCCTATCCTTCCCTGTATTTTTCAAGTTGGTTGACCCTGGCCAGACACTTACTGTATGTCCTCCCCTTCTCTCTGTACTTCTTCCATTCAAGCTTGTAATAAAAAGAGGCCACTAGCGCAAAAAAGTAAAAACATGGATTAGAAGGACAGTTCTTCCATTATGAGTGGGTTTGCTGTTTTTATTAAACTATGTAGGCACACCAGATTCAAGCAGTGAATGCCTTCCCTTCTGAGACATCTGACAGGAAAGCAACTGTTTTAATAAGATGTAGGGTGTTCTCACACCTCATAGTCCGGTAGATACGGTTTGATACAAGACCAAAATTGCAACACTTGTTACATTTTCAGCTACTGAGGTTTGCTTTGCACTGTGAACTAAACCCTTTGAAAAATCAGTTCACCCCCTTGTGTGTGGAGGTGCTGCACAAAGAACCACTGAAGAAAATGACAAAAACTTCTGAAGAAAACTCTGAGCACCACTTCTTTCTTAACAAAAGGTACACGGAAATGACTTTAGCAACTGTAGGATTTCTTTTTTGTCTTTGGTAGAAAAACATTAGCACTAGACTCTTGCATTTATTTTGGCTGTATTTACCCAGAATGTCATTTTATACCACTTGGTATTTTATTCTATGTTGCGTGACTTTGTGTTTATGATGTAAAGCAGTTTGAAATGCCTTGTAGCTGAAATGTGCTATACAAATAAAATGTGATTGATTGATTGATTGATTGATTGATTGATTGATTGATTGTGCTTTTCAAATGCTCTCCAGTCCACTTGGCATTCACATTTGGTTTGGAACTTACCAAAGTTCACTTCAACCGAACCAAAATGTAGGTTTATAAGCGGTCCAAAGTTTGCTTTTTTGGTCCACATCAGAGTTCAAATGTACATTAACACCTCCACAAACGAACTGGAACTTCTGATATTCCATTAAATTGGACTGAACAGAGGTAGCATGAATGAACCATTTAGACAGCACTTTAACCAACAGTGTAAAAAATACCGATTCTCTTTGCCTTTACTTCATTTGTCAAGAGATTACCTTCATGAACGTTTCCATCATTATTTAAAGAATATGCTTTAGTAAGACTTGGTTTCCAGCTCTGGTCCTTGTGATGAAACAGTAACTCAGAGGTATAGCTTGATCTGCGGCTCTTGTTTCTAAAGAAGCTCCTCTTCATGTTGTTCATCCAGGTCAGTGTGAATTCAGTGAAAGAAGACCATCATCATCAACATCACTAATCACTCTCTCAGCCAGCAGGTCCGACTATCATTTGAAGCTATTAGGGTACTTGTCAACAGCGCTTTGAGTGTGCAGCCTTTGGCTTTCAATCTAATCAGCCCTGATAGGAGGCTGCTGACACTTCACAAGATATCTCCTCTTCACCTCTAGCTCATCATATGAGAGCATTAAATGTCTGTTTGTCATCACCTACCTGCTCAATTAGGCCTGAAGCTCACCATATTTTTTTCTTTATTTTTTTTTTTATATCTTGTTTTTAATTGATTGAGCTCTTATACGAGGAGGTGTTAATAACTTGCAGCCTGTGTTGTTCCAGCGCTAAAGAGCTCCAGATTTTTGGCTTCATTATAGTACGCAAAGGACTGTGCCAGTGAGTCATCTACCTAATTAGACTTCTTGCTGCTTGACAGGAAGGATGGACAGAAAGATGTGCTCTCTTTCAGCTGAGATGAAAAGGCAACCAGCATCAGGTTACAAACAACCTTTTTCTGCAGTGTTTGTTGCTTGGCCTTAACTCACAGCTCCTGCCAAGACAGTGGTACCTTAATGGGCTTTATCAGCCGCTCAGCAAACAATAACCATGGAAGTACTTCACTTTTCTGTTATTAGCTGTCACACCTCCAATGTAGCTGGTTATTTTTAAACATTGTTTTTGAGAGTTAAGATTTCTTGTCTGTCTTTCAGAAATCAAACTCATTTGTTGACCCTGGTTAGATTGGACACAGGATAGCCATGAATTTATTCTGTTGGGTAAAAAAAAAAAAAAAAGTTGAAACACTTCTTGTAATATTTATGAAATGGAGAAAGCTGCAACCCTGTTTGCTGCTAATGCTGACCACTCAGCTGCATACCAAAATATAGCCACTCAGCTTCCTTATCTTGTTTTGTTACAGAAAACTCATTTTGAAGAAACTCATGGTTTCTTCAATTTGATGTACACATGCATAAAAATGTCTCACTAGAAAAATGCAATGATAATTGGGACAGATTTGTTGCATGTAATCCACTTGCGTAGTTCATCACCATTACTAAAGCACTAGTTTACTGAACCTTTCAAGCAGAGATTTATTTAATATTCCCTCTTTTCATTATGCACACACGCCATAATCAACGCCTGATTATTATTAAACCTCTAAATCAGATGCACTACATTTACCATAAGAGGCTACAATCACGCACTGGGATGTCTCCCTTTCTTCCGTTCCACATCTGAAGGAGTGTGCTGTTGCCATGGAAACCACAGCCTTATCACACTTATAAGAGCATTTTAAATTTAGGCTGACAGTGTTTGCTGCAAAAAAAAAAAAAAAAAAAAAAGAAGTGAAACTATATTTGAGAAGGAACTTCTCAAATATACTGGTTAGGAAACCACTAATAATTAAAAACTTGGCTACAGATGTGGTTTGCTTATGATAAGATCCTTTTATTAAATTAAAGCGCGCAGGAGACGTATGAGAATCTCCTGGTGGTATGACCTTGACTAATATTATGGTTTCATGGTACCACATTATTAACAAGAAATTGTTTTATAAACGGCATACTAGATTTATTATAATACTTATAACAATGTTATCTATAAAGTATAATCACTGTTATGTAAATGTTAATGTCCAACACATTAGAGTCTGTGACAACTATATTCACATACTTGCTTTGACATAATTTGCGATTGACATCATCTCATCTTTTAGTAATTTTATTTTCTAAAGCACTATTTAATTCCTAAGAAAGTTGTGATTGTTTTGAAGAACATTGGTTTTAGCTTTACAATACTCAAAACCAACATGTGCCAAAATAAAACATAACTCATTTAGGTTATGTCCAGAACAGGACATATCTCTTTAACATATATAATCTCACACAATATGCCGGTAAGACTCATTAGTTCTTAAATTCTCATAATGTCATAGATCGGTAGATCTGCCATGAAATCTAACATGAGCAAACAAGTTTTAAACCAAAAGAAATCTGTTGGACAAACAAGTCAAAGAAATAGTTAATTCTATTTTAGAGGACATCAATAAACTTTGCTCCAACAAATTGAACCTCCCTGACAAGCTCACCCAGGGCTCTCCATAAAGATGTGACACTGTGCTTGTTAATCAAAATGACTTAGTGGGGCAGCTGTGGCCGAGAGGTTAAGTGGTTGTCTTCTCGCTTAAAGTTTTAAGGGTTGATTCCCAGATCTTCTTAGTGTTGATTTGGACTTTAACACCCTTCTGTGTAAATTCATCATTTTCAAGTTCTGTGAGTGAAAACTTGTCCAAACATTATCCAAATATTACCACTATGCAACTTAATTGCATATAGTGATATTAGCTGTTTCTTGAATGTATTTTGTTAATTAGGGGTCAATAATTTAGACTTAATTCTCATTGCTATAACTTTCTTGTAAACACCATGACAATAATCAGATTTAATTATGATGACAAAACCAGTAACATTTTAAACCTCCTTACATACTTGGAACTGTAACAAATTTTGGATAAAACTCTGCTCTACACAGCATGCCTTTTTTATAAAAGGATTTTGGAGTTGTTTGTTAAACAAATATTATACAATCTTGTTGGTGTAAAAACAATACAAAAGAGTGTAGACAAGGGATGTGTTGGCCTGGATTAAATTAAATTCTGAACATTGTTGTTGTTGCCCCTCGAGGGTTTAGACTGGGCTGTACTCAACTCATTCTCTAGTCTATTTATTCTACTTTCCTGACTTAATCTCTGATTCATCTGCTAAATGGACAGATGGATAGATAGATGGATAATACAACAATTAACAACTTAACTTCCTTTTCGACATTGTCAAACTGTTATTGTTATAGCTGTTTTAATGACTATAAAATGCAGAATGCCATATCAAGTTGGTATTTCTGCAGCATTTTTCTTCCAAAACAACAGTGCTAAGACCTGAAGTACTGCATACTAGTTTTTTCTACTCCTGTAACGCAAGTGGAGCAGCTTAATATTTAAGACAGAGTTGTTTTATACAGCAAAAATGCCTTGGCAGTCCTTTGTTTTATATATAATGCACAACAAATGTCTGCTGTTTAAATGTCAAACAGCTTAAAGGGGTCTTACTGCAGTTATTGTCCTGAGCTAGAATATAATAATGTATACATTTTGCTGGCCTTCAGATAGTATTACAGTAATCATAATGCAAAATCTACAAATATACATGCTTTATGCAAATCAATGAAAGTAAGGAATATTTTGTTGGTCTTTGCATGGACAGTTACACATGCTCAGAGCACATTTTTTAATCATCTTATCTTTACTTTGGGACGTGGATCTACACTATGTTATTGTTATATTGTGATTGGTACTGAACAGGTTTGTTTAATTTCTCATGTTGCTTAGTTCAGCCAGTGGGCCAGGAAAACTGTGAAAACCGTGATAACTCTAATGTCCTCTAAGTTTGTCTGTTTTTCTTATCAGGTACAGTTCAGAACATATTGGTGTTTATAGGTGCAATATTTTAGGGAGAAAAAAGCTGTTTTGTGCTTTACATCTACAAATACTTTAATTAGATCTTTGTCCCTTCTACTTTACTCAGTACTTTTTTGCGAGTTTGTGTCTAACATGAGCTGTAATCTTGGATACTGGTATTTGTGACTGAGTAGTTGCAAGACTACATTCTTGGGATCTGGCATTAACTTGTTTACACCCACATCCCTCACTGTTATCAGTAGATGAATTCCCCTGAAATGTAATACAATCAAAATTGACATCAGCTTCATTATTTGCCGGGCTTGTTGTCGGGTGCTGTGAGGAAGCAAATGTTGACGTGATGTTTCCATGGCGACTGTGGGTTGAACTGTTATTTCCTGTACTTTCACACTCTATGTTGGTCTTGTGCTCAAGCTGCTAGTAATGTTGACCTATGGGGCTTTAAAGTAAAGATTTTAAGCCTTTCTGTGAGACTGGATCTGTTTTTTTTTTTGTTTTTCATTGAATGTAGATCTCTTTTTTAAATTTCTGTTGACTTGTAAAGTGAGATCATTTGCAGCTTCTGTCATTGAGTGTATGTATTTGGCAATTCTTGGTCATTTATTAGCACACTAACCTTTTTAGGGAGGCAGTGGTAATATATTGAGTGATCATTCTCCAACTATAAAGTCTGTAATTTGGTTTTGCATGCCAAAAAACAAATGATTTCTTACGAGCTATTGTTTTGGTGCACTACTTACCCCAGGATTGTACTTTAGAGGATGTCTGTGAGCATGCAACTTTGTTAATGTGCTATCTCTTTATATTAGCAGTGAAATCCCGTACTCTCCCCTGCGGGGCTATACGGCACTCTTCACAGGCATCTGTTTTAGCTGCTTGTTGGACCAATTTGTGACTTGCATTAGGCTTTCATTACCGGCCTCCCTACGCACACACACCTTGTAAGATGGGTCTTAATTAAGTTTATGCTTTCCTTGGCAGACCCAAAGGCTGGCTGCCTGCTTCTGCTGAATGTTGATTCACGGTGAATCGTGAAGGACAGTCTGTTTCTTTTGCAACAGTGCATGGGAGAAAATAAATGCTGGTCCATTGCCAGCAGTTCTGGGATCATAGTCTCATTTTAAGAGACTTTGCTGAAAAAGGTGTTGTTACCAACAATTGAACATCTGGTTGCTGTTAGGAACATTATGTCTTTTCTCTCACAAATGTTTCAAAGGAATTTAGGGAAGGACATTTTCATTTACCTTCTGATTGAAGTGGCTGAAATGGTTTTATTTATTTTATTTAAAACATGCCATTGTTTTTTACCAAACCTTATGAAATAGTGTTGGAAAGTCCTTGAGTTCTGTGAAATTATCTTGAGCCAGCTCTGTAATTTTGAACACCGTATGCTTGTGAAATATCATCATTTGAGAAATGAGCTAGTAAAAAGTAAGACCTTACAAAAAGAACTTAAAAGATAAGTAATACATGCTGACATTACTGTTTAAGAGTAGACGGAACCTATAACGCAAAATATAAATTTTGCATTATAGAGCCCCTTTAATAACTTTGAAAAAGATAACAAATAGTATGCCAGTGCTGAAAAGTGTTAAAAAATATACATTGTGTTCTCTGCATCTGTTCATTGACAGATGTTTGATGTAGCTCTTTAATTCAGTTTTATTAATTGAGGTAGTGTTCTGAAAATGCATTGCTCTAGTCTGTGGCTAACGTTACTTCCACAAAGGAAATGTGAGCATGCAAACTTTTGAGATTTTTTTTTCGATGGGCAGTCATGTTTTATCGCAATGCAACTTTATTATGTATGTGAACTTTCTGGCTTTTACTACAAAACTCGAGGACCTGTATCTTGTTCATTATGAAGAAGAAGACGCTTGTCTCTACTGTGCTCTTGTTTGATGCGTGCTCCCCTCGCTGTCAGCCATAATAAATGAGATTCATCTGAGAAATCGAGCAAGACAAATAAATCCAATAAGGTTTTGTCACTCATCCTGTGTCCTGTTCTTCTCTCTCTTATGTGTTCCTTCTCTTTGTGGTACCTCTGGCTTATCCTTTCATACTGCATTTATTTCCTTCATTTTATTTTCTCCCTCCAAGCCCCTACTGTTGCACAGCAATTGTTTACCTTTACAAATGGAAAACTGGCGCTTGCTGGAAGAGCAAATGTACCCACCATGTTGTCACTGCGGGGAGTCTCAAAGGAAAGGCTTAAATATTTCTGTTTTTAAAAGTGCTGATGCTTGTGAAGTGCAAAGCCCAAAAGACTGTCAGAGTCGCAGGATGAGACCCACCAGATTCAGCCTTTCTGACACATCTGCAACACTCAAGTTCCTGTTGCGGAACCCGGCAAGCGCCCTGTAGTTTGTGGATGTGCCAAGTTATGCTGGGCACTGTTACAAAAAAATTATTTCTGGCTTTTAAATTCATAGCTGCTTCCGCTTACTCTTTGACTAAAGCAAAACCTTGGCAGATCCTCAGAGACCAGGAGCACACCTGGTGATCCACAGAGACAAAACACAGGGAGACTTGGTTGGATGCCCAGAAGACTCTTTGTGTGTGTCACAGGGTCACTTGGGCAACATGTTTCCTGAGACACAAACAACACAGGAAAATGTGACAGGTTACAGACAGTGTTGGGGAATCTAAGGGCGCATCTGTGATAAAACAGCTTTTTAAGACTAATTAGACGTTGCTGGCGATATCACAGCTGGGACAAGACGTCAAGGAAAGGAGCTCTGTGTCTAAAGGTCAACTGTTGCTACTGGAGCTAAGAGATGAACTGAGAAGAGTTTGTTACCTTTAGGAGTCTGCCTGGCCTGCGTCTTCCCCAACAGAAGAGCTTCATCTCATTAATTAGAGTTGATGCTTTGGTTTAGCATAAAGAGTTTTAAGCTGTTTGTAAGCTTTGTATTTGAAAATAAATAAATAAAAAATTCTAAGAATGATTTAAAACCCCTGGTGCTTGTTGTGACTGGAGATGTTGCGGGGCCTCATATACAAAGATACTGCAGACTTATTGTTTTGAGAATGGATTTGTTATTCTGGCTCATTCGTCTGTGACTAAATGTTCTCATTTTTTTTCCTGGGAATGATGTCATGGATGTAGTAGTGCGGGTAAATGCAAGCTTCTCCGTGAAAATAATTCCAGCAAGATTTCTGAAAAATATTTAAATCAAATAAGTAACCTATTTGGAGGCCTTTTTCATCCTGTTATCCCCCAAAGTTCAGGTTGTTAAAAATGTGTTAGGGCTTTTTTCATTGTTAGCTGATGTGGAAATGTTATCCAAAAGAAAACCATGGGCTGTCATCACAAATAATCAAAGTGGGGTGCGAATAAAACATTCACATTGATTTGGAGCCGGAAGCAGAGAGCAACTGCCTGTCGCAAGATTTAAAGTTGTGTGTAGAAGGAAAACAATCCAAGCTGTAACGATATTAGAATTATAAATGATCTCAATTTGAATTGCAGAATGCTCTTGAAGCAAGTGAGCAGAGGGAGAGAAAAACATTGATTTTGTGATTAGCTGCAAGTGTAGAATGCGAGTTTAGCTCCCCTCCTGGCTCATTGAATAAACCAGATGCACATCCCTTTCTCTCTGTGGAGAATTAAGAAAGACTGAGAACATATAGAGAAACACAACACCCCCAGAATCTAGATCTATTAATCAGACTGAATGAATATGCAATAGAGGCTGCTGGGATGCAGCCTGCTGCCTGTCTGGCTAACAAGGCAGGCATCCTGCAGCTTTCCTCTGCGAGAACGATATATCTTTTTCAATGGACTGAGTTCTGAGCAGCAGGCGCTTGCGCTGCTGTTTCCCATTAGCTGTGTCTCTTGCATCTTTCTGCCTGCTCTTCTCATTCCACCCCTGTCTGACTCCGATGCTCATTCATCCTTTCACTCCCACTCGCATACTAACTTCAGTGACAATCAATAGTTAAACTTTTCTATGGTGTAACAGGGTTGTGAGATAGAAATGTTCAAGAAAAAATGAAGAAATTGCAGATTTTGTGTGACTTCTCTTCAAAAATGTAGCAATTTTCTTCAGGCTTTAACAGAAATATTCAAAAAGACATTAGGAACCAAAATTTGCATTGGTGACTTATTGCAACTTGAATTTTACTGAAATGTTTCCGCTTCAGGTTAAGATTTTTCTGATTATGGGAGAGATCACAACCACTGTGAAGCTATTTCTCATGCAAGGAAGTGATATCTGAGAAAGTGTGCCAGAAAACAACTCGAAGCCAAAATATTTGAACATCTCACGCAGCTTTGGAGTCACCACTGCACTTCCTCAGGTCTAAACAAAACACCTGCCAAGTTTGAAGTAGATAGGATGAATGATTGAAGAAAAATGCACACACACGCACAAGCACACACACTGGCATGTAGGTTTACCGAGACTGTATGTTCCTGTGGTATTTTACACTTGCATGCTCAATCTAATCATTTTGAAGCTTTCAGGAGACTGAATGTAATTTGCAAAGAGAGTTCTGACAAGAAGCCACATTTCAAAACATTTAGATATCAGTGGATGTAGCTCCTAGTTACTGAGCAGGTGGCCGCTGCTATGTCTTATAGCGTCTGGTATAAACACAACTGATTCAGTGACTTCAAACTAAGCATTGATTATCTCCACGCGTGTTGGACATAATGTACTTTGGTGCAGATATTTTAGATGTCATCTATGAGTTTTCAAAACCCATAATATCCTAACAGATTGGAATGGTGCCTACTTTTATTTTTTTATTTGACTTTTAACTTTACATGTTGTCATTGAGATCCAAGATCTTATTTTCAAGACAAACCTGTTTTGATTAAAACAAACAAAATTACAAACACAGCAACAAAAGCAATTAACAAATTTTGCTCAATCAATAAAACTAAACACAAGAGCAAGTTTCATAAGAGGGTTGAAATTGAATCATCCAAAAGGAATCAAAGTGGAAAGCTTCAGATCCTGCGGCAAAGTTTTATACATTTTATTGAAAACGTGCTTTTGTACATTTAAGAAAGTAAGTTTTGATTAATGAGCCACATCTTGTGTGAATTGTTGGAGAAAACTGTAATAAGTAGAAAAGATAGAAGATTGATGTAAAAAAATTAGCTTTATTATCAAATAGTGCATACACTGATAACTTAAGCCAAACAAAACACATTTTCTTCTCGTTTTGAATGTATTTATTGGTCAGATTTAAAGTCTCAATGTTAACAGTAGATTCTTTTCTCAAATGTTGAATGGCTATCAAACATTTAGTAATCTTGAAATTCTGATGTCCTTTAAGTTTAAATGTCATTTATTATTTAAATTATGAGTGGACACCTTAGAACTCCTTTGCTCAGGCCCAAGTAAAGCTTTTAAGTCTTATGTCAGACATACGGATAAAAATGAACAGTAAGAAAACTAATTATGAAGAAAGGAGACTATGTAGGTTAACGTTCACATCCAAGGTGTTTAAAAAAATGCAGCAGCCTCTAAAATTACACAGTAAAGGAAAGGCTTCAGTGCAAGATTTCCAGGACCATTTCAACATGGAATAAAGTGTGATAAAGGGAGAACAGAGCTGAGAGTGTCCCACTGAACTATTCTTAATTATTGCACCAACATGAATAATTAAAAAAACTAAAGAGAGGTAATTACACTTTATGAGTTGAGATTGGGGAGAAAAGTGAGCAGTACTTCCTTGAACATTCAGGGCCGTGTCCACTGAGGACTGAAGCTCTCACAGTTACTCTACACTGCTTTTACTGTCTGGGAAAAGCAGACATAATTACTTGTATATTTTACATCATTAGCATACACCATAAAAAATTGTTTAATATCCATTTGTTTTTCTCAGTTCAATATATCACAAAAAACAGATTACACTTATTGGGGGCCATTAATGTTTGGAGTCCATTCATGCCATTCATCAGTGGCACCAATACAATAATCCCAGTCCTATGCAGTAAAAGCCTATAAAATAAACGAGGTGTAAAACGTTCTGTAGTGATCTTCAGCCTTAGATTGGATTGAAACATCATGAAAAGTCTGTCTGTCCTGAGTGTCATTGTCTTAATGTTTAATAGGTTTGCATCCATCCTGCAGTTCCCCGCTTCCCCTTGTGATTTGTACCTAAATTTTTGACTTGCCTGATAAATAGGTAATGGCCTAAGCACTCAATTATGCCTTTGCATTTGTTTGACCTTATCAGAAAATTGCAAGAGACATGAAATTTAGTAGAATAGAAACAGCCTTTTGTCACGCAAGTGGAAAAATTCAGGTGTAACAGAATCTACAAATATCAGGTAAGCTTGGAAAAAATGCTAATTTCTCAGGTCTTAATAGGTTAAGTTTTAAGTCAGAAGGTATTTCTGTTTATGCTTCCAGTTAAAAAAAATAGTTAACGTTATTCTCTACCAGATTTTAAGGCATAACACTTATATCAGTTGCAGCCCCTCCTTCGGGCTACATAGTGCAGACGTTGCTTCTCTAGATGCCAGTGACCTTTTTGCCCTTAATGCGTTATGTGTCCAGACCGATAACTGTCATTCTATATCACTTACATCTGTTGTAGCCATACTGAATCACAGATGCGACAAGGAAAGGGTCAGAGAGAGGTCACCTACTGCTGTGAAGTCGTAAATGAAACGTATAGCTCTAATTTCACACATCATCTTTTTATCTTGTTTAGAGCCGATGGTTTTTAGCCAAATCCTGTGCTGTTTTCCATGTAATCTAATGTAAGAAGTTTCTCCTTGGTGCTCGGAGGAATTATTTCTCAGTTTTAGAGCTTTTTATGTTGTAGATCAAAAAACATAAGTTGCTGAGAACATTCTCATCTTTTTGGTGCGTCTGAAGTCTGAACTGCATAAAACATATGAGCTTGAGAGATCAATAAGAGTTCAATTCAGAGGGATCCAAAGAGATTATCAATAAGCACGGTTAACATCATCTTCACAGTCTCACTATGTCAGTTTTCAAATCCATCGCTTTCAATTTTTAGAAGTCATACTAAAGTTGAATGAAAGTTGTTTTTTTTTTTTTTTTCCTGGGATATACAGACAGTCCAGCAACGGGCATATGCAAAAATCATTCAGTATACATTTCTTCCTGTGGCTGCAGGAGTAGGAGAGGAACATTTAGCTTGTGCTCTATCTATTTAACAAAAAACTATCATGGGGATTAAATTGTATCGAGATTGTTTTCCTGGATTGTTGAGTTTGATGTATGTGATGCAAATGTGTAGCATCTGCAAGCAGGTGACTGAAACACCCTATAGATTGCAATCTGCTTTATTGCTGGGACACCCCACAGCATGACAAACAGTACTGTCTGTAGCAAACCAGATCATTTGATAAAAAATGAGCTCATAATAAAAGAAAGAAGACGAGGGGAGAAAATGAACAATCAAAATTTGACATGTATTATGTACACTGTGGCCATTCCCATACACATGGTCTTATAAATTGGTTTTCTAAAGTAAAATGGCCTAAAAATGTCTGATTCATAAAACCACAAGCTTAAAAAAAATCATTAATCACTCCATTACACTCGTTTAAAATGGCAGATGGAATAAATCTCACAGTCTGAATAGACATCTGTTATTGGGAAGTAGTGCATGTGCTGGACGAAGCCTAATACATTTTCTGATTGTGATGAATCAGACAGTGAAGAATGTGTTGGTCAGCTGAGACAGCTGGTATTAACTGCTTTGAATCACAACCACCACAGGGACAGTGAGCCATCAGTCTGTGTTTCACTTCAACTACAAAAGCAGACTGCCTCATTCACCTAATGATGGTTCACAGGGAAAAAAGGGCTATTGTTGAGAAACACTGTCCTTTTTTTCTGAATTCTGTCTATTTATGATTTTATCTTGGCAAAGAGGATTTCAGGTTGAATCTCTTCACTGGTTTTGTTCCCACGTTGTTTGCAGCCCATAATTTAGCAGTGGTCAGTTTGACATTTAAAATTTTTCCACCTAAAGTTGTCAGTAATTGCAACATCCAGCACGTATAATGTCCTTGTTTGAATTACTTAAACAGCAAAAAATTTAAGAACAAGGGAAAAGGTCAAAATTAAAAATATACACTGCAAACCAATATGCAGATTAGCCTAGCCAAATTAAAATTTCATACGTGGATAAACTAAAAGATGTGCCTCGGGGGTTTTAGTCACACTGGAATAACAGCCCAGCATGTATCAAAGTTAAATCACACGTGAAATGCTGCATATTCCAGCAATTTTCTGATATTTTTCCTGTCTTTTTGTTCACAAATGATTGTCTCAAACTATTGGAGTCACTCCATATTTGCCCAACTACAAGATGTATAAAGTCTGTACTAAATTTCAATTACTGATACTGGTTAATATCTCATTTTTAATTTCAGTATCTGCTTGTCTTACCACTCTGGAAATAAATAACAATGCAAACCAGGAAATCTGATGCCTTGTCATATTCTGTATTGTGGCCAAAATTATTTTAGGGTGTTTGTGGAGCTGAGACTTGTGGGTTTTAAAGAGGCAAAATGAGAAGGAGGTTATTTAGAATCTTTTTTTGATGGGTTTCACGGCTAGTCACATTAACTTGTGTTGTGTTGCTCTGCTTCTTCATCCTCGATTCTGCCAAGTCTTCTTGGCTTTTGCACAAATTTGGATTTTCCTGGACTTACATGGGGGGACTGTGAATCCAAATCTGGCTGTAAATACTTCCTAAGAAAATCTCTCGGCCTCTTCTCTACCCACACATTATCAACTCAGGCTTGTGCCATCTCCATAGGGAGCCCACATTTACCCATCCTCCTAGTTTTCTGGTCCGATTCAATCCATCACTCTTTATAGCACTTTTAAAACAAAGACTGCACAATAAGCAAGCTAAAATAACCCTCACAATATGATATCCTGTTGAAGCTCACCTTGGCTCGTTTACAATAACCAAACAGAGCTGCATATCTCTGCTCCAGTCTGTGTTTTCAAACAGCATGCCAGTGTTTTACAAGCTGAGGTATGATGTGTGGATACAGTAGCGTAGGTGATATCATGCTTGCTTGTCTGTTTGTGTCCAAATGTGTCATCATTTTCTTGCCTGGTTTTCAGAAAAATATTACAAGAAATACTTTTTTGAAGCTTGCAGACTGTCTGCTTGCCTTATATCTGGCTTGTTTGGTTTGGCTTTTACAAACCAAACAGTTAGGAGTTTTCCTAACTGTAAGGATATATTTTAGGTTCTAATGGTAACAGGACACCCCAGAAGTTAAGATCTTAGTAAGTCAGAGTGCAACATAAAACAAAAGATTTTCCTCTGAAGTTGACGTGTTTCTTTAAAGTACATAGCCAAGTAATTATTTCCCATGAAAATACTGATATATTAAGGATGTTTACATGAAATAACTGCAAACATTGGTGTATGCATTGCATGCACACGTGAAGAAGGAAACGTATGGAGAATCTAGGCATCTTGGATATTTTCGAAATGAAAAATAAAATCTTTCCTAATCTTTAAAAGTGCAGTGTCATCCTTGGAAAAACATAGGATTCCACAAAGCAAAAGCATAGTCCTGGGAGAATATAGGAAGATTATTTGTGAGCAGAAAAGTCTGTTCGTCAAGGACCCTGCCTCCTCTGTTTGCGCCAGTGAGCGGCTGAGAGTACAGAGGAAAAATGAGTACGCTCTCGACCCTCACAGCTGCTCAACACATGGTTACTGATGAAGATGTCCTCTGTGACTTTGAAGTGGGAACATTGTCAATGACTTCCTTTCATTGATTGAACAACTTTTTGCTCTGCTCTCCACCTGAGCAGAATATGTGTTTTGAGTGGTTAGGCTAGTAAGAGTTATCTGAGCCACTGTGACTCATGTAAAACATACTCCATGGTGGCAATATGGTAGACTGCTATAAAGACTCAGTATTTGCATATTTTTCTGGCTACTGTAGTATTCATTAGTGAGGGAATTAATCTGGGTTAGTAATTGGGCTTTTCTTCTTAAAAGGTTCTAGTTCAAAACTAGAATTAGTCAGACCACCAAAGTAAAACAGGAACTAAAATCTTTAACCAGACCTAAACTTTAAACAGAATTAATGTATGGAAAAAACAAAAAAAACCCAAAACAAAGTACAGCAAATAGTAACAAAGGCAGTCACATTGGAGCCACATCACTATGTCTTTATGGTCAATCTTTGATCCTCCCTGCATTTTATTCTTGGTTTCTGTAGAGTACTGCAGAACATGAAGGGAGTTATCTACGCAGAGAATGAGTCATATTATCTTTGTTAATCAGATGTCTTGTATCTCTGACTCTTACAGATGTTTATAAACTCCAGCTATTAATGTTAATGGACCTGAAAACTCATGATAGATCTAGCTCTATATTCCATTCACCGACTCAGCTTACAACAGCAATGACTGCAGCACCATGCTGTTCTTTGACCTACATTTACTCTGTGATTCTTTCTGTTTTAAAAATCAGAAACAAAAATATTACGTCATTGCAGTGTCATTCCACATTTCTAATAATGTTTTTATTTTCCTGTCCTAATTTAAGCGGACTGCAACTTAAATTTGGAGTACAGTTTTTACAATATTTTAAGAGATTGATGGTCTCCATGAGCTCCACCTCAACCTTGTTAAGTGTTTTTTTTAACTGTGACTGAACAAATTGTTCTGTTTGGAGTTGTTGCAGCAATTATTACCATTACTGAAATTTCAAATACCAATACTGACATCGTTTGTGTTAATGACTCAGATACATTTTGCCTGTATGGCAAATTATTGTTTTTTGTACATACACACACTAACTGAGATAATTCATCAAGTGTCAAATTCAGGAATGTCCAATGTAGTCTAGGGGCCATATGTGGCATTCTGAATGATTTTTTGTTCCCCTTAATTATAGATTGGAGCATATCTGGCCGGCAAGCGCAGACAGCTGATGCAAATGGCCCCTTTTCCATTGCTTAGGGTGATATATTCCACAGATAAATGAAATATCAGACAGGGAAAAAAAATATTTTGTTAACCAAATTCATGTTATGTTAATTTTGGAGTGAAACATTTTTTTAAACAAATACAAAAAAGGAACTGAAAAATTTTTTAAAACTGCCATTTTTATCATATTAACACAATAATGCAAGAGCCTTGTAATGTTTTATATCTATGATATAGTTTTCTGATTTGCTTTTGGTGATTTTGCTAAAAATTAATTGTTACTGAACGGACAAATAGACTTTTTTTAATGTTAATTATTTGTATTTTCAACTTGACAGTTTTGTCCACAAAACTTTTGGCCAAAAGTCTGGACACCACTGGTCTAGTGAAATATAGGAACATTGTCTCTGAACCCAGAACTGTTAATTGTGGTGTAAGAGTTACTATTAAACATTTTGATTTTGTTATGTTTCCCCACCTAATAAAGGTGTAAAAGTTCCACCTTGACCTAGCCCTGTAAAAGGCCCAGATGTCTTGTTCTGACTGCAGGAATGGAATGACATTACTTGTCTTCATAAATATTACATCTCATAGGTCAGATCAGTTGTAGGGACCTCTTGGTAGTTGCCAGCTGACCTTAGCCTCTTCATGCAGGCTTTGCCATTCCCTGTGGTCGTTCTTCCAAAACAATAGAACGGCTCAAAAACCTCCAACTGTTTGCCAGCAAATTTGTGAACTTGCAGGGGTCACTGCTTCTTAGTTATGAGGTGAGCTTTTTTTTTTCAATTTACTCAACCATGACATCTCTTTTCGCCTTCTCTTCTTTGTTCTGACCAGTGTAAATAGATACCACACATTTTGTTCTTGTCATTTCTCCATTTGTAGAAGACCTTCACTGAAAAAAACAAAAAGAAATTGAGTCCCTATAGAGAGCGGCAGGCAATATGGCTTTCCTGATGGTGATAGGTTGGTGGTGTGTGTGTGTGTGTGTGGGGGTGTGTGTGTGTGTGTGTGTGGGGGGGGGGTGTGTGTGTGTGTGTGTGTGTGTTTTTTGATAATGTCACAGATGGATAATGTCATGGTCCACTGCTTGAAGAGAGGATGGTGGGAGATATGAGCGGATGTGGTACAAGGAGCACAAAAAAATCAGACCTGCGTTGAGCATTTCGTGTAGCAACGTCAAAACTGAATATTCAGTATTGTTGCAGTCTATGTAAAGATACTATACATTAATACTCTATCTCTTAGACTGAACTGTCAGCCATATGCAATCCCTTTCATATAATTCTTTTTTAACGTTAGTGCCCATGAATGCCGTTTTGAAATCCTTTTACTTTCAATGTCATTCTGTTTCAATTACACGTCTACCTTTAATTAGACAGTTCAGACTTTTTAAAGCTCTTCTTTTAATGCATAGTTTGATTCTGACATCAAATAACATATTTCATTTCGGTTCCTTTTTTTTTACCCTATTCTGTCTCTCAGAAACCCTGACTTTGCCACAATTATTGTTAGCAACTGAAGAAAAATGTGGGTGACAGGCAAGTAAGGAAGCTTTGAAGGCAATATTAAGTACTACTTTACCCAGTTGTGTGTGTGTGTGTGTGTGTGTGTGTTGTGTGGGCGCATGGGTGTGTATATGAGCATGTAGTTGAGTCCCAGGAGAGGCCTTGCGGGAGCTACACAGCTACTTTCCCTGGTAGCACAGAAAAACGGGGGCGGCGTGCATGTACTTGTTCTCTCTTTTCACAAATGGGAAAGCCTTCGTCTACAGGTGACTCACACATGCTGAGAAATGCCGCACCTTGCTGTAATGGCAGATGTCTACGTATGGGTGTGTGTGAGAGAGAGAAAGAGAGAAAGTAGGTCATGCATCGAGAGTGAGAAAATAATAAATTCAGATTCAACTTAAGTCACAAAAAATGAGTTTGGTTCGATCCTCGGTACAGAAAAATGTTTTCCAATTACCACAAAAAGCAAGCGTTATGGCTCAATGCTTTAAGGGTGTGTTTTAGTGAGTTTAGACAATTTCTGTTTTGTGTGTGTATGTACCTGTGTATTTCTTTGTTATTTTGTTGCCTTTATGAATACCATTAAATAAGTGGACTGCTTTGGTCAGTAGAGCTTGGGGTTAGGCCCAATTTTCAATTCTGCAGTGTTATAAAGATGAGCGAATATGAAGCTGTATTTTCAAAGTAGATGAATTGCTGAAAACCAGATAGATACTGGACTGAGGAGATGGTATATTGTACACTAAGTATTGCCTATAAAAGCACCACAGTGAAAATGTGGACTGCAGATTTTGGGATTTGAGAGAGGATGAAAGAAGACTGAATTCAACCCTGACCATTTAGAAGATATACAAAGGTTTTAAACAATCACAACATCAAATAACGTGTTACCAAATATTCATATTGCAATGATTCTTGGCTAATATATGCAAGTGTTATGAACTTGCATTTGTCATGCTAATGTCATATTCAACCTATTGGACAAAATTTCACGGTGGTTGATACAGAAACTGGTCACAATGACATTGCCTGAAATGCAAGATCAGAGAGAGATGGGAGCAGAATGAGAGGAAGATGGGCCTATGCCACAAGTGATATTATCATCATAATATTAATAACACTGCTATTGAAAGATTTTCTAATGTTGTGCTGCAGTAGTTTAAAGTGGAACTAAACCCGATGTAATCGCATACCTCAACATCCAGGAAAATTCTGAAAAATTCCACCTAAGTGGACAGTGGGAAGAGATACTGAGGGGGATTACCAAGTGTGGGCATGTGCAGAGCGAGTTAGGAGGTGGTTTGGTCAAGAGAAAGTATTTAATTTTAAAATGATAATTTTACGAAATTCACCTTCAGATCATGTCAAATAGAAACAATAGCAACAATAGATGCTGAAAGGTAATTGAATCTGCTTCTTCCTTCCTTCTCTGTGGAGAGCATGGCTGCCTCATGTTCAAAGTATGTCCCTAGACAGTCATGACAGTAAGCCACCCGGCAGAAAAGCAGGACCTTCCTCCGGTGGAATGCACCCACTAGAATACTCTCGAGATTTTCTTGTAGTGACGAGACTAAAGTGTCTGTTGACCAAAAGAACAAAACAAACAAAAAAGGGGACCTGGGAACTCCTCTTCATCCATTGTCATTGTTTAGACATTTCAATTGTCTCATCTAAATATGGTAAGTTTATTTATTTTATAAAGGGACTTTTTTGTTTTCTAAATATTATCAAGAAAGGAGCACAATGCATTCCATAAAAATAATTAACATATATGCAGATTTACACAAAACACCAACAATATGAAGTTAAAGTTCACATAGAAGTGTTCTAATGTTCAGCCAAGATTTTAATAAAATCCCCAAAACTAACCAGCACTTTATTGCCTACTTTTCAGCATGATTGCAGGTTATTGTAAATTGTATGTTCTACTGCACCTGTAATTGTGCCCAACAAGTGTACACATCATACTGGCGCACACCCCTGAGTACACTTCTGCAAGGCAACAAGATAAAGACTCCAAACAAGATTTTCACCTGCTTAGTGCAGCAGTTTTTTCACTCTACAGGCGTAGCTCACTTTTTGCTTTAGAGCTGTTTATTTGGGATGCACATATTGATGCTTGTGTAGTACTTTAAGTCCTACAGAGAGAAAGAAAGTGTTCACATTATTTTCTTTAATCTGCAGCAGCAAAGAGAAGTAACTGTGAACCAAAATGCTGAAGAAGTCAAGAGAAAATTTACGAAAACCACAAGAGCTCCTCATCATGTGAAAAGAAGGAATAAGTAAATCTCAGAGAAAGGATTAAAAGGAGAACATATTACACTTACTGAGTATTTTTCTCTGTAAATGAGTGTTTTCAGACATGCACAGTAGCTATGCCAGTGAAAAACAAAGAATTGTAATTTCATGTGGAAAGAATTTGGCTTTGCTGCTACAGATGCCAATAGTTAATCACCTAGTTGAATATATATAAATAAATGTGCTAAATGTAGCACATTTAAAATAAAAAACAAAACAAAATAACAGAAGTGATACATTTTTTTCTGATAAATGTTCACCTCTTTATCAGTTGTGCTTGTTTTGTGAAATTTCATTTATTTTTCTGCAACCTGTTTGTCTGTGTTCTCTTGATAGAGGTATATTTAGGCAAAGTTGCCAGAATATTGGAGATTCATCTTGCATATCACATTTATGTCTGCATGATTCAATTTATTTCCAAAGAAAATCAAACTGTGTTTCTGCCTCTCTTTGTTCAAACCTCACCCTCTAGAGTTAATGATAAATGTTGTTTTGAGGGAGTCGATACCGCTGCTGTGAGACATATTTACTTGTGCTGGATTATTTTTGGTGGAGCACAGGATTTTCCTCACAGCTTTTTATCTGTTGTTTCCTCAGCATTTGGGGCAGACAGGAGTAATTGATTGAGATACAGACCGCATGTACAGTGCTCTGTATACTACTTTACACAGTTTGGTACATCATTTTGAAGTAAAATGCTCTCTTGACAGAGCATAGTCACAATTTTGTAAGTAGTAGTTCTTTGACATAAAAAAAATGCATAAAAATAAAATTTTTGCATTTTAAGCTGCATGCACCCTTTTACATCTTATATCTAATAGTTGTTATTTTGTCTGCTGGAAAAGAAAATGTCACATAAAACATGCAGTGTGTGGGTCCCAGCCCATTTGAGCCAGTATCAGCCAGTTAACACCTTAGTCAGACTTAAAGGTCACCTCCATAACAAATCCCCTAATACATATTCATCCCTGCTTCTCTTTGTGACTTTTCTGAGGAAAAGCTTAAGCATTGCTTTTATCCCCTCATTTCTAGCCCTTAACGGAAGGAAACCAGCCTCTGGTTCATGTTCTGTTCTCATCTCAGCCTGCTAGCTCCTTCAAGTAGATTGAATCTGCAGCCTCAGAGGATCATAAAATGCCTGTTCGGCCTTCGTGAAGTGTAAAGTGGAGCTGAAAGTGGGCTGCTGAGCTTGTTGGCAACATCATCTACTCTTACTCCTCTTGCTGCCCACAACATTACTTTAGCACCAGCAAACTATCCCCTAATTAGCAAGTGATGTTTTATAGATGAACTTCTAATGGATTTGTGAAACTAACTACATGTCCGTCCCTGTGTGGGTGTGGGTGGGTTTGTGCGCAGATACTGAGTGAATCAGGCTGCATCAGCCATGCATGCAGTACTATCTCCATGCGGATGCCCACATCCAATGCACAAGTGCGTCATCATGTCTATATGCATGCGGTTCCAAGCTGTTGCATATAACCATTGGGGGTAGTATCTGCTGCAGCCCCGCTCATTAAAAGCGCCCTACGCTCAAACCACAGGCAAGAACAGAGCAATAGTGGATAATCTCATGAAAAATGTAGGGGAGCAGCAGTCTTATCTCTCAGGGCCCTGTGCTGGGGTGGTTTGTGTGTTGCTCGGGCCCTTTGATGTACTCCATTGATCTCTCCTTGCTGACATGTTCTCCCAGGCCCATGGCTTCACCAGCTGGAGGGGTGATTAGCCTTATTAGTGTAATGGAGGGGAGTAAAGGGCTTTAAAGGTGGAAGGGATGGAGGAGAGAATGAAAAAGGAGGAGTGGAGGAGGGATGTCTGGCCATTGCAGATGATGATGAAGCACAAGCACGTAAGGTTCGCTGCTACTGATCAAGATGAGGGAGCGGAAGCATGAGGGAGGAGGCCAGCTGCAGCGATGCCAACTGCTTTGTGTGATGGGGTTGGGTTAACGTGCAGCACTGCAGTCCTTTGTTGTGCTGCATGCCTCACGTGTAATGATTTATTGTATGTCTCAAATGGGGAGAGCTACTGTAGCAGGCAGAAATTTGATTGATTTTAGAAAAGACTTGAACATGTTTCTAGACTTGAACATGTTTCTGTTGAGATCTAGCATGGACACTGACGGTCTGTTGATTTTGGCTTCTTTAATATTGGCTGCTTTGACATGTTCAAATTTAGAGAAAATGTATTTTAATAGAACTAATATAGGTCAATAGCAAGGCTCCCCATGTGTAACACCAAGGCAATATCGTAGACCCTGGATGACATCAGTGAAACAAGGGTAGCAAACTACCCAGATAAAATAAAATAATTATTGATCTACCGGTAGCATAAGTGTGGTACTCCGTTTGATCCATGTTGATAACAGCACAAAATACAGAGATGAAATTTACAGTTTACTTTGTTCAAAAAGATAAAGTGAATAAGATTCTAAATTTGATTCTTTCTGCTCTCAAGCAAGTGACAGAAAAGATGAAGTGATCTTTTCTAACATGTGATGAGGCTGACCTCCCCTGCTTTATGACTTTTTTTACAATTTACTGCTGGAGCATGTAGATACTTAACAGGATTTACTACTCTTTATTCTATGGTCAATCCTGAAATCCATTAAAATCCACTCAGCAGTTTATCTTTCTGTGATTGGAGAGAAAAGTACTGCACACACAGTGACTTCTAAATCTTCTACCGTAATTTCTGGACTATTGAGCGCACTTGAATGTAAACATAGGCTACATTTGTCTATAGGAAGCAGGTCTCCAAGAGATTTTACAGAGAATTATTATTATTATTATTATTATTATTATTATTATTATTAACTTTTAATAAAATACTTGCAGCAAACAAAATACATACCTTAAATGCTTTCTTCCAAACAGTGCCTCCTTTAAAGAAAATACAGTAGCATTCCAGGAAAAGTCATTGAGAAAATCCATCTTCCTCCTCCACACGAAAACCACTAAAGTCATCTTCTTCAATGTCAAAATTCAACAGCCTCACTTCCTCAGTTTCTCTTTCATTGTCACTCTCAATATCACATTTGACTCGAGGTAAATTTGCTCTTGAGCTCGTACTTACCTCTTCATCACACAGCAGCCCAGTTTTTCAAAAACCCATCGGTAAAAATCTTTATATCTCAGTGTTAGAAATGTGTGAAAAAAGTACCGACTTATAGTCAGGAAATTAGAATAATATCCTTTAAACTCTGTCAGGTTTCAATCACAATCTTCAGTACAGAGATGAACCCAAAACTATACATGATTTATAAAATCTATACAAAGAAATTGAAAATATATGAGATGTGGATTTTTTTCAGCCACCTCAATTAAACGTATTCAAAGAACCACCTTCTGCTATAATTTCATCTGCAACTTCTTAAGGGCAGATGTTTGCTTTCTTTCTTCCTTGCTCCTTGTAAGATGGCACAAGAGCTTCCCTGCTTCTGTTAATCAAAGATATTCTCACATGACGCTACCACCATGGTCTATGGTGAGGATGGTGTGTTCAGCAAATGGCCTTTTAAATGTACCCAAAAAGGTTTTGTTTTTTTTCCTTTGATCTGACCAGAGCACTTTAGCTCTTTCTTAGCAATTAAACAATGTTGCCACTCTTCCATGAAAACTAGATTGGGTGATGTTGGTTTCCCTCTGCACATTGTATTTTGAAGGGAAGTTGAAAAGCGTAATTTGATTTTCTCTAACAGTTGCATAAAAACAACCTGCAGACATACTAATTATTAGCTCATATCCAAGACATCTAAAAGAATCTCAACCTTGATTATTCTCTAGTTTAAACTCATGCTAAAATCTCTGTCAAATAAAAAGGAATTAAACTGCATTTTAAACTGAGAAAAAAACCCATTTGTTTTTATCTCAGTTGAATGACTTTACTCATCAACTGTTTTGCTTTCTTTTTCTCTTTCAATTTTTTCCCACTGATGTGTTTTCATAGAAAATTAAAATTAATAGAATTCATACATTTTCAAGACTTGTGCATGTTTTATAAATTACTACCAGTCTTGTTATTTAATTTCTTCTCCTTTTAAAGATTTAAGGTATTCTTTTACAAATACACCCCGGAACATAAAACATTATTTCCAACATTTGATTGTCTGAAGAGAATGCGTATCAAATGGAAACTAATTATCAGCCGCTCCTCGGTTCATACTAATGTCTTTTTCTCAACATCTGTCTCTATGTTCTGTTTTATAACCATGCGGCCAGATGATGACAGTGCGAGAATAAATAAGTCTTATTCTTACAGTTGTTTTCACTCTGTCTTTGTCCTGGCCAACCCGTCCATTGCACTCATTCTGTGCCATTTTATTGCCAACTGGCTGTGAAGAGAAGGGAGATTTAGATTTTTCATAATGAAGATGGTAAACACAAGCATGATGACAACCTGTCCCTGGTGGGGACCTATACTTTCTCCTACAGGCTGTCAGCCTCTTGCTCCATCACACTTTAGCAATCTAAGGTCAATTGTTTGCACCACAGCACCTGTACCAGATGTGAGATTGTTTTTTCTTTTATTTATATGGATTATCTATCATGAAACTTAATAGCTATAACTCAATACCCAAGAACTGCTGCCGTTGCAAGTGGGTAAATTGTAAGGTAAGCAATAAGGTAAACAGATGGATTTTCTTCCCATTCTTCTTGAAAAGTGAATCTGGCCACTAGGACGAGGATTAAACATTTGACAGGCCATGACATCTTGTTTCCTCTCTTGGGGCTATTCTTTCGGAACAGCCGGGCTCTCGCTGTGACAAAATGACATGCTGTGTCACGGCCCCATAGCAGGCCATGATTTACACATACTCACGGAGGCGCAAACATGCAAAGGGCAAATGTGGAAAATGCACCCACTCTATACAAAACATTAGCATAAACAGCCATAATGACTTGCAGTGACGGGAATATGCGCAGTCAATCAAAGATAACGACTTTTTAAATCCTTGTGTGTCACTCCTCCCCTTCGGGCGTAATACAATGTCACACACCAGCTCTCCCCACTGCACACATCCACAAGTGACAAATACTGGGCAGCCTGGCAACCACATTTGTCTGACAACATCACCACCACAGCACAGGAAATATAGAAGGTCTCTCGCTATGAGCTCATTTTATCTGTTCCTCCTCCCTTTTCTCCTTTATGAGACACTTCAGTCCAACAAATTATGATGTCCTGACAACGGATTGGTATTAGATGCTCAGAAGCATGAGACAAAATTCCCCTTAAACAAATCTATCTTTCAAAAGTTTGAGATCCGTCAAAGGAAAACTGATTCAGAAGTGAGTAGACTTTCTATTATTGCTGATTGCTTCAAACATCGACTTCGACAACCTCAATCAGATTGTTTCCAGTAGACTGGTTGACAATCACAGTCTGAAGCTGAGACCTGTTTCTGTAAGCCTCCCTTCTGATTGACCTCTAAGTATATTAAATGGGATGCAAACTGCAGTGTTTTCCCGTTGAAAGCCATTTTCATTGCACAAATGAGGGCACTTAGTCTGTAGGGTTGCCTCATCTCTAAGTAGTGAGCCTCCATGGGACATGCTGCACAACCTAAAGATTTATTGTTCCATTAAAGGAAAAACCTCCTTTTCTGTCCCATGCAGAAAATTTCTCTAGTGGGCTCTCTTCTTATCGTGAGAGTAACATCAGAAACTATCAGGACTGTTCATATTAACATTTTAACTAGAATAAAACCTTCATTCTTTTATCATCCCATGGCTGGTATTCCATTTGCAAAGTCCAAAGGGAATGTTTATAAGGTCGAAGAAGACATGAACTTTGACGACTTGTTCAGGTTAACCACTTGTCTTTTTTGTCCCAAATCTCTTTGGATTTCTTATAAAAACTGCCCATCCTCAGTTGTGATGGACTGCTACTATGTTCAAGACAGACATCCATTTTACTTTTGGAAGTGGGTCATGCATGTGAATGCTTGAAAAAAAAATGTGAAAAGGATTTTCACTTTATATGCCTATTTAAGTTTAAGTATTTAATGATTTGAATACTCAGTTTTTGAGTGAAATATGGATACTTAATTTTCCCCCAGCTTTAGCATTATTTATTTGAAATGTATACCATTAGTTATTTATATTTTGATTTTGAAAGGTAGAAAAATCACAATCTGTGACCTCTGTGTAAATAATTTCACCACTGGTAATATTTACACATGAATATTTATTTTTTGGAAGCAAGAGAAAAGTATAGTTGCAGTCTTTCAGCCAGCTGAATAGAAGTGTATTACAAGTGCATTATAGTGCATTTCAAACAAACCTTGACTCTTAACTTTCTTAAATTTGTTATTTTGAATCACAGCAAAGTAACAAAACCTCAAGTGGAAGTAATCTATTATTTATTTATGCAAAAGAAAAGGATCTGAATATTTAATTGTAGCACTTTTGTTTAGTTTTTAATGGAGGTTTACCCTCCCCTTTTTTATAAGGGACTTTAAGGGACGTATATAAGACTTTAAAACTTTCCCATCAGTAGTAAATCAACTGTAAAAAGACAGAGGTCTGGTTTATGAGACGCAATGTCTAATGAATCCTGAAGCCATTTACATGCTGTCTAGTAGTGAACAGAGCGCATAGAGAAAAAGAGCTTTCAAGTGTCTCAGAGGAAATTTACTGTTACGGCATCGGAGACAAACCCTGAAGGGACAGTGTGTCTCGATAAGAGCAGTTCATCACTCCTCCTTCTCAAATCACTCAGCCACAGTCCAACCACGGTGATTTAAAAAAAAAAAAAATTCACAGCCTTGTTTGAGTTTGCATGTTTGCTGCAGCGTGGAATAATGAGTGATTAATGCCAAAGATGGTTTTCTGTGTGGAGCGGAAGAGTAGACATAAGAGAGCAGTCTGTGTTGTGGTGATATGCTCTCATATTGTATTCTGCCGGCATGAGCGGCTGTCATCCAAGGCAGATCAGGAAGACTAATTCAAAAGGCTTATGCATGCTTAACAGCACTCTGCTTGGTTTTAGTAGTTTATTTACACACTGTATCTGTGTGCATAATGCTCTCTTTCTGTTTCCACACCGACCTCAGACCGCAAATGGAAACCAGTTTTGACTCAGACAAAATGATTCTCAAAACCATTTTATATTGGTTTCAGGACATTTATTTGTGCAGAAAAGAGGCAGAAAAAGGGTAATTACATTTTAAATTTATACAATGTGAGATTGGCGGTGAAGTTAAGTGTTGTGCTCAAGGACACAGGCATGAAAGTGGAAATAAAAATGGTTCCTCTTTTTGTGAGCGTCTCCCTGTTGAGACACAGCAATGACTCTTCCAATGCAGTAAGCGCTGTCAAACATTTACTTGTCAAACAAAGGCACTAAACGGCACATTTAGGGGCGTTCTGCTTCCTGAAAGATTTCCGCCCTCAGCTCAAGAAATCAAAATGGAAATCATAGATTCTCTCTTCTGTGTTTGTTGGATTTCAACAAAGTGTTCACTGAGAACATCAAAGCACAATAAGCCCTGTTGTCCATCCTGTTCTTCAGCACTCAACAGCTGATTCATCAGGGTTACTTTATGCACTCCATTGTAATATTTAAGCTTCCCATAATTTGTCACATTGTAACCGCAATTCTCAATGTATTTAATGAAGATTTTATGTGCTAGATTAGGGATCTGTGACCTCAAAAAGCCATTTTTGTCCCCACTCCAGCTAAATAAAACTTGTTTAGATCTGCAAGCTTTGAGAAAAGTCTAAGTTTTGATAATTAATTTGCAATTTTTTTTAATTTTTATTTTAAAACAAATTAAAACTTGAAAACCTTTGAATAAAACAAGGTGGATCCATTTTTCTTCATGGTGTGTTGATGTTGCTATGTAAAAAAAAAAAAAAATTAAAAGCATCTTATTTTCACCCAAATGATAAGAATAATTAAAGGGTTAGAATATAATAAAGGGAACCTATTGTGGAAAAAATAGGTCACTTTTAAGTCCTTGTATTTTGAGGCTTAGGTAATAGGTTGTTTAGGCTCTTCTTTGACATTAAAGTCTCTTAAATTACTTTGCTTTGAGAATTATAATCTGGTATGCTTCATCATTTTTGAAGAAAAGATGACATCCTTGAATCTCTTGCAAGAACACTCACGATTCTGAGGCTTAATTCAAGTTAATGATCAGGACTCTGCCTAGTGACTGTTTAACCTTGAACATCATAAGCAACTGCGGACTTCTCGTGATGGATGCTGAAAGTGTAAATTGCACTTTCAGAGTGATGCCACACTGGGAAGCCTCACATGAGCGTACATGACACGCAGTACCCCAGGGATAATCAGTTCTTTAATTGTAAATATGAAGAGCTGTGTTGGCATGCTAAAACCAGAGACATGTTGATTACACAATGCGCCGCATGCAATCATGTGACACAGAGATGATTATCCATGTATTAGAATTAATTACAACCAGCAAAATGTTCTATGATCCTGCTTAAGGTTGCCAAATTACTAAACCCACAAAATCCTGAATGTAATCCATTTTTTGTTGCGCTTACTCCACTGTGACCTCTGGTGACTTTATGGTTCTTTGTTTAGGAATGTCCTACACTTGTCATTTCCCTGGAAATTGAAAGAAGTGCTACTTCTTTCAAAGCTCTGCTGGATGGACGGAAACAGAAAGCAGAGGAGGGGTTTTGGCTTTGGAGGACGGCTATTTGGCATCATCATCTGCTTCCCTGATCCCCTCTCTCTTTAATTCTGCCGTCTTATGACAGAGAGTGCCCAGCTTCGGTCGTTGAACCATTATGTATGGATGAGCTTTAGTGCATTATGTTCTTTTTTTTTTTCTTTGTCTAACACACTTAGCAAGCTTGGAGTATGCACAAACCCCTCTTCTCCAACTTGGTGAATAATTCACAGCCAGGGCATTAGGGTTGGAAAAGCAGAACTTAATCAAAGGCAGCAGCTAAGCACCAACCCACTGGCAGTTGTAACCTCAAGTTTGGCACAACGGAGATCTTAAATCGAAGATTGAACGATCAGGCGAGAGGCAGATTTCGGAGAGTCTTTTAAAGTTTGACAGACTCTTCTGACTGAAGTTCAATTCAGACAAAACACCCTTTTAATAATAAGAACATAATGTTCTGTACACACTGACGCTGAAAAGAAAAAAAAAGCAACTTTTAACTCTGAATCAGATTAAATTTTTCTTATGCTTTTTTTAATGGAAGATGTATTGTCTAACAAAGGTAGACCTCTTTTAGTGAAATAGTTGGACAATCTGTTTACTATGAATTTGTTCCATGCTTCATTTCATACACGTTCTTGACCATAAAGCAAATTTGTTATTTGCCTTTTTAAAATATCAGTTTTTCACAGACAAAAACTTGTGAAAATAACGTGCCTGTGTAGTACTGTCAGAGCGGTGGTTAGAACATTTTAAATGTCAGGGACTAATTAATTCAGCTTGCAGATGATAAAGATGAATCAGTCATGTGTTACATGCAAGAAGAAAAGTGAAAGGGCCGTGGAAAATGTCTCCATGTGCCAAACTAAAATAAACAAAGGTGTTGCACAGTTTTCAAGTACACACAAATATTTGGACTATAAACCAATTTGAAGCAGCATCTGAGTTGACACTTGCTGCAGAGTGTTTTAATATTTCACAGAAATTATGATCCAACAAATTCCACAGTTTGATATTATATTTAGGGAAACAAAGAAAAAAAATGCTTTTTTAATAGAGGATTGTGGGATGTACTTGTCCGTATAAAACTGGCATAATTTCTGGCCAAAATGCTGTTGAAAGGGATTTTGCTCAACAGACACAAAGATTTCTGAATTTTTAGTGATGGGTTATTGTCAGTACCCCACACAACTGGGTTTGCACTTTATCTTATTTTATCACTTCATACCAGTTCTGTTTACATTCATGTGATGCTGTTTCAAGTGTGATACTGATAAGGTATCATTCAATACCTTTTCAGTATTAAATGATAAGGCTGTTTTTTTTGTTTTTTTTTAATCCATATCTCTTTTTTCATTTTTACTGTGGATACTGTTTCACTGTTATTCCCAAAGAACAGTCTTTAATTATTTGGGCTTCCTTTAAGTCTAATTTGTCCAGGTTTTCCGTGCTGTTTAGTTTTTTTGTTGCTTCATGTGCTAAATTTTAGGTACACGAACGCAGAGTTCAACTCTACGGTTCTGTCAAATGCATTTAGTCCATATGAGGTCTTTTAGAAATAAAAGGGAAAATTATGCCCATAAAGGAAATGCTTATTAATACGAAATATGGATATTCACATTTCGCTGACAACTAATGCACAAAAAACTAACTTCTTTTGCTTCAGTGAGGGCCACTGTTACTTCAAGTTGAGCTGAATAAAAAAAAGAAAATCATGTTAAATTATGAAATTATGCAGCTTGTCACTATTTAGACACAATCAGTCTTTGGTAGCTCTCTACTCACTATTCCTTTTCTTCCATTTGTTTTCTTTTGTTCCATTGTTGTCCAGCTGTCTACCTTTCCCTTCACATCTCCATCACTCCGTTTCCTTTTCTGTTTCTACTTTCGTTCTCTCTTGGTGTTGCTCCCTTTCTTTCCCTGTAAAATGCATCCAAGCTTCCCTCAGGGGCTAATCCTGTTGGAAACGTTTCAGGGAAAGCGGATTATCTTTCGGAGCAGCATGATTTTTGGAGAAAGTTCACTCACACTTGATTAAATTAATCATTGTCCTCCAAAACCCCTTATGGACTTTACTTGTGGATATTGTTGGAGATAAATAAATGTCCTCAAATTTCCTAGTTCTTCTGTAATTGATTTAGTATGCTGTACTTGCTTTTTAGGATGCAGAGGTGGGTTGTGAGACCATTGGCAGAGCTTTAGTGGGCACAGCGGAAATCTGACGGTTTTCAGGTGGCAGCAGAGTTTTTGACGGCTGAATTTAGCCTCTGCATATTATTCACCGTTGCATTGCTTGGAGGTGGCCATGTTTCCTTTTGTTCAGCCTGACAGAGACTAATGCCTGATTTGGTCCATGCTTTTATAATTCATACAGAGGTGTCAGCATGCGTCATGCCTCCACTGCAGAACACATTAGAGTGGGGAATTAGTGTGTAAGTGAGTGCCTGCATGTGTGTGAGTGAGTGTGTTGCCAACAGGCAGTTGTTACTTTGTTGTTTATAGTCCATGAAGAGCAGTGTGGTCAATGAAGCTTCACAGGTGAATAGGATACAGCATAACCTTGGGAAGACAATAAACTTCCCACTTCCTTGCCTACAGCCATTCGTCCGTCTCCATTTCTCTCAAGCCAGGACCGCTCTTTGAAAGCGAAGCCTACTGAGGCTCCATTTACCAAGAATGTGCCCTGTTTTTATGCAACGGCAGAATCTTAAAAGTCGAGTGAATTTCAATGAAGACAGTGAAAAATTTCCTCTCAACGAAAATAATTAGTCATTTCAGTGGGGGTATTTTGCAGTAGTGTTTATGGTGGGTGATTAGTATGCAGAGAAACTACTTTACTGAAACAATTGGTTACATAACTCGCACTAGTTTGGGGATTAGAATTGTGATCATCTTGACTGTGATTATTGGAAGCATCTGAGATTTTTAATTAATCAAGAGGTGGTAAAATATGTATATAACTTTTGGAAAAAGGAAACGTGGGAAGATTATGTTTGTTTTATAATGCTTTAGTTCATAAAAGTGAGAAAAAAGCTCAATGAAACTTTTTAACATTAAATATTGAACATGTTAATGCTTTCTCAGACTGATTTCTAAATGGCAGGCTGATTTACAGCTCACACAGCAATCCACACATGCAAAGAAATTAAAACAAAGTAGTTCATTAATAATGCGTAATAAAGCAGAATAACACACGGAGCAATAATTAAGCACACTAAGTAGCAAGAAATTAATGGAAAGCCAAGAAGACAGTTGAAATCGGCCTGTATTTAAAAAGCAAGTCATCATCAACTAACATCATCTTAAACCATGTAAAGGTTTTCTTTCTTTTTTTTTTTCTACAAAGTTGTTTCACAATTGCAACCTTGGAACCATGATCTAGACATGGAAAGATTTTATGATATATCCACCACTAGAAGATGGTTTTCAAAAGATTTCTGACAAGGTCAAATGAACAATTAAAGAGCTATACAAGAAGTTTTGAAAGGACTGGGAATTACAGGGAATTACACAATGTCAACATAATGAAAAAAAAAGTTGAAAGGATTTAAGATATCCTGCTGACCATTTAAGAAAAGCCATTGAAATACAATATAACCTGATATGATTAGACCAATTTTGAGTTCTTTAGGTATGATTGCCCACCCGAGTAATTGCAATGCATATCCGTCTTAATACACCATAACACCAGTGAAGGTCAGAGGTGGAAGCTTAATGGTGATGGCTGCTTTTTCAACATATGGTACTGCCACTCTTCATGTAATTGAATGGAGGCTGGATAGAGAATCACTCTGAATGCATAGATGGAAGTTCAGATTGTTTCAGATAAAGAGAATGAAGCTGCTAGAACACCCAATGACCTGACATGAATCCAATTGAAAATCTGTGGAGAAAAAACAACTTAATAATGTAAAACATCCAAGATTTAAAGGTTTTTCTGAAAAATTTATCAAAATCACATCTTGGCAATATATACAACTAGGTTTTTAGTACAAGAATAATCTTAAAGTATTACCAAAAGAGCATTGTCTAATTGGTATTAAATAATTTAAGTTCAGAAACTGCATATGTCATTCCGCTTTATTCCATATTATTTTTGGACTCATTTCTTTGTGTGCATGAAATACTGCTTGAGGGTTTTTGTTTTTTTTCCAGCAAACAAACATTAAGAAAACATGTGAACATTTTGTTAGCATATCAATCTTTGATTAAATATATTTTACTATAATGGTGAATATAAAGTTATGTGCACTCATGCATCCCTGCTGCAGTGCAGTTTACTCTGTGAAAAATGGCAGCCTCTATACCATCCGTACTCCACGTCTCCAGAGATTCATCACATTACATCATGATCCACTTGCTGAGCAGACATCCTGCCTGAAATGCCTTTTAGGTTTGGCTTCTCAGGTCTGGATACCGTGATCTGACGGTTACATAATTTGTCTGCAGGAAATACATGGCCTCCTTTTTTTTTTCTCTTTCTACTTTTAACTCTGCTCACTTACCTGAGGTTGTCTGTCTTATAGTATCAATGTATCTGTTGCAGATTTCACAGTTAACTACAGAGAAGGCACTCAGATTGCAGTAGATTTGCATGTGCTTTGAAGTGGGCCATGTGCAAATAGGGAAGGAAAAAGAGCTGCAGAGCTGCTGGTTTAGTGAGGTTATGAAAACACATTGTTTCTACTTCAGAGATCACTGCTGTTAGCAGCTTTATTTGAGGTGTGTGTAGTGAGTCAGTGCTCTTGTCCTTCCATGGATGCAAACATTTTCAGAACCTTCCCTTCAAAATTATATTGTTCAATAATTTGTTGAGTAGTTAAACTGTAACAGAAAATCTAAATGATAATTTAGCGATCCCAAAACCCCACATGACTTTACTGCTCTGTTCACTTTCTTTGTAAAACATGGAAGCTTTTTAAGGACATTCATGTTCTTTCATGTGACTTTTTTACATTCATGCTGCCAAAGCTCATGTTTAGGTTCTCCCATTTGTCACAAAGAGCCCATGTGTGATTATTAACAGGTCAAAGCACACACCTGAGCCAGATTGTCGCTGGAATGTCATGGGTACTCCTCACATCCCCAGCCACCTCTAAGAGCTTTTCCTCTTTTCACATGTTATTTCATCTTCAATTTATTTCCAGACTCTGCTGACTCATATGCCCCTCTTTCCTGACAGACAGAGAGTATGAAAATGAACTTTTCTCGAAGCCACAGACATGTCAAAGCCTACCCTCTATGCTTATCGACGTTGACTTCTTGCCTAATAAGTGTCAAAATGCAACTGACAGCGAATCCTTGGCCTCTTCTGTGGATTTCTCATTCCTTATCCATTTATACCCTCCTGTCCTTTCTGTGCTCGTCCCCTCTTGTAGCACTCAAGTATTTCCTCTTGTTATGCAAGTTGGGAATGAAGCTCCAGAATCCTTAGTGCATCCTTGATATTTTTTTCACTGTTACAGGTTAACTGAATCTTTGTCAACTGTGCTGCCTCTTATTGATTAAAAAAGTTTCAAGGTTGAATTCAAATAAATTGCTCAAGAAAATCTGACCACTGGCCAGCAGCAGTACCTCATCCAGCATGTAGTTGGAGTAAGTTTTTAATTTTCAGATTTAAAGCAAATTTATGCATTCTGTGGTCAAGTTGCTGGAAGATGCATAAAGCTGGACAAAATGGAATCCTGTGCAAAAATACCTTAGAAGTTGGAAGAGACTTAAGACTGACAGAAATGCACCTTCCAGGAGAATAGCACTATACATAGAGCCAGAACTACAATGTAAGGGCTTGAAGTCATGTACATAGATCTAAATCTATTTTTTGGAAAGATTTTTTTGAAAAAACAGAAAATTGCTACTCAAAGACAAAACATTTTCCGTTTCTTGATGTATAGCTGCTGGAGACAAACGGTAAAAGTACTGCTGCTGTAATTGCAACTAAAGTGGATGCTAAATTCATATCAGTGCACTGAATACAGTACAACGTATTTACAATGATTCACTTCTTCCATGTTTTCTTATATTATAGTCTTATTCCTGTTGACAAGGACACAGGGATAAGGCTACTGGTGATTTCTTGGTTTTCTGTCTTTTATAAACTTGCAGAAATCTCAAAAGATTTATTCCATCTTGTCATTTTGGGGTATTTGTGTGTGGAATAGTGAGGAATAAGATTAAAATAACACTGTTTGGAAAAAGATTGTTACATAAAATATGGAAAAAGTGAAGTTGACAAAACTTATTTCCAGTACATCTGGAATACTTTCCAGATTTACAATGTTTCATATGTAAGAATGTTAAATACCTTAAAGGATGTCAAAAACACAGAAACAAATTCTAATAAAATACATGAAGTTTTGTGACAAGATGTAAGTTGTGTTGAGTTTAGTTCATTGAAACTCAGATATTTGTTTCTACATTTTAAAAGAAATTGTCAAAGTTTTGGTCCAACTAAGCACGTTATGTCAGTCTGATGTTGGGAGCTCATTTATCTGAACTGTCATTTTCTCCTTTAATTCAACAAGAAATTACTTTAAGGAAAAATGTTCCCTCACAAAAAAAATGACTTCTGGAGGCATTTTTTTCTGTTGTGAATTATTTTATTCTGCACTGAAGTTAAACAAAGACACCTTTTGCTAATTTGTCTCTATGAAGGTTTATTCTGTTGGGATTATTCTGTACTGCATAATGTGCAAATTATGTAAGCACACTGCCAGGCTTCTAAACCATATGCAAGCTGGCTTGATGGACCATAACACAAAAGTTTGTACTCATTGCAAACTGCAGTTCACTTGATCTGTATTTTCTAAAAATATTAAATTACATTTAATTCAGCTCACTGGTTTGAATTTATATGCCACCTAAACCAAAGATGAAATGAAACTAAGCCACTGGGAAATAGAGGTTTCCTGTGATTGCATAAATTTATGCATGAATTTGTGTTGTCAAAGTTGACATCCTTACAAATGTCATCCCATTATTTCGAGTGTTTGTATTATTTGATTATGATCTATAGTCCATTAATGAAATTGCCACAAATGTACCACCAACATTTTTATGTTGGTGGTACAACATAAAAAGGAAAAAATAGATTGCCATATGCTCCAAACCCCAAAGTAAATACAGTCAACAAATCAAGCTAAGCATAAAACTAACAGCCGAGCTGTGTTCTTGGCCGCAAAAAAATTTCAGCCCCCTTGCCAAGTTTGTGAACACAACTGTGTCTGGTGGAAACTGCTGCTGCTCTATGAGTCAGGTCTCACTGAAGCTGTTTCCCATTCTGAGTATAAGTGGAATGAACACTATTTGATTCCTGTTTACACATTTGTGAGTAAATTTTAATGAAATTTCAGTGTGTTTTAGAGCAGCATGGATTTGTTACTATTCTTTTAAAACAATTGCCGATGAACAACTTGCTCATTTATTACTCTTCCTGATAACCTAAAACTTCAGTGGTCTAAGCTATGTAACTGGGATCTTTCTTAATTGTTTCCTTCTTTTTTGCAAAGCTACTGGTAGAACCTCTGTCATTTAGCATCTTTGTTTTACAAATTACTTTTACCAATTAGGATTGAAGTACTTTTTTTCCAAGCCTCTTTTCTACAATAGCCCATGCACTGACCAGTAACTATGAAGACTTATAATTGGTGGAAATGGCTAATCCTAAGCTACAGATCAGCAAGTACACTCCAATGTCTAATGAAAACCAGCTGGATTTTTGTGTTAAATTTCTTCATTATTTGCTGTCTGGGTAAAATGGTTGTATGATGCCAACATGGTGGGAAAATAATCAGGTCAAGTTTTAGAAAAGAATTTCATGGAAATGTATGTTATAGAGGAATCCAACTGTGCTCTCGAAGGCTTTTCTTAGAAAGTCACATTTTGTTGGACTTTATGAAAACAGATTGATAGATTTTACCTCCCATCCATCCAACTGCATCCAGTGTCATAACAAACCACAAAAGACAACCGCTTACCCAGACATTCATAGCTTATGACAATTTAGGAACTCCAATAAACCCATATGTGTGTTTCTCGACTGTGGGAGGAAAGTGGAATACTGAGAGGAAAACCCACACATCCACATGGAGAAACTCCAATTTAATGGTTATTATGATGGAAGTCCAAAGTTCTATTGAAGCACAAGTGAAAACACATACAAGCCTCCAGACCACAAGAAGGAAATTTTGTAGGGTATGTTATGACAAATTTAACAATTACAACAGAGTTACCAATGTGTGTGCAAAGAAATCTTCCTACTAATGTGACTTCTGCTCTTAAACTTGAAGCTTGCAAATCATTTTATGTTGTTTTATTTTTCTGTCAGGGATATCTTTGCAGAAAATGCCAAAGAAAATGCAGGAAATGCAAAGAAATCATCAAACAAAGGCCTTCCCAGAACCTGTTAGATTTGAAGCTGAGGTGAAGTGTCACATTTTCACCAGAGTACTCCAAAAGCACGTCTCAAAAACACACAAGCTTCAAAAAGCTCAATGTGATTCCTCCTCAGTCTGGACCCCAATGAGTGTTTCTGAAAATGTAAAAATGACTTTATACTGTTCATTTTAGGTGAAGTGTTTCTGCATTCCCATAAAAAACCCCAAGGCAGTCAATTCTGCTAAAGTTGCTAATGATTTTGAATGTTATGTGCAGATTGATGACATCAGAAAAGCTGCCTCCACTGTATGATTAGTTTGAAACAACACAATGTGGAAAGATTACCACATTCCTCTTTCTGTGTATGAAACATAATCTTGGCAGGTTATAACATGAACTTAACAAGGTCGGGGATTCATCTGTGTTCCTCTTTGGATATTTCCGCTTTCAGAGCTGATGTAATCTCAGTGTCCTGTCATAAACACAGGGTGGATGGATGTTGGGCTTCCTTTTTTATTACTTTCATTGTTATAAATGGCTCTGTGGGACCTCTCAGTCAGCAGGATTATAGCCCAGGATTAAGATTCTGCTTCATGAGCCAGTGGGCGCGCAGCAAGCGAGAAGAGTTATTGGAATTGCCATCATTATCCTCTGGATCTCCCATCATGACCTTATCACCTCCAAGCTCCCTCAGCAGCTCTGCATGCAGCAGTTGCCGAATGCACGCGACTGCGAAGCATTAAAAGTACTGCTGTACAGGAGGTGTCACTCTTTAAAATAGGCTGTCTGGACCTTTGCAGCTCTGCCCATCTTCATTTCTAAACTTACTTTGATGTTTTCTTGCAGTTTGCAAAGCATAATGATGGGTTATTATCTGAGCTGGAATAAGCCTGCTGTAATCATATGCTTTAGGAAGATGTTGTGTGTATTATGTATCTTTTGACAATTTTGCGAAAGGAAAGAGCTTTATTTGTTCTCTGAAACAGCGTTCAACAACATTACAGATCGAAAGAAACACAAAAATTGGCCAAAGTCTTTCTGAATCTCTTTCCACATGACTTTGTAATTAATCTGACATAAAAATATATATAAAAAAAGCTTTTGAATATTTGATATTGTATTGCAGTTTATTTGCTTAATACATTTTAAATATTTAATGTGTAATTAAACTACACTTTCTTGCAGTTTACTGTTTTTAAAGGCTGCAGTTGTAAAGACCTACCATTGTCAGAAACCAATGCTCAGGGAATCCCTTGTCTTTGAATATCTGGTCATAATATCAGAAGAACACAGTCATGGCAGTGCCTTTCTTAGTTATTTCAAAATGGAATCTCTTCAGCTCATCATAATTTAATGAAATGTAAATTTATGAGGCAGAGGCAGCACATTTTCCTGTATCTCCTCATCACAGCAGACAGAGTGGTACATTTATGATTTCACATATTCTTCCTGATCACAGTCCAGGTCTAAGTTCTCAGCATGTGCATTTGTGTATATTGGGTGAAATGTATATCTGCTTTGTGTTCCCTTAGCACCGTGCACTTTTATAAGATGCCCTATTGCCCTCAGGATGCTCTTTGCTCACTCAACAATAAACTGCATCATATTGGGAGCAATGGACTCGCTTTGCTTTTGAGCTGTGCAGAAAAGACATCCGAAAGACCATGGTAATAAAAGAGACAAACAGAATAGGAGCTTCTTTTTTTTTCTGGAGTAAAATTTGAAGTGATCTGCACCTTTTGTTCAGTGTATATGCAATGACAGACCTAGTAAAATAACTTTTAATGACATCTGACAGAGATCTTTTGCAGAATAGAGGAGCTGAGAGAGCTGTGTGACACAGAAATTCACACTCTCCATAGGGCTGCTCGTGTGTTCTGGCGCATGCAGCCCTTTTCATTTTATTTCTGTGCAAAATCTGGCCAAGCAGCTGCTGTCTGAAAACAACTAGGCTAGCACGTGTTACCCCCACAGCAACAATTATGGTTGTTTTCCAAGGTTATCTTTGCCTAACGCTGTATTTGGTTGAATTGTTAATATCATATCCCAGCATCGATCTATCAATCGGTTAAATGCCTCACAGATAAACTGCGAGCCAGAGATGTTCCCTGCCTCTGCTGTGTGATTGTAGGCACTAATGAGCACTTTGTAGGTTCATGCCCATCAGTTGCAATTGAGGTAGATAACTGCAATAGCCTATTTTTCTTCATCTCTCTCCAGTGGATGGTGTGATTAATGGCGGAGCTGCAGACTACGACACTTGCCAGCCATCTTAGGTGGAGGATGACTCTGCTCCTTTTACTCATTGGAGACTCATTAAATATCAAAAAGGTTACCTGATGAACTTAGTTGGTACAATAGATCCCAAAGTCTTTCTGTTTCAAGCCTTCAACTAACCCATTAAAAATTTTTGAGTGACCTGTGTTCCAGATGGGACAGTTAGGGTTTGGGTACAGGGACAATATTAAATAAAATTGACCTTTGTGAGCTTTGCCTCATGTTATAATGTTATTCCCTCATCAAAATCATACCTGGAGTGTTTCCTTGATTATTTCAGAAATTCTTCTGAAGGCGGAGTTTCAGACAGAGCAGGAGTTTCTAAACAGACAGAGGCCCAATTTCAAGCCATTAAATTACAAAGTATATATATATATATATATATATATATAATAACTGAAGGCAACATAATTACTTGAAATGGCACGGTGTGCCTGGAAAATACATCTTACTCCCACTTTAAAAGAAAAGCATGGCATGAGCATGGCAGTTCACTTCCACCTATTTTCAGCTCCTAATACATTCCCCTCCTTAACACTTTTCTCTCGCTTTGAATAATTGAATACTTCTGGTTGGATTCTCACTCCTCCCCAAAAAAACATGACTTCACTTTTATGAAGACACGATTTGACAACAAGCTTGGGATTAAGCCGACCATTTTGCAAGCTGAGAACAACGCAGCCCGACTGAGTCACACTTGTTCTTTAAATATGACCTGAAAAGTTGTTTCTTTCCCTTGCAGAAACAGTTTGGATGTATTTGCGGCATTTCTTTTCCACGTGAAACATGTTGTTGGCTGTGAAACAGGTGAAAGTGAGGAGTGGGAGTAAATAAGAAATGCTCAGTGGTCGCAAGAGTTATTTCTAAACTGAAAGGTCTACAGCCGAGAAGATGCACAGTGAAACGTGTAGATTGCATAAAAAAGGAGTCTAAAAGCATGTGAATCATTCAGGGAAAATAAATAACTAAAACTGCTGCAATGTTTGTAAGGCCATCGAGTTTTATTTTTTTCCAAGACGACCTGAACACAACTTGGCACATACAGTTTTTTTTTGTCATAGAAAACTCTCTGAAGAAGACATTCTTTTATTATTATTTTTGGAAGAAAATGACTGAATTTGTGAAGAAAACTTTTCGGGTGTTGACTGAATTTTGTGTTTTCTATTTGAGATGCACAGGCGTTATTGTAAGTAAAATCCAACTGGAATGTACGTAGTTGAAATTAAATCTGTCAAAATGACTCAATTTTAATAGATTGATATGAATTAAAAGCTCTGAATTAAATTTACCTATTGTTTAAATTTTAGTTAGCTAAGCAACAGCAAGATAACTCAAAGGTTAGTTTTTGATGTTTGAGGACAATTTAGTATTAAACTTAAAAGTAACAAATCATAGGAGAATAAAAATTTGCTACAGAAAGTATCAAATCCAACAGAATTAATAGATTACATGCATGAATTATTTTTCTCATTCATGCATCAAAGAGTAGTGGCTTATTATTTATTTGATTTCCACTAAACTGCTGCTAAGCAGCTGTAGACCAAAAAGTTAGTGCTTCCTTGTAAATTAGTGCTTACTCCAGAGAAAAAAATAAATATTTTTTTCAGGATTTTACCTGTCAGTTACCAGTCAGAACTAATTTTAATTAATATATTTGTGCACAAATCTCATGCTGTTGAAAATAAAAATTAAGTTTATTTACTAACACCAAATTAAGAAGTTGTCTCTAGCTATACATGTACTACTTAACTGTACATTCCACCTTTTTGTGGCTGGTTAAATTCTCTGGTACATTCTCAGAACCAGATGTTAAGTAGGAAGTGAACTGGGATGTGAAGGTGGTTGCTTCTGTTATTGAGTTAATTTATTTTAGCTGAACATGAATTCTAGAATGGCGGTAATATTTATGTATTGTTTTTAAAAAGAATAAATAAATAAATAAGGGAACTATGAAAAGTTAAAATATAAGACAAAAAAACAACAACAAAGATGCAATCTGCACATTTGACAAACAAAATGATTTAAAAACAATGAACCAAGACGTGACTCAGCACCTGAAGGTGATTCTTACATTTCAGGTCTTTGTGGCTCGTGGAGATAGCTTTGGTTATCACAGCAGTGCTGGTGTCACTGCAGTTGATGCTGCTCTGTCTGCATCACAGCTTCCGTTTTGCTGAGTTGAGCAGATCCAGCTCCACTTTAAAGGAAGAAGGTCAATCCTTCATTTCCAGAGCAGTGATGGACAGAGGAGAGGGGTTGCGGGCAGAGGAGAAAAGAGCATATGGTTAGTTAACTTTTAACGCAAGGGCAGATGTCTCGGTTCTTTTGAGATCAGTGGGCTGGAAACATGTTATGCTATGATCATGCCAGGACATATCTACAGTCTATAATGTCAAGGGGGCTGTGGCTCTAACCTGTGCATTTGTGGCTTACAATGAGGATAAAGTTATATTAATATCTCATAAACTTATATGTTCTGTTTAATTTAATCATGCACTAAAGGTAAGGTTATATTAATTGATTTTGTCAATTAATTGAATTTTGGCACTTGAAGATTACATTTTTGGAAAATCTGGATATTTTTCCACAAACGCATTCCTTCGATTTTCATGGCTCAGGGTGATGTTGGCCCACCCAGAGCTCCCATCTTGGTTAACAAGCGTTAACCAAGATGTTTTATTTTGAAGCCATGTTGCTCAGCCCTAATGAAAGGTTTATAAAACATGGACCAATGGTCATGCATTTATGTTGCACTCATATACATCCCCTTTCCTTTTAAAAATAATCTGTTTTTATCTTGAATTTCAAGCATCTCTATTTGGTCATCCAAGATGCTTCCACCAGACGTATACCCCAGTGTGGACTTGCTGCTGAAATGAGAGGAAATGAAGTATGCGGTGAGCGGTTCAGGCATGTTAGGCCACTGCTTGTTTAAGTTTGCATGGCTCTGTGTCCACCCAGCCGAACAAACAGACTGAAAAACACAACATCGGCCCATCACACTCCTCTGTTGCAGAAGCCTCCAGCCACAGTAACACTCCACATGCCAGTTATATAAGTGAAGAGAATTCATCTGACGGCGCTGTGTGAGGTGTGAGATTATAAACCAGGCTTATTGCACACCACTCTGCTTTTTCTCAACAAAGTCAGCAACGTGTGCCTTGATCCCAGTTTCATGTTCAGCTGTCTGAAAATGTGAACAGAGAGCCTTTGGTAAACTTCTCATGCAAAGGTGTCCACCCTGCAGCGGTTTTGTCCCCTTAAAATGTCCACATGAAGCTTAAAGGTTAGAGGAGGATGGAAAGAGGAAGGTGGTATGCTGTCACTCGAGGAGAACGATGAAAGGAGTCAAAGTGGAGGTCTTAGAGGTGTTTGGTGCCTGGCTTGACTGAGCGCCACAGGGGAGGAGCAGTCCCTGACAAAGACGATGTTTGTGACCTGTCATTATGCTCCATGATGAATGTCGATGGAGGACAAGATTGAGGTGCAAGCAGCATCTGTCTGCCTCACTGCAGCATGGGCACAGGAGATATTTAAAGCTAAGAAAAATAAGAAGAAAATAAATCTGTCTGGGTGAGACTTGAAAATTCTCTTTGGTTATATCTAAGCTTTATAAATGGGAATCACTGATCTACTCTTTTCCCTTCCAGTACAATACAGATATCTGAGGCTTAGCATTGGTCTGATACAGAAAAACAGCTAAAATGACCTAAAATATTTTTGGTTTGGTTTTTTGTTTAAACACGGACAGAATGTACTTGATTATCTGCACCAGTACATCACATTGAAATAAACCAGTGGTTTCACAAGCTTGGTCAAACTTTAATTTGTTCAGTCAGTGCGATAAGGAGCATAACAGCCGATGTAAAATAAATAATAAAGAAACTGAAACTGACATAAACAATAGAATGACTTACTTTGTTAAACATGTAAAATTTAACTGGAACAAACCTTCCTTCAAATGGTGAAGATGTTCAATTAGGAATTCTAAATATAATCTAAAACAAACAAAGTATGATGTTGCTCAGAGCACAAAGCATACAATTAGACTTAAAAGACTTAAAAGATCTTTAATTTGTCACAATTCCCTAACTAGTAGTTATACATATATATAAATATTTTCAATATCAGGACCAATACAGATTTTAGAATCTGATTGGTGCATTTCTATACATAATGAACAGCATAACCTACATATTTGATATTCTGTTCTACTTCTTACAATGGAAGTTTTGCTAGAAAAATCCTGGATCCCTGCATTTGCCTAGAACCAATCACATCTCCAGACACAAAGGACCCAGACGTCTCTACAGTGAGGCAGCAGCGAGCAGGAATGTCCGCCCCCTGACTGATTGGAGGTCTTTGTAAGAGCAAAAAAGGAACATTCTCAGCATGTCTAATTGGTTTAGATTGGATTTTCAGTTTGAAAATACAGACAAGAGCAGTTTACACAACTATGGAATAAACATTTGAATAAAGTCCCATGCTTTTCAACCCTTATTAGAGTAATTTGAATATATAAAAAAACAGGACATGTCCCAGATACAGCCATTTCTGGATGTGTGACAACTGGTAGAGTTAAAGAATAATTTATGATACCCCGACTTGCTGTTTCTGTTTCTGTCTGTTTTCCACTGTCAGTGGTAAGAACATCCATTTTATTTAGTATGAAACAATTTGAAAACATTTTTGCTTGGGCTGAAGCTGAATCTCAATGCAAAAACTTTGGGGATTGCTTAAAATGAGGGGGTAAGATAGCTTTTGATGCATTGGTTTGTTACATGATTGGGAAAATTTCTCCTGCTGCTAAATTTTATATAGGAACAAAGAAAGGATACATGAATTAACAGAATAAAAGGAGGACAGCAGGTGATCAGGGCAAGTCCCAGAGACCTGCAATGATGTAGAAAGGTAGCGTCTCTTATAAATCATAAAGCATGAAAACCAAGAAACACAAAACAAATAGTTCTTTAAGGTTGACTGACTTTAACCTCCAACAGCAGATGCTGCTTATGCATGCACTATTTGTATTTTTAACTGAATAGTTGCAGTGAGATCAGAATATTATTTTAAAAGGTATTTTGCCTTGAGTATTGATTCTGAGTAAACATGTTGCTTGGTAACTGAAAACGTGAAATAGGAGTGCATTCAGGCATTCATAATTACTGTTGTGGTAACTTTTTAAGAACATTTGTATGAGAAGAAATGGTTTAAAACAATATCTGGTGCTGCATTAATCAAATACACATGATTACAAAAGCATTTCCAGTTTTATACTGCCTGTTTGGTAAACCTGTTTCTTTTAGCACCAACACCTTCTGAGCCAAACTGCACTTACTTCTGCAAGCAAAGTAAATTTTTCTTAGCCGCGAACTTAAACCTGAAAAATTAGCAAAGTTCATTTTCTTCGTCACTGACCTGAACCAAAACAAAGGAAAATGTGAACCATGTTTTGCATTAAAAACTTTGTGTTCTATCCATTGATGTTTTAATACACCTGGTAGAGAGGACAATGAATATTTGGAATTGAAAGGGACATTTGAATGAAAAAAGAACTAATAATGCTCCCTGCTCTGTATGCATGTCCTTAGTTGGTCATCTTTGTGAAGAAGAAATCTTTCTTTTTGAGGTACCCTCGACATTAACTTGGTGTTGTCACCCTGTTTTTCTTAGACCACTCCTTAGCTGAAGTTGTTTTGGGATGGGAATGTTCTCCAGGCTTTTCCTGCAAGTCAGACTGAAACAGGCAGACCATAGCTCCTGAGAGCTCCATAGGAAATTAAAGGCATGCAATGACTTCTTGGAAAGCATAGGTTGGCCTCATCCTTGGAGGCAGCCAAGGGTGAGATGTGGGGGAAGAGGTTGTAGATGACTGAGCTCCTCATTTATTTAAGGCTTGCCAGTCAATGCCAGAAGCTTATTTCAGCTGTTCAATGTTTTATCCTTCTTATGACACTTTTATCCATGTGCATATCATCATTAGAAGAGTACTAATTATATATATATATATATATATATATATATATATATATATATATATATTTGGGGGGGGCTTATTGCATACGCTTCATGTGCAATGTGCCCTACACATCGTAAATATTGACATGATTTATAACTTTGCCATCTGGAAAACTCATTCAGTTGAAAGTAAATCATTTACGAGATTGGCTGTTTGAAACGGCTGTCCACCAATGACAGTGTCCAGATCTCATACTGAAGCTGCCAGTGGTGATTTAGCTCATCCTTTATTGCAGAAGCATTTCATTAAAATTAAAGCATGTTGTGAATATTTTAATACATTTTCCACAAACCAGCCTGACAGATTTCATACCGGTGAAAATTGACATATTTTCAGCTGAACTTTGTACCATATTCCTTCAATAAAGTCAAGGGTGATAATCTGTTTCTCCACTCAAAACAAATAACCTAAAAATGACACCATGACTGTTAAACCACAGCGGCTACAACAAAATCCCTTGTGCGTTTATTAGGGAGAAAAAGGAAGCTATACATTGGTCTTTTGCATAAACATTTATATTTATTGATGGTGCATCCCCACTATATCAGACATTATTTGTTGAAATCAATCTGACTATGATGTAGTTCAGTGCGCTGAGAGAAATATCAGGGAACATATCCAGACCAGACAGATTCCTTATTCAGAGGACTGTTAATTGACTGTCAGACAACAGAGATAATGACCTCCCGGTGGATGTCCACCTGCCTGAGGGAGAATGTCTCTGACTAAAATGTCAAAATTGACACAAGGCGTTTGCTCCAATTTCACTGTTTGGAGAAAGCAGCAAAAAGAGGAGAGAAAGAGTTGCTGTGCATAACCATGCGCACAAAATACATTTACAGAGATTGTTGGCATCAGTGCTAATTTGTTTTATGCCAAAAAGTTCAGAGACAAGTAATTCTGTGCACCTGTTCATTGTGGAAAGTGAGAAAAATCACAGTTACATGGTCCAAAAAATAGTCTGGCATACAAGCCCTTTACAACCAGCAGTTGTTATTGTTGGTGATAAAATAAATGAAGCAACCTCCCTTCTGTCTTCCATTTACAAAATAACTTATTTTTCTTTGTGTCATTGTATTTTGGAGAAAACAACTTAAAATCATATTTAATTTCTTTAGAAAAAAAAGTTAAAATGTGTAATTCTGATGCAAACAAATTACTTTCCTTTTCAGCATGAACATTCTCATTGCAATAACACTTTTATCTGTCAACCTAAAGCAATGATTAAAGGTAGACTGAATAAGGTTTTTTTTTTTCTTTTGTTGTAACTTGTGGTAGCATCTCAGCTATACCTTACATCAAGTTTTTTCAGTGTTACATAATGATTCCTTTGTGTAAATTGGTGACTGCTTTCTGCTGAGATGTCTCAAAATAGATCAATAATATATGCATGTGAGAAGGAGTTAAATCCACAGCTTCGAGTGTTAGTCTAATTCTGTGGCTCTGGAGTGAGGTGTTGGTCTAAGTGACTATGTTAACAGTCTGTCGCTTCACAAAAGGGTGCCAGGCAAAGCCTCCATCACTGCAGAGCGAGTGCAGCTATTTTCTCTGAGCTTCCAGTTTTAGGGAGGAAGAGTGCTGCTAATACTCAGTGAAATAGCAACATGTTGCTAAGGGATTCCCGTGGGTGACCTTGTTCCTTTCTGACACTTTCCCTGTCATTACTCGCTGCAAAAATGTCAAGGTAGAATAAGATAGAAGGCATCACTAAGAAGAGTCTGCCAAAAAGACAAAAAATGTATAATTAATATTTTTTAAATTATTTGCTTTCTAAAGAGTATTTTTAATATGGAGCATAGAATAAACAAAAAGTATCAAATTAACCAAATTATATTCCTCATTGCCTTCTTCTGAGCTGGGTGTTAAAAAAACAAAAAGCAATAACTAAGTGGATAGATGAGGAGCTAAAATTGGCACTGTCACAGAGAAATGAGTCCTATTTCAGCAGCAGTGTTATCTGTGGATAGGAGGAATGAGAAACTTCTCTGATGTGACGGTCTCACTAACAGTCTCTGACAGGACCCAGGAAACTACAAAGAGCTCACTGTGTTGCACTGCAGTATGTTTATGTCACATTGCATGCATACATTTTTAAATTTACTTCTTTATTCTGGAGTCAGATATGCTGTGCAAGAGAAATTGTGGTATTTAGGACTGGAGGGCTGAATTTCCATACCTACAGTATTCCAAAACCATTTCCGTACCTTAACGAATAAATTCAGGAAAACTGAAAAAATCAAGTCAGGCAGATTTTAAACTTTAACATATTGTGAAAAAGTCTTGAAAAAGCTTTGCAAGCCCATATCTGTCAAAGAAGTCAAACTAAATTGCTACATAATAGCTCTTTTCACTTAAGAATGTGATTCAACTCAGGAAGAAGACTTAAAAAATCTGAGTGACAAGAAATCAGAAGATATTACTAAAAACCCAACGAAAAGATTGAGAATATACTTTCAAAGTGTCATTGCTTGTCCTGATTTCTAACTGTTATTTTAGCATCTTTTACGCAAGTCCACTTTGAATAACTTGTTCGACTATATACAAATATGCGAGTCGCGACAGAACAAGGCAAAACAAGAATTACTTGAGTTACTATAATTAATGTTTCAACCATTCACAGCCTCAGCAAATAAAAGTATCTTCAGATATAGGTGATTATGTCTGTAAAGCTGCTAGGTACAGGATTTGTCCTCTGTGTCTTGTGTAAAGAATGATGCCTACAGTTATAAATGATGCATCTGCAGAGCTCCAAAAGTAAGCAACGATAACCGATGGATGGATGGATGGATGGATGGATGGATGGATGGATGGATGGATGGATGGATGGATGGATGGATGGATGGATGGATGTTAAAGCACTTATGTTTTGAACATAGAGGTCGAGGATAACTTAATAAAATATACCACTATATCATGAGTGGAAAAGAAAAATATATAATACCTTAAAGACTCGGGAAGCTTATGAAAATGTTTCAGGTTTTTTTTTTTTTTTACCCAATTTTTTCAGTTTTTTGGGATCAGTTAATCCAGTATATTTCTCCTCTTTAAAAAGAGGAGAAATCTGTTTGGTAGAGTTTTGTCTCAGTGCAAAAAGATGAGGGAGAAACGAAGAAGAGAAATGATGAAAGAAAAATTCTTTGTCCGTCGTCAATCTTTCTCAAAGCTTCCTCTTCCCTTCACTCAAGAGATAAGGAAGCTGACAATGAAGCCATGTTTTCCAAACTCCTCATCATATTCTTCAATACATGAACTTTTTTTCCCACTTGTGTTTGACAGCTCTGAGAATCTCCCTCTGCGTCAAGCTTTGCATGATCTTCCTTTGTTTTTACAAAGACATCCGGGAGTTAAAACCAGATGCAAATCCTCTTCAGATATCTTTTTTTGTTTCTGCATGAAAATCTGTGGTGTTTTGCTTAACAGGCTGTGTTATTGCACATGTTTGTGAAAGCTGTTTTTGTTGTCTTGTGCAAGGTGGATGCTGAGTTCATTGTGTATGAACTCAGCATCCATCAATGGTTACTTAGCAGTTTTAGATTCACTTTGTGCCATAAGAAGGCAGAAAGGAAATAAATTCAGCTCAGACGAGCTTATTCTTTTTTTCCAATGTGCAAGCAGTCAGAGAGCAAAACAATCTTCTATGCCTTTTTGGAGCACTTAGCACTTAGTTGGACAGCATTTTTTTTTTTTATTATTCTTTTGGATTTGAATCCCATTTCATATTTCAAAACTTTTTGAAAGCCATAAAATAGAACTCGAAAGGTGAAAAGACTAAAATCAGATTGGAGAGGACACTTACTGGTGAAGTTGGAGTTTATCTAAATCATCGGAGGTTATTTTATTATTTAGACCTCATTTAATCGAGTAGCTGCCTGCTAACAACCCTCTAAAATCTGACAAAAAGAGCCCAAAATGAAGCACTTAGGACTGAACTCCTGAGATATCTAAATGTGGTCGTTTTTATAAGGACCACATTTAGGTTATATGCTGATCATATAACCTGATTTTGAAATGTCTGTTTTATATGGTGAAACTTACCTTATATTATGAAATAATAATATAAGGCAAAATTCTGCTCGATAATTGCCAAAAAAAGTTGCAGTTGAAACCAGATAGTTACATTTACAGTAAAAATATAGTCACATAGCTCATGTTGTGTTTTAGAATGTCTAAATTACTAATATATGACAAAAAAAAAAAATGAAGGGAAACTATTGAAGTGTCTTAGAGATTTATTCTTCAAACTAAGAAGTGACCTTCATCTTAGTAGCATTTTGTGGAATCACCTATTCAACTTTATGGCTTGGATTAAGTATTTCCGGTATCCTTCAACAAGTTTCTTGCATAAACTTGCTCAAATTGCATTTATGAAACAGAATTGTGTTATATAGATGTTGCTATGTGCCACCTGAAATGTTTTTAGGTTTTGGCTGATTTTTCCTGCACTTCTCTTGCTTATTGCAGGCAAAGTGTTGAACACAGACCTGCGCCACTACCTCAGTCTGCAGTTTCAGAAGGGCTCGCTCGACCACAAACTCCAGCAGATCATACGAGACAACCTCTACCTACGCACCATACCCTGTAAGTACTCCAAGCACGCTCCTACACAAGGCTCTTGAAACGCAGCTGCAGACCACGCATGTGCATCCTAACCCACTTTCAGCATATGTATGCTTTTACGTAAAGCACCTTCTGGGAATATTGAAGATGCTGTGGGAAACAAGAATCTGTATTAGCACTCATTTTCCATTAAATAGTTCCACACATACACAAAATCACAACCACTAACAAACACACGTCACCCTGCATTGTTATCCACAGCTCCTTGTGAGGCACACTGAAAAGCACATGCTTACATATCACTATAGCAACGCAGCCAAGGACACTTCTTGAACCCCCATGCAACTTCTTTACTTCTATAAGGTATCACCACAATGATCAAAGTCACATTTTACCCATAAATAGCACTTCTTTTTTCATGGCTGGCTGTGATTTTCTTTGCTGACTCTGTATTCTGTGCGGTCAACGCCATTTTTTCTTATTTGAGATCAATAATGAGAGAGCTAAATAAGGTTGAAATTGGGAACCGACAGAAGGGCTGCAAAGAATGGCAGCTGTGTTGTTGGCTGTAATTTATGCCTAATGAAAATGTGTTTGTAGTTTCCATTTGCTAAAGGTGTTGCAAAGCAACCATGGGATTCCAATTTCTTCGAAATGAAACTTTCCTTTTCTCATCACAGTACATGGAAATACTGCTTGATGGCACGGTGTTTGGAGGGTCTAACAATATATACAATTCCCTTTTCCTCAGGGAAGAAAATTTTATGAATAGAACACCGCAAATGGATGGAAAATGTATTACTGTCATCGAAAATACTGATCATATTATTTTTCCAGGCTTTAGGGATGCAATCTTTTAAAAGAAAATGTGTCATAGAAATCATTAGCATAAAAGACTAAATTGCTAAAGTGTTACACTGAAGTCCAAATGAACAGTTCCACTGGCTGAAACAATGAAAGTTATAGGGTATGATACATGCCCATTAACTACTCCAAATTTCAAATATTATTTATTTAGTAAGATTTTAAATTCAATTTTAAATTTGATTCCCGTTATAAGAGTAAAGAAAGAAAATAATCTACTTTCTGTTTCTAAATTGGACTGATTGGGCAGTTTGAGTTCGCTTCAGTGATTTTGATACTGAACAAAATCACTTTGGCTGGACAAACGATTTGTCCAGTCAAAGCTGGACAAGTCCTTTTTGTAGAAAAGGACTTCCACAAGTATTTTGCACACCCCACAAATGCGTATTTCCAAAGTTTTAGGGAAGGTGGGCCATCTTTTGTACACAGTACTGTCCCTGTAACTCATGCCTTTTCTGGACATTAAGATGTTCTATTTATAACTTGTATGTACAAGTGTGAGATGTGTTAACAAAACAATCCGATTATGTTCCATTTATATATATTTTTTCTCTTTTATATTCCTAATAGAGGATTGTTCCTGCAAACACTGGTCACTTTCTTCCCCATCCTTGCTTTCTCTCCTTACCTTTTTGTTGTTTTCCTGTCTGTCCCCTATGCCTTCATATACCTGTGAGTCGTGTTCTGAGTTGTATTCTTTCCTGGGTTGTCGGCTTAAACTGAATAGTTATTGGATTTTTTCCTCTTAAAGCTCAGTTGCACAGGGAGTATTTTTGGACCAGTTACAGTGGTTGGACACAACATGATTACAGAGGGATTTCTCTGCCACTGCTGCTGCCTGTCATTCTCACCTCTTTAGTTTAAACACACCTGCACATACTGCCTTCTGTTGCTCATGTATCTCCTACTTCTAACATAGCTGTTCATTGCAATTGTAGCCTCTAACCACTATTCATCAGCAGCCTTCAGTGGGCTAACTCCACAAGTCTGGATCTCTAATCCCCTGCTTCAATTACTGTCTTAATGAGCAAGAGACGGGGACCTGCACAGTGACGGCACCTCCATCATTGTACTCCCCGCTTTCAATCTTCCATACATCTCTGTTTCAGTTTTACTCTCTCTCTTTCTATTACTTATACCTCGGAATTATATATTGAATACAAGGAAATACCAAAATATGGGGCTTTTATTTGCATAAAGCACTAATAACTGATTGAAGAGACAAAAGATCACATGAATGAGATTGTAAACATATTTTAATGTTGAGTGTATTCCACCTTCTAAAGTCATTATGTTGCAATATCAGAAGCATCACCTCCTCCATAACTGATGTGGCCTGATATTGCATCCTACTTACAATTACATAAACATACTATACAACTGCATGCTTGGTGAAAAGATAGAATACTCTCATTTATTGGCTTTTATGTAACAAGCTTAATGGAATGATCTCTTCGTATTGTCAATTAATTGGTTCTAAAATGAATGAAATCTCTAAATTATGTATTAAACAAAAGGAAAGCAGAAATAGAAAAGGGAGTGAAAGTTAACCCTGAGAGGCCACCACCAGGTTCTTCTGATCAGATTTACTTGATTGATCACCTTGATCACCTCAAAAAGAAATGTACTGCTCTAAAACGTGCAGATCTGTTCAACAACAAGGCTGAAAGGAAATCGGTGACTAAATTAATACTTGTGAGTGCCCTTCAAGCTAGGATTTCCACATAACTGGAATTCAATCATTCTAAAGAGATAATATTTATTTACAGGAGGAAACCATTTGCCAAACTTGCCCCAGAGTGGACATCCCAAAATTTGACCCCAACATCAGATGTGCAATGGTCAAAAAAACTCAAAACAAGATAAGACAGGACAAGGGCTTCCTCCCAGACTCTATAGGCTTCAGTTATCACATAAAATATTAAAGTTAATTGCAGTAGTGATAGAGAAAGGCTGAACTAGTGCTCAGCCTTTGCCAGAAAAAAAACAAAATCTGATACCTAGAAAGAATGATGGCATGACTGAGATTTGGAACTTTAAGTATGAATAAATCAAATTGTTATTTGATCAAAGCTTGGCACTGCTATCAACTAAATCCTAATTATACAAGCAAAATAAAATCATTAAAAACTGAAATAGGACTGAAGCGTTACGATAGCCTGCCTAGTCAAAGGCTTGGCAGGCTTTGACTATACACAGACGTTGTGTATAATCTAACATCTGGTAATGAAGCAAAAATGTCCTCCACAAAAATGTGAAAGACAGAGAAAGTCACAACTCTTTCAGGTTATCATGGCTGACAGTGGTTCTTCAAGTTACTAAATTAAAGGTGTATTTATTTTTTTACATCCAGATTTTTGTTCCTGCCTTGCAATTGTAAAAATATTCCAACCTAAGCTGTTTTGTTCTTGTGAAGTTGAGGCCTAAGGCATTTTAGAAACTGATAAACAGTTATATCATGTTTATTATGTTCTGATATTTGAAATTCTCAATATGACATTGAAAGTATTTTCTTTTCATCATAAGTGTATCACTTTGCTTATGCAGAAATGCAAATTAGGCTTTTATGCCATCTTCTACATCTTTGAAGTGAGGTTTATTATCAGAGTATTCTCATCTGCACCTGAAAGTGACATTGGCCATGCACTGTCAGGAGTCCTCGGCATCACATTCAAACCCACTTAGTAATCCCTCAGGTACATATTTCAACATCAAGTCTCTTAAGAATATTTCAAAAAGCTCATTTTACTCTCAATATATTAATGTACAGCACATAAATGGATGGGTTTTATAGCAAAAGTGTTCTAATGGACGACCCCTTAAAGGTTGTTGGATGACATTGTTTAAATTTGCTTAATCATATAGGGCATTTATACAGACACACCTGCCATATCAACAGTAATGGGAAGCGGACACACTCACATGCCGTAAAATCTCTGGAAAATTACCAGCTCTTGTCACTTAAACGCTTGCTATGCATTCTTCAAACTTTACACTTGGGAACAGACCGAGCAAACCCAACTCTCATTAGTCTTATGCAGACATCTGGTTTTTGAATATTTCAGAAGCGTGTACAGAAAATGGCCAGTGCTTAAATTTGAACAGATGGTGTCAGAACTAAACCAGACCTGGCTGCTCATTCTATTCTGACAGAGTGATATTTGGTTCATTTTGGCCTATGCTCTTTAGCTGTTGTTTGGTTAAATATTCACATTTATTTTGAATCTAAATGTTAAAACTCAGAAGTTTAGGTAAGAAAACATTTTGACATCTGTAACCACATGACAGCTTCTCCATTATTCCGTTTACCATATTGAAGAGTTCTAAAGCAGAAAATGTTTGCAGTTTTATGGCTTTGAGAGGTTTGAGTTCAAATCTGTCAGACTTTCCAGTTCATTGAGAATTAATGCTCATGGCTGTATTGACTGTAGAAAAGAAAAAATCGAATGAATCAGTAACAAGTATCTGTGAATGACGAGCTGGCAGCAGTGGAGTGGACTAATACAGCCTCAAGACAAGTCACTCTTTGGAAAATGGGGGTGTTGGTTGCTACATTTCAACTCTCAAAACTCAATCCCTCTCGTGCTTGGCAGTCATTTTGCTCTTGCAGGAAAAAGGCCCAACTTCACATCTTTCGGGTGCTGAAGCTCGAGTGGTCATTTTCTCGTTGTGACAAATCAATACCTGTCTGTCTTCTTTAGAGGTATTAAAGGCAGGTTCAGGGAGTCATGGACTGCCGTTAAATTGCAAAGTCCTGGCCAAAGCAATTCATACAGTTTGTCGAAAACCAAAACTGATAATAAACAACCTGATGTGAAGATGGATTTAACCTCAAATGTTTGTGACAATCATGCAGACAGCAAGAGGATTAGCAGGCTTGGTGTGTGTCGCTGTGCCAGTGGTCCACTTTACACACTGTCGTCCTCTCATATCACTGTAACATATCTCTGTCTGTGTTGGTGTTCTGCCGACACGATAGGGTCACTTCTGCTGAACCAAAGTAATTTGAAGTCCTACTTAATGTCTTTCTGGCTTTTACATAAAGATTGAAACACTAAATAAGACTATTCAGTAAGAAGCAACATTGTGCATTCAGTGAGTCAGTGATAAAGAGGTAGTCTACTCTGCAAAAACAAAATATTATCAAGGATTTTTGTCTGGTTTCTAGTTCAAATATCTTAATGCACTTAAAACAAGACAAAACTAGCTCACAAGTAACTTTTCTGCAATAATAGGAGCTTATTTTAAGTAAAAAAAATATTTTTTTACTAGTTTCCCTGTCAGATTATTTCACTTGTATAATGGAAAATAGTGGAATATTCTGTCAGTGGAACTAGTGCTATTTAATTCAATGTTAAGCAATTGTTCACTTAAAAGAAGTTCTTGTATGTGATGAAAAGTTATTTGTAACTTAGTTTTTTGTCTAATTTAAAAAAATGATAAGATGTAGTGTTTTGTAATACTGTCCATTTGTGGCAAATTGTTAGCTTGATGCAAATGGAATCAGATTCATGTATTCTGACCAGAAGAGGGCAAAAAGAGGAGGATTATTTAAAAACTGGGAGTTCACAAGGTCACATGCATTCATTTGGCTGCATACTGTGATAAGAGATTGGTGTGAAGAGTTTAACCTCAAAATAACTCATTCACTTAAACAAACTGCACTAGAGCAACTGCTCAGCAGTACAGGGAAAATCACATCAAACAGTCATACATCTTTATGCTAAGATCACTCTCCTGATGAAATGGAGAGCTGCATATATCATTTCCTCATTTCCTGTATTTCTTGTCTTCTCTTTCTTACTTGATAATCATTGCAGCCTATCATGAAAGAAGACTATTGTATATGGTGTATATGTAAAATGAATCACATTTCTGGTTAAAAATAAAAGGAATCTAATCTACAGGACAACATTGATATCTTGAATGTCTTGACAATGCCTTTCTTGTTTTTTCAGAAAAGGGCTTTTAAAAGAGACCATCTGAATTTCTTTCTAATTTCTTCAGCATCAAAGTCCTGAGCCTCTATTTCTGAAGTACCATCATGAAACTGTGCACAAATCCCACATGTTAAATTTATTGCCTGCCTCTTCTGACTGACTGGCTCTGATGTTCCTGTTTTGACATTCTCTCAGTGCAGATAGTTATAAAAGATTGCAGTGAAACCTTTCAGGGCCAAAGTGACATACATTTTGAAATCATTGGTATGTTTTTCATGAATAAGTTCAAGTATGTTCTTTTATGTTCATGAATGATGGTGGGTTTGATAGAATGGAATGGTGTCTTGATGTTGTGGACTGCCAACTTGGTTTTAGTTGTATTTCTACTAAAGTTCGTGTTAGTTCATGTTTTTTTGATAATCCCCCATGTTGGCTTGTATTGTTTTCACACATCATTAGGCTCAATCAGATCTCCTGAGCTTTAGTATTCCTCTGCTCACAACTGAAAACCATTCTGCTTATTAACTGATCTGTAAGCTATTCCAGTAATCACTCCTTGTCATTATTTACACTGCAAAAACTCTGAATCTTACCAAATATTTTTGGTCTAGTTTCTTATACAAACATAACTAACTTGCAGAAAACTTTTCAGCACAATATGTGAGCTTAAGTAAGAAACAACCTTAATATTGATGAAAAAGTACTAGTTATAAGTAAAGTAACCTGCCAGTGGAACAAAACATTTTAACTTGTAGTATGGAAATAATGTCCTGTTCCTTTGGCAGACTAATTAACTTATAGCATTTCCATCAATAGTAAGGAATTAATGACTTAAAACAAGCTCCTATATTGTGCTGAAAAGGTACTTGTAGGTTAGTTTTGTCTTATTTCAAGTTTATTATTTAAGCTGAAAACTAGAACATAAATACTTGGTAAGATTTTGCATTTCTGCAGTGTAAGCACTTAGTTTGCCCTTGATTTTCTGTTGTTCATCCATGCTTCATTTCCAGTTTTCTTTTAGTTTGCTTATTGTCTGATTCTTCAATAACTCCATACCACTATGAAAATGTAGCCAAATATGTCAAATATGTAATTAGAGTGCAGTTTTTGAAGAAAGTTTTTTTTTTTCTTTTCAGGCGAGCTGGAAAACTTCCAATCAGAGTTTAGATTTATTTCCAAGTCTCATCATTGTTGTACGGATAACTGTTTTCCACTGTTTTCAAGTAATTTGGATACCTCAAAAATAAAACATGAAACATTTTATTTTTTTAGCAGGTTCTTTGAAAAGACACGTTAGCTTTACCCATCTGTTTCCAGTGTTTACGCAGATGAAAACAGATAGGTTTCCATACATAACAGTGATCTCCAGACATGAATTTTACTGATCTTGTTTAACTCAAGAGGAGCTACATTGAAACATTGCCTGATGAGTCCACCACCATGCATAATGAAAATATTTCTTCTTTTTGATGACCCATCTGCACAGACCTTCGTCGATACATAACTGCTTGACAAGTAATTGGCCTATTAGGGGCATTTTGAGGAACCTTAGTTATCACCAGAAGAAAAACAAGTTGTTAATGAGAGGCATTCTTTTACACAAAGTAAAATTACCTGCTTTTACTAAGATAAACTTTAAACGGAAGTGTTAGGGATTTTGTATGCCTGTGTGTGTGTGTGTGTTTTTTTTTTTTTTTTTTTTTCTGCTGCTCTGTACCTGAGCAGAGGAGCTGTCACAATCCAATTAGGGACAAAATGTAAGAGGAAAAAAAGAAAAGAAAGCAGCAACATAAAGTTGGTTAATAGGCCATTGAGCCTCCAGAAGTCTGTTCACTGCTAATTGGCACAGACTCTATTCTGTTCCAAAAAATCAACTATAGAGATGCTGCTGCTTCTTTCAGTGAGATTTCAAAATAGTTGCATCATAAGCCTTGAATGCCACTTAAGGTTATATCAATAAAACAGTGTTATCAAAAAAAAATCTTTGTTGTATGAGGAGAATATAAAATTGCAGCTTATTGCCACGTACATGTTCTTAACATGTTTTAGAAATTCACATAAGAGAATATTCAGACTAGATAGAATTACTTTATATACCAGAAATTCATAAGAATAGAGACTTTGACTGATCAGCTCTGGTTTCCTTTCATGTTTTCAGTTCCACAGACTAGTTGTTGCATTAATATATTTACCAGAATATTTGCCATGTCTAGACAGCAGTAAATATATTGATCAGTGAAAAAAAGATAAGCTATAACTCTGATTTGTCTGAATTCACCACGCTCAGATGACAATCAACGTTTTGCAAGCCTTTGTGCCATTAAATCACTGAAGGATGAGCTTTTAAAATTTAGATAAGGGCCTATTCACACCAGATCAAGACTCACTGGCCTGCACCAAGTTTGGAAATTGTTCCTCAAGGCAAATGATAATCAATGTCCCAGTCATCTTGTGCAATAACTGTCATGGTGCATCTGTTTATGAGAATGAAAACAGGTCAGTTGCCAAAATCCAAACTTCATAAATTCATCCTGAGAAATATGAGCTGATCACACCAAGGCCACATTCTCATCAACATTCCAACTCTAGCAAATGTTATAAACCTATTGGTCACTTTTTTTTTTTTTTTTCCTGTCATTATTTTCCTTTTTTCTCAATCTGTATTTATTAGCATACAGGCCATGGATGTTAATTTTTCTAATGCTTAGTGGGATCCACGAGCAACTCAGTGTGTATAATAGGCGGACAACCAAGACCATTATATTGGATTATAATGGTCTTGGAGTGCCGCTTTCCCAGTGTGGGTAGAATCAGAGTTGTCAGATCTGCTCTTGATGGTCAGTTGACCCAACAATGGCTTAGGACCTGAGTCACAAATTATGGATGAGCTCCCACTGCTGCTGCAGACTCCACTCTGCTTTCCTAAATATGCTGATGTAATGAATCTCATTGGTCTTACTACATTTTATTACATTTGTGTTTTTTTATTTTTTTATTTTATGGTCTTATGGTTCTAAGGGGAACATCCCTTAGAACCATCCATGTTCTGGCTGATGTTCTGTATTATTTTGTGCTTAACCACAGCAAGATGGAAAGGGGAAGATTATAATTTCATTGTTCAACAAAAATTGTTCAAAAATAAAAATATAAAAGTTTGTTTTTTTCCAGGCTTGAGCAAACTCATTTTTCAATGTCAACAGAATTTAAAATGAATCACTACACAAGGAAACACTGAAACTTTTGGTTCAATCAAGTGCTTGGAGTTGTTTCTAATGAAAAAAAGAAAAATGGAGTAAAAAGCAAGGCCATAGCAATCTTGCTTACTTACTCCATTCTGCAAAATATGGTCTCCAAAATTTATTTGAGCCTAAATAAATACAGCAATGCTGAATTTAGTGACATCAAGAGGATGCCTCTGCAAAGGAAGTGACATGCTTGCATTTCTTAATAATTCAAGCTGAATGCAGTAAAGAAGCTCAAATGAAGGGTTTAAACAAAACACAGAGAAATGGTTTATTTCTGTGTGCACTGTTCTGCTTCCCTTGCAAAAAAAACAAACAGAAAAAACAACAACAAAAAACTCTGACATCATTTGAATGGTGTTGATTCCTCCCATCAACACTAAAGTAGTCTGTGGCTTCACCAGGGGAGGAAAAGCTGCTCGCAGAATACCTTCATGTCATTTGTATTCAGGTTACTCTTTATGATACTGAATGAACCTCAATCACACCAGGAGGTTACACAACTCATTACTTCATCACAATTCTCATCTATAATTAACACTACTGTTTTCTGATTTTAGCTGTTGCAACATACAGTATATCAAGATCAATAATTTATAAAAGCGACAGTCACTCACAGGAGATGAGAAAATCCAGGTCTGTTGGTGTCCACAGGGCTTTATGAGCTGTCAATTTTTTTTACAATATGCCATCAAACTCCAAGAATTTCTGTCTAAAATGAAACGCTGAGTCCATCCACTAGAGATTTGGACACCACTGATCTGCAAAACAAGATGTGACCTTGTATTTACTGTGTATGCAAAACAACAACAAAAACATGTCTTATCTCTGCAGAGATGAAGTACAAGAATATATAAGTGTTTGATTTTCTGGAATTTTTGGCTGTTAAAAGTGTTTGGATCTGACTGACCAGTTTTATCAAAATAGCACAACTAATCTCTGCATCTATCAGCTGTATTATTGAATGGTCTCTTGTCTGCACTTTCATTTCCTATATGAAAACATGTCAAGAACTGCATGTTTATCTGTGTCTCGTCTTTATGCTTTTCCAGGCACCACACGGCTTCCTCGAGACGGGGAAGTGCCTGGAGTGGACTACAACTTCATCAGCGTTGGAGACTTCAGGATCCTGGAGGAAAGTGGGCTCCTTCTGGAGAGTGGGACCTATGATGGTATGTATATATGTTCGGTGTGAGAAACCTTTGAATTTAAGTTATGGCATAGATTTATACATTTTATGTAATTCATAAAATTAACTTCTGCCATGGCTAAACATGGCAGAAGTTTTAAAAACTATAAATTAGCAGTCCAGACACCCACATCCACAAGATGATGAAGCATTATGTTGACATGGAGCGTGGTTCATAAAATATGTGGACATCTATCCACTAAATTGCTTTCCAATTCGTAATTTGAAGAAAAGGCTACTCTGGTTTTAAGAAATCTGCATTACGTTTGAGCGGCTCTAATTCAGAATTTATAGTGTAATAAAAGTGGGACTAAACTTTTGTATTCTGATAACGGAACTATTCAATTAAAGGTTATGGTTGATTAAAATTAAAAACCACAATTTCAGTATTTTGGGGGTGAACTAAAATCACAATTAATGTGGTCTTAAATGACAAGATGCATTTTCAAGAATTTTTAAGTAGTGACCAATTTTTCAGTCCCAATTTGGAGCTGTCAAAAAACCTGTGACATTGTCATTTTCTGCATTTTTGAAAATCATTAAAGAGTTTTACAAACAATAGATTGGGTTTAAGCAGATCTGTGAACAGTGTAAAGTCATTCTATCTTTTACCAAGCATTTTAGGTTTTGTACCAAAATCAATTAAACCAGCATATTAACCATTTTAGATTTCTTAAAATGGTTAATTAACCCTTTACTTTAAAGTAAATTCACCAATTAGCTGATTTCAGTGAAGTCAGATCGACTCAGGTGCAATTCTCTTTTTGGCTGTTAGTGAATTACTTTTTCTTTTTTCTCTTTTTCTTTGAATTTAATGTGTTGATAATTATTTTTCTTAAAGTAATCATGCACAGATTACACAAAAAGTACATCAAAGCTACACAATACTTTTAAGTCATAAAATCAGCCTTATCCACTGAAATAAGTGGAAAGTATGCCACCTTAGTTGGCTGTCTGAAGGTGTTTGCTTCAACCCTCAGTCCTGTCCGAGTCCTTTCAGTAATTGCTTGGAGAAGGACAGTGACACCTGGAAGTATTTTGTGAACAGGACTTTGGGGATTGACGCAGAGAATTGAATCCTTTGCTAAATGAAAGGATGATGAAGGGCCTCAGATAATAGCTAGGAAGCTATCTAGCCTTTTCCAAATTAGGTGTTGCAGTCACTTCTGCTGCTAAAACTACTGATATATATAGGAGAAGGTAAAACAGCTGCAACTTTATTAGAATTAAAATAATTGGAAATGGCATCCCATAAAGCAATGATCTTTCTTTCTGAGCATCACTCTGTGATCAGACATTTTTCTCTCCATTTCTCAGGTTCTCTGTGGCTTTCTCACAACCCCACATTCACAGATGATGACACAGTGCGAGAGTAAACAAGTCTTCTTCTCTCAGTTGTTTTCACCCTTTCTCCCCTTCCAGTCATAACCCCAAGGCAAACACGATAGTTGTCAACAGCACTGCATGACCTCTGTAAAATCTCTGCGACAGCGCGGGTGAAATATTTTAATATGATGAAAGTGTTGTGCTGGTGGAACAATAATTTCTGCCAACAGCACAGGAAGATGTTTGTTGCATGTTAATCAAAACTATCTCATGAAGGTAAAATGGAATCAAAGAGGTGCAAATGGAAAAGTTCTTTCATGTTTTTTTGCACACCTGCTTCTATTTCCACAGTATCCTAACAGGCCTGTGACCCACATGCTCATATATTGTTTTAAGCCCTTATCTTTATATTTATTATCTGTGTCAGCATGATCAAGTGAAAATTTTATCCATAAACTATTAACATTCAGTCGACGAGGTGTGGATATGCAAGCAGATGTAGCACCTGCTGGTGACCTTCTGTAAACCAGCCAACCTCTTGATCCCACCGGCTGTTTACACAGGCACACATCAGGACACACTTGCGTTCTTACTTTCAAGTCATGCTTTATTCATGGGGTAAATCAGCAGCCTTATTTTTCTTCCTCGCTGACAGACACAACCAGTATGCTCAGTTCATCATCAGACATCCAAAACATCAGCTCTGAGTGGTACCCCATATTTTTCACCTTAAGGTGTTTATACATGTTTATAAGGCAGCACTTTGATGAGGTAAACACAATATACAGTTTTGTGTGAAAGTATTAGTACCCTTAATTTTTTTTCTCAGAAAACAACCACCAAGTTAAATCTATTTTTCATGATACACCAACACAAAGTTGTTGTTGTTGTTTTTTTTGTTTGTTTGTTTTGTTTTTTTTTCTTTTAAAAATAAACACCGAGAAAGTGATTGGACATTGAGCTTCTGTGAACTTCTACTTAAAATTCTTGGCACAGATTCTCAATTGGCGTTAGGTTCAAATTTTGGCTGAGTCATTCTAACACATTATTTGGTCTAAACCGGAGGTGTTAAACCCATTTTCATTGTAAGCCATAAAAATGATGTTCTCATGTGTGTCCTCTAGGCCTGCTGTGGCAGAATGTATTAATAAAACTACCACTTAAACTGTTAATTGGTAGTACTCTGTATTATACTCTGTATTCAGTGTGAACATCCTAAAATATTTACACATTGATGCAAACATAAGTGGACTTGTATTTCTAATTATGTGGCTTTTGAAGGAAACTGATTTTACTTAAGGGTAAAACTGGCTTCAGATTTTGTCAATTTAGAAATGCATGTACCTTTGTGGCTATATGGAAAAAAATAATTCCAGGCATTGAAATTATTTTAAAAGTTAACAACATTCATTAAGGTATTTACAGTAAAAAGTACAAAACCAGGGATATTTTGTGTTAGACTGTCCGATTCATAATCTCTTATTTTAATAGAATTGAACATGTGCTTTTTCTCAGGATTCAAGTGTCTTGGAAAGTCAGATGGTCTCACTGTATTTCTTTCATAAAGGAACTGGAAAGGAGGATTTATCTCATTGCACAATGATTATGGCAATGACACAATAATCTTCCCATTCTCTTTAAGCTCATTCTTCTTGGAGGCAAATCCGAGCTGCTGTGAAATGGGAGAGGATTTTTCCAGAAGTCTGTGGGGGGAAACCTCCGGTTGCATCAAAATGTACTTTTACTGCACTGTTCTATCATTTCCTATCTTTTGCGTCTTTTGCTGCTTAAAAGTTATGAAATTAAAAGATAAAAGTCTAATCCTTTTCCAAAGTGAAGGAGCTCCACAGATGAAGCACCAAACAGATGAGATCAGTTTGGTGCTTGATGTGAATAGGTGCATTTCTTTTTCTGTGTATTTGTGAATCTCTACCAGTTTGTGTATACAGATAAAATGACCAGTGGGGCGATCGGCCAATTTTAAAGGGGAGTATTATGTGTTTTCCAGCCGCGTAGTCATTTTATAGTACAATTAAGTAACCATATTACATTCAGTGACTAAAACACATTAAATTTATTAAACATTATAACATAATCATAAATCCATGTTTACGTTTGAGTAAATTATCTAAAAATTCAAATATCAGCAGCTGACAGGCCAGCAAGAAGATGTTACTCTAACTGGAGCCAGGAGAGTTTCCACCTTTCTAAAATGTTGACATTAGGCAGAGGCAGAGACATCGAGAGCAAACAGCAGACAAGCATACAGTAGCTGAATTGAAAGGATGCTGAGTTTCTCTGCTTCCAATGAAAGCAGAGCAAGCAGGACTGGCTGGTTGTGAGGAGACTGTGGATTAGCCCTGAAAAGTGAGGAGATTTTGGTACAGTATCCCTGTGAGGGAATACTCTTGTAGCAGCTACCCCTTCCTCTTCCCTTACTCATAAGCCCAGTCAGCAGAAGGCACTGCCCGGCTTCTGTGGAAGACAGTGTTGATCTCCCAGCTGCACAGGAAACTTAAAGAGGAGCTGGAAGTAATCGGACCGGGAAATGGGATTTATTCCATTTACCAGTGCTTGAAGTGTGGCCCATTTTTCTGTGAAAAGGGAGGAATAAACAAGGACATTTGTTCCTTTTTATGGCTCAGATGGGTTTCAGTCCTTCATTGAAGAGCTCATGAATTACCTTCAGTTTATTAGTGTACAGTAAGTGAGTTGTGCTCAAGGTACTGAGCTAATGGGATTCTTAGCTAATCATAATGCTTCCACTAATAGTCCCAAATGGCTTGCCTGAATGCTTATTATGTTAATGGATCTTGCACAGATTTTTTTTCTCCATTTTAAAATATTTTATTGCAGTCATGTCACATGTTATTTTCATCCTTCTTTATCAATGATCCTTTCATAAATGGTCCTATTAACTCTACCTTTTCTGTGAAGCACAGTAATCTTCACGAAATTAATGTGTGTAATTTCACAACCACGCTTGGAAGAAGCATTTGTTAAGCCATTACATTTCACGTCTGCTAGTTTAAGTGATTTTAATGTAAATAACCCAAACAATATCACTGGTGATCAAACAACAGATCGGTCTCTTGATTTATCTTTTACAGACATTTCAGGTGAAGATGGATTCTTGACCTTTACTGTTTCACTTTAAAAGATAAAAGAAAATATTTTGCACAAATTTAAGTGTAATATTAAATAATAGAACATAAAGATTTAATAGTTCCCTTAAAATGCACCAAAATGCAGCATAGGCTCTTTTTTTAGTCAAGACTTAAGCTGACTAATATTTAGCTGTCTAGAAGAAGGCTCTTTCTAAGGGGCTGATTTAGAAATTATGACATAGTTATAATATGTGAAAAGAGAATATGGGAATGAAAAGAGACACAAAGAATCTGTCCATAATCTCATCAGCATCTGCTTAAAACAAAAGGAAAAGTGTTCTTTAGGTCCAACACAGGCTGTAGTATCAATTGCCCAAGGAACTGGCAGGATCCCAATAAACAGGCATCTTCCTTGTCGACCATCCCTTTGGCTGAGACATGTCTGGCCACAGATGACAGCACTGCTTCTGGGGGCCAACAGAGGTCCCTTTCAGAAAGGAAAGCATCACTGGTTTTGTTTGCTTTGGATTGGAATATCTGGAGGTTCTTCATTCTTCATGTGAATTAAGAGTGTTAATGCAAAGTAATGTGTCTGAACATTACTTCAGACACATTCAGTAATGTTCACATACATTACTGAATGAAGTAAAGAAAATACTGAAGATGTGAAAAATACTAAAAATGGTAGAGCTTTACTTTGACATAAAAAAACAAGACACAAAGACAAAATTGGTCACAAACACAGTTCCAAACAACTGCCAGATCACAGAGACTTGAGTCAGTATGGTTGCTTTGGCTTCTTGCTATTTTGAAATTTGTTTTTTGTGCTCAGCAAAGAAACCTTCGCATGTCAAACAAGCTGAGATGAGTACGCAAATCCACTCGATTCAAATCTGCCTTAACGGCTTGTCCGGGCTTTCTCCGATTTATATCAATTTCCCTGGTAGAATTTCTACTGAGTCAATCAACTATGTGAACAATAACGTTGATTCTCTGCATTGTTTTAGAATCGTTGTCTACATGTAGATTTAGCAATGGCAGTGACACTTCTCTCTTCGCAGTGGAGGATGATTGTTTACAGCATAGGCAATTTCTGGTGTGGTTCATGTCTTGCATACATCACAGCCAAACATTAGCGATTGGGTGAAATTTAATACTTGAACAGACACCATTCCTCCAGAAAGCAATTGTTTGTCAATACATGAGAGGCAAGATCCTCTGTACAGAGCAAAGTGTAGACCAATGGGCAGGTTTTTGCTAGGGTAAGAACAATTTTAAGGTGAAGTAAAATGAATTTGTCATCAAACAATTACCGAGCAAAAGAATGAACAGACTTGAAAATTTCACTAATGTGACATTTTCCCTATTTTCCTTGACCCAAACAAATTGTCTGCTGAAAGCAGTTCTGCACTTTGAAGGTAAAATGATGACATCTTCATCATTAATAATCGAGGAAAACATGACATTGGGATTTCATTGCCTAAAATTGTGAAAATAACATTTACTGCACCACACTTTCATTTTATCATACAGTTTTGTACCTTTGCATAAATAGTCAAAGGATCTACTTGTATGTCCATGCAGTTATGGATAAGTTGCTAACTTTAGTAAAGGCTAGTTGAGCTGCTGGCTCTCATACTTTCTGGCAAGGAGAATTGGAAGCCATCTGTGCCAGGGACTCACAGCGGGACTTTCTGACGGTCCCTCTGAACTAAGCCAGTGGACCAAAACTGACTAGTCCTGCTAGTCCTGATGAAGACTAACGGCACAGCTGACAGGAAAAACTGACTTTCATTCATTCACTGATCTCTACACTGATTTATTAAGTTGACCTAACGCTGACTAAAATTGTACGAGTTACATTGCTCAATCAGTGAAATGAATGAAAACTAAAACATTTTGGGGCAATGATATCACAAAAAAAATATATATTTTTTTTTTTAAGTGAGGAGAACTAATCAGGTTTTACTGTTTAATTTGCTGCAAAGAAATACAAACATTTTCCCAAATGGACGTCTATTCCAATCGAGTTGCTTTGGAGCCCCTGTGGCGCTAATGAGTCACACTTTTATGAGGCAGAAAAAAGGAAAGGAGATTAAATTGGATTTGAATGTGAATAGAGCATTAGGTCATAGTTGAATGGTTGTTTGACTGTGTATTTGTATGGTCTGTCTGATTGTGGCAAGATGAAGGGTCTCATGACCTTGTGCAGCCTCTACAGAGTGTCATTGACGACAGGAATCTTTTCAATTCCACTAGCTGAGCCCATGACCATGAAATGGTTTGCACAATCTTTGAAAGAGTCGGCTCACTCTTCCCCCGGCTCATCAACCTTGTGACACGAGGTTCACAAGTACTGCCGGACAAGCTTCCCGGGCTCATCTGCTTATGAGGCTTGCCATCATTTGTAAAGGCAAATGGTGCCACAAATCTTCACTGACACACTGCTTTCACAAACTTCTCTATATGCAGCCCACATTTATCAGGGGCCAAGACTTGTTTGTAAGTAATTAATCACAGAGGTAGCGTCTGGCTGATGAATGTCAGTGTGCAGCAGCAGACAGGCAGGGATTAGACAGCACACCCAATCTCTACCCACTATCGTTATGCAACTCCTGTTAATGAAGCCATCTTTGACAAATGCGGATGAGTGTCATTTAGTAAACACAGAGTTGCATGTCAACAGAGGAGGGGCTGGCTTTCATCCAGCCTCTCTCTCCTCCTCAATCTTCCTCCTGCTTTGAAGGGAGATCGGCAATCGTTGTATTAACCTAGTTCACTTTGTATTGTGGTTAGCATGCCTGCAGAGATGAGGCCGGGTTCAAGATGAGCTCACTTATCAGAAAAGCAGTTGTGGTGTCGGTGTTAGTGCTATAAAGCTGCTGGAATGATTGTGATGTTGTCCTCAGAGCCCTCTGTTCTTTGCACTTTATGCTGATGCCAGCTTTCTTTTCTTTTCCCTCATGCTATAAAAAGATCTAGAGTTGATAAATGCTGCTTCCACAAAAACAGCATTTGTTATGTTAGTGTGTTAAAACTTAAGTACATCAAAAGTACAGCGTATCACAGCTCCTTCACAACTGGGAGTAACTTAAAGTATGATCAAGTTGATGGCAACTAATTAAATTGCCAGAGATTCCCATTTCCCTGTGGTATTTCTCTACATATTTTAATTAATCCAATTATATTCCTTGTTTTAGCCGAGATTGCTTATTGTAAGAACTACGTAAATATTTTATCTTCCAAATGGATTGCCAGAAAATAATCTGGTGGTTTTAGAGTAAACACATCTGACAGAGCAACGCTTAAAAAACCAAATAATCATAATAAACGGTCTGAGTATAAATTAGTGGGCACATTATTTATAATCTTAATGGAGGTGGAATAATTACTTATTCTGTGCCTAAATTGCATTCCACACACTGCTCACCAGCCCATAGATAGATGGATCACCCCACGAGTTAAATGAGAAAATAATTTAACAAAGTTTTGCACTTCATCCCCTTCTCTTTAAGGGTACTGTGATCTCTTTGGATATTTATGCTCAATATACACAAGGTCTTTCTTCATCAAGGAAAAAACATGAAGTGAGAGATAGATAATTGCTGTATTCAATGATCAGTGTAATTAGTTGCTGGCAAATTCCAAGTGAAGTGATTTTAATGTTACATGAGTCATGACCGCCCTGTGGTGCAGTTATTGAGGGAAACAAAGCAGAAGGTTAAGAGACGTGAAAATCATGCAGAGGAGGAAGTATAAGGAATAAGGAACTTGGGAGTCTGAGGTACTGCTGTGTGACATTTTGAGAATATAATCAGCTTATTTGATTAATGTTAGCATACCATAAACCATAAACAAGCAGATATACCGCAAATATATTTTTTATCATTTGCTTTCTTGTTGATTAGAGCTCCAGATTCTGTATTTTTATTGTTTCATCTTTTTTCATTCATAAGGTAACTACTACGGGACCCCCAAGCCTCCAGCAGAGCCAAACCTGGTGCAGCCTGACCTGGTGGATCAGGTGCTGTTTGATGAGGACTTCAGCGGCGAGGTTCCCAGGAAGCGCACCACCTCAGTCAGTAAGATGGATAGGAAGGATAGCACCGTACCCGAGGAAGAGGATGATGATGAGAGGCCCCCGCTGGTCAATGGATTGCCTGGTCAGTTCATTTCAAAGCACAGCATGTTATATTAAACAGCAATTATTCCACCATTGTCTTCTTATTGTTACAAAGATAGGTTTTTGTAACTATTTTTCTTTCACATTTTTAAATGTCTGCTGTGTGTTCGACTGAACCCAGTTCAGTCAATGTATCATCATCAATACGCATTGGACTGTAACTTGCATTATTCAAGAAATGCATCGTGAAGAGGAAAAAAAAAACATATAAATTACATTTTTTTGGAAAGCTTACAACATAGGTAATTTGGTGACACATTGAGTTCAAATACCTGCTTTTCAATGAACTTACGGAAACTGTCAAACAAAGCTTGGAGGTCTGCTGGCAGTTTCTGACACACTAATGTCATTTCTCTAAGTCAGTGTGGTCAGTCATGGCTCCACTCCGCAATTTGCTGTTGGAGAGGAAGGGGGATGCATGCATTGTAAATCCAGGGTGATGCTACTTTACGCATTGAGTAAAGTGGCAACACCAAGTAGATTCACCTGCAAAGACATTTTTATTCATCCCCTTGCCATAATTAATGGCTCTTCCTGAAACACATCTTTTCAACTTGTTAAGGAAAGTGCCTGTAAATGGTAATGTTTATACTTTATTCCTTGGCTCTTGTCCGTCAGTGTGAATTAATATTTAATGCATCAGTCAAAAGGTGTGTTGTAATGTCGCACCTGAGTACAAGTTGAAAGACTACCATGAAAGAAAGTCAGGAAAATAGATTAACTTTATAAAGCTCAGTGGGGGCATGCTGTGGTGGCGTGGGGGATAGCGTTACCCACATTTCGAGCCCTTGAGTCCTCTACACGGCCATCAGGGGTTCGACTCCCGGACCCGACGATATTCTTCGCATATCTTCCCCCCTCTCCTTATCGCCTTCCTGTCGGCATACTGTCATGTAAGGCACATTAGAGCCTGCAAAAAAAACCCTGGTGGGGGAAAAGAAAAAGCTCAGTGGACAATGTTTGGGATTCTTGTTTAACTTCATTGTTGTTTTGTCAAAAAATATACATGTTTTGTGGACTTGGATTAAGTTAAAACAGATGCGAGAAAAAGTAGAATTTGGGTTTCTTTATCAAAATTGCGTGCCTCTTTCATTTTGTTGCAAAAATAAATGTTGAATGTGATGAAAAGGCATTTCACGAGATCTCCCAACATCAAACTGTGACAGTAACTCTAAAGGCCCTCTGGCAAAGCGCTGCTCAGTTGGAGTGAGCCTGACTTGTCTAGCGGAAAGTAGGAACAGCTTGGGGAACTGGTAAAAGTGATGGACAACAACAAACAAAATTGCTTTCAGACAGACAGCAACTCTAAAATACTTACTCTTCAAACATTAACTGAATAATTCTATAAGTTCTCTAAAACACAGTTTGATGTTTATAAAATATTAATTCAAATAGTAAAAACACAAAAGGACAGGTTGAGTTCAGTGCAAATTCAAATTTACACATTGGCTAAACTTGATTAAAACGTGCCTCTAACAAAGAACTTGAAGGATTTTTCTGTTTTATTTGTTAATTGTTTTCAGCGACAACAACAAAAGCTCAATTAGAAAGTCAGATCTCTAAATGAACAAGAAATAAATACTCTTTGGGAAAAATATGATTTGTGCATCTCTACACCTAACAAAGCTGTTGCTGTGTCCAGCTAGTTCACTTTTTCACAGGTCACCTTGACAGAGACTTGGAGTTCAATCAGCTCAGCTCCTCGTCTCTCCAGAGAGTAAATCTCCCCTTAAAGCTTTCAAGGAGAAAACTCCTGTGACAGAAATAGGTTACATGCTTTGTAACATACCTGGCCTTTTTTTTGTGAGAGAATTGGGGTGAACATTGAATCAAGTCCAAGCTGAAAATAAGAATGAAACATTGTTTTGACAGAAACTGCTCCAACACTGCTTGCTCAGCTGCACAAAGGATTCACAGAGATCCAATGTCTGTTTACCCAACGGCTCTGTCATATTGAAATCAAACACTAAATGATCCAGGAGTTCTTTTTATGGAAGAAAGCTGGTCACAAATGACTGCCCTGCTGAAGCACTGCTGCATAGCGATCTCAGACCAGCCATAGATGGACAGAACAAGCATGGTGGAATGAAAAAGGAAGGTTAATGGAAAATGTGAGCTCTGTGTTTCTAAGCTCTTCATCAGAGCTCAAACTGTCATTATCAACTACAGTCCTACTGTCAAGTGGGCCCTCACCTTGCTTTGAACCTTGCTGATGAACTCAGCTTCCCTTGGGCCATTCCCTTAGGCTGGTTCTCTAAGTGTCTACATGACAAGCGCACATCTTCAAACATGCCATGTGCATTTTGTTTCTGTAAAGATGAAGCACAAGTGTGTGTTTTTGATCTTAGAGGCAAAAGGAGACCAGTTAAAACAGTGCCTTATTACCAGAGTGCTGCTGTAGAACAGTATGTTCAGATTATTAAGTCTAATTCTACTGTTCGTGTGGGACAATTTATTTTGCAAACATGAATGCTTTGAAATGCTTTAGGTGTGTGCTGGACATTACATCTTTTGACATTATTTTCTATTGTTGGGAGGTTGGCTCTACATAAAAAGGAAAGGATAAAAAGCTCTTGTCTTTCATCTTTTTCCTCTTCTGAGGAAAAGGACTGAGTGCAAAGTGAATTAGCTGGGCCTTTGTTGCATGTTTCGTGTTCATTATGTAGTTTCCTTAGTTAAAACAAAATGGAGTATGCTACAGTGTAAACAGCATGGAAGAATTATAAAATAGTAATTGCTTTTGAATTGAAATGGGTCTACCTGTGTGAACTCTCACCTCTATCACTCTGAACTGTGGGAAATATACATATGTATATACATAGGCAAAAGAACTAACAGCAAGCGGTGGAAAATGCAAAACAACCCTTTGGCAGACCCACACACACACACATACACGCATACACACACACACACACACACACACACACACACACACACACATTAGCACTTCCATGCAAATCTTATGAGCCGAATATCCTCTTCTTTTACTCCCCTGCAGCAGGTAATATAAAGTAGCTGGCCTCTGTGTTTCTGCGGGCTAACCTTTAACTGTCTTTTTCTATTTTTGTTCCCCTTTTTTATCATGTCCATCATCTCTTCAGAGCACAAGGACTGGAGGAAAACGGTGCCGAGCTACAATCAGTCCAGCAGCACCATGGACTTCCGTACATGGAGCTCTCTTCCCCGCGATGACAGCCTGGAACCCCTGCCTTTCAACTGGGAGATGGCTTACACTGAAACTGGCATGGTCTACTTCATAGAGTAAGTGAAACATTACTGATGTGAGATAGCCTGCTGAGGGACACTTTAGTCATCTAACAGACTGATTAGTCAATAAAAAGAACTATTTTAAAACTGTACATGCTTGATTTATCTTGCTTTTCATATAACAAGGGAGAAAATAATATAAACAAGTTAGTTTCTGTACTTAATTTCATTTAGTATTTGATTTATTTGAACCTTTTTACAATTTGATAAGTAATACATCAAACGTATCAGTACAAACATACTTTTTGACATGTCATAGAAGGCATGAGATATTAGGTTTGATTGCCACTGCACAATTGTGCTTTTGTTTTATCACTAGGTTGGCAACAATAGAGTTGTTGTTTTGGTAAATTCACTTTCTTTTGTTCTTGATAGCAAAGGAATATCTCAGAATTTCACATATTCTAAAAGAAAATAGCCCCCCAAAAAAGTCCTTGCAGTGTTATTTTTTTGTTCTTGTTCAGTTCAGCACAACATAGGTTTTGGACTTTCTATGAAGATATTTTAAGGTCTTAGTACAAAACCAATTTCTTTTCTTTTCATGTTATTGAAAAGAAAACATTCATTTCTAAGGCCTAGTTATTAGTGTTGTCTTTCATTCATATTTGGTTATAAGCCGCTTATCTCTGGAGATATTAGAAGACTATTGTGATTTTTTTCTGTTGATTACACACTCCAGATATTTAATCCATTTGAGAATAAACGAGACATGTTTCACATTCAGAGGATTTAGTCCTTCTCCAAGAAAAGGCCACCTTAACATAAACACAGCAGTAAGCGAACAGAAACCAATAGACTTGTCCGCAAGAGCATATTATGCAAGCAGCTTGGAGACTGTCAGTCAGTTTTCTTGCTTCAGATTCTTTTTCCCTTCTGGTAATATTGTTGTTGATATTTTCTGTCTGCTGTTTTTGTGGCAAACAGTCACAATACAAAGACAACCACATGGTTGGACCCCCGCTTGGCGAAAAAGGCGAAGCCCCCAGAGAAATGTGAGGACGGCGGTACGTATTGTGCTTTTCTAGTTTACTCAAGCATAACTAGTTCTGTTAACCTCTACACATACATTCAGAAAAATGTAGTAGCCAATATCTATCTATATATTCTACTGTCTTATAAAATTTATGCCTAACATTTCAACCTAACATTTTTAATTTTGAAATGTTTTGACCACTTAAAATTACCCTCAGGAACATGGCCTAAATATCTTAAAATTTGGAGACAGGGCTTAAAGAAATATCAGACATGAGGTTCTTTTTGTATCCCCAGGATGATTGTGTTGGGTTAAGTGCAGACAAAAATGAACAGAGGCCTCTTCTGAAAGAGTTGAACCCTTCAGCAAGTTTTTAATGGATTTTTACAAGAAAAACCTACATGATTCTTCTGAAAGGCAACTCCAAGCTTTCTTTTGCCTTAAGAGCTTTTTTCCTTTCTCTCTCTTTTTTTCTCTTTCTGGCTTATATGTTCAACAGGAAATTACGTGCATCATTCATTCCAGTCTACTTGTTTATTACAAACTATAGAAATGTGCTCTACATTTTGCGAAAAGGCTTAATGCAAACTTTAACTGCTACATAGTTATACAACTGGAGATGTCATTCCTGGAGTAACTGCAGAGGGAATTGAGAAACTTCATATTTTGCTTCCTCAACGCTGAAAAGTTTAATCTGTCGCGATTAAATTCTGTGTAAACAGAACATAGATGAGAACGCTGATGATTATCAACTGTCCATCTGCTACGAGTTCAGGTTGCCATGGTGAGGTTAAGTGCAACATTTTATCTAGCTGCTATTTTCAGAAAAACTGACTCCTAATGACACAGTTTTCCACCAGCGAGTACCACAAGTCATTGGCACACACTCTGATGTGTTTCTGTTATGTTTCTGAGATAAATCGAAGTGAACCTACAGTGGAGTACAAAATAGTTTTATTTTCTATAAAAACGTCTCTTTTCACGTCACTTTTGTGTTTGTGGACATTTTGTGCTGCAGTTTGGACACTATATGAATAATTAATTAGGAACAGAAAACTTTAATTTCATTTAAATGAATTTAAATGGACTTTTAAAACATTTGATTTTACATCATGTGTAATGTAAATCCAGACAAGTTTTTAAAAAAATAAGAACTGAAATCAGATGTTTACATGCAGTATGAAAAGACAAGATTTTATTCTTGTTTATCAAGAAAGAAGACATTTCCTTTTTTAAAGATAATTAGATCTTCCAATTTCATTTATTTTTGCTAAAAGTCAGAATAAGGAGAACATTGTTTCAGATACTTTTATTTATTGCATTCTTCAAAGTCAGAAGTGTATGAGAGTGCTTACCTCTAAACAATTGCATAAAGTCTTCCTTACAGGCTTCGAATTATCTGACAATGAATCCGTGGATCTATTTTAAGGCAAAAATCAAAAGTGTATACCATTAGTTAAAAAAAAAAAGGTACACAAATATGATATCAAGTCAAGTGGAAACAGCATGGGAAAGTCCAGACATCATACAGTTCAGGAAACAGGCGGGTTTTGTGTTCCACTGTGTTCTGATGTGAAATGTACACTGGAACAAAAGCAAAAGCCCTGGTAAAGATGCTTGTTCAAGCTGTTAAAGGGACTGTTGTTATTCGTAGCAAAGAAAGTTTGAAGGTCAGGAAGTTGAAGTTGAATTGTTATATAATTTATATTATATAACAATTTTGAAAATCCTGATAGACATAAAAACTAAAAAGTTAAGTCTAAAGTAATGTCTAACAGTGAGAAAAAGACAAAGTGTTTTATATATTTGGAAAAAGCGCATACAAAGTCAATAAGGGCAGGTAGGACTATCTTTTCCAAATTAATATGTATTTTTTATTTCAAAAAGTGTGTGAGTAGTTAGTAGACGAAACTAATAGGGGATGAAAATAATCAACATTTTATCTGACAGTATAAAATTGTGCCTGATCATTATGCTGAATTGGTTACAATTCCCAGATATGTCATTAATATTCCATCTATTTATTCAGTTCATCCTTCTCTATTGTAACCAGCATTTCTCACAAAGTAATGACACACTGTTTTCTTCTTCCAGAGCTACCGTATGGCTGGGAGGAAATTGATGACCCACAATATGGCACATACTACGTTGAGTAAGTTTAATTAATCCTGGGTTTTGTAAATCCTTTTTGCCATATTCTTTTTTTTGTTAATATCCTATTACACTCAGATGAACATAAAGGATGAGAGCACGTGCAATGATTTTACTGCTTTGTGTTTATGAAGAGCAAACTGGCAGGAATTTGTTCTGTCTATAAATAAAACAAATGGCTGAAGTGTCATCTTGGGTGAGAAAACGTTGAGTTATGTAACATGCAGAGAGGAAGCATTTACCTGAAAGAGTTTGATAAGGATTTTCCTCTTGTTTATCAGTGGGTGGCAAAGTGAAACTCTGTGCTGTGACCTGCCTGTAAGCACAACATTGATTGAACTCTCGCTGCGTTATGTGCCAGTCAGTTTGTGTACATGGAGCAATACTTGGAGAGTATATTACTCCATGATGGTTGTATGTGTGTTATATGTTTTGCACTCAGCATCACAGTTGGAATTGAGTGAAGAAGCCATTAAGTTTAGCATTTCAACGGAGGGAAATGGAATGGAGAGATTCTTAACCAGAACACATTGAAATAGCAGAATGAGGGCTGAAGGATGAGCCTGTTCGCTGCAGTGATGAAACAGGGAAGAGAAAAGCTCGTGTTGTTTTATTGCTCAGGCAGCAGATGAAAACCTTCAAGGTAGAAATGACAAGAGGAAGAAACTTGCAGTGTTTGGACATGGAAAGTCAATGCCATATTGATGGAGCTTGTAGCTGCCAGTGTTTAGTTTGAAATGAGTTCCCTTTGAAACAATGGTTCTGGTTTGTATGCCAGGAGGGGAACAAGCTGTTTACCTTCTTATTGAGGAACAGGATGTTTCTCACAGTCTCAGCTTCATTTCCTGGAATATTAGGTGGCTAAAAGCCATTCCACAAAAAACAATGTGATACAGTCCAGTCATTTTCTACATATGTTCCAGTTGTAAAAGGTGGTGGTGTTGCTTCAGCATCCCTCCACAAGAAACTGATGCATTCATCACTTAACACTGAACATGTTTGTTTCAGCCACATCAATCAGAGGACCCAGTTTGAGAACCCAGTTCTGGAGGCAAAGAAGAAGCTAAGCAAAGACACTGCTTCGATTCAGCAAGCTTCAGCTGCATCTTCTCAAGGTAGCGACATCAGATCTGTTCATCTTGCTACATTTTCTATTTTCTATACCTACAAAAACTGGTAGGTAAATCAATTAAATCAACAAAAAGTTGATTTATTTCAGGAATTCAGTTCGAAAAGTAAAACTAAAATTCAGATTGCTATGTTTCGCTTTGAATTTGAGTGAAACAAATTGTTAGCTGTGATATGGTTTTCAACTAAAGTTAAACTAAGTGAAAAATTCCGTTTTTCAGAAAATTTTAATATTACGCAAAAAAAATACAATTTGTTTTTAACACGTAAATTATTTATCATATTCAAGAAAGATAGTTGTCTATCAGGCAGTTATTGTCAAGAAGGCAGAGCATCATATAATAAATTTTTTCATGGCTAAAAATTTAATTATATGATGTTGTGCTACAAGCATATTATTGTATAGTTGAGTGGAAGGAAAACCTGTTGTAGAAAAATGTGCACAATCAACAATGATAGCTGCACCATTATGAACCAAGTCACACTCAGGAATTTGGGGGAGATTAGGTGAAGTGTGAGCTGCAACTGGAGCCTGTGCTGCAAGAAACATGTTCCACATCTGCATAAAAAAAGGAAAACGGTGTTGTTCCAATCTATAAAATGCACAACTGCCTGAGATGAGCACACATTCACTGAAATTACAGTTTTTGTTTCTTTCTCAACAATACAAATTGAAGAAACATACTATGTCAGAGCCAAAATATGTCCAAATCATTACTTTAAGTAATTATTAGAAAATAATAGGATGTATATATTAAGTTTTGTTGTAGGAAGGTTCTAAAATAAGAATAAAACTATCTAAATGTAATTTGCACCATAAAAGAGCTTAGAGCTTGCTGCATACATTCCCTATGTAATTTATTCACTAAAAATTGTTTTTCACTTTGCTTGTTAACAGATTAAGTGCTCCAAATAACTCTGCTTATAATAAAGGATAGCAGTAAAGACATTGTTGTTCAGTTCATTAACATGAATTTTATATTAATTCCCAGTTGGGTTTTGAGCTTGTTCCAGTTTCTTGTCTGCATGTCTGTGAGCAGACGTCCTTTAAAAAGCAACAGATAGACTTATTTGGATAGTTCTAGAGGTGGAGCATGACACAAATTAAGGAGGATTATGTTTTGATGCGACTCTAGCTCCATGAGATTTTTTTTGTTTGGATTTGGCATGAACTGGTATTAATAGGCAGTCTCCAGCTGCTGTCTTCCTTGTTGCAGTAAACAAAATTCAGCAACACTGCAATATCATTATTCCGTAACTGAATCTTCTAGCATCACTTTGATACTGACTTGTGTAACTCACTAATTTTAACCTGTATTTAACAGTGGCTGGAATACTATGAGTATTCCTCTCTTAAACCATGGCAATATACATAAAAAAAAAATACTTTCAGCTTTCTATAATTGTAGAGCCTGAAGCAGATAATCTTAGATTTTTCTGTTTTGAGAACTTGCTGTAAAGCTCCACTCCTCCCACCCTACATTGAGATAATCTGGAAATTAAATAGATACTTCTTTAAGCTCTAATTTTGTTTTTTTTCCCAAAGTTTGTCCTTTCATTTCTACAGTAGAATAGGGTGTGACAACAATCTGTAAAAGTATTATAAGATATTGTACTTTTGTAATATATCTGTTAAACCTTGACAACACCTTCAGGTTTTTAAGACTTGCACATTCATGTCTACTTATCATTAGTTCAGCACAAGTTCTAGCATGTACAACCATTGTCTGTCTTTTTTTTTTTTGTAATCTGGGAAATCCTGTTATGCTTGACTCATTTAAGCTGACCAGACAACTTCATGCTGTTTTTTTATGAGTTTTAAAAGTTCTTTATGAATAAGCGAAACCTCTTTTATCGCTACTGTTTCAATCAGTAAAAATAATTTACTAATTAATAATTTTGGTGTCATTATGGTCATTTTTCACTTCTTTCACTTTTCTGTTTTCACTTTTATCATTGTGGATTCTGGAATTAGCTTAATTTATTAAAATATGAAAACAATTGTATTTACTCTGCTTGGACTGTGCCATCCTTCTTCGATGAATATACTTCCCAGAAACAATGAAGAGCAGCCATCAGGAAACCTCACATATGAAGAAAATGTTTCGTTTTTATTCATTTTTTTGTGAGGACTCCAGTTATGATACTTCTTTAAACATTTTTTTTTCACCTGATAAACATGAGAAAACCTTTCCGTTAAAATAGACATGTTATGGAAGATCAAACTGCTGATCAGTGTTGAGTGAGACGAGCTCATAGTGCTGGCAGGGTTTCAGAGCTGTAAAAGAAGGAATGCGAGGGGAGGAGGCCACCTTTTAGCGGTGCGTGTGTCAACAGCTGGTGGAACATCCCGTTAAAGAGGCCAAGCATAATCAGGCGTCTCTCTGCTCAGGTGTGTTGGGACTGAGTAAACCGGCATCTCACTGCTGATTACTGATTACGCAACCTGCTGAGCCGTCAGACGGTTGCTATGATAAAACCAAGACATTGGCAGTCAGCGGTTACACCTAAGGCAACACACACCAAGAAACTTTCCTTGGTGTTTTATTTTTTTCCCTTTTTTAAGTATAGGTTTGTTTACATAGGTAATATCCATTGGCTGACAGCTGGTTAATATAAATACACTTTTTATGTCAAATGTACAGCATCATTATGGCGTAGCACACAAAAAACTCTTCAAAGTAAAATAAATGAAAACGGTTGTTTTTTATTATTATTTTGTAAGCAGAAAACAATTTATTTTTCAATTTCTGAAATTAATTTGATTTGATTATATTGTAACATGAAAAAGAGTGGACCTGCAGACTGGGGATTTGGTTGGCTGTGTTTCAGTTAATAAAGCAAATAAAATCCCTGTTGATTAGCAACTGCTGACATTAACCCATCTGGAACAGCTATGCCATATTCAAAGTGACCTAAATCTTTTTTTTTTTCCTGGTGCTTGGTTTAAACTTAAGCAAATCTTTACATCTAGATGTCTGAATGCATTGAATTGTCAGTGGATATTTTCCCACATACAGTATGAGAAATAAAGATGGTGATCAACTCCCCGGCTTTCTCACATGTAAGCAGTCAATCTGCTTGGCTGCTTGACAAGGTGGAAATACTGTTTTGTTTGTCTTCTGTTTATAATCTCCATATTTCAACCAAGAGACTTTCTGTGAACCATCCTACACAAGTCCAGGCTTGCACAAGTCACACTCACTTCCTTCTTCTGTCTCCGTCTCTGTCACCCTTTTTTACATTTGCCTTTTTTGCTCATACAAATATGTCCTTTCAGAAATATATTTCTGGACTTCTTGCGAGAAGTGATAAAAAGAGTTCATCAAGCCGGTTCAATATAATTATGTAAATAAGCTTTGCATGATCCATATAACAGCAGCGGACATCTGGAGTCCTCACTGGCTGTTATAATTTACACTTGCAGTTGTCGACCCTGGATGTTTTTAGCCTGGTGAACTGCATGAGAGTTTGAGAGTGTCTGCATTTAAATTGCTCTCACACTCTGAAAGTTATGAAGTATTTATAAAAGCTGAGGGAAGTGAGCGGGAGGTGTGGAGTGGTTATTTAGACCAGCCAGAACAGGAAGTTGGGAACTAAAAGTGGAAAAGCTCGTACTAATTTGAAGCAAGTTCAGGACAGGGAAAGAGACATACCCAAACCAAACAGCACAAATATGGAGCCATCACCTCCAGTTTGGTAGTAGTTGAAGCATATATTCTGAAATTTTACTTAAACCACAAATTTGTGGGGTCCTCCAACAGTAAGGAACCTAAAAATGTCATGGATTCCCTTGTTTACTGACATTTAAAGCAAGGTACGATGCAGATTTATTCAAGTTAATGCTTCAGCCTTGTAGTCCTTGTATTTGTGACATGTATACACAAGCTTACATGTTCAGTAGGAGTGATGGGGCTTAGGAGAGTCTAATGCTGGCTTTGTTAAAAGAGGGAGGAGTAACATATTATCCTAGAATGTCTGTGCATGGATATGTAAACTACCTGAGACACTAGTCTGAGAAGAAAGCTTTAGATGGAATTATTGCATTTTTAAATTTTATTTTATTTTTGTATTTATTGTTAGCTAATTTGTAATTTACAAAAGTATTTATTCCCGTTGAATGTTACACATGGTGCTTTTCACATTACACATTATATGTTAAAACCACAAATTTCAGTGTATTTTATTCTGATTTGTAAGTACCCGCACAAAGCAATTCCTAATTTGGAAGTGGACACATTATATGTTCAGTAAAAAGTATAGCATGCATATGTTTTCAGTCTTTTTCTTTGATATTCCTAAGGTTTGAGTGCAACCACTTGCCTCAGACATCACCAGTTAATCTCCTTGAGTACATCTCAAGGAGATATCTGTATTTGAATGTCATGTATGTATGATATCACATACACAATATAATCTCATGTGTATAATTTAATCTCTATATAGAAAAGCTGTTGTGTGAAGGACCCAGGCAAATTAATGGTCACTCTGGTAGAGTTTCCACTTCTCCATTTTAGATCACCAGCTCATATGGTAGAATTTGTTGACAATTCTTACAAGTGCATCCCACAAATCCGGTCTGTATGGAAGGTTGGCAAGAAGGCCATTCCTGAAAGAAAGCAATATAAAGTTTTGTTTTCACTTTGCTATAAGCTATGTCGGAGACAAAAAAAAATTGTTGAAGATTGTGCTCTGGCCTAATTAGACTGAATTTACATTTTGGTCACCATACAAAACACTGTGAGGCAACTGGTTCTAAGACATAAAAATAGATTTAAATAAATAGCCATTTTTGAATGAAACATGTAAGAAACTGCAATAATATTGAAGCCAGGAAAAGGTTCACCTTCCATCATGACTTACATACTAAAAATACATCAACAGCTATGATGAAATGGTTTAGACCAACGCAAATTGATGTGTTAAAATCTCTCAATCAAAGTTCAGCACAAAATTTTCTTGTGAATCAAAATGTGTCAGGATTTGAAAATGTATCTTCTTTATCTAGTGTGACTGAGGTTGAGCTGATTTGCAAAGAAGAAATTTAAAAATGTCAGTCTCTAAAGGTGCAGAGTTTGAAAAGACATCACTCAAAAGGCTTGCAGGTGTAATAAAAGCAAAAGGTGGTTTTGAGTCACAGCAGTTGAATACAAATGTACACTGGACTATTTAGGGTTTTATTTATATAAAAAATTGAAAATACATGCATCATTTATCTTCCACCAGATAATTATGTGCTTTTCTGTGTTGGACTGTCATATAAACCCCCCAAGAATAATTTGAAGTTTGTGGTTGTAACATGACAGAGAAAGTTCAATGTGTATGAATACCATTCCTAGACACAGGATCTGACATCTTCAATACTGACTTTTACTGCAGAATCCAGTTGGACAAAAAAAAATAAAAAATTCACTGGGTTCTTTTGTTTTACTGTTTTTGAGCAACAGCAATAATGCACCAAAGCTGCAAACCACAAGCCAGAGAAAGAAAAAAAATGTATCCAAGATCTAAAGTGCTGATACTACAGTACTGCTAAATAAGGAAGATCATCAGCTTAGTGCAACCCTGAGAGTTGGATGTGTAATGTATTGCTTATGCCACAGCAGAGCTGCTGGTTCTTATTGATGTCGCTGCTGACCTTTACGTGTTCCTTACTCAACTTATATAAAGCCTGCAATCACAACAGTCTCAGAGCTTTATTTTTCCTCAGCCATTTATTAAATAGAGCAGGGGATAAAAGGACAATACGCTAAATTAGATAGTGTCAGAGGTACGCATGTTCTGCTCTATAGTTTTATAATGAAAGGAGGCAAGTAAATTAGCTTCAAAAGCTATAATTTTATCACTTCATCTGTGTGTGGGCTTCTTTCTCAACAGGGCCACACAAAAACGTTTTGATGGGTTTGTTGTACTTAAACACATCATGTCTATTATTTGGATAATGACTGATTAATGTGTTGATTTTGTTGCCACACAGTGTTGTGTGTATAATTAAGATTCAGCACACATGGTTGGATTTCGCAGTCATTCAAAAGGAATGTCAATATTTTCATATTTTGGTCTGCACGGTGTAACTGATGTGTTGCACTGTGCAGAGGTTGCAGTTCTTCACACTTTCTTTTTACTGTGCATCAGTTCTTGTACTTAAAAATGTGTCACCAATGGTTTTACATTTCCAATTTCTACACAGGTAAGGGAAGTATGTTTGGATTTACAGCAGACCCCAGCCAGCTGAAGGGGGAAATGTACCACACAGCACTGAAAAAAAGCTCCCAGGGCTTTGGATTTACTATCATCGGAGGCGACCGCACAGACGAGTTCCTGCAGGTGAAAAATGTTCTCAGTGATGGCCCTGCTGCCCAGGACAACAAGATGGCGTCTGGTGAGCAAATCCAGCAAAATGATGCACATTAAACTCTCATAAGTTATGAAGAAATGAAGTCATCTAAACAAATTGTAAAGTAAATGTAAAACATTTAAAAGTCTGGAACGGATTGCAAACTAATTAATAAGGCTTTAGGATTCCATCAAACTGCAATTATCGCCATTCTCTATAAATAAAGCAAATGGGGAACACTAGTGTATTCTCCTAGGAGTGGCTACCCTGACAAAACTACAGCAAGACTGTGTTCACAAAATCTGAATGAGGTCACAAAATAACCCAAAACAACACCTAAAGCACTGCAGCTCTCACTTATCTTCATGTCAAGAGTTCACGTTTTCGTAATTGTAAAGAGACTGGTAAAAAAGCTTTAAGGAAAATATTCTTTAGCGGGATGAGACTAAATGGAACATTTTGTGCTTCTTGTCATATCTGATGTAAAACAGCAGCATTTTAAGAAAATCGTGCCGACAGTCAAACATGGAGGTGGTGGTAGTGTGCCTGGTTGGAGCTGCTTTGCTTCTTGACCTGCTTGAATTGCAGTAATTGATACAACCCTTAAGCCCGCATTCTGCCAGAAGGTCCAAGAGGAAAATGTCCGGTCATCATTGTGACTTTACCTGAAGAGCAAAACCTGATGCTTTTGGAGCATCAGGCATTTAAAGTATTCACTTTAAATTGAATTGAGATAATGTACCGTACATTTGTAGTTATGTTCAAATGGTACATTTGATGTACAGAACATTTGACTGACAAACAGGTAAGTCAAGCTTAAGGATCCTCCAATATAAATTGTTATATTATCCAAATAAATATGGGGCAAAATTATTAGTGTTTGTTTTTATTCTTGGTTCTCTTAAATGCTTTTGGCAGTTGATTTAATGCTCCCTTTCAAAAAGCGGCTGAAAAATCCCACATTTTTATTTTTTATTTTTTAAATACTGTATGAATACAATTTTATTGAATTAGTTTTGCTTCTTTCATATTTCTTTAAGCTAACCCTGTCCCATGGGTTCAGTAGTACAATAAAAAACAGCAATTTGTCTGTCAAACGCATAGGGACTATATCAGCAGTCATTCTAACTTTGGTTCCTGTGACACCAGGAACTGTCAAGTTGATAAGGTATGTGTATTCATTTGAATAATGTTATGTAACAGAAATCTATTTCTCTCATAGCTCTTTTGTAGTAAGCGTGGGTGGGATAAAAATGAGTGAATGAGATAAAAAGAAATTAAAGCATTAAAGGGAGTTGCTGAAATGGAAAAAAGGTAAGAGATTAGGATATTTGGGAACCACATATCTGACAAAGAAAATGTAAAGTGCTTTTCAAAGTGATGTGGAGAAGTGTTAGATGGAACATGAGGGAAAAAAATGACCTCCTTTTAATTGTTTTCTTTTTTCATTTGCCACAGGGGATGTGATTGTTGAAATTAACGGGACATGTGTTCTGGGAAAGACCCATCCAGAGGTGGTGCAGATGTTCCAGTCCATCCCCATCAACCAATACGTAGACATGGTTCTTTGTCGCGGGTACCCTCTTCCTCCGGATGTAGACCTGAACAACGACGACCCCCTTCCTCCACCACCCCCTCCACCAGCTACTCAGTCACAGCAGCCTCTCCACGGTGGGGAGGTGGTGACAGCTGTGCCGCTTATTAATGGACAACCACTGCTAGTCAAAGGCGACGTCCTGCATGGCTCTTCACAGGAACTGCATTATGTTACCACCGATGCAAGCGGTCGGCCTGTTGTAGCTGCCTTGCCTAATGGGCGACAGCCTGACCAGGGAGAGGGGGCCACAGGAATGCTGCAACCAGAGCTGGTGAGCGTACCACTGGTGAAGGGACCTGGAGGATTTGGGTTCGCCATTGCTGATTGTCCTCTGGGCCAGAAGGTGAAAATGATTCTGGATGCCCAGTGGTGCCGTGGGCTGCAAAAAGGAGACGTAATCAAGGAGATCAACCGGCAAAATGTTCAAAGTCTTAGTCATGCACAAGTGGTGGACATCCTGAAAGACTTTCCTGTGGGCAGTGAGGTCAGCGTGCTGGTACTGAGAGGAGGTGAGAGACTAAAGCGTTCATATGTTTCTGTATCTGATTTGCCCATTTGGGTGTTTAGGTAGTATACTGTCCTATCCAGAAATTTTGAGTCATTCCTCATTTATTTCAATGTTTCCAGGCAGCTAGACCTTCCTTTAATCTTTTAAATTTATCCTGAGAAACAACCTGAACAGAATTTAACTTGTTTCAATTCAGTCCATTACCTGACTTCTCTTAAAAAAAAGACTTCTTGTAGCTGTACCTGTTTTTTTTATGACCTAGTGCTTCTTATTTTTATTCTCCACTTCTCCAATTTCTTCATTTCACAGACAAAGTGTCTGCATGTATTTCATGGTCAAGTGTTCACGGACTGGACAAAAAATGGGTGAATGCTCCTCAGTTAAAAGAAAAACTTCTATCAAGTTGTGGTTAAAAGTTTTGCACCATACTGCCCAGTATAGACAATTGTGCTAAAAGTAATAGCATTGTGTTTGCAAAGGTCAGTAAAGGTCAAATATTTTACAATAGCCCTGAACCAATATTTAGTTGTATAACCCAAGTTTCTGTGTGGACATAGTAGATCAACTTCTGGCACCATTCTTCTGTTTTTCTCAGTTTTCCCTTAGAAACCCATTTGTCTTTTTGAAACACATTTTAACGCATTGCTGCCTCTTTGCATATTTTAATGTATTCATTCATATCACATATAGTAAACAGGCCTGACATCGTAGTGTAAGAAAAATCTTCATACCATGATTCTTGAAAAATGATGCTTCACAGTGTGATGTGGCCTAGCAGTGAACAAAATTATATGCTTTTTCTCTTTGTGCTCTGTGGCAAAATTTAACCTCCAGTCCATCTAATTTTTAAATGAGACTCTTAGAGGGCTTCTTGCCAACAGCTTGGTCTTCACTCAGACATTATCTAATTTTTGGCATACTCACAGGTTGCTGTGAGTACTCCAACACTCACAGTGTTGGTTGTTTTGGATTATTGTCTAAAGCAATCAAATTAGTCTAATTCTTGGGCAGAGAAGCATAAAAACCAGCATGTATAAAACATTTGCTCCCTTGTTTTAAAATGGGGGGCACTAGAAACCTTAGAAACACCTCACAGGTGTCCCTTTAGGGAGTGAGCTCCACAATCTGTTGGTATGCTATTACTCTGCTACATACTAGTAAATTATTTATGAAATTCAAAATTTTAATCTTTACAAGAAATCATGACTGACTGGATTAAAGATGTTGGATTGCTGTTATTCTGAACACAGATGTCCCTGTGTTTCTGTGTTGTTTTCATCACCTTTGTGCCTTCATTTTGTTTTCTCCTCTCACAATTTTTATCTAATATAATTTGTTGATATTGTTGATACTACTTCTACAGTGCTGCTTGGGAGTGAGGTCAGAGTGCTGATACTAATGGGAGGTGAGGTGGTGTTGTGGTTAGTTTAGGGGCACTGAATGATAACACATTTTTGCACTGTAATAGTGTCCCACTGTGTCTGCAGTGTGTTTTAAAGCTTCAAATGGAGAGGCTGTGTCCTCTTTTTGCTAAATATTTCCAACTTCTCCACTGTGACTACTGCAGGTGCAGTTTAAAGCCAGTTCCTAAGACTTTTGTTTCTTACCACCACTTGCATATATGAACTGCACATCCCAAGTATTTCTCCAATGTTCATCCTCTGCACCTCAACTCAATCTGCCACTGTTTATGACAACTTGTAAAGGGGCTTAATGCCTCTGTTACAAGTCTGAGAGAGGGAATTACATAAGTGTGGGGATGTGCTTGACTCCACATAGTTGAGGGAGGAGGGAAGGCACCCTTCAAATGTCTCCTACATCTCTCCATGGCTGCCTAAGGGACTCACTGCGCGAGTCGGTGAACCCTAGATTGGCTTTGATCGTCAACAGAGCGCAGGGGATTTCTGCATGCCTCTTTATCTGTGGCCTCTAAAAGATCCATGGCTAAACTGCGAAGAAGGGGAGGTCTGCTGGGTCCTCCTTGCCCTAAGCCACGCCTGAGCCGCCTTCCCTCATTGCCCAAACACCCATGCTACTTGAACTAACTGCTGTGCCACCATCATCATGTCCTGCTCCACTGCATGTTTCCCACTGTTGAAGTATATATGGGCTTGGCTTCACCCAGCCTGATGAACTGAACAGCTAATGTCCTCTTTAGCACTCATTAGACAATGGCCTGTAGCTTAGAGGTGGCTCACAATTGGAGAGTTTTTTTATTAGAGGTGAGTTTCGCTGAAGACAAAAAGATCAGGCAGCTGGGTGGAGGTAAAAGCAGGGTGCAGTAGGGTGTGTTCTGGGTGTGCAGCAAACGTTGTATTTTCAGATTTTGATGACAATGGTGTTGGATGAGGGATTTTTACAGTGTTGCATAAAAATATCTTCTTCTATACAGTGCATCAGGCTCCATTAACCTCAGATGAGGCCAAGTTTTCACCCTTGCCCTGAGGGCTGCAAGCTTCAGAGGAGTATCTGTTAATTCAATTAATGCAGAGAGTTGAGTAGGATGGGAGCGGGGCTGTGTGAAATGGTCTATAGGGAAGTATCTGAGTGCGTTAGAAGAAACATGTGGGTGTACTGTAAAGCAAAAAGAAGAATTATCAGCTGTGGAATTATATGCATGAAACGCGGAAGTCTTTACCTGCTTTCTCAGCTCCACGGTTGGGGTGCTGTATGTTCTCAGCTCAGAATGTGATGAACCAACACTATATACCATATGTATCTTTAATCTCATGGATGGCTAAATATTCGCTAATCGAGGATTCTTTAGCCAGCACACCTCTTGAGTTTTGAGTGGCTCACTGGTTTATTTTTATACTTCCTGGTGCTGTCTTTTAGTCAGAGAGACAGTGACATCTGCTGGAGCTTTGGTGTGAGTTGCTGTTCCAAATATGAACGTAATTAATTTGAACATTTTCGTTTTGTCTTTTTGTTACTACAGGTCAGACATCCCCTGTAAAGTCTCTGAAGCCTGTGAGTATAAATGCATTATTTCCTCTTTCTAAATGCATTTAAAAATAAATGCATTATTTCCATTGTTTCCCCATGGAAACATATCCTTCAATTTGATTTCAAGACATTTTGTCCTTCAGCTTAACCACTAAGCCTCTGTTGCATCAAATTAAATGATAGCAATAAATTTGAATATTGATTATCTCTCAGCCCGCCTTCTTTTGTTTGTTCTCAAAAACAGTCTTAATTACCTCCCTTCGCTATTCACATTCTTTGAGCTATTGTCTGGGGATTGCAGTGGTAATGAGGATTGGATGAGCCTCTTTAGATTTGGCGGTATTAATACAACAGTTTTAGATAAAGAGGGTGCCCTTTTCATGCGGAGAAGCCCTATCGCAGCCTTGGGGAAATCTTTACTTTCTCTCTTGGATTTTATATTACGCTCAGATCCCAGTGCCTAACCCTCAAAACAATAGAAGAAATATGGAGGTAAAACTGGTCTACGTTATTAAAAGTGACCTTTCCAGCTTTTGTTATCTAACACTGTTTGATGCCCAGACACTTGTCAAAGATAATGAGGTGCTCAGACTTTCATTAAAATTTTGTGATATAATAAAATTCAACAATATAACAAAAAGTTACACACAAAGCTTGTCCTTTTCTGTAATAATTAATCATAAAGCAGCATGTGGTCATGATGCCTCCTGTGTATGTCATCAGAGACAAGACATGACCGCAAGCACAGAAACCTTGGACACCATCGCAGACGCAACTCCCCAGGCCTTGCCGTACCATTCCAACACGAGCACCCTACGCTCATCTGACTCCCCCAAGCGAGATGCCACAGAGATGTACCTGAAGTCCAAAGCCCTGCTGGAGAGCAGGCGTAAGTGTTGACTGATATTAGCTGCTTTTAATTGTCTATTTGTAATATTTTTCTCTGTGATCCTACACTGAAACTAAGTGATGGTGAAATTCTTCTCATTCACAGAGCCTCACACCAAAGACATAGATGTTTTTCTGAAGAGAGACATTGAAACAGGCTTTGGCTTCCGAGTTCTAGGAGGAGAAGGCCCACAACAGCCAGTAAGTTTTAAATCCAGCTTACTTTGGAAAAATAAATTAATGGAAAGTTGTTAAAAATATTTACATCTCCTGTTTTTCTGTTTTTCTTAAGTTATTTCACTGTTTGAATTGTAAGAATTAACTAATTCAAAACAAATATAGTACTTTTAATCCTGTCTGGTACCTTGGTGGCATTGTTTATGTGTTTCTAATTACATATTTCCTACTCTCTTCTGAGGGGGGAGCACTGGACAGAGTTTTGATTGTGCTATAAAATGTCAGAAGAAAACATATGCCTGAAAAATACATGACACTCCTTTATCTGTTCAAAAGACCTTGCTCTACAATGATAAACATAAAATTGTGGCAGATGAGGCTCTGTCTTTATTGAGGAAGCTGTTTCTGTATTAGCTGAGTTAGAGAACAAATGTACTCAAAGCTGTTATGTTAGAAACATTAAAAATAGACAAGTTTATGGACTATAGTAACTTTGACCAGTATCACATTGTGATGGCTAGATGACTTCTGAAAAACTGCTGTTATTTTGTGGTGTTTCTGGTGTGTACTGTGTGGTCCAGTCCAACAGAGACTGTTGCTCAAATAGCTGAAGAACTTAATGTTGTTTCTGATAGGGAGGTGTGAAGGTGGTAGACAACATTGTTTGTTGTGTGCAGGACCACTATTCACCATTAAAAGAGAGCATAAGAACCACAACTGGACCATGTTGAGCAATGGAAGAAAGCCTTGTCTCATGAGTCTTATTTTCTTTTACATCGCATTGATGGCTGAGTGCAGTTCCCAGTTAGCTGTGGCCTGTTTCAGCAGGATAATGCATTTTTCTACAAAGCAAAAATATCTCAACTCAGTCAAATCAAATTGATTAAATTGAGATCTTTATGCTTTGTCAGAATTTGATTGCAGTGCACTGCAATTTGATTGCTGCAACATTTTCTACCTTCTCATTGGTTCCTTCCTAACCCAATATCAGAATGTATTTCCCCAGGTTTACATCGGGGCCATCGTGCCCAGTGGAGCTGCAGAGAAGGACGGTCGTCTCAGAGCAGGAGATGAGCTCATTGGCATCGACGGAGTGATGGTCAAAGGTCGGTCTCACAAGCAAGTTTTGGACCTGATGACCAATGCAGCCCGTAACGGTCAAGTCATGCTGACTGTTCGTCGGAAGGTCATCTACAGAGGTTAGTATAAAGACACAAATTTACTTGAGAGGTTGTATCAGCATCATCATGATTTGGGTTTTACCTTGACTAGCTTTCTTATTCAACATTTTTCTGCAGTACTAAATCTTGTAAAATAGAACCAAAAACATTCTAAAACTTTTTGCATACTATACAAATGCTTTAAAATCTGTTGTTTTCCACTCAGAAGCAACAGATGAAGACATTCAGGATTTGACGCCTGTGCTGGTAAACGGTTCTCCAAAGCTACCTCGCCTACCAATGCCTAGCGCTCTGGACCACGAGTCTTTCGATATCACACTTCACCGCAAAGAGAACGAGGGCTTTGGCTTTGTTATCCTCACATCAAAGAGCAAACCCCCATATGGTGGTGAGGATCAAACTTAAAACTTTCTTTTTTTTAGAGAAATCTATTAAAATCTGAAACCTGGATGTTTACATAAATACGTTTTATAAATGTAGAACATGTAACCATCAGTATCAAACAAAAATAGTGTTATATACTAGATAAATCTTATGTGGCTACCTGAGTTTAATCTGAATGTCTCATTACTTTTCATATCCGTCATTTCAGTTATCCCTCATAAAATCGGACGTATCATTGAAGGCAGTCCGACTGACCGCTGCGGCCTGCTTCACGTTGGGGATCGTATCTCGGCAGTCAATGGCCGCTCCATCATTGAGCTCTCTCACAATGACATTGTTCAGCTTATCAAGGAAGCTGGCACTGTCGTCACTCTCACTGTGGTTCCTGAGGACGGTGAATATCTTTTAAGCACAGAAAAAAAAAAAAAATAAAATAATAATCCCTGCCTTTTGTTAAAGTTGGCTCCTAAATATGAAAATTTGGAAATGAAAAATTAGTTACCCCTGGTTCATAAGGTAATTAAGGTAATCAAGCTTTGACCTAATCAGAATATCTAAATAAATTAACATTGTGATCTAAGGTTATTTCAAACTAAAATGCTTAGAAAATTAAAAATTAACCTTTACATCACCTATAAAAGAATCTTAACAAATAAGCAAATTGTAATTGTGTGTCCATGTAATACAAAAGTATAATAATAAATGACCTGGAGTCTATGTCATCTTGGAATAATAAACAGGTGAAAAGGATAAAGCGAAATAAAATTAAATGTTGGATCTAAAATTCTACTTTTGTATTTAAATGCTCAATTTAAATCTGATGTCAGCAGTGTGGCTTTAAAAAGATAATGTTAACACTCTGTTGCATCACCTCAAGCAACACTGTGGAAATGTTGTGGAACTGAAAATAGTTTTAATGGTTGTTCTTGGCTGATGTAATTTTTTTATAACCTTAGGTGGAGATTTGTTTTTTTATTGGCATCTTTATTTAATAAGGAGCTGAATATTTCCAGCAGATCAAAGAAATCTATGACATGCAGTTATTCAGGATGTTTACGATAATGATGCTGTTGTGATAGTTTTAGAATCTTATTTGTGTTGTTGAAACGTGGATGGGTTTTTGAAAGAAAGATCTTGTTTAGATGTGAGAAGTTATTTAAAACATTAAAAATAATGGTGCCTTTAAAGATGTTTAACATAGGCAGGTGATGGACACTGAATGGACGCTCATGATGCAACGCTTTGCTAACCTCACCCTCCACTCAAAAGGCTTTTTCACTAGAAGCTTCATTCAACCATCCACAAACAACCTTTTACACTGATTTGCAGAATAGGAGTGATGTGAGTGGCTAGCATTTTGCCCAAGGACCTTCCACAATGTAGTGCGGAAGGCTGCAATAACACTGACTACAGACCAGACATTCATAGCATCATTCCATCAAAGCTGCTGATAAATTTAATTTTGACTCTAATTTTCAAGGTCTTAATTTCATTTTAAATTTAAGACCATTTTTAACTTTGTCACATGACATTTATTTCACACAATTCAATCTCGCTGCTCAAATATATTACCCTGAAATAATTTCGACTTTCATGCAGTTCTTATAGACTTAGTTTGCTTTTTTCTAACTGGCAACATGTAGTCTTTAGTGTTTGGTTGATATGGGTATAAATTAAATCTCTGCCACTAAAGTTATTAATATTCATGCTGGAAATGACTTTTTCAGCTTTTCTAAATATTAGGCATTAATCAGTATACATAAAATATATTTCAGAATACAAGGGCCCTCCATCAGGAGCAAGTTCAGCTAAACAGAGTCCAGCTCTTCAACACAGGCCCATTGGACAAAGGCCAGCTCTTCATGATGAACGGTAAGATACAGAAGGAAAGATAAGGAAAAAAACTCACAAAATACCCTATTGCAGCAAAGGTTGTTATTCACTGTTCATGCAAAGAGGACTGTCCAGTTATGAATATTAATAAAACAGAAAAGAACTTTACTTTGTTAAATAAAAATACATTTGCGGTTTTATAATTTCACTGAAATACTGTTCCAATAACCTGTCAGATATTAATCAGAACAAACCCCCATTTCAAAAAAAGTCAAAAATCTAAGCACACGTCCAGTAAGCTGAGGATTGTCAGCTAAAGAGACATGATTATTATACATTTATAAAAGAACTAACAAAACACTATACCCATTATAATTGTTCCTTCCAGCAAGCATCTAGCAGTAAATTCAGTTTTATAATTTACATAATGGCTTTTTAAGTTGGTCTCGTGATGCGTTCCATTTGAAGTAAATAACATAAATAACAATATTTGTTTAGTTATAACCTGGACATGGAGGACAAAAGGGATGGAGTCAACTGGTCTGACCATAAAACTCTACCACCTGGTGAGCAGGGAACACTGTGTGTGACAGGACCCAACCAGGTAACCATCAATATCTTGAGTGCATTGAAATTCCACAAATTGCACAATGATGTGTAATGAATGCATGCACAATATTTGGACTGCATTTGTATGTTGTATTTAAATGCATTCTGAGAGATTTCTTCTTTATTGGAGGGTTGTCTGACTGTGGAGCTGGAAAGAGGCCCCAGAGGCTTTGGTTTTAGTTTGCGCGGGGGCACGGAGTACAATATGGGCCTGTATATCCTGAGGCTTGCAGAAGATGGACCAGCTCAGCTGGACGGAAGAATCCATGTAAGTGCTCTAAGAATCTTAGTCTTCACATTGAATATGAGCAAGTTTCACTGGTTTCAACATGAAATTATAGTTCATGTGGATTTCTCATCTGATTAGCACAATCATCTTCTCAAGGGTGAAATATGACACGACACAGAGCTGGAAGAGAAAAACTGCATAAATCAATTTTTGGTGAATAAATTAACCCTTATGAGAAGAAAGGTCATAATGCAAAAGGGATGCAACTAACTAAATTATTTCCAGAAAGGTAGCACTATATATTTTCTCTCATTATCTAATTTTCAGTTAAGAAAGAAATGATTAGATTATCAACATTTGGATAAGACTCTAAAATATGTAAAAAACAAACAAAAAAAAACTAAGAACCTCTTTGTGTGAAGCAGTCTTACAGCCTGCCAGACTGTGATCCCTGGTCATGACTTTGCCTTTCAAAGGATGGTGAAAAATGTCAGTGTTGATTAAAGCCAAGCAGCCTGACATGTTTACAGGCTTTATCCAGAGTTATTTTGTCATCTTCACTAAAAGAAAGTGCCTATAGGGTGTTATAATGCTGGATCTGCGTGCAGCATAAAATTTAGATCCGCTGATAATGAGACTCGGTGTGCACAAACACTCTGCAGAGTATGTTAGCTGTTCATTGGTGTGTTTCTGCATTGCTGACAGGTTGGAGATGAGATAGTGGAGATTAATGGGGAGCCGGCTCGTGGCATTTCCCATACACGGGCAATTGATCTGATTCAAGCTGGAGGAAACAAAGTGGTGCTGCTTCTGCGACCTGGCGCAGGCCTGGCCCAGGACGGAAGTGAGTAATATATTCAGTTTTCCTCTTGGACAGGCTTTGTGCCTTGAAGAACTCTATTGTGCCATTTAGTACCATGTTGGGTGAAAAAGCATTAATAGAGAGTTGGGAACTTTTGGTATTTATTCACTCGGTTGAATTGAATTAATAAATGACGATGTTTATAAAAATGTGCAAAGTTTTGCATGAAAACTCGAATTCATTTAATTGGATTCTTATAAAAATGTCAGTGAACATTAAAGCACTAGTTCCAAATGCCATCATTCAAGTCAGCATAAATGTTTAATGTTCCATCTTCTTCTAAATTGTCACCATAGGCTTAAATTACAGCTTTGCAATTTCCACCTTGCCAGCACAGAGTTATTTAGGGAAAGCTTTCTGTAATCTCTCCCTGTGCAGTTTGAAAACATTCCCAGAGCAGTTGTGCATTGAGAGTCTTCTTAGTTTAGACTCTGTAATTGAGCTTATTTCAAACAAGCCCAGAGGGAAGAGATCAGGTGACAGAGGTATCCAAACATGGTGATGATCTTGGCACTGGTGTTGGATTTATATTAGAGGCCGTTCCATTTTTCAAACTTTGCCAAGAGCAAAACCCGCAGTAATAAATGTTGATTCTCTCATGGACCTTAACCTGGAGGATACACAGAGGAATGAGGGTTTGTTCTCTTTAACAGTGATATACACAGTTTTTTGTTATTTGTTTAACCCGTTTTCTATGAGGATTCACTTCCTATCATCCATCCAGATAGTCTTTGTCTTTATTTTTAAACAAACCTTAACATTAAATCGAAACTCAAGTGTTTCTTCACAGATAACGATCTCAATTTTACATAAAAAGGAATTCATTTACCATCACATTTTCAGCAAAATGTTAAAATCACTAAAACTGTTTAGAATGCAACATGTGTTGGCTGGTATATTTCAGATGTCAGTGTCATGATTTTACACTTTGCATGCCGATGGTATTTTCAGTCTGTTGGACAGAAGCTTGCTGCACTGGAGGCTTACGCCCTGAGATATCTGGGCTTTAGATACAAGATAAAGGTCACAGATAGTGTATGAAGCATTCTAATGACACAAATGTTACCAGATATGAACTGGTCCTGCTAATTCAAGAAACTGAATAGAAATTACATTGTGATGGTTTTGGTCTGTGTCATTTAATTAAATAAAGTAGAACTTGTTTGAAAAACAAGTAGATTAATCACAACTGATAATTGTTATATATCAAAGACTATCACAATTGCTTGAATACTTAATATCTTGTAGCACCACACAACATATAATTTGAGATGCAATTAAGTGTGTGTCATGCCAGCTTAAAACACAGATGATTCACAGATGAACTATGTATAACACAAACAGGTTCTAGTAAGAAACGGTGATTTAGCCCTACGTGACACTGCAGGTGCACCTTCGTGTTAGAACGGTAATAAAAATATGTTCATTTATTTTAGCAGTTCAGTTGCATTATACATGATGCACAGATATCAGATTTATATTTCAAGTGTATTATTCTATTTTATTTTAAACATTATGGTTTAGAGCCAATAGCTCACACACTTTTACTTTTGTTTATCAGTCTTCAATACCTGCTGCAAAGATGGTCGGTCACAAAAGGTCAAAACTAGGGAAGCTGGTTATTCACAGAGAGTCGAATACAAGCACATTAATAGAAGGTTGAGTGAAAGAAAAACGTATTGTGTAAAAAGCAAAGGCAACCAGAGCAACACAGTACCACATTCCTTGTGTTTTAATCCTTCAGAAGATTTTGAATCAAACTCCATTCAGAGATTCAGGGTCACAAAAAAATTACTCCTGAACACATGAACATCTTTATGATCATATTCTAATTTACTGAGAAGCACCTGTAACTTATTCTTTTAAAGACTTGTACAAAAGCAGTTGATTAAATATTTATTACTGCTAATTGGCTATAAGTGAAAGGAACTTACTGGCGTCTAGCTAATATTTAATAAATATTTGTTGTTGTTTTTATTTGTTAAATAAATGTCTAATCATTTACTTCTTCTGGGTCTTTCATTGCTCCTGTTACAGGTAACACAGCCTCTACTGCGTGCTATTACACTGAGCACCAACACTAACACCGTCTCTGCTTAAGCTGGTCTCTTCTCTTTAACCTTGGTAATTCTTTTTTTACTCACATTTTCCTACTTCAACTAACCTGACTGACTGAAGTTCTCTCTGTTACATACTCAAAATGAAATTCTTGTATGCCCCATGGAGGTATTCTGATGCTGACATGTAAAAAAGAAAAACATTTGTCTCTCTTTCAGATCGACGTTATCAAAAATCCATTTCACCCACAAGATATTCTGAGGAGGTGTTTCTTTCTGACACATCACCTCAGTCCTCTCCATATCCCACTGGGGCTTCCGCTTTTTTTTCTTCAACTTTATCAGGCAAACTGAAACATTCTCGCAGTGGGAGCACTAAATCCCTGCAAGGCCATGAGCCCCGTCACAGCAGGGGTTTGGGCTCGTTGGAAGAGAGTGATGAGTGGGCAGAAAAGAAGATCAACAGGCTCTCTCCCCTTCTTCATGATGAATTGAAGTTCTCCAAGAGAACCAGGTCCATAACAGACTCCAGAGAGCTAAGCAGCCCAAAGAAAACAGGGGAGACATTTCCTAAAGCCAAAGAGCAACATCAGAGTCCCAAAATGACTGTGAGCCAGTCAGAGGAGGCAACGCCAAGCAGGAGCAAACTGCCTCAGAAGAGTAATACAAAAATACAAACTGTTAACCACGAGATGGTTCGATTTAGGCCTCAATCAGTATCAAACCTGCAGCAGATGGAGAATGAACAAGGTCATCACAGGAGAATAAAAGATCCTTTCAGTAGAGAGAGCTTAGGTAATGAAAATAAAAATGATGAGAAGGGAACTCCTAAGATCAGAAGATACACACTAGGAAATGAGAAAAGAACAAGGCCTGGCCTGGAGAAAGAAAGCTTTAAAAGAAGTGAGGGAGAGTTTCTTCGTCACAGGACGCAGTCTGTTACAGTGAAGGAGAGCCAAACAAGTAGAAGCAAAGACTCAAAGCTCAGAGAAGTTAATGGCAACCCTGCAGAAAACAAGACTAACAACAAAGACACTGGTAACAAAAGAGACTCTTTGTCATTTTTTAAAGATATTTGGAGCAGAAAGGACTCTAAAACTTTACCACAGGAGACAAAAGGAAGAGATGGTAAATCAACTAACTTCAAAGAACACCGTAATAAAGAGGACATAGCGGCTTCTACAGACAGCATTCCAGGGACCACTCACAGTCAAAAGGGAACTGTTGGCCCTGGACCTTGGAAAGTACCAAGTTCTGCCAAAATCCTCACCAAAGCAGAAGTCCTCCGTGACCCTCAGTGACAGAACATTAAATCACCCCAACACAAACTGCTACTAAATCTTTACAATTTCATCATATTAGTGGGTTCTTTGTCAGAGATCTTCCATGAAACAGAGATGTGCAACATGCTGACCCGTAGTCATTATCCTTAGATTGTGGTCAGATTTATATTTTGGGAGTAGTTTGATATCATGTGACATGTAGCACTTCCCTCTGCCTTGTTCGCTGCTTCAGCATCTTCAGTGTGGGACTTCAGCACATGCGGCACGCTTGGGGCCTTGTCAGAAAAGACAACTTAAAATGTGAAAATGTGCCAATCCTGCCAAACTCCTGTGGAATAATGACGACCATTTCCACACATAACAATGCAATGACCCATATGCAAAGAAAGGAGCAAGGCCCTGCCTTTGATTTGTAGTAAACACCCATTGTGGCTATTGTAGGGTTTAATTTTGCCTCATTGGTGGAAATTTTGACCTTTATTTTATTGTTTGTTTTTACTTACAGGCTTGTTTAAGTGCATGCTGTTAGTTCTTAAATTTATTTTACTGCACGTTTTCTACATATCACCCGGGATGAACCGCTTCCTTGTTTATAATTCTCATTCTTAGCACTGGGCTAATTTGAAATACTGGTGTAAAAGTGTTTACTTTAATGGTTACTTCTGACTGTTCTGAGGGTTTCATCATGGCACTCTTTCAGCATCATTAAAAAAGACCAGAAACTTGTGGTTTGATATCTTGTTTACCATGTGTATAATGACAGAGCGTGTAAATGAAAGATTACACGCATGCATATATATATATATATATATATATATATATATATATATATATATGCTAAACCATTCCATGTTTTGATATAGACTAAAATGTCCCAGTTACTAAAGTTATCAGATCTTTTATCTGATTCCTATTGTACTTTATTGTTAGAAATGATCATAGACTTTCATGAAATGTATAGACATTCAAACTGCTGTACCAAATGTTTGCAATCTCTCAAACTGTCTCATTGTGAAATATGTTATATTATAGATACATATATATATATACATATATATACATATTTGAATGTGTCATTATTTACAAATGGTATCTATTAAATTCCATTGCACTGCATCTGCCCCTGTAGCATAACAGAAAGAGCTGTATTTAACTAATGATGTTCACTGAGTACCAATTCATTTTGTATAATGCATTGGTAATATCATTTATTTTACAATGACATTTCATGTTTTCTAAAGGGTTCAAGGTAATTGATGTAAAGCTTTACTAGATTTGAGTCATGTTCCTGGTTGTTTTATGTTTAACTACAGAGAAACTGACTACTGTATGTCGTTTGTCTTTCCTGTTGTGTGGTTGTGCATTAGACTAGCCTGAAGGATGACAGAGGCCAGAGTGATGTAGTGTTTTACTGAGACACTATCCATGCTGCTGATGTAATGCTTTTGTGTAGGCAAGCCATCAACATACATTTATGGAGTTGCAAAGCAGGTAGCTATGAGAAAATAGAAAATGACAAATTTGAAATTAAACCAGTGAAATCTGAGAAATTTAAATATACAATTTAAGACACTCAGATGAGCTCAGGGAACACAGTATTGTAGCAAATATGTGATAGGATTAATATTAATGAAAGCCAAGTGGAGGGTAAACTTTGATTGTATCAAGTTGTTTTCAGTTTACAAGTCTGCTTATGCTATGAGTTTTGTGCAATAGTTTGATTGGTATGTTTGAGTAAATCCAGCTCTGAATACCAGGTACAGGTTGTCCACTCTGGTCCTGAGAAGGATACAACTCTACTCGATCTCCCTGCACTGTTTGACTTCCGAACGCTTTTGTTCTGACCAGTTTCTATGTCATCTCTGCATCATACTGTGGCCTTGCATTGCTTCATTAGAAAAAAAGAACTCCTTGTTGTACCTTCTACATTCTGTAGGACCAGTAGATGTAAATGTTTGTACATTGTACAGCACCTTTATAAACAAACCTGCTGAGTGCTCTTTTGGGGAGAAGAAAAAAGTAGAGGTATATTAAAATTGCTCTATTATTTTTTTATGTAAAAAAATTAAAAAGAGAAAACATTTAAAATGGATTGAAAAGGTTAGGCTATGACCTTGACATAGAATTCTGTTCATGCACTAAAAATAAAACTTTACTGAAAATATGATTTTCTGTGTCCTTGTTCTGAATCTTTTCGACTGTCAAAAACAATAATCAAATCATGTCACTGAATTAAATCAAATTGCTTTCATTTATTTATTTACTTAGGTCAGTCATGATAGACTGACCTAGTGGTCTGCAAGAAACTGCATATAAACAAGTTTTTTTGTTGTGATGCGTACTTTATGTGAACAATTAGCTTCCTGAAGGATTGTGTTTAAAAATAACAACGGCATAGTATTGGGTAAATGCTTAAGATAAACTCACTCAAAAGTAGATTTGAAGATACTGGTGGAAAGAAAACGCCTCCAGTCCTATGTGACTGGAGGAATTTATATCTACAGGAATATATTTTTCTCAGTTTCTCAAGGTGAATTGCAGAACTTTTATTTCTATAACAATAGCATGCCATGATATTTTTGTGAAAGTTGTGTTAAACTTTGAAGAAAAACAGTAAACCATAAATTAGTTTTCCAAAACAGCATTCATAGAAAAACCAAGACTTTTATTTTGAAATCTTTCTACCTCAGCCCATTTGCCTCTACGAACTAACTGTACAGTATTGACTTGATCAATAGAGTGAGTTTTAGTTTTCAGTGAAGGGAGAATCGTTTACACTGTGAGGAGAGTCTCTACACACCGTCTCCATGTCTAAAGTTGGACTGAGGTAGATACAACTTTATCAGGATAGTTTGTCTCCTTCCACACTGTTATGAAGGTTTTTCTGAACACCGACAGAGAGAAAAATCCTCATCCTGGACCTATTTATCAGGAATGTTACAGGTCAGTAGTACAGTGCCCGCGAAACCGGATGCAAATTGAATTTGTGCTACGTTTGTGCAGCATTTTTTGTTTGTTTGTTTGTTTATGCTGCTTTGGCTTTGAAGATATTAATGAAAGGTTAAAGGTCAAAAGGTCAACCAGCCCCCCACTTTTATGAAATCAGACAAAATTGGTGTCAAAACGTTTGTGCTGGTTTGTGCAGAATTTTTTTTTTTTTTTTTTTTTTGTTTTGTGCTGCTATCACTGTAAATATAAAAAGACATTTTTCTAGAGGTCATTAAGATACACCACAGAAATGTGGAGTCTGATTCCGGGCTTAGCTCCTCATAGAAACCCAACCACGTCGACATTTCACCACGTTAACTGTCTTTCAACCACTTGTAAAATAGCGCATTGTCCAGTCTACGTAAAATAAAACAATCTTACTTTTATTCATGCATTTAAATTGTAAAAGAGGATTAGACTCTTTTATTTCAATATTTTCAAAATAGTGCCTTAATAATAAAACTATATGTGCAAATCAGTGTATAAATAATCCTAGCAAAATCCCAGCATTGTTTATTTGTGACACATTTGCTGGAGGATGATTTATATTTATCGTTTATTGCAAAGAATCAAGAAATCATATATATATATATATATATATATATATATATATATATATATATATATATATATATGTGTGTGTCCTGTCCTGATTATTCCATCACTTAACACTTGAATTCTCAAAGATGAATTAATTTTATTTGCCTTTTTTTCTTATTTAATTCTTGGTCGTAAGAATTTTTGAATCCAAGAAGCACATACCTTCCCTTAAATCTCTACAAAAACATAAAATCCTACAAATCCAAGGGTGAATTTGAAAACGAAGTGAAATACAAATGTCCAAAATTTAACTCAGGAGATTAGAGACACAATGTCATTAAGCATGTAAATTGCTTCGTGATTACAATTTTTGTGAAAGTCGTTTGTTTGAATTAGTAAATTCCAAAACAGTAACTTATGAGGGGAAACCAAGACTTTTATTTTGAAATCTTTCAACCTCACCTCATTTGCCTCTAGTAGCCAAAGAAAGTGAATTGTCTGCAGTGGAAGGAGAATCATTTCCACCGTGAGGAGCGTCTCTACACACCAAATTTCCACGACTAAAGTTGGACTGATGTAGAAGCAGCTTCATCCGGATGATTTGTATTTCCTTCCACATCTATGGAGGGTTTAGTTGACACCAGCAGACAGAGAAAACTCCTTATCCTGTACCTATTTATCGGGAACATTGCAGGTCAGTACGGCACCGGCGAAACTGGCTTCAAAGATGTGATATTGTTGTACTAGTCTTTGTTGTCACATATAAAAACATATTACGTTTTGTTTGATGTCAGGGTCACTTTGACAAATAAGAACACTTTTATTTAAAAATAACCTTAACTATAATAACTACCCCTCTAGCGTTTAACGTTCAGACAACGTCCCCTAAACGTTGTCATAACGACGCAGAGCGTCAAAAGACCAGCAAACGTCCATCAGACATTTATTAAGATTTGACAAAACATTTGCTGGACGTTCGCAGTTAACTTGTTCGTCATATGATCTAAAATGTCAACCGAGTCAAAAGTACTGATAAAAACATATTTTTCAACTTATGTTGTAGAATCATTTTAAAATAACCAAAGTCACAATAACAGCTTTGCTTTTATGTGTGTGTCTTTGTGTCATTTTTCTTCATTTTTGGTTCGTCCTAGCTGATTGTCCCATACCTGATCATGGAGAGTTCACAGTTCTCACAGAGGAATCCCTTCTAAAGCATGATTTCCCTGATGGTACTGTGATCAAATATCAGTGCAGAGTTGGACATGACAAACTAAGTGGCACTGGGGAGATGACCTGCGTCAATGGGAATTGGACCGAGCCAGACATCATCTGCAGGCGTGAGCCCTGTCTAACTTGCAATTTACATCTGACAAAAACAGTTATCCAACATGCTTTACATTGTCATCTTGGCTGAAGATAATACCACACTGATGACTGTTGTTCCTTGTTATATTTTTGTTGTTTCTTTTTATCAAAGGGCAAGACTGTGGTCCCCCTGCAGCAAAACCACACATGATATTTCACCTCTGGCAAGGGACTCTGTATGGTGCAGTGGCAACAATAACCTGTGAAACAGGGTATGTATGATTCCAAATATATAAACTATATTATCTGCTTCAATGTCATTGTTTTATCTCAGAAAATCAAGTGTATGCCTTGACTTCAGCAACTCCATTAAGGGTTACTTTACACTTAATAGTTTGGTAGACTCAGTTCAAATGTGGTGTAGAAAAGATAGTCAGTTACAGTAACTGTTTTCAGCTCTCTAATTTGGTTTTCCGTTATTAAGCTGTTTTATATGTAGTATTTTATTTCCACCACTAGGTGGCTCCTCGATCAAATTTGTTCATAAATCTGAGTACTGAGTCGTTTTGATATCAAGGCAGACTTCGTTTATTACCTTTTTCTACTGTGTGCGCCCCTTGAATGTATCACATAGGAAATTAACTGAGTTGAAATGAAGCCTCAATGGAGATTCACACTGGAAGACTCTTCAGCCTCACCTGCATCATCCAGTCACCGTTTCACATTCATAAGTCACAAGCCTGTCAGCATCGAACAACGCCCCGTCACAGCCAATCACGATTAAGCTTCTTTGTATAAGGACCGTGATCCAAGGCAACACCCGCTTTCCAGCCATGCTCAACCCACCTCTGCCTCTTCTCCACCTCAAAGCTTCCGACTCCTTCAGGTTTCCATCCTTTCCATCCGACCTCCCGTACCAGAGTACAGTGATTTGAGATGAAGACATCTCAAAACAGCATTTCAAATGCTGATTTGAAATGCTTATTGTGATTCGCAGCACGTCTTTTGCCGGTGTCCGAGCTCCAAAGAACTTTCAGTGATTATGTCAATAAAACATAATCTCCATTTTTCTCCATCTGAGTCGATCCAGGTAGAATTGAGTTAAGATTTATGAAGCTGTTTATAATTTTTTTCACACAACAGTTTTAGACATTTTTTGCTGCTTTATGAGTTCAGTTAATTTGTTTACGTTTGTAAGTGAACCTGAATTTAATATCAAGGATTTAAAACATGAACAAAATATTTCTTTTATCACATTTATTGAAGCATACCCTTTAAGGGAGTGGTAATCAGAAAATAAGTGCAATAGGTTGAAAAACTATTATTGCTTTGCATTATTTTATCTTTTTTATGTGCAGCATTATATAAAAACATATTTCTGCATTTTACTTAGCAGTTTAATATTTTGTTTTACTAGTTTTTCCTTCACTTTATGACATTGAGCAACATGTATTGCTAAGCTTATGTCTCACTCCATTAAACTGCTGCATGAGGGAATCAAATTGAAATCATTGAAATGTTTCAGGGATGCAAGATAGACACTAGAACCCCCTATAAGCCTGCCTGGATAAGCAGATATAGACGATGGATGTGAATATATGCTTTACTTTTAAACAAAACTTTCTCTTTTTTAAACGGAAGATTATAGCCTGTGTTATTTTGGGAAGAAAGAAAACCTATAGCCTACTTAAAGAGGCACGGGGTTGTCTGGATTCTGTCTTCAAACAATGACTGTGTGAATAAACAGAAAATATGAAATTAGTTGCATAATTTTTTATATTATATCTTACTGACAAGCTAATATTTTTTTATGGTTCATCAGATTCTGTCATTTGTTATGACTTCTTTTGTATTTATGCAGTTACAGGATCATTGGATGGAGCACCAGAATTTGCGTAGGCACACGGTGGATTGGAAAGGGAAATTGTACCCGTAAGTGTTTGAATTCTCTTTTTTTCAACACAGTTGGCCAAAGCATTGTGTACCTGAAACAGAAATTCTCTTTTTCTCATTTTCTCAGGTGTTACTTGTCCCAGACCGACCAAAGTGGAAAATGGCGAGCATTCTTGGAGAAGCCACGATAAACCACAATATAAACAAAACATACATTTCTCGTGTCACAAAGGATACACCCTGTTTGGGAATAAAACCATTACGTGTACTGAAACTGGCAAATATGACTTTGAGCATCCACAATGCATCGGTAAGTTCTTGTGCTTAATTCCAGGCTTCACAGAAGAGCTGTTGGCCAAGGCAATATACAGTTTGAAAATACATTTGAGAATAATGTAAGCCATCTTTAAACCTTTTGTAAAATTGCTCATTGTCCAGCCTATCATTTTGCCACTTTACTGTATAAAACTGACATGGAAACCTAACTAAATGACTGACAGTTAGTTTTCATTTATTTTATACGTTTTTGAACAAATTTCACTGGTCTTCTAACATGATCAAAAAAGCAAACGATAGCTTGAGTTAAAACACAAATTATCTTTATTTTTTTACTGTATATTTGAATGGGAACAAGTCTTAAGTATAAACAAATTATGAACAAAATGATTTATGGCCTTAGCTAGTTTACAATGCATGTTCCCAGATTGGCTATTAACAACGTGTGTGGTCAGTGGAGAAAATATGCAGCAGTCCCCACAAAAGTTTGGAGGACCACAACCAGGTGACATGACAGGGCTCGAGGCAAATGCGCACTAGAACAGATGCACACTTGGGCCTAGTTCAAATTGTCAACAATAAACCTAACTTTAGAGAGAATTGCAAGTCGAGGAGTGATCACATAGGGAAGAAAATAGCTGACAATGTGATCTGATGTAATTTATCGGTTATAAAAATTAATAATAGGAAGTATGAAAATGTACAATTACTACAGGTGGACTTTTTGACTTTGTATCCAATGCTAATCAATTACTAGGCTCATGCATAATTTTTTCCCCCTAGCTTTTTGCCCCATACCTGAAGGTGGAGAGAACATGATTCTCACAAATGAATCCCTTCTAAAAAAGGATTTCCCAGCAGGTACCGAGGTCACATATGAGTGCATAATTGGATATGAGAATGTAAGTGGAACTGGGATCATGACATGCGACGATGGGAACTGGACCGAGCCAGATATCATCTGCAAGAGTGAGTCCTGTCTAGCTTGCATTTTATATCTAACAAACACAATTATTCAACACGATTTGTATGGTCATTTGAGGCTTATATAGTCCTACACTGATATCTGTTCTTTTTTTATTTTTATTTTTTGTTGTATTTTTTATATCAAAGAGAAAGACTGTGGTCCCCTTAAACCACAGCCACACATGATATTTGACACCAGCCAGGGGTCTCTGTTTGGGGCAACAGTTTATGTATCTTGTGAAAAAGGGTATGTATGATTCCAAATATTTAAATTAGATTATCTGCTTCAATGTCATTGCTTTGTTTCAGAAAATCAAGTGTATGCCTTGACTTGCAAGAACTCGAAACAATCTTTTCACGCCTGTCAGTCCGCTAGGCTCAGTTCAACTGAGGACCAGAATTGCAACATTTGTTCCATTTTAGCTGGTGTGGCTCGCTTTCATACTGCAATTTTTTAAACAATTCAAAGTAATTGAAAAACCTGTTCACCCCATTGGCTGTGATGGCTTTGCAGATCTACTGAACAAATAACATGAAAAGCTCAGAAGACATAAGTGCATCTTTCTTCTTCACAAAATATAAACAAAATGCGCTTTTAAGTTTTCTCTTTTGGTTTTAGAAATAGACCATGAACCATTTCTTCCTTTTGTTTTGGTTATATTTGCCAATTGTGCCCTGTGTCATGGTTCCCTTCTTGCTTTTGTAATGATCACTAGTCCTCTTGCATCCACATACAAATTGTTACAGATTCCACTTTAATCAAACTGAGACCGAGATTTTGAGGCAGCTCAGAGTTTGCTTTCTTGGTGTGTCCGGATGTGCATTCACACTCCCCCTATTTAAATAACTGCAGTATAATTTTGAAAATCAACAGCAGTTCATTTAACACAGGAATTGTGATGGAATATGTCTAATTCTGAAACAGAGTTTGCAAATGTGTTTGTTCCGCCTGTGCTGACCCAACACAACCTGGCAACAGCATTGATAAGCAGAAAACAGGAGGTCACGTACAAGTTCATTAAAATCACTACATATAGAAGAGAAGGCAACTCTGATGTGTTCATTTTTACCATAATACCGACTAACAAGGAATTATGAAGTCTAAAAAGATGCATATTTCATGTATTTGGTTTGCACCCAAGGTGAACCGTACGGGAATTTGTTTGAAAACGGAGAGAAACCACCTCAGAAAATTGGTCTCAGTCTGGTTGTTTGGTTCACACCAGAATTCGCATGACTGTATTCACACCTCCATGAAAGGTCTGGACCAACTGGGGAAACGAACTTTGATCTGTTTAAATAAGACCGAATGTGTTAAGTATGAAAGCGCTCTAAATCATGAGGTACACTAACATGTTCATTTGCTGCATTACCAGTATTTATGTAATATGCAGCAATTCAATCTTTGTCAGGATCTGCATCTAGATATGTCCGCATATTTAAAAATAAAAACTTCAGAGCCAGTAATATTTGTACAAATATATGTCAAGATAAAATTGAACATTGACTGAGTTGAATTTAGTTATATACGGTTTATGGAGCTGTTTATAATTTTTTCAGACTTAGGTTTTATAGCAATTTCTTGCATTGAGTTCAATTCAGTGCTTTTTTTGTGTGTGTGAATATTCAGCAAAGAAAGTCTGAGTTAATCACCTGAGTTAAAAGTCAAATATTTAATATATTAATAAAAATGACTATTTTTTCACTGTGAGTAAAACATACCTTATGAGGGAGCATGAATGACCTTTTCCCAATGGTTGCTAAAGACAGGTGGAATAGGTTGAAGAACTATTATTTTGTCTCCAGTGCAATTTGCGGATATTCTATGCAGTTGTTATGTGATTTATTATTAGAAGAGTTTACAATAAAATGGTTTACAATCAATATTAATATTTCATATAAGTCGATTAATAATATTACCTACAATAAAAACATTGTTAAAAATGTATTTGTCATATTTGATTAATCGTTGTGACAGCTAGAGATAGGCACCTGCACCCATCCCGACCCAATGGGATAAGGGCGTAAGAAAAAAATGGATGGATGGATTAATGGTGCTATTATTTGCAAATGTGTTGCAAATTAAGAAAATTGCATTCCACATATCAGTAATCAATTAGTAACTCTTTTCTTGGATTAATTGATAGTGCCACATCCACTACGAGGGGGCTTTTTCACTCTCCTAACCTTCCATCTATCTGCTGCTTGAGAGAAGCAGCTTAAGAGCATGCTTTGTTCCTTCCTCCCAGTCTTCATATAAAGCTGATGCAAACATATTTTTAGTCTGTACAATGACCTAATGGCAGAAGATAGAAGCCTATCCTGACATTGTGTCTGCAACACACTGTTAAAATGCAGATATTTAACCAAATTGTCCTATTATGTGTTATTAATTAGCTCTTTTAGGTAACCCTTTAATCTTTTCTGACCTGCAGAAGAGCGTTTTTGTTTGTTTGATTTATGAGAAGTTAGACATAACCTTTCTGAGTCAGTTATGTATTTCATAATGGCTGTTAAACTAATGGCAGAAACTAGAAATCCGCCTTTAATTATTTTATTTTGCAGATATCTATAAAAATGTATTCTTTATTTGCCACTTTATTATTATTTTGGTTTAGTAATTAGCTTTTTTCCTTCACTTTATGACACTCTGAGCAACATGTGTTATGTTTATGTCTCACTCCATTACAATGCTGCTTGAGAGAAGCAAATTAACAGAACTCTCCTGATTCTTTCTATCTATGTAAATGGGTGCAACAAAGGCAGCATGGAGAGATGTGCATCTATTCTTTGCAATTTTACTGAAAAAAAAGCCAAAGTTTTTCTTTCATAAAATAGATTATATAGCCATCGCTATTTTGATAAGGAATATAGCCTACTACCTTCTGAAAGGTTGGGTTTTTTGCATCCCATCAGCAAACTATGACTCTGTGTGAAAGAGTAAATAGAAAATGTAAAATTAGTAGCATAATCTTTAATTATTAAATATTATTCATCTGCTGAACTCTTCTGATTGTCAAATAGATACTAACAGTCTTTATGACTTCTTTTGTTTTTATGCAGTTACCGGCTCAATGGACAGAGCTCCAAACAGTGCCTTGACACAGGATGGTCTGGAACTGAAAATTGTGAAAGTAAGTGGTGTTCAGTTAAATTATTCTTTTTTTTCAACTAAAGTATTTTGTTCCTGAAACAGCAATTTTCTTTTTCTTCTTCCAATTTTTGCAGTTGTTACTTGTCCCAAACCGACCAGAGTGGAAAATGGCAGACATTCTTGGAATAGCGTCCGTAAACCAGAATATGGACAAACTATACGTTACACATGTAACACAGGATACACCTTGCATGGGAATGAAATCATAAGGTGTACTGAAACTGCTCAATATGATTCTAAGCCACCACGATGTATCAGTAAGTTCTTGTGCTTTTATTCAGGCTTCACAGAAGATCAGTTAGCTGAGACAAAATACAAAAAGCTGGCAAATAACACAAATCGTCTTTCCACTACTTGTAAATTAGCTCATTGTCCAGCCTATCATTTCACCACTGTATAACACTGACAATGATCCATCCTGAGATGGAAACCTAACAACATTATGACTACCAGTTATTTTTAATTTATCTCATAGGTTTTTGTCAAATGTCATTGAATTTCTAACGTGATCAAAAAAGTAAAAGATGCTTTTGTTCTCTATTGTTTTTTTTTTGAATGGGGACAAGTGTTAAGTATAAACAAATTATGAACACTATGACATTTATAGCTCTAGGTGGTTTGCAATGCACGTTCCCAGATGGCCCGTTAACAACATATTTTTCCATAAAAGAGACACACTTACTTTTGTTCTTCCAGTGAAATTGCAAAAGAGGATAAATTAGAATCTTTTGTTGCAATATTTTTAATGATGTGCCGAAAACACATTGCACTGTCACATGTACAAGCAACGAAATGTTGTTTGCATCTATCCAGAAGTGCTATACATGATATAAATATTTATAAACAGGTGTATGAAGATATAAACAGAGAATAATATTGACGTGCTACAAATAAGATGTTTTGTACAAATATAAATATAAATGAGAGCTTATGTACATATTATACAAATTACACAGATTATACAGAATATACAGGAATATGAAGAATGAATTGTATATATATTAGTTGTTTTATAATACAGGTTAAATAATGGGAAATTAGATTTACAGATTATATAAAGATTGTATATAGATCATGTATGTGTGTGAGGGGAACAGTCCAGGGATGGGGGGGTACAGTCCTTATAGTTTGTGTCAGGAGGTGTTCAGGAGCGTAACAGCTGTGGGAAAGAAGCTGTTTTGGTGCCTGGTGGTTCTGGTCCGTAGGCTTCTGTAACGCCTCCCAGAGGGCAGGAGAGAGAAGAGTGTGTGTGCAGGGTGAGTCAAGTCCTTGGTGATTTTGCCGGCCCTTTTCAGACACCGCTTCCTGTAGATGTCATTGATGGCAGGGAGCGATGCCCCGGCGATGTGCTGGGCAGTTTTCACCACCCTCTGCAGCGCTTTGCGGTCGGAGACAGAGCAGTTCCCGTACCAAACTGTGATGCAGTTGGTGAGGATGCTCTCAATGGTGCAGCGGTAAAAGTTGGTGAGGATCTCTGAGGACAGGTGGTTCTTCCTCAAGGTCCTCATGAAGAAGAGGCGCTGGTGCGCCTTCTTGATGAGTTTGGAGCAGTTGGTCGTCCAGGTCAGGTCCTCGGAGATGTGGACTCCCAGGAACTTAAAGCTGTTCACACGCTCCACCGCTATTCCCTTGATGTGGATGGGTGGGTGTAGCTCAACATTCTTCCTGTAGTCCCCGATGAGCTCCTTGGTTTGATTTATGAGAAGTTAGACATAACCTTTCTGTGACTCAGTTATGTATTTCGTAATGGCTGTTAAACTAATGGCAGAAACTAGAAACCTGCCTTTAATTATTTTATTTTGCAGATATCTATAAAAATGTATTCTTTATTGCTGCAAATTGTGAAAGTAAGTGGTGTTCAGTTTAAATTATTCTCTTTTTTTTTTTCAACTAAAGTATTTTGTACCTGAAACAGCAATTTTTTTTTTCTTTTTCCAATTTTTGCAGTTGTTACTTGTCCCAAACCGACAAACGTGGAAAATGGCGAACATTCTTGGAAAAGTGTCCGTGAACCAGAATATCGACAAACTATACGTTACACATGTAACACAGGATACAGATTGCGTGGGAATGGAATCATAAGGTGTACTGAAACTGCTCAATATGATTCTGAGCCACCACGATGCGTCAGTAAGTTCTTGTGCTTTTTTTCAGGCTTTATAGAAAATCAGTTAGCTGAGACAAGATACAAAAAGCTGGCAAATAACACAAATCGTCTTTCCACTACTTGTAAATTAGCTGATTGTCCAGCCTATCATTTCACCACTGTATAACACTGACAATGATCCATCCTGAGATGGAAACCTAACAACATTATGACTAACAGTTAGTTTTAATTTATTTCAAAGGTTTTTGTCAAATGTCGTTGAATTTCTATCGTGATCAAAAAAGTAAAAGATGCTTTTGTTCTCTGTTGTTTTTTTGAATGGGGACAAGTGTTAAATATAAACAAATTATGAACACTATGACATTTATATCTTAAGCTGGTTTGCAATGCACATTCCCAAATGGGCCATTAACAACCTATTTTTCCATAAAAAAGACGCACTTACTTTTGTTCTTCCAGTGAAATTGTAAAAGAGGAGAAGTAAGGATCTTTTGTTGCAATATTTTCAATGATGTGCCGAAAACCCCCGCCCCAAAAAAATATCCTGTGGTTTGTGGTTGTTTATATAATAGATCTAAAAATCCCAACCACAATTCAGAGTGTATGCAATACAAGCATAATCCAAGCATTGATTATTATTCTGCTTATATTGTAATTTGTGACAAATTCACTGAAGTAAAATGTAAATTTATATTGAAGTCTATGAAAATTATTGCCTCCTCTTTTGATAATGAGCATTAAATATATGATGAAACTCCCTGACAACTTGGCTATAAATATCTGAACAAGCAGCACATTGTAACGTGATCAAAGTAATTTTAAGAACGGATGACAACACAAAGACAAAAAAAAAACTGGCTGAGGAAAAAGTCGATGAAATGTTTTCTTCACCAGCCACTGTGAGCAATGGAGAACATGCTAAATTTCCTTCCCTGATTCCCAGGATGTACAGTTAGGTTCATAGCTGGTGAGGCACTGACTTCATCAGATTTCAAAATAGAGAACACAATTCTCACTGCTGACTCCCTACTAATAAGAATTTTTCCAAGTGGTACTGTAATCACATATGAGTACATAATTGGATATGATCAAATAAGTGGCACTTATTTGATCATCATTAGATGTATCAAAGGGAAGTGGACCAAGCTTGATATCATCTGCAATCAATCAATCAAATTTTATTTGTATAGCACATTTCAGCTACAAGGCATTTCAAAGTGTGAGTGTTGTTTAACTTGCATTTTACATCTAACAAACAGTCATCCATCATGCCTTTCATGGTCATCTTGGCTCCATGTAATCCTACAATAATGTCTGCTCTTTTTTTGTTTGTTTTGTTTTTTGTTGTTTCTTCATATCAAAGAGAAAGATTGTGGTCTCCCACCAGCAAAACCGCACATGTTATTTGATACTAGCCAGGGTACTCTATTTGGTGCAGTGGTTACAGTAACCTGTGAAAAAGGGTACGTATGATTCCAAGTATTTAAATTCCATTATTATCTGCTTAAATGTCATTGTGTTATCTCAGAAAATAAATGTATGTGGTGACTTGCATTAACTCCACTAAGGGTGTTTTCACAGCTGATAGTTCAGTAGACTCAGTTCAATTGGGGACTGAAGACTGAAATTACAACACTTGTAACATTTTAGCTGGTATGTTTCACTTTCACACTGCACGGTGTTAAACAATCCAAAGTAACTTAAAAATCCTGCTCACCTACTCACCTTTGGTGTTGTGGCAGTTGCATCAAAATCTACTGAAGAAAATAACATGAAAAGCTTAAAAGAAGAATGAGTGTGACTTTCTTCTTCACACAACATGAACAACCATGCACACACACACAGGTAGGGAGAATTTATAGAGACCAATTTACCTGAAAGTCTTGTTTTTGGGAGGAAGACGTAGAACCCAGTGAGAACCCATGCATGTACATTGAGGAAATGCAAACTCCATGCAGAAAGATCCGAGGCTGGGAATTGAACTCAGGACCTTCTTGCTACAAGACAACATTGCTACCAACTGCTCCACTGTGCAGCCCCTATGAAACTCTCTTAAGAAAAAAAATATATGGCCAGCATTATTTGTTTGTTATTGTGCTTGTATTGTTCTGTGGGAGCAGTAATGAGAAAACGGAAGACATTCAAGACTACTGATAATACCCCTTGATTAGGGATCCAAGTAAGATCTCACTCCATGCATCAACAATTCCAGATGGAATATGGTAAATGGACTGAACATATACAGCTTTTCCAATCATTTTACCACTTACAGCGCTTTACATTAGAGTTACATTCACCCATTTTCATTTATAACTGCTCACACATTTGTAAACCGGTACACAGATTGGAAAGCAATTTGTCAGTTATGTGCCTTGACCAGGAGCACACCAACATGTGGCAAGAGGAAGCTGGAATTAAACCTACCACCTTCCAATCACAAGATGACTGCTCTACCTGCAGATTCACAGTCACCCCGAACAAAACGGAGGGGGGCAGGATGACCTGCAGAATGATGATACTATGTTGCACACACAGAGAAAAAAACTTTGAAAAAAAAATGAATGGATGGATTAATGGTGGTATTATTTGATTGAAGAAAATTGCAATCCACATATCAGTAATCAATTAGTAACTCTTTTCTTGGATTAATTGATAGTGCCACATCCACTACGAGGGGGCTTTTTCACTCTCCTAACCTTCCATCAATCTGCTGCTTGAGAGAAGCAACTTAAGAGCATGCTTTGTTCCTTCCTCCCAGTCTTCATATAAAGCTGATGCAAACATATTTTTAGTCTGTACAATGACCTAATGGCAGAACATAGAAGCCTATCCTGACATTGTGTCTGCAACACACTGTTAAAATGCAGATATTTAACCAAATTGTCCTATTGTGTGTTATTAATTAGCTCTTTTAAGTAACCCTTTAATCTTTTGTGACCTGCAGAAGAGGTTTTTTTTTTTTTTGTTTGTTTGATTTATGAGAAGTTAGACATAACCTTTCTGTGAGTCAGTTATGTATTTCATAATGGTTGTTAAACTAATGGCAGAAACTAGAAACCTGCCTTTAATTATTTTATTTTGCAGATATCTATAAAAATGTATTCTTTATTTGCCACTTTATTATTATTTTGGTTTAGTAATTAGCTTTTTTCCTTCACTTTATGACACTCTGAGCAACATGTGTTATGTTTATGTCTCACTCCATTACAATGCTGCTTGAGAGAAGCAAATTAACAGAACTCTCCTGATTCTTTCTATCTATGTAAATGGGTGCAACAAAGGCAGCATGGAGAGATGTGCATCCTTGTTGTTCAATTTTACTTTAAAGAAAACAAAAGTTTCTCTTTCTTAAAAAAGATTATATAGCCATCACTATTTTGAGAAGGAATATAGACTACCTCCTTAAAGTTTGGGTTTTTGCATCCTGTCAACTATGACTGTGTGAAATAGTAAATAGAAAATGTAAAATTAGTAGCATAATCTTTAATTATTAAATGTTATTCACCAGCTGAACTCTTCATATGGTCAAACAGATACTATCAGTCTCTATGACTTCTTTTGTCTTTATGCAGTTACCGGCTCAATGGACAGAGCTCCAAACAGTGCCTTGACACAGGATGGTCTGGAACTGAAAATTGTGAAAGTAAGTGGTGTTCAGTTAAATTATTCTTTTTTTTCAACTAAAGTATTTTGTTCCTGAAACAGCAATTTTCTTTTTCTTCTTCCAATTTTTGCAGTTGTTACTTGTTCCCAACCAATCAAAGTGGAAAATGGCGAACATTCTTGGAATAGTGACCGTGAACCAGAATATCGACAAACTATACATTTCACATGTAACGAAGGATACACCTTGTTGGGGAATGAAATCATTAGGTGTACTGACACTGCTGAATATGATTCTGAGCCACCACGATGTGTCCGTAAGTTCTTGTGCTTTTTTTCAAGCTTCATAGAAGATCAGGTAGCTTTGATAAGATACAAAAAGCTTGCAAACACATTTGTGAATAACACAAATCATCTCTCCACTATTTGTAAATTAGCTCATTGTCCAACCCATCATTTCACCACTGTATAAAACTAACAATAATCCATACCGAGATGAAACCCTTACTGCAACATGGCTAATGGTTCATTTTCATTAATTTTACAGGTTTTTAAACAAGTGTCATCGGAATTCTAACATGATCAAAAAAGCAAACCATAGCATGAGTTGAAATGCAAATTATCTGTCTTTACTGTTTATTTGAATAGGAATACGTCTTAAGAATAAGCAAATTTTGAGTGATATAACATTTATAGCACTAGCTAGTTTATAATGCACATTCCCAGATGGTCCTTTACCAACATATTTTTCCATAAATGAAACAAACTTACTCTTGTTTTTGCAGTGAAATTGTAAAAGAAGAGAAATTAAAATACCTTGTTACAATATTTTCAATAATGTGCCTCAGTAATAAAATAATCCTGGGAGTTGTGGTTTTATATATGAGAGACAACTACAAAGCTCAACCACAAATCAATGTATGTACAATAAAAGCACAAATCCCAGCATCGTTTATTATTGTGTTTATATTATACTTTGTCACACATTCATTAGAGGATAATATCACTCCATTTCCAGCCTTTTGTAGATTTCACACCAAACTAATAAGGAGCATCAAATATACTTTGAGACTCCCTGACAACATGTTTATGAAGAACTAAACAAGCAACATATTATGATGATTATTTTAAGATGAAATGACAACATCTCTGATATTTACCAATCTGGAAAAAAATTTGTCAAGCTATTTCTGAAGCTTTTAGGTTCCAGTTAAGCACAATGACTGCTTAACATACCACATTAATGTGGAATGTGGTAAGAAAACAGTGGCTTGTGAAATGTTTGTGTGAACAATGAATAGTTTTCTCCACCAGCCCATGTGGCCAGTTAAAAAAAAAAAATCTGATTCTTCAGAAATGAATCCTCAGAGAGGGTTCATAGAAATGCTGGTAAAGATCAACCTGCTCTGTAATCATACAATGAGTTGAAATGCAACCGTACAATTTGAGTGAACGATGGTGCATGCAGAGCAATCCCCACAAATATTTGTAGGTCCCCAAGCAGGCGCACACCTGGCCCCAGTTGTCAACAATAAACCTAACTTTAGAAGAACTGAAAGTAGAGGAGTGATCACAAAGGGAAGGAAATGGCTGACAACATGATCTGAAGTTATTGAGTTGAAAAAAATTAATAACATTGAAAATCTACGATTACTATATAAGTCTTTATGGGGCCTGGGTGGTCTTGTTAGAAGGCTGCATCATCAATGTTTGGTAATGGCAGATGAAATGCTGCTCAATTACGAGGCTCATGCAAGATTTTTATTTCCTCCTAGGATATTGCTCCATACCTAAAAGTGTGGAGAACATGGTTCTCACGAATGAATCCCTCCAAAGAGAAGTTTTCCCAGAGGGCACCAAAGTCAAATATGAGTGCGCCAATGGATTTGAAAAAGAAAGTGGCTCTGAGATCATAACCTGCATTGATGGGAATTGGACTGATCCAGATCTAATTTGCAAGGGTGAGTCCTTGAATATGAAAGTTATTTTACCCTAACCTGTTGGTCAGTTGTCAAAATGTGTCTTGCTCACATATATAAGTGGAGATTAGCAGTTTTGAATAAGAGATTGCAACATAAATGATTACTAACAACTAAACCTTTGTTGCAGAATAGACCACAGAAGGAAAAATTACAACAAAAAATATTTTATTTACTGCTGCAACATAACAATATATAGAATATGTAACAATAATATTTTTACATAGATTTGCATTTTTACTTTCCTTTGTGACACTTTCACTGGAGGGTAAAATATATTTATGTAAAGTTCTATTAAAAATAATTTGTCCCCTTTAGAGATTTCCTTACCACATTTATATATTGAGTCGGGTTGTGGTGTTAGCAGTAGGGAGTCCCAGATTTCTCTCTCCTAGCAACCTGGGCCAGCTCCTCTGTCAGAATCCCAAGGAGTTCCCAGGCCAGCCGACAGAGTCTCTCCAGCAGATTCTGAGTCTCCCTATGGTTCCCCACTGAGTTGGACATGTCCATAACACCTCACAAGGGAAGCGTCCAGGAGGCATCCCAGCTAGATCCCCGAGCAATGTGAACTGGTCTTCTCAATGTGGAGAAACAGCGGCTGTAGTCCGAGTCCCTCCTGGATGACCAAACTTCTCACCCTATTTCTAAGTGGAAGCCCAGACACCTTGTGGAGAAAATTAATTTTGTGTTCGTAATTTCATTCTTTCGGTCATTACCCAAAGCTCGTGATTATAGATAAGGATAGGAACGTAAGTTGACTGGTAAATTAAGAACTTCGCCTTTTGACTCAGTTCTCTCTTCATGACAAGAGACCAGTACCGCGCCCCCTTCGCTGTAGAAGTTCTGATTCTTCCTATTGTTCCCCACTGAGTAGAACATGATTCTGTGAACTACTGAAAGTATGTCTTCGAAATTTCAAGAACAACCGTATTGATTTGTGAAAAATAAGAAATGGTAAAAAATTGAGGGGACACCTATGTATTTTATCCAAATTAGGAAATAAATGTGAATTATGCTAACTTTGTCATTTAAAGGCTAAAAAATATCATCTGATCAAACTATTACTACAACCAGTCCATCAGCATCCACCTTATTAAAAAGTATCAAAAGTTTTCTTCAAAAAAACTTTAAAATGTATTTTTAAACAAAGTTGGAAAGCAAATTTTTAATTTGAAATTCGTCACTGCATCACTTTTTTTCTTTTTTTTGTATCACAATCAAGTGAATTTTTTCTGTACCTCAGCAGTAAATAAATTATAGATTTCTCAGACAATGCAGAAGTTGAAAACTTCTACATTGATCACCGGTCTGGAGACGACCTTGGTGAGTCACTGCATTACGAAAGAATCGCACAAGTGATTTGGCATGTTTGGAGAATTATAAGTGGATGTTTCTCCTCTCTTGACACCTAAGCAAGAGTCATTTTTTATTAGTTTTCTGAAGAATTGTGCATTTTGAAGTATGTTGATATTTTCTTCATAAATACTTAATTGGATCTTTGCTGTAATTTTGTAAATCCACTTACTACACTGTTTTGTACTTGCAGATCAAAGTATTTTGAAATCTAAAGATAAGAGAAACATCTTTAGTTTTGCTCTCATCTAAAGAGCAAATCTCTTGGGCTGGGTTTTAACATTATTTTATCTTTGCAGGAAATACACTTCTTTCAAGCCCATTGTTTATATTTTCGGCAGGTAACATAAATTAAAGTGTCTCTGAAATGAATATTAGCATTTTCTGTGGCTGAAATGCAACATTATCAAAAAATGTATTATTTCTTTCATTTCCTTCACAGTTTGCTGTACAGTTGGATTAATTGTCAACATCATTTGTGTGTGGAACCAGTGGTGAGATATTGTACTTTAAACTTACAAACAACTGGATATCTATGTATACAGCTCTGAAAAAAAAAGAAACCAATGCACTGAACCCCACTGAAAATGAAAACCTCATCATTATTCCACCAAATATTGATTTCTGCAATCAATCACTCAATCGAATTTTATTTGTATAGCACATTTCAGCTAGAAGGCATTTCAAAGTGCTTTACATCATAAACACAAAATACAAAGTCATGCAACATAGAATAAAACACCAAGTGTTTTTTTTTTTTTGTTTGTTTGTTTCCTCCTCCCTTTTCTTTTTGTCACGGAATTTAAACGCCTGTTACCGCCGGACTCCGCCGTCCGTTTAACCACGGGTATTCGTCGAGCCCCGTTGCCCACAACAAGAAAACGTCTCAACCTACAACTTACATACATATCCACAAATCCAAATCCAAATACAAATCCATACATATTACATTTCAAATACAATTCTAAACAGGTGTGTTTTTAGTTGAGATTTAAAGGAAGTCACGATTTCCGCTGTTTTACAGTTTTCTGGAAGTTTGTTCCAAATTTTTGGTCCATAGATGCTGAAAGCTGCTTCTCCTCTTTTGGTTCTGGTTCTGGGGATGCAGAGCAGACCAGAACCAGAAGACCTGAGATACAACAACAGCAGATCTTTAATGTATTGTGGTGCTAAACCGTTCAGTGATTTGTAAACTAACAGCAGTATTTTAAAATCTATTCTTTGAGCTACAGGGAGCCAGTGGAGGGACTTTAAAACTGGTGTTATGTGCTCTATCTTCCTGGTTCTACTTTCTAAATTAATATGAACTTGATTTCTTTGCATTATTTGATGTCTGAACGCACTGCATTTTATTTTCTTACTTTGACCATATCTAATTTTCTGCAAATAAATTCTGACTTTTTGCTTGGAATTTCAGAGACATGTTGTCAGTAGTTCATAGAATAAAAGAACAATGTTCATTTTACTCAAAGATGTAAAAAAATAAAATCAGAGAGATTGATCATTTTAAGTGGTTTCTTAATTTTTACCAGAGCTGTATATATATATTTAAGCTTTTCATCTTGCTCCTTTTCGCTATTTCATATTCTCTCCCTTCAACTGCTGCATGTTTACATGTAAATACCTGGTAAAGTTGAACACGTTGATTCCATTTTAGTGGTAAATTAACTGAAAATCTCTGAAACAATGTACAAGCATTCATCTTCAAGGGTTTTATTGTGACCAATGTAAAGACACTTAGGAAGGTTACCCTGTTTAAAATTTAGCTGTTAATGTCTGTGTATCTGTGTGAAAAAAAAAATACCGCCAAGGAGGAAAATGCACATTAACTACTATGTAATAATGTTTGATATTCTGTCCTTGAAACTAAATACAAGCCATTGATATTTTAATTTTTTTTCACAAATATTTCATATCATCAAACCAATTATGATAAAAACATCTGAGAAATTGTAAAAAAAAACAACATTGAAATTATGATTTTATTGGAATTTGTAAAAAAAGAAAAAAAAATACTTCTGAATTGATAACTGGCAATAGGCTTTTTGCATTGCTTTGGAGAAAATTTGACACTCTTTTTAGAATTACCAGTATGTTACGGGTTTTTACAGCAATAACAACCTGTTTAAGCTCATCCTGCAGCATGTCTCTTGGGCTTAAATTCAAACTCCGCCATAGAAGTCATTTTTGTCCAGACTCTTTACTATTGTTGAGTCACAAACTCTAACCTTCAGAGGCAGGTGCATTACAGATGCTTTTGATTAGTCGTTACAATGTCATACAATGTGCTTTGGTGTAGGTTTAGTTTGTTGGCCATGTCTGTGACATGCCAAGTTTTGCGCGGCTGATTATAATGACTACCTGCGTACTTCACTGGAGTCATAAAGTCTTACAAATAGCCTCGTAAGCTTTTAGCCAGGCTGAAAGATGATCAGGATTTTTTTTCTTGTCACCTATTCTTGATGTGAAGATACAAGACACAAAGTTTAGACTGGACAATGATCACTGCTTCTTTCAAGGCGGCTAAGTGTTTGCTAATCTACAATTGGGTAAAAGGAAGCCTTAATTTTGTCTAAATTTATTGGTATTTTTTATTCAAAAATATTTTCATTGTAATGACTAACCTTTAATTCCATGGAATGCTAGTTACAAATGCATTAATTAGTTAACTTTTTCTTAAAAAACATGAACTGTCCAATAATTCTTTTACAAATTTCTTAATTGATGACATTATAGCTCATATGACACTGGAGAAGAGCGGACGACAGAGCCATTACGGTTCCACACTCTTTAAGTATCCTTCTTCAGTCAGGTATCCATTTCATGTATTTTTTTTTTTTTACCTCAAACTATCAGAATACCAAACAATCCTGTTTAAACTGTTTTAACTTGTTCATTTCTCTTCTTGTAATTTTCTGTGTGAAACATAAAGTATAAATATCATTTTCATATTGAAGCAAGAAGAAATAGCTCTTGATCCGATTGTCATTTTTTTCCCACCACAATCAAAATGCAACTCTGATAAACAGTTAGTCCTTGCTTTCTTATCTCTGTTTCTTTCTCAGTTGGAGCTGGACCCAGCTGTTGGGACATCTACTACAGATGAAGGACTGCCGAACTCTGAGCGCCTTACCAAGCCTTGGATAAAACAAGCAGGCTCCCTTTTATCAACTTATATTTTTTTCACTTTCAAAAGAAGAAAACTAAACGTCATGAAGGGTATTGTATTGTTTCAAAGTTTAATTTTTGGATGCACGTTTTCTTAACAGTTTCATTGGCTTTGGTGGCCTTTAGTTGACACCAGTTAAACAGGAAATTCAGTAATGAGAGAAGAGGAAGATATGCGGCACAGGCAAAGAGAACGTTTTTATAATTATTTTGACCTAATTACTAAAAGATTGAAAATACTTTGTTTCACTTAATTTCTTTTATTTCTACTAAATATGTTGTAAACACTTTTTCTACTTAAGTTCTAAATTATTTCAGTCATTGAAAAAAGTGTAGCTTGAATGTCTTCATAAATATTACCCCTGTGAGTTTCCAGGTTTTTCTGTTATGTCATGTTTTATCAGGACTGACATAAAATCCAAGTTGTTCAGGAATGATACAATGGGTTTAATACAGTTTACAGTCTGCATTGGAGGATAGTGAAGATTCTTTCTTTTCATGATTGTTTACTGTGGGTTTTTGTCTGCTATGCAGAATATTAACAAACCATTTTATTGAGAAAGATTTCAAATCATCTTTAAAATGAAATATTTTCTGATGAAAAACAATAGAAAAAGAAATTATTTATGTATTCATATTTTTATATATATTTGACAATGAAATAACGTGTGTACAATGTATCTATGCATATGTGAAGATAAAGATGTGCATCACACAATAAATCCCTTTTATAAGGTGACATTGCTGGACAAAACATAAAAGTCTTTGTTGACTTATATATTCCATGTTATAAATTGTCAGTTGTTTTTTTTTTCTTTGTAATATAATAACTACCAGAACAGACCGGGATCAATTTATATTCTGTTAATGGTGTAGACCAAAAATGTTGAAGCTCCCATTGCAAAAAGGTATGATACTTAATGACACCCAGCCAGGTCCGACCTAAGGAATAAGCAAACTAAGCAGCTGCTTAGGGCCCCAGGGCAATAAAGGGGCCCCCTCAGTGGAGTTTATTATTATCATTAATTTTTTTTTAGTAATAATATATATGTCATTATAATATCAAAAACACACACTGTCACTATGAACTGATTTGTTCTTACAATAATATGTATTTGATAATGGATGTTGACATCTTTATTTTATGGATAAAAAGAGAAAAAAAAATGCTCTTGGGTGCCCCTGGTGGTCGCGGTAGGTACCACAGGATTCGCCGGTAACATGCGCTGCCCTGGAATGTGCAGAGCCATTCAAACGTCCAAAGCTCCGGCCAGAAGTTAAATATGCAAAACTATGTCTGAAAATAGTACTTATCCTTCAGGGAGAGAGAAAAGAAAGAGGAAAATAAAAAATGTCAAGATAAAGGTTTGTTTTAATGAGCCTTGGTAATGTAATGTAAAATATTTGTAAAGCTGCTAAATGAAAATTTAGCTTGATAGCGACCTGGAACAGTTCAGTTCAGCAACCCAATATTTATGCTCAGGTCTTTGTGTTTCTGTGACTGAATTTAAACTTTAAATGAGTTGATTCTCATGGTTGGCTCTCTATATTCCTAAGGTATTTTTGGCTTCAAAACGCCATGTTTGATCAAGTTTGATAACAATAATTAAAACTCCTCAATGTTTGACATTGTCTAGAAAATGTTTTTTGTCAATAAGAGCTGCGACATTGACGAACTACTCTCTGTTGTAGTTGGGGATATGCTGTTTGCTGCTGCTGATCATTATAATTTTAATTGAATATTTATGTCAGGTCAGAAATATTCTTAATAAGCAATAATATTACAATATTAATCCATGAGGATAGACGATTTATTAATGGTATTTCTTGCACACAGTTGACCCAAATCCATTTGGTTTCCATAGTAATAAGACATGTTTTTAACAAGCACTCTAAAGTCAATTTTACTTGCACATGAGCACAAAATCTGCAAGTTATAATATTGAATTAGAATTTAAATCAGTGAAATTTGAATTCATTGTTTATCAGATATTTGTTGTAACAAATATGTGATAACGTTCACATTAATGAAAGCTAACTGGAGGGTAAACTTGAATTTCATCAAGTTGTTTTCAGTTTAAATGTCTGCTTACGCTGTGAGTTTTGTGCTTAAAACTGTTTGAGTGAATCCAGCTCTGAATACCAGGTACAGGTTGTCCACTCTGGTCCTGAGAAAGACCACAGATTCTATCTTCCCTGCACTGCTTGACTTTCAGATGCTTTTGTTTTGACCATCTTCTACATCATCTTTGCAGCATACTGAGCCTTGCATTAGAAAAGAGGAACTCCTTGAGTGAAAAGAAAATATTTAAAATGGATTGCTATGACATTGACATAGTATTCTGTTCATGCACTAAAAATAAAACTTTGCTGATTTTCTCTGTCCTTGTTCTGAATTTTTTAGATAAAAATAATAAAACAATATTCAAATCACAGTCTGGTTCATCACTGCTACTGAATTAAGACAAATTTCTTTAGCTTTAATAAGATAGGAATTACATTATAAGAATTAAAGGTGACTGAGATGAATCAATTATCATCTTGGTCAGTCATTCTCAAACTGTGTTCCTGGAACTAGTGGTGGTCCACGTGATCCCTGAAGTGGTACTGCATATAAACCAGGTGCTGTAACGTCACCTCTGCTCAAAGTGCAACATGGTACAGTTAGCTTACCAAATTATTGTTATTAAAAGTAAGGATGGATAAGTGATTATCCAGCTTTTATTTTACTCAAAAGTAAAGCTGAAGATACAAACGGAAAGGAAACAGCGCCAAGACTATTTTTACAATTAGAGAAATTCATGTCTGCAGGAATAGTTTTCAGTTTCTTAGGGTGAATTGCAGAACTTATTTCTATCACGATAGTATGACACCAGCACAATATCTACCCTTACCAAAAAGTAATTTATTCAATAAGAATACAAATTTGTTGTGTACAGATATTTAGTTATGTTATTTACCTTTTTGGCAGTGGCTTCCTTCTTTTCAATAACATGTTATAAAATATATTATGACTATATTATGTGTGTCTACAAACAGAAGCATTTAAATAAAATCTAGTGATAAGAAGTGGTATGTGGATAAATTGGAGATCACACTGAAAGGATTCCACTTTTTGCAATATTTGTAGGAAATGCTGTGCCTTTAAAGCTGTGGTTAAGAAAGGGGGTTGACAGGTGAGGATATATATATATATATATATATATATATATATATATATATATATATATATATATATATATATATATCTGTCCTGATTATTCCATCACTTAACAATTGAATTCTTAAAGATTAATTCATTTTATTTTCCTTTTTTTCTTATTTAATTCTTGGTTGTAAGAATTTTTTAATCCAAGAAGCACATACCTTCCCTTAAATCTCTACAAAAACATAAAATCCTACAAATCCAAGGGTGAATTTGAAAACGAAGTGAAATACAAATGTCCAAAATTTAACTCAGGAGATTAGAGACACAATGTCATTAAGCATGTAAATTGCATCGTGATTACAATTTTTGTGAAAGTCGTTTGTTTGAATTAGTAAATTCCAAAACAGTAACTTATGTGGGGAAACCAAGACTTTTATTTTGAAATCTTTCAACCTCACCTCATTTCCCTCTAGTAGCCAAAGAAAGTGAATTGTCTGCAGTGGAAGGAGAATCATTTCCACCGTGAGGAGCGTCTCTACACACCACATTTCCACGACTAAAGTTGGACTGATGTAGAAGCAGCTTCATCCGGATGGTTTGTATTTCCTTCCACATCTATGGAGGGTTTAGTTGACACCAGCAGACAGAGAAAACTCCTTATCCTGTACCTATTTATCGGGAACATTGCAGGTCAGTACGGCACCGGCGAAACCGGCTTCAAAGATGTGATATTGTTGTACTAGTCTTTGTTGTCACATATAAAAGCATGTTACGTTTTGTTTGATGTCATGGTCACTTTGACAAATAAGAACACTTTTATTAAACGTTAGACAACGTCCCCTAAACGTTGTCATAACGACGCAGAGCGTCAAAAGACCAGCAAACGTCCATCAGACATTTATTAAGATTTGACAAAACATTTGCTGGACGTTCGCAGTTAACTTGTTTGTCATATTATGTATAATGTCAACCGAGTCAAAAATACTGATAAAAAACAATCTACCATAGATATATGTACATAAGACACAATAAAGGTTAGACAAAAGTAATTGGTACAGAGCATCAATATCAATCCTAAAGGATTTGGAGACTTAAAAATTAATTTCTAACGTCAGCAACACTGACCACACTAAAACCAGAAGTCTATGCTGCCCCTGGAAACCTTTCAGCTGAAAACCATAATTAAGTTAGTTATTAAATAAAGTTAGACTGCTTGGTGGCGAGTAATAATAATAAAGAAAATACAAATATAACTAAATGCACCTGAGTGTTCCCAAACAAACACACACTCACACAAAAATCCCTGGTGAATAAAGTAAAGAAAAGACCCCCCCCCCCTTCCACTGGTCTCTTCGATCTGGATAAAACAGCTTGGAACCCAGGGACAGCACAGGTCCTTTTATTTTACAAACAAGCCAGAGGGCTGGACAATAAAAACTCCCCTTAGACAAAAAAAAAAAAAAAAAAATGCTTTGATCAATAACAATCCAGAAAAGAAATTATAAACTAATACAACACTGAAATTGAAACTAAACTAAAACTGAAACAGTAGCAGGCTAACCTGCACACAAAAGAAATAGAATTAGACAGATGCCTTAAACAGCCAAATAATAACAATAAACTGCCTTTACCTTCTCCAAAGTGAAAGAGTTAACGAAGCTCTGTCCGTCCTCTCAGAGTAAGATTCCGGCAACAAAGTCGTGGAGGCATCAGAAATAATTCTAAACCCAGCGCACCCCTCATGTTAAACATAGGTCTGGATGAACCAGCCTGGGCTCTGATCCCCTCAACGATCTACCTGCTTTTAAATGTAAATGCCGATTATGTGTCTCCCTAATAAACCAGCTGCACTCCAGCATAGCGTATTCCTTATATGGGCAAAAGGAAGAGTGCACAGCACCATACTTCCAGGACAAGATGCCCCGGCTACATAGTCATAGTGTAGACAGATCATAGGAAAATACTGAATCCAATTTTATATGAGCTTAGATTTAAGTCTTGCAGGGAAATGGGGGCGGTAACATGTGTGGGTGACATCATGCTGCAAGGGATCTATAGTTTAAAATAACATTGCAGCTCATTTAAGAATATCGTGATATATATACCGTCGTCATGGGAAAATAAACTATTTCCAAGCACTGTTCAGGTAGAATCACTCAATCAGGTTCATCTTTATATTGTGCACAATACAGAGAGCTCAGAGGACAATCAATAATCAAGCCAGTCTAGATGTAAAGCTTGCCAAGCTCTCCCAGCCAGAGACAACACATTAATTTTTATGCAAGGATAAGGAATGAAAAACAAGGGGTGAGATGATCTGGTTCTCATGCAGCTGTGAAAAATAAACTTCCAACCTCGTACATGTAACCCAAATATTTTTTTTGGTGAGAGTTCACAAACCTTTCATGTGACATGACTAGCAGATGTGACCTTATTGTAATTTTTTCCATCACACCGTGTATCGTGATAGAGCACAAATATATCAGGATATTAGATTTTTCTCCTATCCCTCAACCCTACTTCAACTAACATTTTTCCACTTATGTTGTAGAATCATTTTAAAATAACCAGTCACATATACAGTAATAGACCACTGCAGTGGCAAGAATTTGGATGGAAGAATCTGGTAAGATTCTTTATTACACCGGCCCAGAAATGCCACTATTATGGGAATCCTCCAGTATGCTGGAGAAAATGCAGAAGTCAAAACGCAAACCATTATCACATCTTCTGGGACTGCCCAATTATAAAAGAATATTGGAAAGAGATTAATAAGGCCTTACAAGATATTTTTAAGCAGGACATTCCCTTGGAGTTCAAGTTTATGTATTTTGGAATAATTCCTCAAGAAACCACAAAAAGAAGCAAATATTTGAAGACTATATTATTAACAGCAAGTAAGAAAAACATTACAAAAAAATGGTTATCACACGATAAACCTACTTTAAATGATTGGATTGACATAACATTTAATACATATAAAATGGAAAAAATAACAGCTTCTCTCAATCACAAGACTGAACATTTTGATCACTGGTGGCAGATGTGGGTGAACTATGTACATCCTAAAAGACCTGATTTTATTTTTAAAGACCAGACCTGTTGGCCTGTTGAACGTCCTTCACAATCCGCCCTCCAACGACAGCCATATTTCGTAGTGAATTTATATTCTTGTGTTTCTTTTTTGTTTTGTTTGTTGATGTTTTTTCTTTTTTTTCCCTCAATTTCTCTGTTTACTCTTGTTTTCTTTGTAATCACTTTAAAATCATTCTCAGGGTAGTGCAGTTACAATTCTGATATTACTGTTATGAGGCAATGGTTTACTTATGTATCTTATTTCAAATGTTGAAGTTAATTTGGAGATGTAAATGCCTACTGTGATGTAGATGATACTTTCTTGGGAAACAATAAAGATATAATTAAAATAATAATAATAATAATAACCAGTCACAATAACAGCTTTGCTTTTATGTGTGTGTCTTTGTGTCATTTTTCTTCATTTTGGTTTTCTTCTAGCTGACTGTCCCATACCTCATGATGGAGATCTCATAATTCTTACAGAGGAATCCCTTATAAAACATGATTTCCCTCATGGTACTGTGATCACATATCAGTGCAAACGTGGAAATGACAAACTAAGTGGCACTGGAGAGATGACCTGCGTCAATGGGAATTGGACCGAGCCAGACATCACCTGCAGGAGTGAGTCCTGTCTAACTTGCAATTTACATCTGACAAAAACAGTTATCCATCATGCTTTACATTGTCATCTTGGCTGAAGATACCACACTGATGACTGTTGTTCCTTGTTATATTTTGTTGTTTCTTTTTTATCAAAGGGCAAGACTGTGGTCCCCCTGCAGCAAAACCACACATGATATTTCACCTCAGGCAAGGGACTCTGTATGGTGCAATGGCAACAATAACCTGTGAAGAAGGGTATGTATGATTCCAAATATATAAACTATATTATCTGCTTCAATGTCATTGTTTTATCTCAGAAAATCAAGTGTATGCCTTGACTTCAGCAACTCCATTAAGGGTTACTTTACACTTAATAGTTTGGTAGACTCAGTTCAAATGTGGTGTAGAAAAGATAGTCAGTTACAGTAATTGTTTTCAGCTCTCTAGTTTGGTTTTCCGTTATTAAGCTGTTTTATATGTAGTATTTTATTTCCACCACTAGGTGGCTCCTCGATCAAATTTGTTCATAAATCTGAGTACTGAGTCGTTTTGATATCAAGGCAGACTTCGTTTATTACCTTTTTCTACTGTGTGCGCCCCTTGAATGTATCACATAGGAAATTAACTGAGTTGAAATGAAGCCTCAATGGAGATTCACACTGGAAGACTCTTCAGCCTCACCTGCATCATCCAGTCACCGTTTCACATTCATAAGTCACAAGCCTGTCAGCATCGAACAACGCCCCGTCACAGCCAATCACGATTACACTTCTTTGTATAAGGACCGTGATCCAAGGCAACACCCGCTTTCCAGCCATGCTCAACCCACCTCTGCCTCTTCTCCACCTCAAAGCTTCCGACTCCTTCAGGCTTCCATCCTTTCCATCCGACCTCCCGTACCAGAGTACAGTGATTTGAGATGAAGACATCTCAAAACAGCATTTCAAATGCTGATTTGAAATGCTTATTGCGATTCGCAGCACGTCTTTTGCCGGTGTCCGAGCTCCAAAGAACTTTCAGTGATTATGTCAATAAAACATAATCTCCGTTTTTCTCCATCTGAGTCGATCCAGGTAGAATTGAGTTAAGATTTATGAAGCTGTTTATAATTTTTTTCACACAACAGTTTTAGACATTTTTTCTTGCTTTATGAGTTCAGTTAATTTGTTTACGTTTGTAAGTGAACCTGAATTTAATATCAAGGATTTAAAACATGAACAAAATATTTCTTTTATCACATTTATTGAAGCATGCCCTTTAAGGGAGTGGTAATCAGAAAATAGGTGCAATAGGTTGAAAAACTATTATTGCTTTGCATTATTTTATCTTTTTTATGTGCAGCATTATATAAAAACATATTTCTGCATTTTACTTAGCAGTTTAATATTTTGTTTTACTAGTTTTTCCTTCACTTTATGACGTTGAGCAACATGTATTGCTAAGCTTATGTCTCACTCCATTAAACTGCTGCATGAGGGAATCAAATTGAAATCATTGAAATGTTTCAGGGATGCAAGATAGACACTAGAACCCCCTATAAGCCTGCCTGGATAAGCAGATATAGACGATGGATGTGAATATATGCTTTACTTTTAAACAAAACTTTCTCTTAGAAGATTATAGCCTGTGTTATTTTGGGAAGAAAGAAAACCTATAGCCTACTTAAAGAGGCACGGGGTTGTCTGGATTCTGTCTTCAAACAATGACTGTGTGAATAAACAGAAAATATGAAATTAGTTGCATAATTTTTTATATTATATCTTACTGACAAGCTAATATTTTTTTATGGTTCATCAGATTCTGTCATTTGTTATGACTTCTTTTGTATTTATGCAGTTACAGGATCATTGGATGGAGCACCAGAATTTGCGTAGGCACACGGTGGATTGGAAAGGGAAATTGTACCCGTAAGTGTTTGAATTCTCTTTTTTTCAACACAGTTGGCCAAAGCATTGTGTACCTGAAACAGAAATTCTCTTTTTCTCATTTTCTCAGGTATTATTTGTCGCAAACCGACCAAAGTGAAACATGGCGAACATTCATGGAAAAGCCACGATAAACCACAATATAAACAAAACATACATTTCTCGTGTCACAAAGGATACACCCTGTTTGGGAATAAAACCATTACGTGTACTGAAACTGGCAAATATGACTTTGAGCATCCACAATGCATCGGTAAGTTCTTGTGCTTAATTCCAGGCTTCACAGAAGATCTGTTGGCCAAGGCAATATACAGTTTGAAAATACATTTGAGAATAATGTAAGCCATCTTTAAACCTCTTGTAAAATTGCTCATTGTCCAGCCTATCATTTTGCCACTTTACTGTATAAAACTGACATGGAAACCTAACTAAATGACTGACAGTTAGTTTTCATTTATTTTATACGTTTTTGAACAAATTTCACTGGTCTTCTAACATGATCAAAAAAGCAAACGATAGCTTGAGTTAAAACACAAATTATCTTTATTTTTTTACTGTATATTTGAATGGGAACAAGTCTTAAGTATAAACAAATTATGAACAAAATGATTTATGGCCTTAGCTAGTTTACAATGCATGTTCCCAGATTGGCTATTAACAACGTGTGTGGTCAGTGGAGAAAATATGCAGCAGTCCCCACAAAAGTTTGGAGGACCACAACCAGGTGACATGACAGGGCTCGAGGCAAATGCGCACTAGAACAGATGCACACTTAGGCCTAGTTCAAATTGTCAACAATAAACCTAACTTTAGAGAGAATTGCAAGTCGAGGAGTGATCACATAGGGAAGAAAATAGCTGACAATGTGATCTGATGTAATTTATCGGTTATAAAAATTAATAATAGGAAGTATGAAAATGTACAATTACTACAGGTGGACTTTGTGGCAGGTTTATGAAGTCCTACACTGATGTCTGTTCTTTGCGATAATTGATGTTCTCAGCCAGGGCCCCTGCACCAAAGACTCTAATTTCTATGTCAATAAACTCTTCTAATGGTTTCCCTTTTCTCCGTCTGAGTCTCTCCAGATTGAAATAACATTGCAGTTCATTTAAGAATATTGTGATGTATACTGTGTATTGTGACATCGCAAAAATATATCAGGATATTAGACTTTCCTCGTATGCCCTAGCCCTATTTCAACTAACATATTTTTCAACTTATGTTGGAGAGTCATTTTAAAATAACCAAAGTCACAATACAGCTTTGCTTTTATGTGTGTGTCTTTGTGTCATTTTTCTTCATTTTTGTTTTCTCCTAGTTGATTGTCCCAAACCTAGAAAAAGAGAAAACTTAGTTATTAGAAAGGAATACCTTAAAAAAAAAATATTCCCTGATGGTATTGAGATCAATTATAAGTGCAGACTTGGATATATTCGAGTAAATGGAACTGGAGCAATAACCTGCATCAATGGGAAGTGGACCGAGCCAGACATCACCTGCAGGAGTGAGTCCTGTCTAACTTGCAATTTACATCTGATAAAAACAGTTATACAACATGCTTTACATTGTCATTTTGGCTCAAGGTAATACCACACTAATGCCTATTGTTCTTTTTTATTTTTATTTTTGTTGTATTTTCATATCAAAGAGAAAGACTGTGGTCCCCTTAAACCACAGCCACACATGATATTTAACACCAGCAAGGGGACTCTGTTTGGGGCAACAGTTTATGTATCTTGTGAAGAAGGGTATGTATGATTCCAAATATTTAAATTAGATTATCTGCTTCAATATCATTGTTTTGTCTCAGAAACAATGAGACAAAACAATGATATTAAAGCAGATAATATCATTGCGATGGAATATTTCTAATTTTGAAATAGAGTTTGCAAATTTGTTCGTTCTGCCTGTGCTGACTCAACACAAACTGGCAACAGCATTGCTAAGCAGAAAACAGGAGATCAGGTACAAGTTCATTAAAATCACTACATATAGAAGAGAAGGCAACTCTGATGTGTTCATTTTTACCATAATACCGACTAACAAGGAATTGTGAAGTCTAAAAAGATGCATATTTCATGTATTTGGTTTGCACCCAAGGTGAACCGTACGGGAATTTGTTTGAAAACGGAGAGAAACCACCTCAGAAAATTGGTCTCAGTCTGGTTGTTTGGTTCACACCAGAATTCGCATGACTGTATTCACACCTCCATGAAAGGTCTGGATCAACTGGGGTTGGTTCCAGTTGGTCCAGTTGGTGATGGCAAAATCCATGGCCACACCCCTATGTTGTACTTACCTGCCTTGAGATCCCAGAAAAGAGATGATGGCGAGGGCTCAACAAGTATAAATGTTAATTGGAGGTTTTTGTTTAGATAACTTTCGTATTTAAGTGAACATTAGTTTTTAAAGTTTAATATTTTTGATTTTCATTTTTGGGTCTTTAGTTTAGCCAAATTTAGCTGTACTATTTGATTTTTTGTTATTTGTATTCGTTTATTTACCCCTAGTGTGTCAGCCAGTATATAAGCCCCTGTGTGTCATTTCTTTGTTAGATCAGTTATGTTTGTTTGTGCAGCGAGTTTCCTTACACTTTTTGCCTGAATTCAGTTTTGTTTCTTTGACCTCTTTCATGAGCTCAGTTTATCTTTTATCAATTTTGATTTTTGGGTTAAAACGACAACAAAAAATTTTTCTAAATGTATCCTGTGACTCCTCCTGTTTTAACTCAAACCATCACAAGGGGAAACAAACTTTGATCTGTTCAAACCAGACCAAATGTGTTAGGTATGAAAGCGCTCTAAATCATGAGGTACACTAACATGTTCATTTGCTGCATTACCAGTATTTATGTAATATGCAGCAATTCAATCTTTGTCAGGATCTCCATCTAGATATGTCCGCACATTTAAAAATAAAAACTTCAGAGCCAGTAATATTTGTACAAATATATGTCAAGATAAAATTGAACATTGACTGAGTTGAATTTGGTTATATAAGGTTTATGGAGCTGTTTATAATTTTTTCAGACTTAGGTTTTATAGAAATTTCTTGCGTTGAGTTCAATTCAGTGCTTTTTTTGTGTGTGTGAATATTCAGCAAAGAAAGTCTGAGTTAATCACCTGAGTTAAAAGTCAAATATTTAATATATTAATAAAAATGACTATTTTTTCACTGTGAGTAAAACATACCTTATGAGGGAGCATGAATGACCTTTTCCCAATGGTTGCTAAAGACAGGTGGAATAGGTTGAAGAACTATTATTTTGTCTCCAGTGCAATTTGCGGATATTCTATGCAGTTGTTATGTGATTTATTATTAGAAGAGTTTACAATAAAATGGTTTACAATCAATATTAATATTTCATATAAGTCGATTAATAATATTACCTACAATAAAAACATTGTTAAAAATGTATTTTTCATATTTGATTAATCGTTGTGACAGCTAGAGATAGGCACCTGCACCCATCCCGACCCAATGGGATAAGGGCGTAAGAAAAAAATGGATGGATGGATTAATGGTGGTATTATTTGATTTAAGAAAATTACAATCCACATATCAGTAATCTATTAGTAACTCTTTTCTAGGATTAATTGATAGTGCCACATCCACTACGAGGTGACTTTTTCACTCTGCTAACCTTCCATCAATCTGCTGCATGAAAAAAGCAGCTTAAGAGCATGCTTTGTTCCTTCCTCCCAGTCTTCATGTAAAGCTGATGCAAACATATTTTTAGTCTGTACAATGACCTAATGGCAGAAGATGCCTATCCTGACATTTTGTCTGCAATACACTGTTAAAATGCAGATATTTAACCAAGTTGTATTTTTTTGTGTTATTAATTAGCTCTTTTAGGTAATCCTTTATTCTTTTGTGAACTGCAGAAGAGCGTTTTTGTTTGTTTGTTTGATTTATGAGTAGTTAGACATAGCCTTTCTGTGCGTCAGTTATGTATTATGTAATGGCTGTTAAGCTAGTGACAGAAACTAGAAATCTGCCTTCAATCATTTTATTTTGCAGACATGTTGTTTTGCTTTATTGTTATTTTTTCCTCCACTTTATGACAGTGAGCAACATGTGTTATGAACCATTACAATGCTCCATGAGAAGCAAATTAATAGAACTCTCCTGATTCTTTCTCCCTATGTTCAAGGATGCAATATAGGCAGCATGGAGAGATGTGCAATTTTACTTTAAAGCAAAACAAGTTTCTCTTTCATAAAAAAAGATTATATAGCCATCGTTATTTTGAGAAGGAATATAGCCTACTACCTCCTTAAAGGTTGGGTTTTTGCATCCTGTCAGAAAACTATGACTGTGTGAAAGAGTAAATATAAAATGTAAAATTAATAGCATAATCTTTAATTATTAAATGTTATTCATCACCTGAACTCTTCTGATTGTCAAATGGATACTAACAGTCTTTATGAATTCTTTTGTTTTTATGCAGTTTCCGGCTCATTGGACCAAACTCCAAACAGTGCCTTAACACAGGATGGTTTGGAACTGCAAATTGTGAAGGTAAATAGGTAAATGATTGCAACATACAGTGGACGATTACCAAGAACTAAACCTATAAATAAATCAATGGTGGATGAATGTCAGTTGTAGATAAAGTGTGTTGTTCATGCCAAATTAAAATTAGCTTCATGTTGCATATTTAGAATATATCAAAATGCAGAAGACATGAACTCATGAGGATTGAAGCTTAATCCTTTGTCACAGAATAGACCACAGAAGGCAAAATTACAACAAAAAGTATTTCATTTACTCCTGCAACAAAACAATGTATAGAATACATAACAAGAATATTTTTGCATAGATTTGCATTTTTATTTTACTTTGTGACACATTCACTGGAGGACAATATATATTTATATAAAGTGCAATGAAAAATTATTTGTGCCCTTTAGAGATTTCCTTGCCACATCTATATATTGAGTTGGGTCGTGGGGGTAGCAGCCTCAGTAGGGAGTCCCAGATTTCCCTCTCTCCAGCAACCTGGGCCAGCTCCTCTGTTGGAATCCCAAGCATTTCCCAGGCCAGCCGACAGAGTCCCCCCAGCAGTTTCTGATTCTTCCTATGGTTCGCCACTGAGTAGGACGTGTCCGTAACACATCACGAGGCAGGCTTCCAGGAGGCATTCTAGCTAGAAAAACCCGAGCATCCTGAACTGGTCTTTTCAATGTTGGGAAGTAGTGGCTCTAGTTTGAGTCCCTCCTGGATGACCGAACTTGTCATCCTACCTCAAAGAGAAAGGCCAGATACCCTGCGGAGAAAACTCATTTTAGCCACTTGTGTCCATAATCTCATTCTTTCGGTCATGACCCAAAGCTTATGACAATCGATAAGGGTAGGATTGACTCATAAATCAAGTGCTTCGCCTTTTGACTCAGTTCTCTCTGCACAACGAGAGACCAGCCCCATGCCCACTTTTGTAATTCAAATTACATAATTTTCACATTAAACAGTACATATTTAATAGGTAGATTAAATTGCACTAAGCTACCTATTGATCTCCTTTTCAATTTTTCCTAATTTGTGAACAATATCCCAAGATACTTAGATGCCTCTACTTGGGGTAGGGCCCCTTCCATGACCTGGAGAAGGCACTCTACCCTTGGATTTGGAGGCACTGATCATTATCCTAGCTGCTTCATACTCAGCTGCGAACCACTCCAGCAAAAGCAGGAAGCCAATATGACCACATAATCTTCAGAGAGCAGAGACACAATCCTAAGGTCACCAAAACAAATTCCCTAAACATCTTGGCTGCATCTACAAATTCTGTTTATAAATTTAATGAACAGAATTGGTGACAATGTGCAACCTCAGCATAGTCCAAATCTCATAGGAATTGAGCCTTGCCTTTGATCATCATACAGAGAAAGCTCTGACACCGGTCAGCTTGGGGACCTTCGCACACCGTGCGAAGGACCTGGTACGCCATGCTCTCAGTGTACGTTTCCCAGGGAGGGGCAAGGTTAAATGTCCTCTCCAAATCGAACTCCAGCACACATTCCAGCACACTGCTGAAGGTGTGAAGATGGTCCAGTGTTATACAACCAGGACAAAAACAGTACTGCTTGTTCTGAATCTGATGTCCACCTATTCAACGGACCCTCTTCTACAGAACCTCTGAAAACCCCTTGTGACTTCAGGGTGAAACTCACTCTGCATTCTCCCTTTGACGGAACTGGAGAGCTGTAAATATGTATACAAATTAAGAGACTACTTAGAATTATAATTTTGTCTGATTTTACTTTTTATAGGTTTATGTTTGAGTAAAATGAATAGTAGATGAGGGTCTACTGAATAATGCAAGTCTGGTGGATGTAGTACACTCGTCACTGAATGTCAATCAGGATATAAACTGGATATGGATTTCCTTTTCTTAGTCTTTATTAAGCAGACAGAGCAATGGTACAGCCATTTAGAAGATGAAGATGGGGATGTGTGGTAATAAGTCAGTAACGCACATCAGCAACAGAAACTGTGGGCACCAACTGCACGCTGTAGAGAAGCCTCTACTCGCTGAACGTTACTCTGCATTTTGCAGTTGCTGAAATGGTGACAAAACTCACCACTAGGGGGCACAGTTTCTTCTTTCAGACTCAAAACTAACAGCGTCCAGCAGTTTGGTATGTTATTTATTAATGTCCAATGGCAGTCTGAGACTTTACAGCCTGGACATTGAACTTTGATTCTATGAACTACTGAAAACATGTCTCCAAAATTCCAAGCAAAAATGTATTTATTTGTGAAAAATGAGAAATGCTCAAAAATTTTGGGGAAACATGTATTTTATCCAAATTAGGAAATAAATAAGAATTATGCTACCTTTGTCATTTAAAGTCTACAAAATATCATCTGATAAAACTATTAATACAACCAGTGCATCAGCATCCACCTTATTAAAAGTATCAAAACTTTACTTTTAAACTTTTTTTTCTTTTTTTTTTTTTTCGTATCACAATCAAGTGAATTTTCTATGTACCTCAGCAGTAAATAAATTATAGATTTCTCAGACAATGCAGAAGTTGAAAACTTCTACATTGATCACCGGTCTGGAGACGACCTTGGTGAGTCACTGCATTATGAAAGAATCGCACAAGTAATGTGGCATGTTTGGAGAATTATAAATGGATGTGTCTTGACCTAAGCAGGAGTAACTTTTCACTAGTTTTCCGAAGAATTGTGTATATTGAACTATGTTGATGTTTTCCTTATAAATACTTTATTGGATCTTTGCTGTAATTTTGTAAATCCATTTACTACACTGTTTTGTACTTGCACACCAAAGTATTTTGAAATCTAAAGATAAGAGCAACATCTCTAGTTTTGCTCTTATCAAAAGAGCAAATGTCTTGGGTTGGGTTTTAACTTTATTTTATCATTGCAGAATATTCACTTCTTTTAACCCCAGTGGTGATATTTGCAGCAGGTAACATGAATGAAATGCTCTTTGAAATGAATATTATCATTTTCTGTGGCTGAAATGCAAAATTATCAAAAAATCTATTCTTTCTTTTATTTCCTTCACAGTTGGCTGTTCAGTTGGATTTATTTTCAACATTTTATGTATTTGGAGGCGATGGTGAGATATTGTATTTTAAACTTACAAACAACTGGATATATTTATATACAGCTCTGAAAAAAATTAAGAAACCAATGCACTGAACCCCACCGAAAACCTCATTATTCCACCAAATATTGATTTCTGAAATTTTCTTGAGTTAAAACATAAGTATTCTTGTTTCTAAATGTATATGTACTTGATTTCTTTGCATTATTTGAGGTCTGAAAGCGCTGCATTTTATTTTCTTACTTTGCCCATATCTAATTTTTTGATTGCATTTTAGTGTTAAATTAACTGAAAAAAACAATGTACAAGCATTCATCTTCAAGGGTTTTATTGTGACCAATGTAAAAACACTTAGGAAGGTAACCCTGTTTAAAATTTAGCTGTTAATGTCTGTGTAACTGGGTGAAAATAAAAAGTACAGCCAAAGAGGAAAATGTACATTAACCATTAACTACTGTGTAATAATGTTTGTGATTCTTTGCTTGAAACTAAATACAAGCCATTTAAAGATTTCTCATTTTTGTTACACAAATGTTTTATTTCATCAAACCAATTATAATAAAAACCTGAGAAAATGTAAAAGAAAAACATTTAAGTTAGGATTTTATTGGAATTTGTAAAGAAAGAATTTAGTACATCTGAATTCACAAGTGCCAACAGGCTTTTTACATTGTTTTGGAGAAAATTTGACACTCTTTTTAGAATTACCAGTATGTTACGGGTTTTTACAGCAATAACAACCTGTTTAAGCTCATCCTGCAGCATGTCTCTTGGGCTTAAATTCAAACTCCCTCATAGAAGTCATTTTTGTCCAGACTCTTTACTATTGTTGAGTCCCGAAATCTAACCTTCAGAGGCAGGTGCATTACAGATGCTTTTGATTAGTCGTTACAATGTCATACAATGTGCTTTGGAGTAGGTTTAGTTTGTTGGCCACGTCTGTGACATGCCAAGTTTTGCGCGGCTGATTATAATGACTACCTGCGTACTTCACTGGAGTCATAAAGTCTTACAAATAGCCTCGTAAGCTTTTAGCCAGGCTGAAAGATGATCAGGATTTTTTTTCTTGTCACCTATTCTTGATGTGAAGATACAAGACACAAAGTTTAGACTGGACAATGATCACTGCTTCTTTCAAGGCGGCTAAGTGTTTGCTAATCTACAACTGGGTAAAAGGCAGCCTTAATTTTGTCTAAATTTATTGGTATTTTTTATTCAAAAATATTTTCATTGTAATGACTAACCTTTAATTCCATGGAATGCTAGTTACAAATGCATTAATTAGTTAACTTTTTCTTAAAAAACATGAACTGTCCAATAATTCTTTTACAAATTTCTTAATTGATGACATTATAGCTCATATGACACCAGAGAAGAGCGGACGACAGAGCCATTACAGTTCCACACTCTTTAAGTATCCTTCTTCAGTCAGGTATCCATTTCATGTATTTTTTTTTTTTACCTCAGACTATCAGAATACCAAACAATCCTGTTTAAACTGTTTTAACTTGTTCATTTCTCTTCTTGTAATTTTCTGTGTGAAACATAAAGTATAAATATCATTTTCATATTGAAGCAAGAAGAAATAGCTCTTGATCCGATTGTCATTTTTTTCCCACCACAATCAAAATGCAACTCTGATAAACAGTTAGTCCTTGCTTTCTTATCTCTGTTTCTTTCTCAGTTGGAGCTGGACCCAGCTGTTGGGACATCTACTACAGATGAAGGACTGCCAAACTCTGAGCGCCTTACCAAGCCTTGGATAAAACAAGCAGGCTCCCTTTTATCAACTTATATTTTTTTCACTTTCAAAAGAAGAAAACTAAACGTCATGAAGGGTATTGTATTGTTTCAAAGTTTAATTTTTGGATGCACGTTTTCTTAACAGTTTCATTGGCTGTGGTGGCCTTTAGTTGACACCAGTTAAACAGGAAATTCAGTAATGAGAGAAGAGGAAGATATGCGGCACAGGCAAAGAGAACGTTTTTATAATTATTTTGACCTAATTACTAAAAGATTGAAAATACTTTGTTTCACTTAATTTCTTTTATTTGTACTAAATATGTTGTAAACACTTTTTCTACTTATGTTCTAAATTATTTCAGTCATTGAAAAAAGTGTAGCTTAAATGTCTTCATAAATATTACCCCTGTGAGTTTCCAGGTTTTTCTGTTATGTCATGTTTTATCAGGACTGACATAAAATCCAAGTTGTTCAGGAATGATACAATGGGTTTAATACAGTTTACAGTCTGCATTGGAGGATAGTGAAGATTCTTTCTTTTCATGATTGTTTACTGTGGGTTTTTGTCTGCTATGCAGAATATTAACAAACCATTTTATTGAGAAAGATTTCAAATCATCTTTAAAATGAAATATTTTCTGATGAAAAACAATAGAAAAAGAAATTATTTATATATATTTATATATTTATATATATTTGACAATGAAATAACGTGTGTACAATGTATCTATTTATGCATATGTGAAGATAAAGATGTGCATCACACAATAAATCCCTTTTATAAGGTGACATTGCTGGACAAAACATAAAAGTCTTTGTTGACTTATATATTCCATGTTATAAATTGTCAGTTGTTTTTTTTTCTTTGTAATATAATAACTACCAGAACAGACCGGGATCAATTTATATTCTGTTAATGGTGTAGACCAAAAATGTTGAAGCTCCCATTGCAAAAATACTTAATGACACCCAGCCAGGTCCGACCTAAGGAATAAGCAAACTAAGCAGCTGCTTAGGGCCCCAGGGCAACAAAGGGGCCCCCTTAGTGGAGTTTATTATTATGATTAATTTTTTTTAGTAATAATATCTTTGTCATTATAGTATCAAAAACACACAATGTCAGTATGAACTGATTTGTTCTTACAATAATATGTATTTGATAATGGATGTTGACATCTTTATTTTATGGAAAAAAAAGAGAAAAAAACTCTTAAATGTTCTTAAATCTATTGGTCCGGCACTTGGGAAGCAGCAGTCTGTCACTGAACAGGCTCCTCTGGCTGCTGATGACGGCGTGCAGAGGGTGGCTGCTATCGTCCATGATGTCCAGCAGTTTGTTCAGTGTCCTCGCCTCTGCCACCGTCACCAGAGTCCAGCTTCATGCCGACCACAGAGACGGCACGCCTGATCAGTTTGTCCAGTCTGGACGTGTCCTTCTTGGATATGCTGCCTACCCAGCACACCACGGTGTAGAAGAGGACACTGGCAATCACAGTCTGGTAGAACATCCACAGCAGTTTGCTGCAGATGTTAAAGAACATCTGCAGCAAACTGCAAATAACGACCTGTATTTGTTGTATTGTAACAAATATGTGATAAGTTCACATTAATGAAAGCTAACTGGAGGGTAAACTTGAATTTCATCAAGTTGTTTTCAGTTTAAATGTCTGCTTATGCTTTGAGTTTTGTGCTGAAAACTGTTTGAGTGAATCCATCTCTGAATACCAGGTACAGGTTGTCCACTCTGGTCCTGAGAAAGACCACAGATTCTATCTTCCCTGCACTGCTTGACTTTCAGATGCTTTTGTTTTGACCATCTTCTACATCATCTTTGCAGCATACTGAGCCTTGCATTAGAAAAGAGGAACTCCTTGAGTGAAAAGAAAATATTTAAAATGGATTGCTATGACATTGACATAGTATTCTGTTCATGCACTAAAAATAAAACGTTGCTGATTTTCTCTGTCCTTGTTCTGAATTTTTAGATAAAAATAATAAAACAATATTCAAATCACAGTCTGGTTCATCACTGCTACTGAATTAAGACAAATTTCTTTAGCTTTAACAAGTTAAGAATTACATTATAAGAATTAAAGGTGACTGAGATGAATCAATTATCATCTTGGTCAGTCATTCTCAAACTGTGTTCCTGGAACTAGTGGTGGTCCACGTGATCCCTGTAGTGGTCCTGCATGTAAACCAGGTGCTGTAACGTCACCTCTGCTCAAAGTGCAACATGGTACAGTTAGCTTACCAAATTATTGTTATTGAAAGTAAGGATGGATAAGTGATTATCCAGCTTTTATTTTACTCAAAAGTAAAGCTGAAGATACAAACGGAAAGGAAACAGCGCCAAGACTATTTTTACAATTAGAGAAATTCATGTCTGCAGGAATAGTTTTCAGTTTCTTAGGGTGAATTGCAGAACTTATTTCTGTAACGATAGTATGACATCAGCACAATATCCACCCTTACCAAAAAGATACAAATACTAATTTCTTGTGTAAAAATATTTTGTAATGTTATTTACCTTTTTGGCAGTGGCTTCCTTCTTTTCAATAACATGTTATAAAACTGTTTTACTAAATTCCAATAACATAACTCACTTTATTCAAAGTTCATCAGTTACTCTCCAAATGCATAATTTGAAGGGAGATTTGTCAAAGATCAGTTTAAAAAATCATCAGCTGCATCCATAGCAGAGAGTTACTTGCACTAATTGTACTGGTTAAAATAATGACATAGGGGTTTATTATTTAGAAGTATTCCCTCATATTATGACTATATTATGTGTGTCTACAAACAGAAGCATTTAAATAAAATCTAGTGATAAGAAGTGGCATGTGGATAAATTGGAGGCCACATTAAAAGGATTCCACTTTTTGCAATATTTGTAGGAAATGCTGTGCCTTTAAAGCTGTGTTTAAGAAAGGGATTGACTGGTGAGGATATATATAAATATATATATGTCTGTTGTGATTATGCTATCACTTAACATTAGAATTCTCAAAGATTAATTAATTTTATTTTCCTTGTTTTCTTATTTAATTCTTGATCGTAAGAATTTTTGAATCCAAGAAGCACATACCTCCCCTTAAATCTCTATAAAAAACATAAAATCCTACAAATCCAAGGGTGAATTTGAAAACGAAGTGAAATACAAATGTCGAAAATTTAACTCAGGAGATTAGAGACACAATGTCATTAAGCATGTAAATTGCTTCGTGATTAGGATTCTTGTTAAAGTCGTTTGTTTGAATTAGTGAATTCCAAAACAGTAACTTATGTGGGAAAACCAAGACTTTTATTTTGAAATCTTACAACCTCACCTCATTTGCCTCTAGTAGCCAAAGAAAGTGAATTGTCTTCAGTGGAAGGAGAATCATTTCCACCGTGAGGAGCGTCTCTACACACCACATTTCCACGACTAAAGTTGGACTGATGTAGAAGCAGCTTCATCCGGATGGTTTGTATTTCCTTCCACATCTATGGAGGGTTTAGTTGACACCAGCAGACAGAGAAAACTCCTTATCCTGTACCTATTTATCGGGAACATTGCAGGTCAGTACGGCACCGGCGAAACCGGCTTCAAAGATGTGATATTGTTGTACTAGTCTTTGTTGTCACATATAAAAACATATTACATTTTGTTTGATGTCATGGTCACTTTGACAAATAAGAACACTTTTATTTAAAAATAACCTTAACTATAATAACTTTCCCTCTAGCGTTTAAACGTTCAGACAACGTCCCCTAAACGTTGTCATAACGACGCACAGCGTCAAAAGACCAGCAAACGTCCATCAGACATTTATTAAGATTTGACAAAACATTTGCTGGACGTTCGCAGTTAACTTGTTCGTCATATGATCTATAATGTCAACCGAGTCAAAAGTACTGATAAAAAACAATCTACTATAGATGTATGTACATAAGACACAATAAAGGTCAGACAAAAGTAATTGGTACAGAACATCAATATCAATCCTAAAGGATTTGGAGACTTAAAAATGAATTACTAACGTCAGCATTTAAAAACATGCAATTAATATGGGACATATGGGTGGATTTAACATCAGCATTTCACTGCCCCCTGACTAGTTCTGTAATCTAAGCCGTTTACAGAACCTGGAGTTCAGTGCTACCATCTGCTGTTAGTTACAATGCAAAATAGTGAATCCATTTTTATATGAGCTTACATTTAAGTCTAGCAAGGAAATGGGGGCGGTAAATGTGTGGGTGACATTATGCTGCAAGGGATTTATAAAATGAAGCCCACGTGCAAATTCAAACTGGAAAACTCTTCTAACCCCAACTGGTGCAGCATGCTCATCACGGTTGATTAATCAACGCTGGTCCAAGATGCGTCACGTCCAGTCACCGTCCATGTTCCAGCTGATAAGGCCATCATCCATGGCATCCGGCCACATCCTTCTCGCCTCCACCACCACTTATTGGGTCTCGGGGGATAACGTTCCTCTCAGCATACGGAATGCTCATCTGAGGCCTGAGGACATCAATTAATGCAAAGTTTACGATAATTGATGTCCTCAGCCAGGGCCCCTGCACCAAAGACTCTAATTTGTATGTCAATAAACTCTTCTAACGGTTTCCCTTTTCTTCGTCTGAGTCTCTCCAGATTGAAATAACATTGCAGTTCATTTAAGAATATTGTGATGTATACTGTGTATCGTGACATCGCAAAAATATATCAGGATATCAGACTTTCCTCGTATGCCCTAGCCCTACTTCGACTAACATATTTTTCAACTTATGTTGGAGAGTCATTTTAAAATAACCAAAGTCACAATAACAGCTTTGCTTTTATGTGTGTGTCTTTGTGTCATTTTTCTTCATTTTTGTTTTCTCCTAGCTGATTGTCAAGAACCTACAAATAGAGAATCCATAGTTCTCACAACGACATCTATTCAAATAAAAGAATTCCCTGATGGTACTGTGATCAATTATAAGTGCAGACTTGGATATATTCGAGTAAATGGCACTGGGGAGATGACCTGCGTCGATGGGAAGTGGACCGAGCCAGACATCACCTGCAGGCGTGAGTCCTGTCTAACTTGCAATTTACATCTGACAAAAACAGTTATCCAACATGCTTTACATTGTCTTCTTGGATTAAGATAATACCACACTGATGCCTGTTGTTCTTTTGTATTTTTATTTTTGTTGTATTTTTATATTAAAGCCTCGGACTGTGGTGGTGTTATACCACAGCCACACATGATATTTGACACCAGCCAGGGGACTCTACTTGGTGCATCGGTTTATATGTCTTGTGAAGAAGGGTATGTATGATTCCAAATATTTAAATTAGATTATCTGCTTCAATGTCATTGTTTTGTCTCAGAAAATCAAGTGTATGCCTTGACTTGCAAGAACTCGAAACAATCTTTTCACGCCTGTCAGTCCGCTAGGCTCAGTTCAACTGGGGACCAGAATTGCAATATTTGTTCCATTTTAGCTGGTGTGGCTCGCTTTCACACTGTACTTTTTTAAACAATTCAAAGTAATTAAAACACCTGTTCACCCCATTGCCTGTGATGGCTTTGCAGATCTACTGAACAAATAACATGAAAAGCTGAGAAGACATTAGTGCACTTTTCTTCTTCACAAAATGTAAACAAAATCCACTTGTAAGATTTCTCTTTTGTTTTTAGAAATAGACCATGAGCCATTTCTTCCTTTTGTTTTGGTTATATTTGCCAATTGTGCCCTGCGCCATGGTTCACTTTTTGTTGCATTTTGAGGCAGCTCAGAGTTTGCATTCTTGGTGTGTCCGGATGTGCATTCACACTCCCCCTATTTAAATAACTGCTATATAATTTTGAACATCAACAGCAGTTCATTTGACACAGGAATAGCGATGGAATATTTCTAATTTTGAAACAAAGTTTGCAAATGTGTTTGTTCCGCCTGTGCTGACCCAACACAACCTGGCAACAGCATTGCTAAGCAGAAAACAGGAGGTCACGTACAAGTTCATTAAAATCACTACATATAGAAGAGAAGGCAACTCTGATGTGTTCATTTTTACCATAATACCGACCAACAAGGAATTGTGAAGTCTAAAAAGATAAATATTTCACCCAAGGCGAAAGCGGAGAGAGACAACCTAAAAAAATTGTTCCAGATTTCACTTTAATCAAACTGAGACCTAGATTTTGAGGCCAATTTACTGCAAGTCAAGAGATCACCTCAGAAAATTGGTCTCAGTCTGGTTGTTTGGTTCACACCAAGATTCACATGACTGTAGTCATACCTCCATAAAAGGTCTGGACCAAGAGGGGAAACAAACTTTGATCTGTTTAAACCAGACCAAATGTGTTAGGTATGAATGTGTATTAATGTGCCCGAAATCATGAGGGACACTAACATGTTCATTGCTGCATTACCAGTATTTATGTAACATGCAGCAATTACATTTTTGTCAGGATCTGCATCTAGATATGTCCGCACATTTAAAAATAAAAACATTAGAGCCAGTAAAATTTGTACATCCATCCATCCCCCTTCTCCCTAACAGGGAGCTGCGTTCCGGGCGAGAGGCGGGGTACACCCTGGAAAGGTCGCCAGTCTTTCGCAGGGCAACACAAAGACAAACAACCATACACACACACACACAGCTAAGGAGAATTTGGAAAGACCAATCAGCCTGACAGTCATGTTTTTGGACTGTGGGAGGAAGCCAGAGAACCCACACATGCACAGGGAGAACATGCAAACTCCGTGCAGAAAGACCCCGGGCTGGTAATCGAACCCAGGACCTTCTTGCTGCAAGGCAACAGCGCTACCCACTGCGCCACTGTGCAGCCCTAAAATTTCTACAAATATATGTCAAAATAAGATGTAACATTAAGTTTTATAGAAATTTATTGCGTTATGATTTCAATTCAGTGCTTTTTTTTGTGTGTGTGTGAATATTCAGAAAAGAAAATCTGAGCTAATCACCTGATTTAAAATTTAAATATTTAATATATTAATAAAAATGACAACTTTTTTCACCGTGAGTAAAACATGAGGGAGTATGAATGACCTTTTCCCAATGGTTGCTAAAGACAGGTGGAATAGGTTGAAGAACTATTATTTTATCTCCAGTGCAATTTGCGGGTATTTTATGCAGTTGTTATGTGATTTATTAGTAGAACAGTTTGCATTAAAAAGGTTTACAGTCAGTGTTAATATTTCAAATAAGTCTGTTAATATTACCTATAATAAAAACTTTGGGGGCGTGCTGTGGTGGCGCAGGGGTTAGCACGCCCCACGTCTGGATGCCTTAGTCCTCGACGCAGACGTCGTGGGTTCGACTCCCCGGCCTGGCGACCTTTGCCGCATGTCTTCCATTCTCCTCGCCCTCCTTCCTGTCAATCTACTGTCTAAAATGTGAGCCACTAGCGCCACAAAAAACTCTTCGGAGAAAAAAAAAAAAAACAACGTATTTTTCATATTTGATTAATCGTTGTGACAGCTGGAGATAGGCACCAGCACCCATCCCGACCCAATGGGATAAGGGTGTAAGAAAAAAAATGGATGGACAAATCATTTTCTTATTTAATTTTAGAAAATTGCAATCCACATATTAGTAATCTATTAGTAACTCTTTTCTTGGATTAATTGATAGTGCCACATCCACTACGAGGGGGCTTTTTCACTCTCCTAACCTTCCATCTATCTGCTGCTTGAGAGAAGCAACTTAAGAGCATACTTTGTTCCTTCCTCCCAGTCTTTATGTAAAGCTGATGCAAACATATTTTTAGTCTGTACAATGACCTAATGGCAGAAGACAGAAGCCTATGCTGACATTTTGTCTCCAGTACTCTGTTAAAATGCAGATATTTAACCAAATTGTATTATTTTGTGTTATTAATTCGCTCTTATAGATAATCTTTTATTCTTTTGTTAACTGCAGAAGACGTTTTTTTTTTTGTTTGTTTGTTTTATGAGTTGTTAGACATAATTTTTCTGTGAGTCAGTTATGTATTTTGTAATATTAATCTGATGGCAGAATCTATAACCTGCCTTTAGTCATTTTATTTTGCAGAAATATAAAAATGTATTCTTTATTTGCCAGTTTACTATTACTTTGCATATGTAATTAGCTTTTTTCCTCCACTTTGACATTAAGCAACATGTGTTATGCTTATGTCTCACTTCATTACAATGCTGCATGAGAGAAGCAAATTAACAGAACTCTCCTGATTCTTTCTCCCTATGTTCAAGGCTGCAACATGGGCAGCACGGAGAGATGTGCATCCATGTTGTGCAATTTTACGTTAAAGAAAACCAAAAGTTTATCTTTCATAAAAAAGATTATATAGCCATCGCTATTTTGAGAAGAGAAGGTTTTTTGCATCCCATCAGCAAACTATGACTCTGTCTGAAGAAGTAAATTGAAAATGTAAAATTAGCAGCATCATCTTTAATTATTAAATGTTATTCATCAGCTGAATTCTTCTGATGGTCGAACAAATTTGATTAGTTTTTATGACTTTTTTGACTTTATGCAGTTACGTGCTCTATGGATCGAGCATAAAACATTGCACCCACGATGGATGGTATGGAATTGGAACGTGTGTAAGTAAGTATTGTTCAGTATAAATTATTCTCTCTTGTTTTTCAGCTGAAGTATTTTGTGCCTGGAACAGTAACTTTCTTTTTCTTTTGCCAATTTTTCCAGATGTTACTTGTTACATACCGAGTATAGGAAATGGCACACATTCTTGGACTAGTGACCGTGAACCAGAATATCGACATAGTATAAGTTTCACTTGTAACCCAGGATACACCTTGCGTGGGGCTAAAACCGTTACGTGTAATAAAAGGGGCAGATATGATCCTGAACCACCAAGATGCATTGGTAAGTTCTTGTGCTTTATTTCAGGATCTATAGAAAATATGTTAGCTAAAACAACATACAAGCAGTTTACAAATACACTTGTGAATAAAGTAAACCGTGTTTCCACTTTTTGTAAAATTGCTCATTGTCCAGCCTGTCATTTCACCACTGTATAAAACTGACAATGATACATCCTGAGATGGAAACCTAACCACATCATGGCTAACAGTAACTTTTTAGCTCTGTTCAGTTATTCTCTTTTTTTTTTCTCAACTAAAGTATTTTGTACATTAAACAGGAATTTTCTTTTTCTTTTTCCAATTATTCCAGCTGTTACTTGTCTCACACCGGATAAAGTGGAAAATGGCAAACATTCTTGGAATAGTGATCATGAGCCAGAATATCGACAAACTATACGTTTCACATGTAACACAGGATACAGATTGCGTGGGAATGAAATCATAAGGTGTACTGAAACTGCTCAATATGATTCTGAGCCACCACGATGCGTCAGTAAGTTCTTGTTCTTTTATTCAAGCTTCACAGAAAATCAGTTAGCTGAGACAAGATACAAAAAGCTTGCAAGTAACACAAATCGTCTTTCCACTACTTGTAAATTAGCTGATTGTCCAGCCTATTATTTCACCACTGTATAACACTGACAATGATCAATCCTGAAATGGAAACCCTCTGGTGCATAGCGGCCACTACAGTGGACAGCTGTTTAGAAGGCATTATTTCCTAAATGCAGTTGTTTCTATGGTGGAATTGCATATCAGTCCGTAGAATACTCTCTACTGCCCCCCTCCACTGAGGTCAATTCAGTGGCAAGTTGTTGTAACTACAAGTTAATGTCATCGGAGTCCAAGTTGGCCGGCAGACAGACACACGCGATGACCACTCCAGGAACATCCTCTCAAAACTTCTATTCTCAGAGAATCCTAGAGGTAAAAAAAAATATGCTGACATGCAGGAGTATCTAGGTAACAATATTATAAACTTAGTTTGGAAAATTTTGTTTCATGTAAGTAGAAAAATGCAGCTAATCATGTGTCCATCACAGTGGACAACATACATTGCTGACTATAATTTTCACATAAGTCATGTAGTTGATTTATCTTTCATTATATATGGTTTGCTTGCAATTAAATTTATTTTGAGTATATCTATAAGTTAGCTTTAAAAATATATATTTTTTATGCAGATCAGTTGTAGTTTGTGTTAGTAAATAATAATTTTCTCAAACTTTTAGAGCACAAAGAATAAGGATCACTATAGAATAGTCGAGGAAATTCCCTCGGATTCCTCTAATGACGAGAATAGTGACAGCAGTAATGAGGAGTGGCTGCCAGGGAACACTACAAATATTGGAGATACAGATGATGAAGGAGATGCAGATAGTCAGGAGGCTGAAAGTAGAGATGATGAGGGCCAGGATGATGAAGGACAGGATGCAGAGGGAGGTCAGCAAGATGAGGGAGCTGGTACATGCTCAGAGAAAAGTTCACAAGGGCAATGCCTGCACTCAACCCTGCAAATATGTCTGGAAAGTCCAAGACAATAACTTTGATACAGACTTGGCACCTTTTCTAGGAGAAAGAAGAGTAAATGTTGATGGAAGAGATCCAATTGATTTCTTTACGCATTTGTTTCCCTTAGATCTCATTGATCAGATAGTGAAGACCAAATACATCTGGATGTAGTGCCCTGTGGCACTGTGTCCTGGATGCTTTGCCAATTTGCAGTGAAATTGTAAAAGAGGAGAAGTTAGAATCTTTTGTTGCAATATTTTCAATGATGTACCGAAAACCCCCGCCCCAAAAATATATCCTGTGGTTGATGGTTGTTTTTATAATAGAGTTAAAAATCCCAACCACAATTCAAAGTGTACACAATACAAGCATAATCCAAGTAGTGATTGTTATTGTGCTTATATTGTACTTTTTGACTAACTAACTAAAGGAAAATATATTTATATTAAATTCAATGAAAATTATTTCATCTTTTGATAATAAGCATTAAATATATTTTTGAAACTCGCTGACAACTTGACTATAAATATCTAAAAAAGCAACATATTCTGACGTGATCAAAGTAATTTTAAGAACGGATGACAACACAGAGACAAAAAAATGTGGCTGAGGAAAAAGTCGATGAAATGTTTTCTTCACCAGCCACTGTGAGCAATGGAGAACATGCTAAATTTCCTTCCCTGATTCCCAGGATGTCCAGTTAGGTTCACACACACACACACACACACACACACACACACACACACACACACACACACACACACACACACACACACACACACACACACACACACACACACACACTCACAAACCAAACCACACCCCCATGGACATGGTCAACACATGCACTTTAGCTTTGTTTGCAATCCTGAACTTGTGGATTCTATAGCACCTTAATCTCAGCTCTTATATATTTTTCAGCCATAATTTATTTATTGTGTAGTATAAGGTTTTAGCTCTGTTGCACTGGTAGCCAAGTAACGACATTTCGTTGTCAAGATTCACCTTGTGTTCTCTTTGTACAATGACAATAAAGGAAATCTAAGTCTAAGTCTCTAGCTGGTGAGTCACTGACTCAATCAGATTTATATTTACAAAACACAATTTTCACTGGTGACTCCCTTCTAAAAAGCATTTTACCAATTATTTGAGTGCATAATTGGATATGATCAAATAAGTGGCACTGGAATCATTAGATGTATCATCTCCTTCGAGATGAGAACTGTTACTGAAATTATGTTTGTAAAATATCCACAGTTGAATTACGAGAGGAAACGAATTTCCTCTCGCCCTTTCTCCTTAGCCAGACCTGAACACGATTCAGAGTCCTCAGGTGAACCATCACAGATAGCACTTTACTCTGTCTTGTTCAAACAGATTAAGTCATCTTTACAAAATTAGATATCATCTGCAAGAGTGAGTGTTGTTTAACTTGCATTTTACATCTAACAAACAGTCATCCATCATGCCTTTCATGGTCATCTTAGCTCTATGTAATCCTGCAATAATGTTTACTCTTTTTTTGTTTGTTTGTTTTGTTTTGTTGTTTCTTCATATCAAAGAGAAAGATTGTGGTCTCCCAGCAGCAAAACCACACATGGTATTTGATACCAGCCAGGGTACTCTATTTGGTGCAGTGGTTTCAGTAACCTGTGAAGAAGGGTACGTATGATTCCAAGTATTTAAATTCCATTATTATCTGCTTAAATGTCATTGTGTTATCTCAGAAAATTAAGTGTATGCGTTGACTTGCAGTAACTCCACTAAGGGTGTTTTCACACCTGATAGTTCAGTAGACTCAGTTCAATTGGGGACTGAAGACTGAAATTACAACATGTGTTACATTTTAGCTGGCATGGTTCACTTTCACACTGCACGGTGTTAAACAATCCAAAGTAACTTAAAAATCCTGCTGACCTACTCACCTTTGGTGTTGTGGCAGTTGCATCAAGATATACTGAAGAAAATAACATGAAAAGCTTAAAAGAAGGCACGAGTGTGACTTTCTTCTTCACACAACATAAACAACCATGCACACACACACACAGCTAGGGAGAATTTAGAGACCAATTTACCTGAAAGTTTTGTTTTTGGTCTGTGGGAGGAAGCCGTAGAACCCGGTGAGAACCCATGCATGTACATTGAGAAAATGGAAACTCCATGCAGAAAGACCCCAGGCTGGGAATTGAACCCAGGACCTTCTTGCTGCAAGACAACATTGCTACCAACTGCGCCACTGTGCAGCCCCTATGAAACTCTCTTTAAATAAAAAAGATTACATAGCCAGCATTATTTTGTTTGTTATTGTGCTTGTATCGTACTGTGGGAGCAGTAATGAGAAAATGGAAGACATTCAAGACTACTGATAATACCCCTTGATTAGGGATCAAAGTAAGATCTCACTCCATGCATCAACAATTCCAGATGGAAAATGGTAAATGGACTGAACATATACAGCTTTTCCAATCATTTTACCACTTACAGCGCTTTACATTAGAGTTACATTCACCCATTTTCATTTATAACTGCTCACACATTTGTAAACCGGTACACAGACTGGAAAGCAATTTGTCAGTTATTTGCCTTGCCCAGGAGCACACCAACATGTGGCAAGAGGAAGCTGGAATTAAACCTACCACCTTCCAATCACAAGATGACTGCTCTACCTCCAGATTCACAGTCACCCCGAACAAAACGGAGGGAGGCAGGATGACCTGCATAATGATGGGACTATGTTGCACACACTGAGAAAAAAACTTATTTTCATATTTGATTGATCATTGTGACAGGTAGAGATAGGCACCAGCACCCTTCCCGACCCTGATAGGATAAGGGTGTAAGAAAGAAAAAGGAAGGATGGATTAATGGTGGTATTATTTGATTGAAGAAAATTGCAATCCACATATCAGTAATCTATTAGTAACTCTTTTCTTGGATAAATTGATAGTGGCACATCCACTACGAGGGGGCTTTTTCACTCTCCTAACCTTCCATCTATCTGCTGCTTGAGAGAAGCAGCTTAAGAGCATGCTTTGTTCCTTCCTCCCAGTCTTCATATAAAGCTGATGCAAACATATTTTTAGTCTGTACAATGACCTAATGGCAGAAGATAGAAGCCTATACTGACATTTTGTCTGCAACACACTGTTAAAATGCAGATATTTAACCAAATTGTCCTATTGTGTGTTATTAATTAACTCTTTTAGGTAACCCTTTAATCTTTTGTGACCTGCAGAAGAGGGTTTTTTTTTTTTTGTTTTTTTGATTTATGAGAAGTTAGACATAACCTTTCTGTGAGTCAGTTATGTATTTCATAATGGCTGTTAAACTAATGGCAGAAACTAGAAACCTGCCTTTAATTATTTTATTTTGCAGATATCTATAAAAATGTATTCTTTATTTGCCACTTTATTATTATTTTGGTTTAGTAATTAGCTTTTTTCCTTCACTTTATGACACTCTGAGCAACATGTGTTATGTTTATGTCTCACTCCATTACAATGCTGCTTGAGAGAAGCAAATTAACAGAACTCTCCTGATTCTTTCTATCTATGCAACAAAGGCAGCATGGAGAGATGTGCATCTATTCTGTGCAATTTTACTGAAAAGAAAACCAAAGTTTTTCTTTCATAAAAAAGATAATATAGCCATCGCTATTTTGAGAAGGAATATAGCCTACTACCTCCTGAAAGGTTGGGTTTTTTGCATCCCATCTGTGACTCTGTGTGAAAGAGTAAATAGAAAATGTAAAATTAGTAGCATAATCTTTAATTATTAAATATTATTCATCTGCTGAACTCTTCTGATTGTCAAATAGGAACTATAAGTCTTTATGACTTCTTTTGTTTTTATGCAGTTACCGGCTCAATGGACAGAGTTCCAAACAGTGCCTTGACACAGGATGGTCTGGAGCTGCAAATTGTGAAAGTAAGTGGTGTTCAGTTTAAATTATTCTCTTCTTTTTTCAACTAAAGTATTTTGTACCTGAAACAGCAATTTTCTTTTTCTTTTTCCAATTTTTGCAGTTGTTACTTGTCCCAAACCGACAAACGTGGAAAATGGCGAACATTCTTGGAATAGTGATCTTGAACCAGAATATCGACAAACTATACGTTTCACATGTAATACAGGATACACCTTGCGTGGGAATGAAATCATTATGTGTACTGAAACTGCTCAATATGATTCTGAGCCACCACGATGTATCAGTAAGTTCTTGTGCTTTTATTCAGGCTTCACAGAAGATCAGTTAGCTGAGACAAGATACAAAAAGCTGGCAAATAACACAAATCGTCTTTCAACTACTTGTAAATTAGCTGATTGTCCAGCCTATCATTTCACCACTGTATAACACTGACAATGATCCATCCTGAGATGGAAACCTAACAACATTATGACTGACGGTTATTTTTTAATTTATCTCATAGGTTTTTGTCAAATGTCATTGAATTTCTAACATGATCAAAAAAGTAAAAGATGCTTTTGTTCTCTATTGTTTTTTTGAATGGGGACAAGTGTTAAGTATAAACAAATTATGAACACTATGACATTTATAGCTCTAGGTGGTTTGCAATGCACGTTCCCAGATGGGCCATTAACAACAATGGAGAACATGCTAAATTTCCTTCCCTGGTTCCCAGGATGTCCAGTTAGGTTCATAGCTGGTGAGGCACTGACTTAATCAGATTTATAAATACAAAACACAATTCTCACTGCTGACTCCCTCCTAAAAAACATTTTTCCAAGTGGTACTGTAATCACATATGAGTGCATAATTGCATATGATCAAATAAGTGGCACTTGGATCATTTGATGTATCAATGGGAATTGGACAAAGACAAATATCATCTGCAAGAGTGAGTCTTGTTTAAGTTGCATTTTACATCTAACAGTCATCCATCATGCCTTTCATGGTCATCTTAGCTCCATGTAATCCTACAATAATGTTTGTTTGTTTGTTTTGTTTTTGTTTTTTGTTGTTGTTTCTTTATATCAAAGGGATAGACTGTGGTCTCCCAGCAGCAATACCCCACATGTTATTTGATACTAGCCAGGGTACTCTATTTGGTGCAGTGGTTACAGTAACCTGTGAAGAAGGGTATGTATGATTTCAAGTATTTAAATTCCATTATTATCTGCTTAAATGTCATTGTGTTATCTCAGAAAATTAAGTGCATGCGTTGACTTGCAGTAACTCCACTAAGGGTCTTTTCACACCTGATAGTTCAGTAGACTCAGTTCAATTGGGGACTGAAGACTGAAATTACAACACTTGTAACATTTTAGCTGGTATGGTTCACTTTCACACTGCACGGTGTTAAATAATCCAAAGTAACTGAAAAATCCTGCTCACCTACTCGCCTTTCGTGTTGTGGCAGTTGCATCAAGATCTACTGCGGAAAATAACATGAAAAGCTTAAAAGAAGAACTGAGTGTGACTTTCTTCTTCACACAACATAAACAACCATGCACACACACACACAGCTAGGGAGAATTTAGAGACCAATTTACCTGAAAGTCTTGCTTTTGGTCTGTGGGAGGAAGCCGTAGAACCCAGTGAGAACCCATGCATGTACATTGAGAAAATGGAAACTCCATGCAGAAAGACCCCAGGCTGGGAATTGAACCCAGGACCTTCTTGCTGCAAGACAACATTGCTACCAAGTGCGCCACTGTGCAGCCCCTATGAAACTCTCTTTTAAAAAAAAAAAAGATTACATAGCCAGCATTATTTTTGTTTGTTATTGTGCTTGTATTGTTCTGTGGGAGCAGTAATGAGAAAATGGAAGACATTCAAGACTACTGATAATACCCCTTGATTAGGGATCCAAGTAAGATCTCACTCCATGCATCAACAATTCCAGATGGAAAATGGTAAATGGACTGAATATATACAGCTTTTCCAATCATTTTGACCACTTAAAGCGCTTTACATTAGAGTTACATTCACCCATTTTCATTTATAACTGCTCACACATTTGTACACCGGTACACAGACTGGAAAGCAATTTGTCAGTTATTTGCCTTGCCCAGGAGCACACCAACATGTGGCAAGAGGAAGCTGGAATTAAACCTACCATCTTCCAATCACAAGATGACTGCTCTACCTCCAGATTCACAGTCACCCCGAACAAAATGGAGGGAGGCAGGATGACCTGCATAATGATGGGACTATGTTGCACACACTGAGAAAAAAACTTATTTTCATATTTGATTGATCATTGTGACAGGTAGAGATAGGCACCAGCACCCTTCCCGACCCTGATAGGATAAGGGTGTAAGAAAGAAAAAGGAAGGATGGATTAATGGTGGTATTATTTGATTGAAGAAAATTGCAATCCACATATCAGTAATCTATTAGTAACTCTTTTCTTGGATAAATTGATAGTGGCACATCCACTACGAGGGGGCTTTTTCACTCTCCTAACCTTCCATCTATCTGCTGCTTGAGAGAAGCAGCTTAAGAGCATGCTTTGTTCCTTCCTCCCAGTCTTCATATAAAGCTGATGCAAACATATTTTTTGTCTGTACAATGACCTAATGGCAGAAGATAGAAGCCTATCCTGACATTTTGTCTGCAACACACTGTTAAAATGCAGATATTTAACCAAATTGTCCTATTATGTGTTATTAATTAGCTCTTTTAGGTAACCCTTTAATCTTTTGTGAACTGCAAAAGAGCGTTTTCGTTTGTTTGTTTGATTCATGAGAAGTTAGACATAACCTTTCTGTGAGTCAGTTATGTATTTCATAATGGCTGTTAAACTAATGGCAGAAACTAGAAATCTGCCTTTAATTATTTTATTTTGCAGATATCTATAAAAATATATTCTTTATTTGCCAGTTTATTATTGTTTAGGTTTAGTAATTAGCTTTTTTCCTTCACTTTATGACATTGAGCAACATGTGTTATGTTTATGTCTCACTCCATTACAATGCTGCTTGAGAGAAGCAAATTAACAGAACTCTCCTGATTCTTTCTATCTATGTAAATGGGTGCAACAAAGGCAGCATGAAGAGATGTGCATCTATTCTGTGCAATTTTACTGAAAAAAAAGCCAAAAGTTTTTCTTTCATAAAAAAGATAATATAGCCATCGCTATTTTGATAAGGAATATAGCCTACTACCTCCTGAAAGGTTGGGTTTTTTGCATCCCATCAGCAAACTATGACTCTGTGTGAAAGAGTAAATAGAAAATGTAAAATTAGTAGCATAATCTTTAATTATTAAATGATATACATCAGCTGAACTCTTCTGATTGTTAAATAGATACTAACAGTCTTTATGACTTCTTTTGTTTTTATGCAGTTACCGGCTCAATGGAACAAGCTCCATACAATGCCTTCGCACAGGATGGTTTGGAACTGCATATTGTGAAAGTAAGTGGTGTTCAGTTTAAATTATTCTCTTTTTTTTTTTTTCAACTAATGTATTTTGTACCTGAAACAGCAATTTTCTTTTTCTTTTTCCAATTTTTGCAGTTGTTACTTGTCCCAAACCGACCAGAGTGGAAAATGGCGAACATTCTTGGAATAGTGTCCGTAAACCAGAATATCGACAAACTATACGTTACACATGTAACACAGGATACACCTTGTTTGGGAATGAAATCATTATGTGTACTGTAACTGGTGTATATGATTCTGAGCCACCACGATGTATCAGTAAGTTCTTGTGCTTTTATTCAGGCTTCACAGAAGATCAGTTAGCTGAGACAAGATACAAAAAGCTGGGAAATAACACAAATCGTCTTTCAACTACTTGTAAATTAGCTGATTGTCCAGCCTATCATTTCACCACTGTATAACACTGACAATGATCCATCCTGAGATGGAAACCTAACAACATTATGACTGACGGTTATTTTTTAATTTATCTCATAGGTTTTTGTCACATGTCATTGAATTTCTAACATGATCAAAAAAGTAAAAGATGCTTTTGTTCTCTATTGTTTTTTTGAATGGGGACAAGTGTTAAGTATAAACAAATTATGAACACTATGACATTTATAGCTCTACGTAGTTTGCAATGCACGTTCCCAGATGGCCATTAACAACATATTTTTCCATAAAAGAGACACACTTACTTTTGTTCTTGCAGTGAAATTGTAAAAGAGGAGAAGTTAGAATCTTTTGTTGCAATATTTTCAATGATGTGCCGAAAACCCCCGCCCCCAAAAAAATATCCCCTGGTTTGTGGTTGTTTATATAATAGATCTAAAAATCCCAACCACAATTCAAAGTGTACACAATATAAGCATAATCCAAAAATTGATTATTATTCTTATTATATTGAACTTTGTGACAAAATCACTGAAGTAAAATGTATATTTATTTTATGTTCTATGAAAATTACTGCCCCCTCTTTTGATAATGAGCATTAAATATATGCTAAAACTCCCTGACAACTTGGCTATAAATATCTGAAAAACAACACATTGTAACGTGATCAAAGTAATTTTAAGAACAGATGACAACACAAAGACAAAAAAAAGTGGCTGGGGAAAAAGTTGATTAAATGTTTTCTTCACCAGCCACTGTGAGCAATGGAGAACATGCTAAATGTCCTTCCCTGATTCCCAGGATGTACAGTTAGGTTCATAGCTGGTGAGGCACTGACTTCATCAGATTTATAAATACAGACACCTTGCATGCCATGGTTTACATTCAGAAATTTTGTGCATGCGCAAACCTCATGTCCAAACATTTGACACTTTTGTGTGTTCAAATATAATCTTCAACTAATTTGTTTCTAAAACATATTTGTCTGAATAATCTTAAAATAACCAAATACCGCAATAACATCTTTGCTTTTATGTGTGTGTGTGTGTTTGTGTGTGATTATTCCTCATTTTTATTCCTCCTAGCTAATTGTCCCACACCTCAAAATGTAGAGAACACAATTCTCACTGCTGAGTCCCTCCTAAAAACCATTTTTCCAAGTGGTACTGTGATCAAATATGAGTGCATAATTGGATATGATCAAATAAGTGGCACTGGAATCATTAGATGTATCAATGGGAAGTGGACCAAGCTTGATATCATCTGCAAGAGTGAGTCTTGTTTAACTTGCATTTTACATCTAACAAACAGTCATCCATCATGCCTTTCATGGTCATCTTGGCTCTATGTAATCCTACAATAATGTCTACATTTTTTATTTGCTTGTTTGTCTTGTTTTTGTTGTTTCTTTATATCAAAGGGATAGACTGTGGTCTCCCAGAAGCAAAACCGCACATGTTATTTGATACCAGCCAGGGTACTCTACTTGGTGCAATGGTTACAGTAACCTGTGAAGAAGGGTATGTATGATTCCAAGTATTTAAATTCCATCATTATCTGCTTAAATGTCATTGTGTTATCTCAGAAAATTAAGTGTATGCGTTGACTTGCAGTAACTCCACTAAGGGTTTTTTCACACCTGATAGTTCAGTAGACTTAGTTCAATTGGGGACTGAAGACTGAAATTACAACATTTGTAACATTTTAGCTGGTATGGTTCACTTTCACACTGCACGGTGTTAAACAATCCAACGTAATTGAAAAATCCTGCTCAACTACTCACCTTTGGTGTTGTGGCAGTTGCATCAAGACCTACTGAAGAAAATAACATGAAAAGCTTAAAAGAAGACATGAGTGTGACTTTCTTCTTCACACAACACAAACAACCATGCACACACACACACACAGCTAGGGAGGGGAGCAGAATTGACCTGCAGAAGGATGGGTCTAACATAACAAAAGCTACTATCAGTAACACACTACACCACCACGTACTCAGATCCTGCAGAGTCAAACGTTCCCCTGCTTAAGAAAGTAAATATCCGGGCCCATCTGAAGATTACTAGAGAGCATTTGGATGTTCCACAAGAGCATTGGGAGAATGTCACATGGTCAGATGAAACCGAAGTAGAACTGTTTGGTATAAACTTGAGTTGTGTTTGGAGGAGAGTGAATGCTGAGTTGCATCCAAAGAACACCATACCTGCTGTGAAGCAGTATGATTGCTTTGAATGCCATGCTTTGAAAGCATGGCATTCAAAGCAATGCCATGCTTTGAAGCTGTTTCTCTGCAACTGGACAAGGATGACTGATCTTTGCACATGATAGAATAAATGGGACAATATATCATGAGATTCTGAGTGCAAAACTTCTTCCATCAGCTTGGGGATTGAAGATGAAACGTAGGCTGATCTTTCAGCTTGACAATGATCCCAAACACATCGCCAGGGAAACAAAGGGGTAGCTTCGTAAGAAGCATTACAATCTCCAGATCTCAACCTCATAGCAAACCATTGAAGGGAGTTGAAAGTCTGTGTTGCCCAGCGAGGGCCCCGAAACATTCCTGCTCTAGAGGAGATATGCATGGAAGAATGGGCCAATATATCAGCAGCAGTGTGTGAAAACTCCCTTACAACATTGCTTTAAAGATCTAAAAAACCAACACAGTATAACCTGATTTAAGTCATTTTAAATCAGGTCAAAGATGCTGTCAAAGATGATTAAGCTTTTTCTCAGGCTTTTAAACTGTAATACTCAAAGAGAGACACAACAAATGTAGAAAATATGGAATGTGATGTAGGTTCGCTGAAATAGCTCACCGATGATGTTGCACACACAGGGAAAAAAAAGTGGCTGGTGAAAGGTTTGTGTGGATTAGTAAAATTTGAGATTAAATAGAAAATTGATAGAGTTGAAGTGAGTAATGAGCTGTTTATACATTTTTTCACATTAGCGTTTTTATACAAATTTCTTGCTTTATGAGTTCAGTTAAGTTATATGTGAATGTTCAGTAAAAACAAGGTAGGTGCTCAAGGTAGGTAACTAGGTTGAGAAACTATTATTTTATCTCCAGTGCCATTCTAGGAGTTGTTATATAATTTCTTATTATAAGAGCTGAGGTTAAATATGTTTATATTAGTCTATAATTATTTATAGTCCATAAAGGTCTATTAATATTAATACTATAATTAAAAAAACAACAATGTATGTTTCATGTGTTGTCATTATTTCTACAGTATTTTATTGAAGAAAATTCCAATCCACACATCAATAATCCTATAGTAACTCTTTTCTTGGACACTAGAGCGGTTTTTCGCTCTCCTTCCATTCCATCTAACTGCTGTATGAGAAAAGCAACTTATTTATGCTGGGCCCCCTATTTTCATATAATGCTGATCAAAACAAAAGAATCTTGCGCTCATTTTCTATGGTAGAAAACTTGTTAAAACGGTGATATTACCTCAAATTTTTGAGGTGCTAATTTTGTGTTACTAATTAGCACCTATAGGTAATCCTTTATTCTTTTGCAGCATTTCCCGCAGTGTATTATGAGCTGGGCGGCCTGCCAGGCTTTACCTTTACTCATTTTAATTGTATTTTTTTTATTTGTTGCTTTTAAGACTATTGCTGTGGGTGTAAATAGCATTTCACTGGCGATATCTTCCTGTAACATTTCATATTTTTAAATTTTCTGTCAGCTTAACATCTGAACAGGATGGGCTGCCTCGGTGCCCCTACCACTGGGCTCCCGGGCTCTGACGTTTTCTGACGTTTTCTGGTGGAAACCCTGCTTTGTCAACTGCAGAAGAGTTTTTTTATTAGTTTTTTCCTCCCCTTATTGACATTGAGAAACATGTTATAAGTAGGTGTGTGTATGTGCTTTACAATTATTCTTTAAAACAGAAAACTTACTCTTTTATAAAAATTTATATAGTTAGTGTTATTTTGGGAAGAAATATAGCCTACATCCTACTGAAAAGACGAGGCGTTTGGATCCTGTCTGCAAAGTATGACTCCAAAAGAGTAAATAGAAAATTTACCATAATCTTTAATTCTTAAATCTGACTCGCGTACTAAACTTTTTTTATTCATGGCTCAACAGATTGTATCTGTCTTTATGACTTCCTTTATCTTTATACAGTTACCGGCTCCGTGGATCGAACACCAAAGATTGCATGGACGAAGGATGGTTTGGAATCGCAGACTGTATCTGTAAGTGTTGATCAGTTTGAAATATTCTCTCTTTTCTCAACACAGTTGACTGAAGCACTTTGTGCCTGAAATGGAAGGATGGAGGTAAATTGCTTCATCTAAAATTATGTACAGTTTTGGTTTTCATCCATTTGAAACTTTGCTAATTTTATAATAATTATTTTTGCTAAACGTAATTTTATTTGATCATTTATTTGCCTGCGATGTAGTGTTTGTTATGAAACACTTTGTTCTGCTGAGGCTGTTAAAAATGAGCTATATAAATAAACTTTGACTTTGATTGAAACAGCAATTTTTTGTTATTATTTTCCCAATTTTTTGTAAAAA